>JAAGEH010000392.1:18353744-18451833 GCA_011751065.1 Lasiurus cinereus
AGAGAGAGAGAGAGAGAGAGAGAGAGAGAGAGAGAGAGAGAGAGAGAAAGAGAGAAAGATCTTATTCAACCATAAAAAAAATACAAAAAACAACTGCCATTTGTGACATTGTTGGACCTTGAGGGTGTTATGCTAAGTGAAATGAGTCAGAGAGAGAAAGACAAATACTGCATGATCTCACTTATATGTAGAATCTAAAAACAAATAAACAAACAAAAACTTAAGAAAATCTCATAGATACAGAGGACACATTAGTGGTTGCCAGAGGTGTGCAGATGTGTGGCGGCATGGCAAATGGGTACAAACTTCCAGTTCTAAGACATATAAGTTTTGGGGCTGTATTGTACAGCATCGTTACAAACTAAAAACATTAGACACATGGCCACCTGGCTAGGATCAACTGGGGACCAAATCCTGGCACCCCCATCACCCTAGTCTAAGCTACTTTCTGCCTAGGTGGAGCCTGAAAACCAATGCGAGTGCCTATCCTCGTGCAGGCCTCTGTCTACACCTGACTGCCTCCTAGATACCGAGAGGTCTCTGTGTTGTTTTTTGGGACTGGATTCCTACTTCCCTCATTCCCTCCAGAATTCCTGCAACTATTGTGCTTTCTGGCCCCATTTACTTCAGTTGGATTTCTGCTACTGGCCGCCAACTAAACTGGCAGCTCTGATATGATGGAAGGGACAAAAGAAATGGATTTAAATCCTGGCTCTGTCACGGACAGTTGAGTGAACCTAAATGAGGTACTGCAACTCTCTGCGCCTGAGTTTTTTAGCACCACTCAAAGATGGAAAAGGATGAAACAAGACTAGATAGGTCCATAGTAAGCACTCAAATTGTCCTCATTCTTTGATGGGGTTTTGTTCACTGTCGACTGCTTTTTACCACATTGAGTCAGAGTGAGACATAATAAAATACAGGGATTGGCAAAAGATTCATATTTTTTTAATGAAATGAATTCGGTTCTATCACAGTCTCTCACTTCTTTGCATTTTGCTATGATTTCTTGGGTGGAAAGGAGAGTCAGAATGAAAGCTAGCAAGCTGAGTACTGTCTCTGCCACAAACCTGGAGGGGCCACCCAAAGCCTGCTGCACTGTGTGCCATGTGTATCTCCTCATTAAAAACAATTTCTTCAAGGAACCTTATTCTAGCCTGTAAGACCCCTTGGTGAAATCCAGGCGCTACCACTAATTGCCATGCACTCCTCAAATGTGGCTCAGGGCCAGCCCTCTACTGGGCCAGCAAGACTTGAATGACACAGGCCCCTTTGGAAATAACAGAGGTGCTGGTCAAAGAATTCGGGGCTCTGGGCCCTTTCATATATTCCAACTGGTAAATATGGCATTACTCAAAAATTCTAAGTAGGCTCAAGAAAAGGGGAATCTGTCCCATTAACTCTAGCCCAAATATAAAGATCAAAAGCAGGATAACAAATACAGGGAAAATCCAAATGACCCACTCAGCTGCCTCAGAAAAAGTCACCTGCGCATAGATTAATGATACTAGAAGGCTCATATTAGCATTATCCAATATTTAAATTTTTAAATCCAATGCTTAAGTTTTCCCATTGTTCACACTTCTCTTTATCCCTATTCTTTTTAGATGCTTTGGCTTTAGGAGGATGCTCTTTTGAAATTCTACAAATGCACATACGTATTAATGAAAACAGAAATCTGATACATATTCTAAAGTTATTTGAATAATTTACATGTTCATTAGGAGCCTATGTTTAGGCATAATATAGACCTGTGGCAAAATTTGGCTTACCCATCCTTTCCCTGTTCCTGATTTTATCTGTAGGATACCTTCCACAGTGATCTCTGCTTTTCTGTTACTCCCTCAAGTAACCACATTCTGCCCAACCACATCCACTAGGAAAATGCATTGCGATGAATGAACACGATTAATAGCAGATGTTCTGTTCTCCTGTTTCTTCCCTAACTCCCACTGGAATATGGGAACTCATATGGCTTTGCCAAAAATGCCATCAACAACAGTAAAACGTGTCCTACTGGGCTGCATACATGTGTGCACACATGGAGATGAAGGGCAGAGGAGGTTACCCTGGGTTTTCTGTGCACCACGTGAGAGCACGTGCCAAATGGAAACTATGGCAATGGTAGTTTCAGGCATCAGGTGAAAAGAGAACATTGGTTCATCTAAGTGTCTTCTTCCTGTCATTTTCCTGACTGTAGACAGCATATAAAGGCTATAGCAAGGAATCCGCTCCAAGAATCTGAAAATAAGAGAAAAATGTCCTTGAAAAATGATATTTTAAAATCAGCAGTAGTGAATCCAACTGAACCACCATAAGAGAAAGACTGGCTCTTGAGCTTACAAGGCACGAGCGTAATCAGATCAAAATGTTCTATAAAATATCTAAAGACAGGATGTAAGAATGTCCTGATTAGCAACAGGCATTGGGGGTGCTGTCACCTGTTGGTCAAGCACTATCCAGAGTCAGGGTGTCCTCAGCCTTGGGAATTGGGTGCAGAACACTGATGTTAGAAGTCTAATTCACTCTTGCATTCTAGACCCAGTTCTACCAGGGAAGCAGACCAAGTGACTTTCAGCAAAAGGAATGACTGGTGTGCAGTTTCAGGCTTCTCCTGTGCAGTCTGCTAAGCCATCACTCCCTGTTACACCTTCAGTCTCCCATTCAAAATCTTCAGTAAAATCTACCCCTGAGAGACAAGATTGCACGACTATAAAAAGCACCAGAACAGACTCTGGCCCTGGCTGGTGTGGCTCAGTTGGTTGTTCATCTTCCCATGCAAAGAAAGGTCACCAGTTTGATAACCAGTCAGGGCACATGCCCAATTGTGGGATAAATCCCCAGTAGGGGGCATGCAGGAGGCAGCCAATCAATGTTTTGCTGTCACATTGATGTTTCTCTCTCTTCATCTTTCTTCCAATTTCTCTAAAAAATCTTTAAAACAAAAAACAGACTCTGGAGCTAGGATGCCTGGCTCATTATCTGCCTCTATCACGTAACTTACTGCTTCATCTGGGAAAAGTTACATAATCTCTTTGCCTCAGCTTCCTCATCCCAAAAAACAGGGAGAACATAGAAGTTCTGTATATGTATGGCATTACTACGAGGGAGGGATGATTCAACTCAGTGCAGCACAAAACCTCAAGGCACAGAAGGATTTTCCCAGAAGCTGTGGCCAGCAGAACCACACAAACACCAAGGCAGCAGAACACCAGAAGAAGACACCATGAGACTCAATGCAATCAGATCGAGAGTTTAAGAAGCTGGAAGAGCCCAGCTGACTGGATCACACCAATTGTAATCAACATTAATTGAACAAGTACCATGTGTCAGATACTTACCTGTTTTTTTGCAGAGGTTTAACTTGGTTGACCAGTATAGTTTGAAAATAATTGAATCAAAGAGAAAGAAGTGGGGGGAGTGTGGGAGAATCACAAGAGAAAGGGCCTCATTCTCACTCCTGTTATGCAAAGATACAGAATCTAAGTTATACCCAAGGAATAACTTAGATTTTCCAACAAGACAGGGAATCAACAATGATCTCATAGAATTCTACTCAGTCTCCAGAATGCTGAAGGTCAATGACCACCAGGGATGGTGATGAACATTTAAAAAACAATGATGCCTGGGCCTCATCCCCGGAGATGGAATCCCTTGGTGAGGTGAGTCCTTGGCTTCGGGATGTTAAGCTTTCTAGTTTGTTGTAATGTGCAGTCCAGGCTGAGAACCACGGCTATAATGAATTTTAATCTATTTCCACATAGATTGTTCCCCAACTTTCCTAATAATAGAGACCACCTGGAATAATAGTTGGTTATACAGATTCCCCAGGCCCCTTCCCTAGGATTCCTGAGTTAGTATGTCTGTGACAGGCCCCAGGAATCGGCATGTTTACAAGCATCCCAGGTGGTGTATATCATCAAGGCGGTTCAGAAAACACTGTCACCTTTAGGAAAAGATGTGGGCGATTATCGTCAAATCAATAGAGATGGTTAAGTTGAGAATAATGACTCTAAGTATTCATATTGGTATCCATGATTTCATAATCTCTCCTTTGGAGTTTTGTTCTAGTCCCAACCTATGTCCAGAACTCAGCCAATAGACAAAACATGAAAAAAAAAATATCCCCTGTTCTGTGGATACTTGATATTTCTTCAGTAGGCCACCAGCCCAGAGAGAGGAGAACCAATTTTTACCCGTGGTTTCTGTAATTTTTAAGGGATGTTTTTTTACTCTTATTCAAACCAAATCACCAGGACCTAGTGTTTAACAATGATGTAAGCCACATACACATCACTGAATAAGCACTTAGATGTCAATTCACTTGAAAGTATGTTCAACCACTTAAAAACAGGATGTGGCTTATTTTTTTTTTAAGTGTTTTATGCTGTATTATTTAAACTGTCCCATGTTTTTAAAAAAAAATGGCAGAAAACTTCCAAGTTCATTCTTTAAGTTCTCACTATAAGTGGCTATTACCCACTTAATATATAGATAAGGATAGAAAAAACAAAGGAAATGTATAGAAATCTCATTTGATCATATATGAAGATCCTAAAATAGACTACTAAAATAACAGGGGAAAAAATAACTGTAGCCCTAGATAGCATTGCTTAATGGTTAGAGAGTCAGCTTGTACATTGAAGGGTTGGTTCTCAGGTTTGATTCCCTCTCAAGGGCACATACCTGGGTTGCAGGTTCAATCTTCTGCTGAGGTCTGGGAGTGTGTAGAATGTAACCAATCGATGTGTCTCTTTCACATCAATGTTTCTCTCTCTGTCTCTCTCTCCTCCTTCCCTCCACTCTCTCTAAAAATCAATGGAAAAAATATCCTTAGTGAGGATTAACAACAACAAGATAATAACAGAGGTAGTACATAATAAGGGTTTATTCTAGGATAGAAGAATGATTCAACATTAGAAAATTGGTTTATAAAGTCACTACTCTGAAAGATGCCCATTGTTGCTATTATTAAATATTTTACAATAATAAAATACTATTGATTGCCAGAGGGAGGGGGTAGAGGATATAGCAGAAAGTAAAGGAGGGACAAATGGTGATGGAAAGAGACTTGACATGGGGTGGTAAACACACAATACAATATACAATGATGTATTGTAGAACTGTATACCTGAATCCTAATAATTTTACTAACCAATGTTATCCCAATAAATTTAACTAAGAAAATAGTCATAAACATTATATATGAGTATAAACTCATATACTGGGCACCTGAACTTTTCTTGAAGCTAGAAAAAATGTTTAGGAATAAATGAAATAGTGTATTTATATTGATAAATAAATTTATGAAACTCACTATTATAACTAGCATAAGTAGAAATAGTATATAAAACCTAAAATAAAATACTATTCTTAGAATCTCTCAGAAATCCTAGGTAATGAAAAATGAGAAAAAGACAATATTGGAATTAAAGTACAAATTTATCCTTATTTGCAGATGGTTTGAAGACTTACTTCAAAAATCCAAACTCGACCTCTTTACATTTTTTTCTTGTGTTAAAAAAAATAATTGTAATATAAATTAAATTAAAATTTACAAATAATAATAATACTTTTCAAATAGGTTTTCCCCTAATATTCTAAAACTCTATGGCAACTACCTTAAGTATTTTCCCATACTTTATTTCTCTGTGACCCTACCAGATAAAATCTTTCAAGTTTTAAATTCAAATGCCAGAAAATGCAAACAAACAAACAAAAAAGAAGTACTCTGCAGAGATCATGTTAATTGAGCTGTGAAGGTGACATACACCTCTGCTGAACTTGAACCCAATTCAACACATCTGCATGAGCCCATGGATCTCAAACTCTGCTGGCTGTGGCTGTGAGCTGGAATCAGCAGGGGTATCTCTACAAGACCCTATGGCCAATTCTGACCCCAGACACCAGAACTGAATTAGGGCTGCTATAACCAGGGCATCAGGTTCCTACAAGCTCTCAAGGGGATTTTAACCCTTGCTTAAGTAGTCCTCAGGTTGCTCAACATTTTGCCAAATCTGGGACAGAAAGAGCCGGTCAGCAGAGTTCGCTGCATTGTTTCCAACAGCTAGCTCAGTTCCCGCCCCCCAAAACAGCCTCTTTTCTAATTCAGAAATCACCTGGAATATTTGCATACTTGTTTGCCTTCGATCAGTTTTTCCTACCTGCATTACTGTGCTAACACATGTACTTACCATATAAACTTGGTTTTGGGGGAAATGCGTCCCCCTGTAGAACTCTCTTATATAGTCAGTACATTAATGCTTTTATCACATATACTGACCACCTACTATGCAGGCGCTGTGGAGTAGCAGCCATGAAGAAGGCCCCTTCCATATGTTCATGGTTTACAATGTGCTAGAAAAGGACACAAGTCACCATAACACATGACAGACCCTAAGGACCAGTGATGAGCACAACAAGAAAGATACCAGAAAAGTGTTACGGATTCAACAGAGAGAGAAATATTCCTTCTCCCCACAAAATGATGAGGGAGAAAAAAGTAAACAATCCAAAGAGGGCTGAAATAAGAAAGAGGAGACCCCTCCAGGCAACCAAGCAGGATGAAGAAGGTGTGACAGGTGATGCCGCCCAGAGTGGGTCGGTGACTACTTCTTTTTTTAATCTTCACCCGAGGATATTTTTTCAGTGCTTTTTAGAGAGAATGGGAGAAGGAAAGACAGAGATACATCAATGTGAGAGAAACAGATTGATTGGTTGCCTCACACATAAGCCCCACCCAGAACCCGGGCCAGGGAGGAGCCTACAACTGAGGTACCTGCCTTTACCAGAATCGAACCTGGGACCCTTCAGCCTGCAAGCTGATGCTCTACCCACTAAGCCAAACCAGCCAGGGATAGGTGACTACTTTTCAGAGGAGCCACAACAATCAGCAAGAACAGAGGGAAAATGGGAATGGTGAGCACCCATTTCTCAAGGAGGCGGAGGTGAGGCCTCGCAAGAGCTGGAGACCAGGTTCAGATGCAGGTGGCCAAGACCAGGTACAAAGAGAGCAGAACCCACAGCAAATGTCGAGGTGTCTGGAGAAACCCAGGGGACCCAGCCCTGACTAAGATATGATACCAAATGCAAGTGAAACAAGGAATGGTCACTTCTGGTTTGGGTTTGGCATGTAAGGATCTTAGAAGTTATCAGTCCATCCTCACAACAAGTAACAACTAAACCAACTGGAAAACAGCAACTCTCCTTGGATGTTTCAGAGAAATGAGATCACAGGACACACCACCACCCCACAAATTGGAGAGGCAGCCAGACAGATACAAAGAATCACAATTTAGCAGAGCAGAAACCCAAGAAAACTTGCTGGAGGCTCAGTGTGGACAAGTCTGAGAAATAAAAACTCCAGGGGGACCCCCTATCTTTGAGAGTTCTACCTTATCCAGTTCTCACAATGAAGATCAGAGAAAAATCCTGCCCTGTGCCTTGGACAGAAGAAGGGGAAGTAGCCACTTGGAAACATATCAGAACACTGTTCTTAACAGGCCTGCACTCATGAGAAACTGCCTCACTGGAGCCTACAGAACCTGGGGAAAGGAGATACCCAACTCAAGTCCCCGCTAGCCATCCTGTCCCTTCTAAGTGGGGGGGAACTGGGAAGCACTGGCGGGACCACAGCCCAGAGCCACGGACTCACCAGGACTCTGGATGCTTCCCTCCCTCACAACCTCAGCACCACATTACCAAGGGCTCAGTTGCCAGTGTTCCTTAGCCAATAGACCATGTCTATCTTTCAACAACAACAAAAGATTACAAGGCATTCTAACAGACAAAACAACAACAAATAAAAACCAGGTTGCAGATACAGAGCAAGCCTTGGCACCAGACTCGGATATAGCAGGGATATAGGAATTATGAAGTCAAGAAACTAAAATAACTATGATTGTCAAGTGCAAAAGACTTGCCAGCCAGTACCTAACTAAGAATGGTCTCTGGCCTGAATATACTAGCAGTATTAAATTCTGGGAGAAGACAATGAGAATATACTAGCAGTATTAAATTCTGGGAGAAGACAATGAGAACTGAGTTGCCTGAGTCCCCCCACCCTTTCCCCACCACCTCCTGAATCCAATCTCTAGGATGGGACCAAGAACTCCACACTTTGCAAAGTGACCTGGCACCCTGGTGATCAGGCAGTTTGGGAATAAAATATTCTGCACCCAAAGAAACCAACCCAGAGGCTTGCTTTATGATGCCCCAAATAAAAATAAATGACTTAATTGGAAGTTTACTACCTTCTATAATAAGCACAATAAACATAAAAACATTGTCAAAATATTGTGCTATTTCCATACCCTTTTGGGTTGTTCTTTACTTGGGCATTTCTAATTGTCTTTTTTTTTTTCTCTTGATTGACTTTTTAAACAAAATTGTCTTCAAATGGGGCTGTAAGTTTACCAATAGGATAGGGATGGTTCCTAAAATATCTCCATACATAGAACCCTGAAAAATTTCCTGTAAGAGGATATGCCTTCAAATTATGTCCTGAGTTTATTTAATTGTGTGCATTATTCTAAAGGCAGCAAATCTACATTTAGACACAAGGAAACAGTCTACTGTTACATACCTTCTGAGTAATGACTTCTAATAACCCATTTTATTGAGCTCCTCATTACAGATAGATTGCAAAGCCACTCAGAAAATCTGAAGATGAAATACAATCCTCAAAATTCTCCACAGGATCTTCCTTCCTTCTGCATAAAAGACCAGCTGGAAGTGCACACTAAATGCAGGTAAGAATCTCCCACTTAAAAGTTATGAAGTCCTTGTCAAGGCATCAGACTTACTGTGGGAGGCAGAAGAGTGGCCCACGTCCTAATTCCTGCAACCGGGAAATATGTTACCTTATATGTCCAAATTAATTCTGTGGGTGTGATTAAGTTAAAGATTTTGAAATGGGGAGCTTGTCCTGCTTTTTTGGATGTGATTTTACAAGGCATACTAATAGGAAAAAATGTAACCACAAGAACTGTTATAAGGGAAAGAGGGAGGCTGGGGAGTCAGAGAGGCAAATGTAATAAAGAGGGGTGAGAGTTAGAGATCTGAAGATGCTATGCAGCTGGATGTGAACATGGAGGAAAGGCCACAAGCCAAGGAATGCAGCTGGCTCCTAGAAGCTAGGAAATGCAGGACAATGTATTTTCCCCTAGGGTTTCTTGAAGAAACACAGCCTGCCTAACACCCTGACGCTAACCCAGTGAGACCCATGCCAAACCTTCTACCTACAGAACTGTAAGAAAATAAGCTTGTGTTGCTCTAAGCCACCAATCTTGTAGTAATTTGTTAACACAGCAACAGGAAACACACTTGGCATCTACCAACAGGTGCTAAAAGAGGGTCAAGGAAGAACAGGAATCGGTGCCTCGGGAGATACTGATGAAGACAAGTTGAGGGTGGACTTGGTTGCTTGGATGCACTTACACATCACATTCTTGTTAAGGGAAGGTGGGGGTCACAGAACAAAGTTAACCTAACTGAACCAAGCAAGGATTGACCAACCAAGGTGCTTGTTTGGGGGAGGATTCTTTTTCTCTGAACCTATAATGGTGAAAGTTGATGCAATTATCCCCTGTCCTCCCTACAATCCTGAGAAGCAGGTAATACAATGAATACGGTTGAATGAGTTGGGTTTCGCCTCAGGGAAACTAGGTGAGCCTTTTTGAGAAATAAGCCCACAACCCCAGACAGCCCTGTGCCAACCAACTTAATTAACCAATCAGGAGGGAGATGCATAAACCAATCACTGAGACAGCCAAGGTTCACTGGTCCATCCCAGGAACACTATCTATGCCACCATTTGTTAAAACACAGCTAAATAATGAAAGAGAATGAGCTGCATCCTGCGAGAGTGAAATGGCATTGTACGTGCGTGTGTTTGACTAACCCTTCAGGAAGACGGAGCTTGCAGCACCTCCCTTTCGAGTGTCCAGTTGACCTCTGCAGTGTATATGCAACATCGGTCTCCACAAAACCAGCCCAGAAACACCAAGTGACCACTCTGAAGTCCAAGGAACTGTTAGGGAATAAGACTGAATTTGCATTTTGGAGGGGACTCCAGTTATTCAAGGCAAACATTTTTAAAGTTCAATCTGTGAGATCTCTTTTTTAAAAAACAGTCACATTATCTGTATTTACACTATCCATACAAGAGAAATTTCAGAGTTTGATTTGTTGTGCTTTGTGATATCTCTTTAAAAGCAAAAGTGGACCTAAGCAGTTTGGCTCAGTGGATAGAGTGTCAGCCTGTGGACTGAAGGGTCCCAGGTTCAATTTCAGTCAAGGGCATGTACCATGGTTGCAAGCACATCCCCAGCAGGATGTTTCTAACTCTGACTGATGTTTCTAACTGTCTATCCTTCTCTCTTCCTCTCTGTAAAAAAAAAAAAAATCAATAAAATATATTTTAAAAAGTAAAAGCAAGAGCGAAGACAATAACTCACTGAAAACATTACTGCAAGTAGAGAAGGAGAGGAAGATCCTGGAAATGGGGACAAAACTCAAACGTTTTATCACAAGTCTCCCACTACTGAGAGAAGATTTGTTTTTGAGGTCAACGAATTTCCTGCACACAGCAAGTATTTAGCAAATGTCTATTAAATAAATGAAGGCATGATTAGAACCCCTCCAACTGTGAACTACCTGGGTGATAAGATCTCTGTGCACAAATTAAACCCCCTGTTGGCCTCACTCTCGTGGTCCCCTGGGCTTCCCTACTTCTGTGGCTACTGCCCTGGATGCTGCAGTTCCAGCAGTGAGGACTGCGGGGGCATCTAGACGGTGAGGCAGATCCGACCTCCACTTCACACCTCAGAATAGACAACTGACTTGCAAAGGGCTGTCCCATCATAACAGCACGCTCTCTATACAGCACAGAGCTCATACCATAAACCTAAATTTTAGCAAGAAAGAGGAAAGAAATAGGATTGAGATCCAAGACTTATTCTTAGTGGGAAAAGCTATAAATATAGGCTGCTAGGCCTATGGATTTCTAACATCTTTTTCTCAAAGTTGAAGATTATTTTAAAAATAGTGACCTGGTGCATGAAATTCATGCACATTAAAAAGGAATTAAGTAGAGGAAATATTTTAATATTGTTATTCGACCTTTCTCTACAATAGAAGTATCACGGATGAAAGAAAATTAGTAAAATGTATATGGAAATCTCAAATCTTCCTCTTGTCAGTATCTGGGGCACACCACAAGACCCAGAGTCAAGTCCCCACCCACCTGTGTGTGCCTTGAGATCACTTGAGACCCAGACCCACTGGCCCCACCCCCATCAAGCCCTACATGGGCTGGGGTTGCAGCCACAGGTTCCCTGGCCCAGCACCAGGCAGGAGGCATAGCCTAAGGTGCCCCATCAAGCCCTGCTAAGTGAGGGGTATGGACTCAGGTCCCCCAGCTCAACATCTGGTCCCCTGATCTGGCCTCTAGTCCTCTAGCCTCAGACTGGGGCAGGGGGAAGAGCCTCAGGTCCCCCGGCCCAGTGTGATGGTGTGATGGCATGACCGCATGATGACCATTTGCATATTAGCTCTTTATTATATAGGACTAGAGACCTGGTGCACGAAATTTGTGCAGTGGGGGGGATATCCTTCAGCCCAGCCTACTTCCGCTCCAATCTGGGACTCCCTCACAATCCAGGACTGCTGGCTCCCAACTGCTCACCTGCCTGCCTTTCTGATTGCCCCTAACTGCTTCTGCCTGCCAGCCTGATCACCCCCTAACCACTCCCCTACCATCCTGATTGATGCCTAACTGCTCCCCTGACAGCTTGTTTGCCCTTAACCGCCCTACCCTGCAGGCCTGATCACCCCTAACTGTCCTCCTCTGCAGGCCTGGGTTCCCCCCCAACTTCCCTTCCCTGCAGGCCCCATCACACCCAACTTCCCTCCTCTGCCAGCCTGGTCACCCCTAACTCCCTTCCCCTGTAGGCTTTATCACTCCCAACTGCCCTCCCTTGCAGGCCTGGTCCCTGCCAATTGCCCTCATCTGATGGCCATCTTGTGGTGGCCATCTTGTGTCCACATGGGGCAGGATCTTTTGACCACATGGGGGCAGCCATCTTGTGTGTTGGAGTGATGGTCAATCTGCATATTACTCTTTTATTAGATAGGATAGAGGCCTGGTGCACAGGTGGGGGCCAGCTGGTTTGCCCTGAAGGTGTCCTGGATCAGGGTGGGTATTGAGGTGGCCTGTGTGAGGGGTCTATGGTGGTTTGCAGGCCAGCCATGCCCCTCAGTGACCCAAGCAAAGGCCCGGGTATCTGGGATTTATTTATCTTCCACAATTGAAACTTTGTAGCCTGGAGCAGAGCCAAGCCTTCTGCTCACTCCTGGCAGCAGCCATTGAAACTTTGTTGCCTTAAGCACAGGCCTGGGCTTGCTAGGGTATGTGGAAAGCTTGGCTTCCTCCATTGCCAGGGGCAACCCAAGCCTCCCTTTTGCTCTCTCTGTGGCTGTAGCCATCTTGGTTGGGTTAATTTGCATACTTGTTCTGATTGGCTGGTGGGCATGGCTGGTGGGTGTAGCAGAGGTGTGGTCAATTTGCATATTACTCTTTTATTAGATAGGATAAGAATAAGATAGAAGCCCCCTTCCATCACTTCCAGAAAAGAACAATTAAGTGCTTCTATATTAAACAGGTTTGATTTGAGGAAGGTAGATGACATTTCACACCCTCTTATCCCCAAAGCCTTCCCACACTAATCATTCTAAATACTTTAAGTACCTAAGCTGAAAATGCAAAATTGCCTCTCCTCATACCAGCTGATCCTGGGATACACAGCAAATACCAGTCCCAGCACTGCTCCTCTACAGCCCTGTCCCATAACTTCTCTCCCCTACTGTAGTCCCTCTGGCAGGGCACAGCTGTTTCTTGCCCCTACCATTTCTGAGGACAGATCCTTCACTCAACAGCTGTGTTTGTTTACAGGACTAAAAGTGAACACAGGACGCACACACTTGATCCAGCAGAGTTTTTCTTTTGGCAACTCCTCCTCCAGACTACACAATATATTCAACCTTGGAGTTCAGTTATACTTGGCCATCGGTGTGAGCCAAGAAGGTGAGCAGCAAAAGTCACCATGTAGGGAGACCTTGCATTGTTTGCTCCACGTCCTATATACAGACATACATAGATTTTCCCTTTAAGCAGGTCTAAGAGTCCACACCTGCACATCCATCTGAACCTGCCATTTCCTTACAACAGAGCAACAGTGTCCCCACTTGTCAGACACAAGAGGATAGATGGCCCAGTAAGTAGCCCTGCGAGTCTCTCAGAGGTTCTGCCCAGGCATGAGAGAGCCAACCTTGTAGTCAGACACAAACCATGCTTTTTTGTCTGGCGAACTGTCCCTTGTAGCAAATGGCTCCTTGGAAGAAATCCACTAGCAACCTTTTTTTTAAACAGCATTATAAAGGGCTGAGGGGTAAGAGTCTGGGACACAAAAGAAAATGCAGATGTTTTCTTGAAACCTTTTCTGTTCAGAAAAATACTTTTTGTTTTTGGTGGTTTTTTTATTCCCATAAGAGTGCTCCCTCAGTGTTTTAAAGTAAAATCATCTAGAAGAAGGTCATTATCTTCTGCAAAAATACAGACTGTAATCATTCCTCTTTTTCTGAAATGAACACTTCTAGCCCTCTTGTTTCAAGGAAAAGGGGGGCCTCGTGCCCTCCTCCCTTTGAGATCTCTCTTATTACTCCTCCCACGTCCCATATGGGATGCTGAGAGTGGCTGCTGGAAACATTGGTGAATTTTTTCCAACTTCTAAATTCGCTTCTGAGATGTATGCTTTATACTTCAAAACACAGATGCCTAAAGGCTGATCTATTTCTCCAAGACTCTGGAATCCACAGCAGTACCTACAAGCAGTGTGGGTGCAAATTTGCACAGGAGCTGGAGGTCAGGTGGCAAGCACAGCCACATTTTATGGGCTGTGGCCACATCTCACTGTTGTTAAAAGGCCTCTCCTCTAGACTCCTATGATACTGGAATTGTACATTTGTTTTGCCAAGCAGCTTAAACACCATGCTGACCATCAGGATTTCCTCTATCATCTTACTACTTATCCCCAAAAAGGAGACAAGCCAAAATATGAACCATAGCAATGTTTTGATGGGTCCATTGGAAAAGCATTTAAAATGTATGGTCAGACACTCAGACATGCACACCGAGTTGTATCTTTTTATTAAGTCAGAACATAAGTTTTATTATAGACTTGAGGCCAGTGAACAACATTCATGTACTGGGGGGAGCCCTCAGCCCAGCCGACACCCTCTTGCAGTCCAGGACCCCTCAGAGATGTCCGCCTTGGCCCTAAGCTGGCAGGCGGACATCCCTCTCACAGTCTGGAGCTCTTACAGTCCAGGACTCCTCCCTCCTTATCACCCACCTGCAACAGAGGTGGGCAAGGCTCCCACCACAACTGCTGCACTCACCAGACATAAGCCTGGCTCTAGCTGAGCAGCACTCCCCCTCGTGGTCAGTGCACATCATAGTGACAGTCAATTCAGCCATTTGGACAATTTGCATATTAGGGTTTTATTATATAGGATGCTATAATGCTTAGAGATAGATAGAATATTTAGTAATCCATTGGTTAAGAGTAAGCTTACATTTCTATAGTGTTTATTGACTACCAGAGGCCCAGCACATGAAATCGTGGTGGATATGGTCCCTAGGCCATCTTGCCACCATCCACCCTGGTTCCCTGTTTGCCATCAGCAATCAGAGCCTGCCAGCCCGGAAAGAGACCGAGAGGTGGTCAGTGCACCTCACAGTGACTAGCTGAGTGGCTGTTCTGGTCATTCAGCTGTTATGGTCACTGGGTTTTTATTATTCAGGATACTCAATTAGTATGTAGAACATATTTACATCATACCTTTCTGTTACATATTTATCTTAACTTCCCTGATATGCTGTAAACTCCAAGGGGGTAAGGACTACTGCATAGGGTTTGGATCCCCCTCACAGCACTTTAGCAAGAGTAGGTTCCTAGTAATACTGAGCAAAATCACTCATTATTAAAGCAAACCTCAAAGTCTGAATGAAATGTCAATCCCAAAGTCACTGACTAGGCCTGGACCTGCATGTCCTTTGAAAAATAACACATTACATTTTATTAACACATGGATATTCACATCTTAATGAAGACACAACCGCTTTCCTATACCACATCCAAGGTAAGACACAGTCCATGTTCTCCAGGAGGTTGCAGACAGATAGGGGCAGTGAAAAGTAAACAAATGACAACTGAGCCATCAGGAAGTACAAGTAACAAGCTTCAAGGAGAGGTAGTTGAGTCTACCCAGAAAAGGTCAATAAAGACTTTAACGAAGGAGCTACAACTTGAGATAGGCCTTAAAGCTTGGCTAAAAGAAAAAAAAGAGAGAGCCAGCATCAGTGGTACTGGTATCTACCTCAGAGAGTGAGAACTGAGAGACAGAGATACAGGCAGTGCTCCTGCCTCACCACTTCAGTGCCTGTGGCTATGTCCCGTGCTCTGGCCCAATCCACTCTTCCACCCTTGCTGCCTCCACTAAACAGCAACTATGGATGGGCTTGGGTTTCCCCTCAGCCATACTGAAATATCCTATGCTATTAATTGATCACACTGAGTATATTACAGAATATCATATATCCTTCTCAATCTTACAGAAAGGTACATTTGGAATTCTACGTTAAAATAATATACTGTGTTCCTTATGTCTACTGGCCAATTATATTATGTTGGAACACTCTGCTGGAAAAGTAACTATAATGACCAGCCAAGTGCTGAAGGGCATAATGTTTTGATTGTCAAACAGGTTGTACATGATGCAAATATATGACTTAAGAAGTGATTTCACAAACATTTTGGTAACAGTAATCTGACTCATAAGCTCCAATGCAGTCTCATAAAACAGCTGTGTGTATAAGTAATCCAAAGATGGTCCTTCAGAAATGTTACAGAGGAAAGCATAAAATGAGAGGAGAAAGTTGGAATCATGAAGAGAATACTGGTTCACCTTGTAACTTCCATGTTCAACATAAGATGGGGCCAAATTGACTGTAAACAAAATGTGCCATTTGCACTCAGGTCTGCTGGCATTGCTGATCAAGGAAGGAAAATATATATGTATAGGCTTATATTACTTTACAAAGTTAACGAATCACAGCACTAGGCAAAGAGAACTCACTTGGGAAGACCTGTAAGGTAATACTACTGATTTCGCTGAGAACTCATTGATCCATTCAAGACTTTTACTTTGATTTTTAGATTTTACTCACCAGGCATCGTTTTTACATATTGAAACCCTGTGATCCAGGAGAGGTAAGTGACTTGACCAAAAGCACCCAGTGAGTGCTTCTCACTCCACTCTGAGTCACTTCTTTTAACCCACAAACAGGCAGAAAAACATACCCGGGATAAGGGCTGAATAAACTACAATTCTGCATTTCCTGTTTTAATTTCACTAGTCTTAGCTTATCACACCAGCTCAAAAAATTCTGAAAAAATAAAAATAAGAATGGAATCAGTATGACTTTAAAATGTATTTCTTTGTTCTTTCACTCAAGCTCTTAAAATCTGATTTGTTTAATTCCATATAATGAGTCCTTTGTTTAAAATTCAAAGCAAGTTCAAGGCAAGAGTTCAGGCTTAGAAGGGCCTTAAAGAGCATGTGTTTTACTGACTAGGCCACTGGGATTAGAAAGGTCAAGTGACTCCTAGGTCACAGCTAGTTAGTGGCAAAAGAAGACTAGAAACAAAGTGTTGTGGATGTCAGCATGCACAGTGGTGGCTGAGGATCTCAGAAGAAAGCTGACTTCTAGCTGCATATAGCTTGCATTTTTTTCACCTATGCTCTGACATGTCCCTCCTACTTTGAACTACCCAAGGAACCATCTGGCAAAATTCACATCTGACAGAATTATTCTGTGGTGATATACGACCTTCCTAGGAACAGAGGTTCCTAGAAAGATTGACAATATTACTAGTGTTGAGAGCACTCACATGGTCATGAAGAACTTAAAGAACAGCCAAATTTCAAGGAATACCTCCTGAGTCCCAAAACCAGCAGTGAGATTGATGTTCTGAAAAAGGAAATCTTTCCTTGTACTGCTTAACCATTCAATGATTATCATGTGCCAGGCTCTGCTTGAAGACAGTCAAGAATAAGCCAGTCCCTGCTCTTGGAGCTCTGGTCTAGGGGAAGCACTGAGAAGTAAGCAGACCATTTGTGTTAGTCCGACATGAGATACCTCTACTCCACCAAACCACAGATGCACCTGTGTAGAGGGTGAGCAAACAGAGAAGAGAACATTGGCTCCCCCTCCTGTAGTACTTTTGGGCATGAAAAAGGTGGGTGGAGGGTTGTGGTTAGGTCAAAGAAAGACTGCACACCAAAATTGCTAGGCACAGCCTGGCTACATTTTTCTGATGTGTCAGGTTTGGCCACTGGCCTCCTGTGACCAATCCCTCTAACGCATCTTAATGCTTCACCTTAAGCCACTTACACCACAGCTATTCAAAAAAAAGTCCAAATTAACACACAAGACCACAAAGTACTGTAGAGAAGACAGAGCTTTTGTTCATGCTGTTTTAAATAGGCTTGCTTGCAAACCATAATTGTCAGTACTGTATGGCCATTTTCCAAACACAAACCTAGTAAGGTACTGCAAGGACCCAGAAGAAACCAAAATGAATTTCTTGGTCTTTAGAAAATGCTTGGTGGTGAGTATTTAGCCAAAATTCCAGATTTTGCCAGTAATTTCTAGCCTGGGGTGAGAATCTTTGTTTCTTTATTCAGCTCCCTGCCTAGGTAGTGGGAATATCATTTATCTACTGTGGTGGCTACTGAACTTGCATTCACAATTACAATATGAATTCAAAGAGATGCTGGCACCTGCGCAGATTATCGTCTTCCCAGAAGCTGAGATAACTCTGGAGAGGCGATTTGTGAAGCGTCTATGAAAAACATTGCATATTTGGTTTGTGTTTTCCCCGTGCATGAGTGTTTTTCTCTAACCAGAAAGAACAATTTGCCATGATTCTGTTTCTCATCTGCAGAATTTTGGTCTAGAAAAGGAGTCACTTCTTAGGAAATGTGTCTCAAAGGAAACTTAAGAAGATAATTTGAGGCAGGATTCTAAAGCATATGAACTTTCAGAGAGTTGCCATTTTATCAGGGTAAGGAGTGTGGACAGAATGAAGAGAAATGCTAAATGAGATTTCCTCCCTGCTCTGCAGTACTGTGAGCTTTCAAAGAGCCAAAATACAAGAATATCTATGAAGATGAAGCTTTGGATGCATTGTGTAATGATGAAAGAACATCAATGGATTGCTGAGTAGGATAGAAAGACATAAGGAAATGCAGGCAGCATCTCTAAATCTAGTCTTGTTTCAACACAAAGAATTCCTTATCAAGAATCCTATATAATAAAGAGGGAATGTGCAAATTGCCCTTCACTCTGCCACAGATATGATGGTACCCACAGCGGAGGTGGGGGTGGGTGGAGCGGGGGAGGTTTCTGTAACACAAGATGGCTGCACCCACAGCAGAGGCTGAGTTCCCCTAATGAGCTTAACGAGCAATCAGTAGGGACTTGAGGCTGCACCCCCCAACTGGCAGGGCTGGACAAGGATGGGACCAGCAGGGTCTGGATCTAGCCCAATGGGGGTAGGTGGCTGGGTCTGGGTCTTGTGCAACTGAGGCGCACGTGGATGGGGTGGGGGAGGGGACTTGACTCTGGGTCCCATGGTGTGCCCCGGACTCTTACAGGAAGAATATTTTCAAATGCATTTTATTAATTTTCTTTCATCTCTGACACTTCTATTATAGAGGAAGGGCAAATAGCAATATTAAAATACTTCCTCTAATTAATCCCCTTTTTTTTTCTTTTTATTAATTTTTTATACATATCTCCCCATTGCCCCCCCTCCCTCCCAGGCATACCTCAACCCCCCAGTGTCTGTGATCATTGGTTATGCTTATATGCATGCATACAAGTCCTTTGATTGATCACTTATTTACCTCACCTAACTTTAATCTTTCTGCTGTAATTTCACAGTCTGTTTGATGCTTTATGATTTTTGTACCCCTGAGAATTATCAGTCTACTCCCTTTCTGTGCTCCTGATTCTATTATATTCACCAGTTTATTCTGTTGATCAAATTTTTAATTCACTTAATTTTTAGATTCACTTGTTGATAGATATGTATTTGTTGTTCATAATTTTTTGGCTTTTACATTTTTCTTCTTCCTCTTCTAAAAGAGTACCTTTCAGCATTTCATATAATACTGGTTTGGAGTTGATGAACTCCTTTAGCTTTTTCTTCTCTGTGAAGCTCTTCATCTGCCCTTCAATTCTGAATGATAGCTTTGCTGGATAGATTATTCTTGGTTGTAGGTTCTTGCTATTCATCACGTTGAATATTTCTTGCCACTCCCGTCTGGCCTGCATCATTTCTGTTGAGAAATCAGCTGACAGTCATATGGGTGCTCCCTTGTAGGTAATGAACTGTTTTTCTCTAGCTGCTTTTAATATTCTCTCTTTGTCTTTTGCTCTTGGTATTTTAATGATGATGTGTCTTGGTGTAGTCCTCTTTGGATTCCTTTTATTTGGGGTTCTGTGTGCTTCCTGGACTTGTAAGTCTATTGCTTTTACCAGGTGTGGGAAGTTTTGAGTCATTATTTCCTTAAATAGGTTTTCAGTATCTTGCTCTCCCTCTTCTTCTGGCACCCCCACAATTCTGATGTTGGTACCCTTGAAGCTGTCCCAGAGGCTCCTTACATTATCTTCACATTTTTTGATTCTTTTCTCTTCTTGCTTTTCCAGTTGAATGTTTTCTGCTTGTTTATATTTCAAATTTTTGACTTGATTCTTGCCATCCTCTAGTCTGCTGTTAGGACTCTGTATAATATTTTTTATTTCAGTCAGTGTCTCTAGTATGTCCTTTTTCATCTCCTCTTAGGTCTCACTAAATTTACCCAACTTTTCTAGCATATTCTTGAAAAACCTTATAAGCGTGGTTTTGAACTCTATATCCAGTTGTTTTTTTTCCTCCATTTCTTTTGTTTGTGATCCCTTCCCTTGTCTCAGCATTTTAACTATGTCGGGGAAACTTCTGTGTTGAATTCAGTTTTATGATACCAGACTTGCAAAACCGAAGAAGCCTCTGTTGAGCTTGGGATGGGTGGAGTCTCAGGGCTTAAGGGACCGCCTTGCCTTCCAGTCGGCCCTGCCCTCCACGGCCCCTGAGTCTCACGTCGCTGGAGGGGTCCTTGTGCCCAAACGCCCGGAGTGCCTCTAGACCGCTGCCCCTCCAGCTTCCCTGCGCATCAGGACCACACGAGACTAGGTCCCCAGGGTTTCGCCCAAAACAGGGGCTTAGTGGAGTCAGAAGTGGCACAGTTGGGAGGGTCTGTCTCCCGCCCACTCGTGAAAGCCAGCAGTACAATCAGCAATCTGTCCTGTGCGCAGTGCCGTGCGCGCCACCAGGCCTTTGATCTTTTGCGACTCCCCTAAATTTCCATGCACCTCTCCCTTTTCACAGTCCAAACTCCCCCCGTATGAGTTTCGGCTGGATCTGGGGTTTAGTGTTGTAGGATAAGGGGTTCAATGCCTTTGAGAGTCTCTGTTTCCCTCCTGCCAGAGAAAACCAGCCAGGTTCTCCGGCACCCACTCTCTCCACGCACGCGTCTCCGTACCTCAGCTTTTTGCAGCTCCTCTGGGTCTCTGTGAGCCCCTCTCTTTCCCTCTAGTTGTAGAACTTCCACTCAGCCAGATTTCCTGTGGTTCTGGATGATGTCCGTTCTGTCTTTTAGTTGTAGTTTTGAAATTGTTGTGCGAGGCAGCAGTGTAGGTGTTTACCTATGCCGCCATCTTGGATTCTCCTTAATCCCCTTTTAATGTGCATGAATTTTGTGCACTGAGCCACTAGTCTATATATATAAAAGGCTAATATGCTAAGTGTCCCTCTGACCATCCACCCAGTTGCTATGATGCGCAATGACCACCAAGGGGCAGATGCTCAATGCAGGAGCTGCTGTGACGTGCACTGGACATTTAGAAAGAAATAGCACTGCATACCTGGTGCTGACAAACCAACACTCAACTTCCCACAAGTGGAACACAGGTCCCACCCCAGAGCGACAGCCCACCAAATCACAGCCAACCCTGCCAAGACCCCATGGCGCAAAATGTGGCCCACAGCCCAGCCTGGAAATGGTCACTGTGGGCACCAGGTAATGATGTAATGTAGCAACACCCAGCTTCCTCTCCCTAGTAAATTGGAATTTCTTCAGCCCAGGAACATGACTTGCTTTATAGCCAGGTGCAAACATTTTACACTTTAACCAAATGTCTGTGAAGTGTTTTCCTGTGCCTCATTTCATTTGATCTTTACAGAAATCTTGGAGTAGTCAATAGGAGACTCAGTGGAATCCTGTTTTCTTTTCAGTAGCCAGAAAACAGGGATTTAGAAAGCTTAGAAACTTGACCCAACTGAAAAGAAGTAAGAAATGGTGGACCTTGAAAATGACTTAAGGTTTTCTCACTGTGAAGAATATAGTCAAACACTGCCAAAGTTAAATATTTTACCCTTCATTCTCCCTGTGTGATCTGTAGTTGATATAGATATGCTTCATGTTGATATTTACTGCTGTGTTGCTGACAATCACCTGAAAGAGAAGTTGGAGGCTTCACTGGGCTGGAAAAAGTTTAGGAAAATCAGAAAGCAGGTCTAATTAAGGAACTTTATTTTATACATATAAAAGGCTACACTGACTCTTGCATGTGCCATACATATTTAGCTCTTGCTGGTGCAAATCGCATGTGTGTGTTTCCATCTGTAATTGTAGATCATGAATTTGGTTGACACTTCTATTAGAGAAAGGGTGAATAGCGGTATTAAAATATTTCTTTTAATTAATTTCCTTTCAATGTGCACAAATCCATGCACCAGGCCACTAGTAATAATATAAGTTCTTTTTTCTCTGAAGGAGAATGAAGAAATCAGAGACATTTCATAGCTTCATGGGATAAAAGGAACTTACGAGATTTAAAGTTGTCATACACATTGGATTGGATAGTATCCCCCCAAAATTCAGATCTCAGAATGTTACCTTTTTGAACATAGGGTCTTTGCAGATGTAATTAGTTAAAATGAGGTAATCCTAGAGTAAGGTGGGCCCTTAATTCAATATGATTGCTGCCTTATAAGGCGATGTGAAGAGACATAAAAACAGACGTAATGAGAGTGCCATGTGATGGCAGAGGCAGAGACTGAAGTGATGCTTCCACAAATCAAGGAATGCCAAGAACTGACAGTAAGCACAAAAGCTAAGAGAAAAGCACAGAACATATTCTTTCCTATGGCCTTCAAAGAGAGCACAATTCTGCTGATACCTTGATCTCAGACCTTTAGCCCCCCAAACTGTGAAAGTACAGTTCTGTGTTTAAAGCCACCTCATCTGTGATACTTTATTATGGATGATCTAGGATATTCATACATCATACTATGCATTTTACAAGTGCAATAATATAATTTGTATGATCTTTAATTTTACATTTACATTTAATTTTACATTATTGTTTTTAGAGAGAGAAGAAGAGAGAAGGAAATATAGAGAAACATCTATGGGCTATCTCCCACATCTCCCCTACTAGGTATCGAATCTGTAACCTGGGCATGTGCCCTGACTGGGAATTACTAGTAACCAGTGACTTTTTGGGTCATGGGTCGATGCTCAACCACTGAACACCGCCGGCCAGACTAATTTTACTTTTTTATACCACAGAATGGAACTCTTCTGTCCATAAAGGATTAACTATTATGGAATTGTCCTCCCACCATAAAACACTTAGAAAACCAGATAAAAGTTCTGAAACAAATAATGTGAATCTTATAATAGCCCAGATCACTGTCCAGAGAGAATATTCAAGAGTGGGGGACCAAAACAAGCCCAATAATCTCACTGAGTTCAGGAGATAAAGACTGGGGTTTGGGAAATCCAAGATAGCTAAATTTGCAGGGCTGATTACCAGAACAGGAAGAGCTACACAGAGAGTGGGAGCTCCAAAGATTTGCTAAGTGGTCTTCTCTAGACTTTTTTATTTTTTAATTCTTGCCTGAGGATATTTTTTTCATTGATTTCTAGAGTGTAGGAGGGAGAGAGAAGAGGGAGAAAGAGAGAGAGAAACTTCGATTTAAGAGAGACACATCAATTTGTTCCCTCCTACACGTTCCCCTATTGGGGCTGGGGAACCTACAACCAAGGTACATGCCCTTGACTGGGAATCAAACCATAAAACTTGCAGCCAATGCTCTAACCACTGAGCAAAGCCAGGGCTCTAGTCTTTAGTGGAGTTCTAAACTGCTTGCATATGAGGAAAACCTCCAATGCAAGGAAAGAACTATGAGAAAGCAGAAGAAAAACAAAACAAAACCATAAATGACCAGTGCTCAAACAAGGTTGGGGAGAGTTGTGTGCCCAAGAACCAGTGTGTAGACATTTTATGATATATTAGAGGTATGGTGAATGAATTCATCACAAGTGGGGTCCCTTGGCTTGGCCTGCGATAGGGGCCAAGTGGGGCATTGGCCAGCTGGGGGGAGGAACCATGGAAGGTTGGCCCAGCAGCAAGCTAACAAATGACCGATTCCATGAGGAATCAGATTCCCTCCTCTGTCCTGACTGGGTCCGGGGTGCAGATGAACCAGATTCGAGGCTGTCAGGACCCCAGCAGCAAGCTAAGGCACAGCCAATTCCATGAAGAATCAGGCTCCCTCATCCCTCCTGTCTGGGTCTGGGGTGCGGATGAACCAGATTTGGGGCTGTCAGGGTCCCAGCAGCAAGGTCTGGGTCAGTGTGTGTCACAGCTACTGGCTGGTTGTCCGTTCATTTGGTCATAAGAGTCGCTTAGGCTTTTATGTATATAAGAGGCCCAGTGCATGAAATTCATGCATGGGGGTTAGGAGGCTTTCCCTCAGCCCAGCCTGCACCCTCTCCAATATGAGACCCCAGTAGGATCGGGCCTAAACAGGCAGTTGGACATCCCTCTCACAATCCAGGACTGCTGGCTCCTAATTGCTCACCTGCCTGCCTTCCTGATGGCCCCTAACCGCTTCTGCCTGCCAGCCTGATCACCCTCTAACCACTTCCCTGCCAGCCTGATTGATGCCTGCTCCCCTGCCAGCCTGTTTGCCCCTAACTACCCTCCCTGCAGGCCTGGTCACCCCTAACTGATTGCCCCTGCAGGTCTGCCCCCTCCAACTGCCCTCCTCTGCAGGCCTGGGTCGCCCCCCCACAACTGCCCTTCCCTTGCAGGCCATCTTGTGGTGGCCGTCTTGTGTCCACATGGGGGCAAGATCTTTGACCACATGGGGGCAGCAATCTTATCTGTTGGAATGATGGTCAGTCTGCATATTACCCTTTTATTAAATAGGATAGAGGCCTGGTGCATGGGTGAGGGCCAGCTGGTTTGCCCTGAAGGGTATCCCAGATCAGGGTGGGTGTTCCCTTAGGGTGTGGAGTGTCCTGGGTGAGGGGCCTGTGGTGGTTTGCAGGCCGGCCATGCCCCCCAGCGACCCAAGGGGAGGCCCTGGTATCTGGGGTTTATTTATCTTATACAATTGAAACTGTAGCCTGGAGCAGAGCCAAGTCTCCTGCTCATTCTGTGGCCACAGTCATTTCTGTTGGGATTTATTTATCTTCTATAATTGAAACATTGTAGCCTTAAGCAGAGGACAAGGCAGGCCAGAGCTGCTGAAAGCTTGGCTTCCTCCATCACCAGGGGCAACCTTAGACTCCTTCTCTCTCCAGCTCTGTGGCTGCTGCCATTTTTGTTGGAATTTATTTATTTTCTATAATTGAAACTTTGTAGCATTGAGTGGAGGCCTGGGCTGGCCAGGGTATGCAGAAAGCTTGGCTTCCTCCATTGCCGCAGAAACCCAAGTCTCCCTCCTGCTTTCTCTGTGGCCACAGCCATCTTGGTTGGGGTTAATTCGCATACTTGCTCCTGATTGGCTGATGGGTGTGGCTTGTGGTGTAGCAGAGTTATGGTCAATTTTCATATCACTCTTTTATTAGATAGCATAGATGTAGTACTGGGTATAATCCTCAAAGAAAAATGAGCTTTAGTAGTCATGTAAACTATTTCTAAAACCAAGACATCTCTGGATCCACCAAAACAAGGCTTAACAGCAAACAAACCTTAAAAGGATCCAAAAAAACAGATCTGCAAGTTATTTAACTGTACACCAGAGTAAAAATCTAACTTTCCTTAAAGGAATATAACAAAATCCAGCATACAGCACCAAATAAAAAATTAGGCAGTATGCAAAGACATGTAACTTATAACCAAAAGAAAAATCAATTAATAGAAGCAGACTCAGAAACGAAAGATACAATAAAATCAGTAGCTATTATAAATAGCTACTATAAATCTTCAAAATAGGTTAAAGATCCAAAAAACACATCAATATAAATATGTAGAACATCAGGAAACAAATGGAAGTTGTAAAATATGCAAATAAAACATTTAGAAATCAAATAAAAGGACACTAGATGAGGTTAATAGCAGCTTAGATACTGAACAAGAAAATATTAGTGAAATTGAAGTGATAGCTATAAAAATTATGCCAAATGCAATAGCATAGAAAGAAGAAAAGACTGAAAATAAGTAAATAAGGTTTGGTGAGCTGTAGAATAATATAAAGCAGTCCAGCATTTCTGTAACTTGAGTCCCAGAAGGATGGGGAAAAAAAGACTGAAAAGTGATTTGAAGAAGTAATGGCCAAATTTTTCTGAATTTGAAAAAAAATCTATAAACTTACAGATCCAAGAAACTCAAAGAATTCCAAAATAAAAGAAACATAAAATAATACCAAGGCACATAAAAATAAATTGTTGTAAAGTGAAAATCTTAAAAATCAGCCAGATAAAAGAAGATACATTATGAACAGAAGAACAAAGATTAAAATAATAGCAGATTTCTCATTAGGCTATTCAGGGTGGAAGTCAGTAAAAGAATATCTTTAAAGTGCAGAGAGAAAAATATTCCATCAACCTGGAATTATAATTTGAAAAAAAATTAAAAATCTAAAGTTGAAACCTTTCAAAAATGGAGATAGAGATTTTTTTCTGACAAATAAAAGCCAAGAGAACTTATTACCTTTAAACCTGAATTATAGGAAAGGTTACAGCACTGTCCTGATACACTAAGGTTGCAGGTTAAATTCCTGGTCAGGGCACATGCAAAAACCAACCAATGGATGCATAAAAAAGTAGAAAAACAAATCAATGTCTTTCTCTCTCTGTCTGTCTCTGTCTCGCTCTCTCTCTTTCTCTCTAAAATCAATCAATCAATAGATATTTTTTAAAAATAAATAAATATATGCAAAGGTTTAAACCATAATGGAGATAAAACAAAATCATAAAAAAAACAAAACTAATAAAAAAATACTAAGAAAAAAGAACAAAGAACAGGTAGGACAAGATGAATATAAATAGAAAGATGGTAGATTTAAACTCAACAATGTTATTATATTAAATGTAAATGGTCTAAACACTGCTATTAAAGGCAAAAATTGCCAGATCATTAAACACACACACACACAAAATAAAATAAAATAAAATAAAATAAAAAAAGATCTAACTACTTGATATTTACAAGCAATCCACTTTCTATATAAAGACACAGATATGTTAACAGTAAAAGCTTGGAAAAATCTACACCATTTAATGTGTATTTACAAAAAAAAAAAGGAATATCTTAGTTATCATTTTGGTATTCAGAATTTTATTCTGTAGATTTCTGAGCAAAGTCTGAATGTCACTGACAGCAAGATTGTCTCCCCTACATGATCTCCCCAAAAGAAAATCAAGCTCTTTGTGAATATGGGCATTTCTGAAACAAAGATAGCCCTGCTATGTAGTTCTGTGAAAAAGGAAGGCTGTGAACTGGGATCAGTGCCTCTCAGACTTTAATGTGCCTGTGAATCACTTAGAGCAGTGGTAAGCAAACTGCTGCTCGAGAGCCACATGCGGCTCACGAGTCATGGTTTGCTGCTCTGTTGACTAATGAATTGGCTGACCATTGGCCTAGAGGTGTTATAAGTATGGGATTTTGAATCAAAAGATACTGGGATGGGCCTGAGAGAATGCATTTCTAACCACCTCCCTAGTGAGGCAGACCACACTTTTAGTAGCAAGGAATGATAACCCTTTCCCCCAAACAATACATAAGGCTCATTTTAACCAGGAATAATCTTTCCCACTAAATCTGATTTTTTTACTTCCTCTTGTGTCCTCTCCCCTCTCTAGAGAAAATGCTAAGAAAAGGTCAATGAATGAGTGGAGCAAGATTACTTAGTATGGAAGAAATAGGGCTTGCCCTTGACCAAATGGTAGGTATTTGATTAAGGTGAGGACTGTCTTTAAAAACCATTACTTAAAATGTTCTGAAACCTTTTTTAATGCCTAAAATTACTTTGGACACAGACCAGTATTTTTTTTTTTTAACAACAGCATTGCTCTTACCATATATAATGTGAAATCTTAAAAATGAGGCTGGTTCTGTGCTTAATATTACCTGCTTCTGCAGCATGATAGACTATGACTCCTGGCTGACCCCACTTCCAAATCCCCTGAGCTACGTGTAGGTGTTTATTATGCCCAGCAGATAACACTCTGATACTACCATGGCCCTACAGAAGAAGCTAATCAGTAAAGAGAAAAATACAAAGGGCAAAAGGGAAGGAGGAAAACATGTGAGCAATACTTCATACAGCTATGCTGTGCAACCCATCTAAATTACAACCCATAGCTCTGAAAGGATGACTATATTCAGAACCATAAAAATACTAGAAGCCCGATGCACAAATTCATGCCCAGTTGAGTCCCTCGGCCTGTGAGATCAGGCCAAAATAGCTCCCCAACATCCCCCAAGAGGTCTAGGATTGAGAGAGAGGCCAGGGAGGGATGCAGGAGTTTGGCCAGCCGGGAAGGGACCACAAGAGGGCTCCAGGGCCTGTCTGGCCTATCTAGCTTAGTCCTGATGGGCTGGACCCCAGCAGCAAGCTAACCTACTGGTCGGAATGTCTGCCTGCTGGTAATCAGTGCACATTATAGGGAGCGAGCGGTTCAGAGGCTTTAGCATATCATTAGCATATTATGCTTTGATTGGTTGACTGAACAACAAGATGACCGGACACTTAGCATATTAGGCTTTTATTATATAGGACTCTGCACTTTGAGGATAAAGACTTTTGTTCACCTTCATTTTCCTCATCCCCAAATGGCCATTTCTATCCAGGAAAGCTCAGTGATGGACACTAAAAGCATTTTCTTAAAATCATTGTCTCCTGACATGGAACATTATATAATATTAATATAATATATAATATTAAAATTGTATCCATTGAGTAAAGAGGAAAAGCTATCTTGGATTTCATAATATTATAATTCACACTTAAAACAACAGAAATTTCCAATTTCATTTCTATTAGGACTTAAAGAGTCCTGTCAGATTGATGGAATGACTTCAGACTTTTGGAATTAATTCATCATCAAGCAGGAGAGGTGGAGAGTAAGAGCCCTAATATGTGTCAGGAAATCAGCCTGGAATTAAAAGTTGAGTAATTCATATTCAGGTCCTAGATTGTATAGCTCTAGAATAGAAACCAGAAAACTATAGACCATAGCCAGCTACCGAGTTTTGTAAAAAAAAAAAAAAAAAAAAGTTTAATTTAAATACAGCGACTCCCATTCATTGAAGAACTGCTTCTGCATCTGTGGCAAAGTTGAGTATTCGTGACAAAGACCATGCCTGCAAAGTCAAAAATATTTACTATCTGGCCCTTTAAGAAAAAGTTTTTCAACCCCAGCTCTAGAAGAATGGGCAAGGACCAAGAAGTTTTAAGGAGGTGGAAAATTATTTTACTGAGCAGAAGCTATCAACTAGAACAGGATAACATTTAAATGATATATCCTTGTGAATTAGGGGGTTTCCTAAAGCTGGAAGGATTTCAGCAGCTTTTAGATGACCACCCTCTTACAACTGTGGGATTGGGGATGCATGTATCACACAAAGGGCTGCTTTCTTATGTATTTGTTTGTTTGTTTACACCTTTATTGTTGAAAGTATTACACATGTCCCTCTTTATTCCCTACCAGCCCCCTCGGTTTCACCCCGCCCTTACCCCAGGCCCTCACCATCAAAGGGCTAGTTTCTTAAATGACTTCTCAGATTCTGCATCATTCTATGCTATCAATTGCAGAGGTCCATGTTAAGACTTTTCGAAAAACAGTCTCACTTGAGTCATAAATAAAAATATTTTACCTTATAGCTAAGAAAATCTAAAGAAAACATGCATCTTGAAAAGGAGAGCCCTGGGTATCTTCTGATGGCCAGTTTGTCTGTAATTGGACAGAAGCCATGTTTAATTCTGTGACCATTATAGCTCTTAACATGCTATGATTGCTCCACAGAGATTTGTAAATGTAATTTAATAATGTCTCTGTGACATCCAGATTGCCCAATCCTTCTGCGATCTCACTCCTGAGTGAATAATGTATGTGTCAGCCCAATTATATATTCTTTTAGAACAACAGTAAATATTGTTTTCTAGAAACCCAGGTGAGTGGGTGAATGGAGAAATAAGGTAAGGTTAAAAAAAGTCAAAGATTCATCATTGTTTTTCATTTCTTAGCCATGCTGCTTTTATAACATAAGAACTTAAGAGGGGTGTGTTTTTTGTTTGTTTGTTTTTAAATATATTTTATTGATATTTTACAGAGAGGAAAGGAGAGAGAGCGCTAGAAACATCGCTGAGAGAGAGACATCGATCAGCCGCCTCCTGCACGCCCCCCACTGGGGATGTGTCCGCAACCAAAGTACATGCCCTTGACCTGAATCGAACCTGGGACCTTTCAGTCCACAGACCGACGCTCTATCCACTGAGCCAAACCGGTTTCAGCAAGAGGGGTGTTTTTGGTAGGGTTTTTGTGGGGTTTTAAAAGTTTCTAATGAAAGAGTTTGACATGTCGACTACATTCTAGGGAGGGAGCCTCGTAAGACTGGTCTGGGCTCCCTTCCTCTGCCAGAGGAACACACTTTGCAATCAATGCTCAGGCCAATTCTTTCTTTGACCAATTTGGCAGTATTACTGCTGGGCTTGCAGGTAGTAGAGTAAGCGCACTCAGTAAAATGTTAGTTTTTTATAGTGTTGGCTTTCACCTACATATCAGCAGGAGGCAATACCACTTGGTCAAGTCTGCCTTTAAGCTACATCAAAGGCGCTGAGTTTAATGTGGCTGAGTACAACAGAATCCAACAACATTCGAAATTTGGTTGACAGCCAAGGACAAGTAGGTTAAGAATTTTAGCTCTGGCTTTAGAGTAAGAGTGACTTAGGCAGAATCCTGACATGGGCCCACCCCGCATCGCAGCTAATACAGTTCATGAAGAGACTCAAGGTGGAGAGAAATAGACCTCGGACACCACAGAACTGGGACAGAAGTGTAGTTAAGAGATTACCTGAATGTTTGAAACCATAGAAACCAGGCTTACAAAAAATAAATAGTAGACATGTTATTAAAATCTTACCATCTATTAAGTTTCTCTTTGAAATAAAGAGTGTTCACTTTGTTTTTGAGAATAGAGAATTTTAAAAAAATCAAAGAGGTTTTGATTTTTTTTTTAATTTCAAATTCCAGAACCAGCTGGAAAAATCTCAAGATACACCTAATGGAGGTCCTTATATTTAGGTAGTTCATAATTTTGAATTAAGCATCAAAAAGGCAGGTAGGACATAAGCAAACATCCAATTAAAAAGAGTAAGTTATTGTACAATTTTAGAATTGTACAATCTGGATGTCATAGAGACATCATTAAACTCAAAAAAAGAAAGCATCTGCTCAAACTTCCAGTTTCATAGTCCCTCTGTCTCCTAGTTCTGTCCCCATCACTTGCTAATTTATATACCCAAGTCCATGTTTATCGTTGTCCTGCTCCACTCCAACAGTCCTGTGTATCTACACTCCAGCCTCTCCTAAAAACCTGCTGCTAGATGAATGGCCTTTATATTTTAGTATCGTTGGCATCTGGCAAAGCAGCTGGCACATTACAGGCTCTCCAGTATTTAATTGAATGGATATATAAGTGGCACTGACAGTAGGAAAAGTGCCCTCATCATACATGGTATCTACTCTTCTTGTCCCATTCTTGCCTGTTATTATAACTCGTGCCTTTGTTTCTCCTAGTCCTATCATCTGGGGTGCACTACTCCTTGCCTCTTCAAATCCTAGATACCTTTTGAGAAAGTGCTTTTCAAAGTCTGGTCCATGAACCACTTGATTAAAAAACAGATAGGATACAGACATACTGAATCAAAACCTCTGGGAGAGAAGCCCAGGATTGTGAATTTTAAATAAACTCCCCAAATGATTCTGATATCCATTATCCACAAACCACACTCTAAGAAGTTTAATGTCAAGTCATAGCTGCTTCAGGGTTGATCAAGCAGATGATGTCACCTGTCCCATCCATAGTGGTGACCGTATCTGATACACAATCAGTTGGTAAGATTCCTGCCCTCCACACATGATGATGTAACACAGGGTACAGGCCATTTCTTTAGAAAAGAGTCCCAAAGGCATGGCCATAAAGGTAGGTCTGGGACCTACTGGATCCCATGACAATAGGCAACAGTTTCCTTGATAATTCATTATTGACTAGAAGCCCAGTGCATGGAGGTGGAGGATCCTCAGCCCAGCCTGCACCCTCCAATCTGGGACCCTTGAGGGATATCTGACTGCACTCTTGCATTCTGGGACTGTTGGCTCCTAACTGCTCACCTGTCTGCCTGCCTGAATGCCCCTAACCCCCCTGGCTGCCAGCTTGATCTCCCCTACCTTGTCCCCATGCCAGCCTGATCGCCCCTACCTTTCTCCCCTGTCAGCCTGATCTCCCCTACTTTGCCCCCTTGCAGCCCTACCTTGTCCCACTGCTGGCCTGATCATGTCTAACTTGCTCCCCTGCTGGCCTGATGGCCCCTAACTGCCTCTGCCATGGACCCCCAGTCTGGCCTCCCTCTGCAGGAGGTGACCTTGCAGATCAGGAGAAGGCACTGCCCCCATTACCCGGCTGCCCCCACTGCTGGCCTGAGCCTCAGCCCTCGAAGCTGCTGAGGCTTTGTCTGGAAGGACGTGGCTCTAATTAGCATATTACCCTTTTATCAGTATAGATTTGGGGACCATTACAACCATGCAGAACTTAAAGACACATGGCCCTGGCTGGGTTGGCTTAATGGAGAGAGCATCAGCCTGTAGACTGAAGTATTTCAGGTTTGAGTCTGGTCAGGGGCACATGCCTGGATTGTGGGGGCCTGTGGGAGGCAGCTGATCAGTGATTCTTATCATTGATATTTCTATCTTTCTTTCCCTCTCTCTTTCTCTCTGAAATCAATAAAAAAATATTTTAAAAAAGAAGAAGAAAACACATGATCTTTACTTTGGGCTTTGTCATTTTACAATACCCATTGTGCAGTATTTTAACTTCCCTCAACTTTCCTTTACCCACCCTTAAAATGCAATCTATTTTGGGGAAGATGATCAGGAAAGTGATTCTAGAGGGTAGAAGATTTTTTTGGAGGGGATGGGGTCAAGAAAATATTTAAAAATTGAGCATAGTGATGGTTGTACCACTCTGAATTTACTTCAAAAAACCCAGTTCATTGAGCACTTTAGGTGACATGTACAGTATAAAAGCTATTCTTTTATTTCTTTTTAAATAAAGACCAGTTTCATAATCAATTGCAGACATGTCCAGAGGCCACCCCGGATTTGCTTACTGCATCCCAAATCACGACTGTGACTCCCAGTTGCCTCCAGTCCTGGTGGATCTGGATGGTGTGGTTTGCAAAGGAGAAGGTGGCAAGAGGTTTGTGGAATTTCTGAAAACCCATTTCTGTGATCTCCTCATAGATTACCAGGGCCATTTCCACGGTGCCAGCTCTCTGCTTCATTTAACTTATTGGACAAAAGAATCCTGCATGCTCTGGCCAGAAAGTGCATTCTCTCTTAGGTGGCCCGAATGCTTTTTCTAAAGACATTTTATGGATTCAAAAGAATAAACAGAGAATGTGGAAAGCTTTTGTTGAGTTCCTTTTTCATGGGAAGTGAGCTGTGACTCTGAATTCATCCCAAAGTGTGTCTTTGGGCAAAAGCCCCACAATGGTACAACCCCTGCAGGATGCCCTACACATTTGGCTGTCAGGACTCAGGAGGGCTTGAGGGTGAGCGAGGTGGCAGTGTCAGCACAGGACCTGGAAGAAGGTAGCACTTTCTACACTGCCCAGGTCCCCGGGGACTGCAGCTGCACCTGCTGAGGTGGGCAGGGTGTTTCTGCTGTTTTGTTTTGGTCTGGCCTCCATTCCGTCAGCCACAGACCTACACCTGCACCGAGACTGTGAGCGATTCGATGGTCCTGCTTTTTGGTGGAGGGTGGACACACTCCCACCTCCCAGAGTCTGGCAGTTTGACACTGGCAGCTTCCGAGTTGCTTGCAGGGAGAGCACGGCCCTAGGTCCAGAACAGACTCAGGTGTCCTCAGCTAGGAGGCCACCCTGGACTAAGGGAGGTTTGAAGGCCGGCACAAACCCTATTGTGGCAGGGGTCTCCTTTGGGGTGCTGGCTGGCCTGGGCTAGGACTGCCCATGGTTTGAAGGCTGGCCATGCCCCTGATCCAGGTGGGGGTCCCCTCATGGTGACCGTTTGTCCTGCTCCCTCAGCTCCCTAGCCTATTGTTCAGTTGTCTGTCTGGTTGTTTCGGTCATTACAGCCCCTGGCTTTTTATATATTAGGATCTTGGATGGTAATTTGTGCTCCTTCTGAAAATAGATCTGAGACAATTTACAGAAAAACAATTTTACAGAATAAACATAAAGCAATGTAGAACTAGAATGAAAGGAAAATAGGGCAAAAACAAAATAAGATTAATATAGACAAATAAATACCATTCAACAAATTAGAGGTAATTTTGAATTTCCTAGAATGGAAACATGATTATTTACAATATTCACAACATCAAACAAAAGTTGGTTAAGAAAAAAATCTTGGAAGTCCCCGATACTGACAATTTGAGATAAGTACCACCTCATGTTCTGAAAAGCATATCAATAACATAGAATAACCTATTTTTACCTCTTCCCCTTGGAGGTGCAGTGGTCCATCATTAGCTACCTTTGTAGATGAAACACACAGTAGGCAATTAACATCTACAGGAGAGTCCTAAGCACTCACACTGAAGGAGAGAAAATCAGTGGCATCAATGTGGGAGTTCCAAAGGGCAGTACTACAGATTTCCCCTATTTTACTAGAGTACTTCATTTGGCTAAATGATGTCAACATTTCCCAAAAACTTTTGATAGATTCATCCTCTATTGATTCCAGAAATAGGACATCATCATAACACAGCAACACACTGCAATCCTAGAAACTAGGACCATCACATGCAAGACAATTATAGGACTATGGAAATTATGGGACTTTGTAATTCCAAAATTATAGGCCTATGGAATTAGAATGTTTCTCAGTACATGATGATTATTTGGATATTGACAATTAAGCCTACTCAAGCTGAATCTGTCATTCAGCTTGAGTAGCCTTAATAATGCCACAATCTCCAGCTAGTCAGAAGCTGACTGTAGGCACTGAGCTTATTCACAGGGTATTTGTGGTTCCCACAACTGGTATAGTCACCAAACAGCCTACTTTATTTTATCTTATGCTGATATAGTGCTTTTACTTTACAAATTTCTCTCATAAGCATTCTCTCCTGAAGTTCTAGAGAGTATGGGATGTGTAGGTGCATTCCAAAAGGATGTGATAAATATGTACTACATGAATTTTCCAGTTTTCTTTTCTGATTGTCTTCTATCCTTGGCATAAGAAGATGATATGTGAAATAGTATGACAGGCAAAGAAAATGGATATTTGTTTGTAAATGGCTCCTTATTGCAAGCAAATCCAATAATAGCTTATAATAAGCACACTTAAGATGTACCAAACAATAGGCTAAAGTCGTAGCATATTATCTCAATCCTCACAACCATCCTAATAACTAAATACAATTATTGTATCCTGTTTTTCAGATGACAGAACTGGAGCACAGAGAGAACAACTGCCCAAAGCCACACAAGTAAGCCTAATTCATCCTTATGCTCGATATAAGGGGGGCAGGGGGACGGCGGCACTCTATCTCACAGTCACAGGTGTGGATTGAAGCTGAATTTCAATCTGTGCAGTTCAACTGGGCTGAGTTGCCTGTGAACAAGGCTTAGTTCACTGCTAAAGTCTCATGAGCCAGTGAGTTTCAAAGACGGAAACATTCTCTGCACCTTGACCACAATTCTAAGCTCACAAATGGGTGTTTTTAACTGTAAGGAGAAATGAGGGAGAGAGTTCCAGGAAGACCAGGTTAAGTCTATTTGTCTATTGCTAGACTCCTCCACACTGCTACTGAAATGTCTTCCTAAAGCACATATCAGGCATGCCCCAGCCTACTGAAAAGCTGGAAATAGTTCCTTGCAGCCCACACAATAAAGTTCAAATTCTTTAGAATCATGTCAATATCCCTCACAATCTGGTCTCAGCCTGTCTCCCCAAACTCCTCACTGGCTGAGTTCCACTCCACCACCAGGACCCACTGTCTGTGGCTGCAGCACACCAGGCCTGCCCTTGCCCAAAGCCCCATCGCCTCTCCCCTCGTGTGGTCCTCATTAAGAATGCCTCTGCTTCCACACCCAACTGCAGAAATCCCACTCTTCTTTCTACACCAGCCTGAACACCACATCCCCCCACAAATCAGTCACATCCTCCTTGGTGCTGCCATTTTCTGTCTCTACCTCTGTCATAGACACCACCATACTCTGCAGTCAAGGTTAGGTGTCCACACATCTGCCTCTTCTCTCGATTCAGCAACCACATCTCTCCTCTCCTTATTGTCATTAGTGCTTAGCCTGGTGCCTTAAAACAGTTCCATAAACACTGGACCATCTAATTAGACCTAAGACAGAAGACATCCTGAATTCAAGGAACCTTTTCCTCAGGATGTGCTACCTAGTGCCTCAGTTTCCATTTGATTACAGGTGCACTGTCACAGTATTTTCCAGAATGTAAAACGATGCAACAATAGAACCCACATAACTTTGTTTTCATATGTTCTTTGTAATCTCTTTATAATTAGATCGTTTTTTGCATTCTGTGGAGGGTATACAGATATTCACTGTCAAATCTTTCAATTTTTATTTATGTTTGAAAAATTTCATAATAAATGTTGGCAAAATTTAAAAGATGAATCACCACCATCTGGGGTGGCTCAGAGGTTGAGTACAGACCCATGAACCAAGAGATCACAGTTCGATTCCTGGTCAGGGCACATGCTCAGGTTGTGAGCTCAATCTCCGGTCATACAAGAGGCAGCAATCAAAGTTTCTTTCTCATCAATGTTTCTCTCTCTCTACCCTTCTCCCTTCCTCTCTCTCTAAAATCAATAAAAACACATTTAAAATAAAAGATGAATCACAACTTGGGATTTGCTTCCTCAAAAAGTTGTGGAAATAAATCACAATATTTGCAGGAGTCGACATGGAAGAAGCCAAGAATTTATTCTGGAATAGTAAGCGAAAAGCACTTAGGTAAGAGTTTGGTAAAACATGTTTGCTGCCCAGTAGGAAAAAGCATGTACCATAGTTGACCTTAGGGAATCATGGAAATAAATTCCTCATTCCAAGGAAATGTTCTGGTGACACATTTTATTTTTGTAGTGTTAACAGGGCTATCCCGGTTGTCTCTGTGGTTTCAGTGATGTAAGGTGGCACTTCAGAGGTTTCAGTTCTGAGCTCAGCTTCCTATGAGCCATGCCGAAAGCACCGGAAGAACCGTAAAAAGTGACGCCCAATGAGGGAGACACAGATCAAGGGCATAAGAGTGAGCAAGCATTTCTACTCCCTGAAAACAAAGGATGACCCATTTGCTTCATAAAAGAGTGACATCCAACACTGAGTGAGAGAAGTGCTGTCCTTAGATGGACAATTGTGATCTTAAGAAGATCCAGCCAAATGGAAACAAAATAACACTAATGAAAGGCGATATTACAATAGCCAGGACACTGTAACCTTATAAGTCATGAGTAATGTGACATTACTCACTATTACTTGTTCCTAAATATGGCCAGAAAAATAAAAAATAAAAACAATCAATAAACCAAGATGTGAAAACAACCCAAGGGTCTTCCATTGATGGATGAATGGCTAAAGAAAATGTGGCATATACACAGTGGAATATTATTCAGTCCAGAGAAAGAAGGAAATCCTGCCATTTGGATGAACCTGGAGGACATTATGCTCAGTGTGATAAGAAGACACAGAAAGACAAAACAATGTATGATATCACTTATATGCAGAATCTAAAATTATAGTCAAATTCATAGAAGCAAAGAGCAGAATGGTGGTTGCAAGGCTTGGCGGGGAGTGGGGAGGGAGAAATGGGAAATGTTGGTCAAAGGGTACAAAGTTTTAGTTATGCAAGATGAGTGAGTTCTGGAGATATAATGTACAGCAATGTGATTATAATTAACAATACTGTATTACAGACCTGAAATTTGCTAACACAGTAGATCTTAAGTGTTCTCACAATTAGAAGGAAGGAAGGAATTAGTAACTACGTGAGGTGATGGATATGTTAATTAGTTTCATTGTGGTGATATTTCACAATATATCAAATCATGATGTACAACTTAAATAAATTTCTATTTGTCAATTACATCTGAATAAAGTTTAAAAAGAAAAAAACAACAACAATAAAGTACTTATTTGGGGTTAAGGTCATAAAGGGAGTATATATTGTATAATATACCTTCCTGTATATCTACATATATTTAAAAAGTCTATGAGACTTACAAATATGAGTCTCAAATTATTTTCATATTTCCCTTGGCTTCAGTCTTGCAGTTTGTTAAATAAAATGTGAAAGATAACTAGATTTGCTACTTCTGTGGCCAGTACCAACTCCACCTCTTACCCTTTCCTCCATGCTAAGACTAATATATACCTGGAAATTAACGTATTTATGTCTTGCATACTCTGTAGGGAAAACAAAATTTAAGTGGATAGAGAAAAAGAAAAAACAAGCTCTCTGTTCCAGGACCTGTCTCATTATACATAATTTAAGTACTGAAGAGTTGTTTAATTTTAAACAACTTTTATAACACTCTATAAAAAGAGAAACATCACATCTTGTGCTTATCCTCAGCTGACATTTTTTTCCAACCTATTTGGACACACTTGTGCCCACTTAAGCAGTCACTCTGGATTGGCTACTCAGAATTTAATTCTGCTTGATTCATTTCACCAATGGTCTGGAAATACAGTGAGGCAATAAGGCACGTCTGTTCCGGGCAACCAACCAAGAGACCACCCCCTCCCTGGCCAGACCACGCTGCTCCTGGGTAGGGGTATCTCAACCCTGCCCAGGGCTTTGATCTGTTTTCAGTTTTTAAATGCTCCCTGTTGCCTAGTGGGGAGCTAAGCGACTTTGCTTCAATAGACATTATGTCACCCCCTTAGCCCTTATGTAAACAGAATGTCTAACACCTTCACCGAGTAAGCCAAGCCAGCCGGCCTAAAGTAGAGGCTGACAAGATAAGTATTTTGCCTCGGCACCTGTAGGAGTCATCGTGCCTCCTCGCATGCAAGCTTTCTGCGTGGCACAGCCAGGGCATTTAAATTTATACTCACAGCACTCCTTTCTGATTCCTATTAATACTTATTAAAGTCATCATGACATCAGATAGAGGAAAAATAATATTTCTTCTTCCCGAGGCCTTCTTTTCCTAAACCATCTAGAGAGTCACAGAGCATAAAACTCTGAAAGGAGAAGGCAATGTCTCTTTTTATAACCACTGCGGTGAATGGAAGTTAATAAGCATTCCTCATATCTGCACAATGTTTCACAACTTATAATTCTCTAACTGAAATGCTTGATGGTATTAATGATGAGACCAAGAAGACAACACACAAATTTTATTTTATTATGTTTTTGAGAAACTGAGTACCAACTAAGTAAGGCACCATGCTAGGTTTTGAGGAAGGGGGAGATGTCATGATAAGCAAAGTACCACATGATAGAGGAGCAGAGAAATTGGTGTTGAAGGTGATGGTCCCAAATCCACAGAGCTGCTGGGTGGCAGAGCCAATACTGGAACTCAAAACTCCCAACTCCTTCCTCTAAGCCTCATGAGCTGGTATGCACACTACATCTGAAATGATAATGCCACTCGGCTGTTCTGCTTTAGGGAAAGTCATGAGGTCCCAGCCACGGCATGTGGTAAGCAAATCTTAGAAAGGCTTCCTTAATAAGATGGCCTTTGAGCTGGGCTTTAAAGAGCAGATAGAACTGAGAATGTGAGAGTGGGCAATTGCACAATGTAATGGGAGAAATCATGAAAAAAGGCCAGAAATAGGAAATCATGGAGCAGAGTTACTGTATACGTATTATTGGCTGAATGATATTATACAAAGAGTGGAGGAGCTGCAATTGAAAGTGAGTGGAAGTTGGATGGCATCTAGGCTTTATTCAATAGGCCATAAAAATCCAATGAAGGTGATGGACGAGGGATAACAGATCACATCTGTGCTACAGAAAACAGAGCTGGTGTTGATGCAAGGGCAGACTGGCAGTAGAAACTCATCTATGAAACCTAGGGAGGAGATGGAGAAAAAAAGATGGGAATGATTGATTGGATATGGGTGTGAGGGCAGAGATTGAGGCTGAACCTGAGTAACTAGCACCATGGTTCTCAAACCTTAGTCACCACTCTCATCTCCAAGTGCTTTTGTTAAAATGGAGATAGCCCACACCAGATCAGGTCGGGGCGAGTCCAAGAAGCTGCATGTGAATAAGTAGGCTAGGTCTGTGCTAATCAACAAACTCTGAAGCTGGTCAGCAATGAAATAAGTCCAGAAACAGAAACTACCTTTACAGTGTTGTAGCAATTTGACTGATAATTTTATATCAATTGAATCTAATAATTAAACATTGAAGCTTGATTTCATGTGCACTTTGTGTATTTTTTCCATTTCACTTTTCTTTCAATTCATTTTTAGTGAATTTTACCAAAGTATGGGTCCACAAAAATTAAAATTCTTGCACAAAGACAGTTTGAGAAGCACTGCACTCCCTATATGAATACATGCGTTAGTAAGAGAGGAAAATGTATGTTCAGAACTGAGAGACCTCCCTGTAGCAGATATCTGGCCTCCTAAATACATTAACTGCTGGCTTCCCTACCATCATTGTTCACTCTGCCATAACCAGACCACTGAGCCTCCATGGCGGTTCACCTGAAAGCCTGGACCTGCCCATCACCATGCCCTATGGCTGCATATTGTCTCCTCACTCTTATGCTAGACATGCTCCCTTGCCCCAAACCTATGGCTATCTCAGCTCCATGTATAGGTCTAGTGCCTCATGCCAAACCATCTGAATTTATTTGCTGTTTTTTAGGAAATATACAAAAACTCAGCAGCAGTCTGTGGGATAGACAAAAAACTAAAAGTAAGCAAACAGCATTATAGAAGCTAAGGAGAGAATTTCTTTAAAAAACTGAACAGCCTGGGCAAAATAAATATCAAAATCATTAAGCCTTGCAATGAGGAGGAGGAAGATTCAGGACACAGCCATCCGCTGCTTCTGACAGAAGAATTTCAGCAGAGTGATGCAGACAAGGGTAGGACAGCAAAGAGAGAGGATGGAGTGTGTGGAAAGGAGAAACCAGCTTCCCTGAATGAATTTCACAAAACTGTTTTATTATGTGACTGGGTGTTATCTGGAATAGTAACACTACTCTAAATAATAATTTTCTCCAAAAATCTCCCCTATCTTATTCTCCACTGATAGTTAATGTAAACTGGCAGCTATAGAAGTCTCACTTTTTGCCTTGCTGATAATCCTTCCTATATAATAAAAGGCCAATATGCAAATAGACCAAACAGTGAAACAACCAAACAACCAGCCGCTATGACGTGTGCTGACCACCAGGAGGCATGTGCGGAACTTGGCAGGCATTGGTTGTGGCAGGATGGTGGAGGTGAACAGGGGTGCCAGATCAAGGGTGCCTGTCACTGTCATCAGAGTAAGCCTCTGGTGGTTACTGAAAATTCTTTGCTCCCATGTGCTGCGGTACCGCCTGGCGCTCACACCCACTGCCAGCACCAGCCCTGCTTGCACCAGCTGCTGATACCTGGTGCTGGTCCTGATCACTCAGTGCCATCAGCGAGTGCAAGCAGCTACTGCCAGCCCTGATCACCCCTGAGGGCTTCTCCACCTCTCCCTGCTCCTAAGGGGTGATCGGGTCAGCAGCCACTGCTCATACCCGCTGGCGGCACCAGCCCCACTCGCACCCACTGCTGGCGCTGATCCCAATCATTCTGTGCCATCAGCAGATGTGAGCATGTGGGAGTGGTGGTGTCAGGAGAGGAGCTGCTAGCAGACAGGGGCCCACGACTCTGGGAGGAGGAGCCAAGCAGGGGTGTGGAAGATGGGCTAAGACCTACCCCTGTGCCCATTGCAGCCTTGTGGCCCACAGTTCCTTTTAAGGTGCACAAATTTATGCATTGGGCCCCTAGTCTATATATATAAAACCCTATATACAAATAGATGGAATGGTGGAACAAACGAACAACTGAACCAGTACGCTGACCACCAGGGGTTGTGCAAAACATGGCGGGCATCAGCCGTGGCAGGATGGTGAAGCAGGTGAGCGGGGGCACCAGACCAAGGCATGGCACCAGTCGCTGTCATTGGGGCGAGCCTCTGATCATTAATGAAAAGTCTTTGCTGCAGTCCCACCAGGTCTTCACATGTGCTGCTGGTGCTGGCCCCTCTCGCACCCAGTGCTGGCCCCGACTGCTTGGCACCATCAGCAGGTGTGAGTGATGGCTGTTGTCCCTGATCACCCCTGAGGGCTTCTCCACCTCCCCCCTGCTCCTGAGGGTGATTGGGGCAGCAGCCACTGCTTGCATCCACTGCTGGCACCAGCCCCAATCTCTCCGCACCATCAGCAGGTGAGAGAGGGGCTGGCACTATCAGTGCATGGGAGCAGTGGGGGCAGGAGCAGGGCAGCCAGCAGACAGGGAACCAGGAGGCTGCAGCAGGAGAGGCCAGGCGAGGACAGAGAGGATGGGCCAAAACCTGCCTCTGTGCCCACCGCAGCCTCGAGGCCCACAGTTCCTTTCAAGGTATACAAATTCATGCACTGGGCCCCTGGTCTATATATATAAAAGCCTAAGTGATCGTCTGACCAATCAGTAGCTGTGACATGTAATGACCACCAGGGGGCAGACTCTCAATGTAGAAGCTGCCAAGCAACAGCAACTTTATAGAATGCCTTCTCACACTCTGGGACCCCTTGGGGGATGTCAGACTGCCGGTTTTGGCCTGATCCCACAGGCCAGGCCAGGGGACCTCACCTGCTAGAGGAACCCCATTCACTCCACAGATGCCCTTCGAGCTCTGATGCCCCTCCTCTCCCCAGTTGCAGCTGGCAGGGAAGGGACCACAGTGGGTTGGCTCCAGAGTATGTCTGGCCCATCTTGCCCAGTCCCACCCTGCCAACCACCCTATAATTACTTTTCTTTCAATGTACACAAATCCATGCACCGGGACAATAGTACAGAATAAGTGACATCAGTCATTCTTTAAGGCAAAGGCCATAAAAATATGCAATACTTAGGTTTTCTTGCAAAAAAAAATGCAAAATATTTGGAGAAGGATAAGTACAGGGGGAAAAGTTGAGGGTAAATTGGAGTCTAGTTTCACACATTTTTGGATTTGTGCCCTACCTAAATTGCTAGAATTTAAAACAGAAACATTGAAAAGCATCTTTGCAATTTTTCCAGAAAGATCATATCTTTTAAACTTAAGTACTACAAGATGCCAATAGGATCATGAATAACCCCAAAATGCCCAGATGCTTGATCTCAAAATTAGAAAAGATATCTGTCTATTTTCATTCTTATTTCCTAAAATAAATATGGGAGATGAGATACAGGATAAAGGCCAGTCATTACTGCAAAGAGCAGGTTTGAGCCGAGTTCATTGATCCAAGAGAACCATTCACAAACATCGTTAGCTAATTCCCTTCTTAAATATGTTTAACATGTTTAAGATAAAAGTGTAAAGAGCAATGGCATCAATGAAAGATGGGAATTTTTGCTGCACTTCCTGTGTGTTAGGACTGATTCTTCCATTCCCTGACTTGGACAACTGTTTAAAAGAATAGCTCTGGATATATTCACTAACTTGACTGTGATGATGGTTCCACAGTTACAGGTACATGTTAAAGCTTATAATGCTGTACACTTTCTTCCCCCCATCCCCCCTCTAGGTTGTAGGTCAATTACACCTAGAGAAAGCGGTTTAAAAAAAACAATCACTTAGAGATACACCACAGGGAACACTCCTAAAACCAGTTTCTGAGCATCATCCAGCCTGGGATTTCTCTGCCTTGTTCCAGAAAATTGACAGGCTGGAGCAATCAGGGTCCCACCAAGGAAAGAGAAAATCCTGCAAGTGTTCACAACAGAGGGAATTTAACATGGGGAGTTGGTGGCAGGGCAGTGGGAGAGCTACACAGCCAACCAGGTCTTTTAACATGACCCATAGATTAACAACAGCAGGAAGCCCCTTCCACCAGCAGGAAGAAGGGAGAGCCCAGGGACACAACGGAAGGTGGAACAGGGTGGTCCTTCCAGGGAGAGCTGGGGACACAGAAGCAGCTGGAAATGCAGCCTCCTGGGGAAGGGTCAGGAGTGGATCTGGGGGCAGAGGCCTGGGTCTGACACCGGGTGTTTCAGAAGAAAGGGTTTACACAGTAAAAGTAAGTTTTTAAAAAAACACACATGATTAAAACAAGCTAGGAAATTTCTTTACCACAGGGCTGGTCAGGGCTTTAATATGCTAATAGACTTGTAAATCTCAAAGAGAGGAACATAACAACCAAGTGCTTCTGTGATCTTCTTTTATGGAGCATGTTGGAGAGGTAGTGTTCCATGAAACAGTTTTTGGAAAATGCAATACTCACATTTTACAGACAAGGAAATTTGGCTAAGTGGCTTGAACAAGATATTATAAAAACAGATAATACTGGGACTAGAGGCTAGACTCAAGCTTCCTGAATCTTAACCAAGAGTTCTTTCCCCAACTCTGTAATAGCCCTTAGGCACTTCCTAGCTCCATCAAGGAAACCAGGTATTTAACCATTCTAGTGCCTAAGGAGTCATTTTGCTGGTATAAACTACCAGCTCCATGGAATGAGCACAGTCTGTTAAATTAAGGACAACCAAGGCACTATGGCAAAAGAACAAATGCAAAAGAGTTAATAAATGCCACAGAGTTGCCAAGTTTATTAATAGGAAGAAACAAAGAGAAAAGAAAGGGGAAAGCAAGAGTAAAAGAAGGAAATGAACCTCTACTGAGGATCACCTGCACCCCTGCAGCTATGCCAGCATCCACATCTCCTCCTAACTGCACATGTGCAAGTAGAGCAATGGGGTCAAACAACCTCAATTATGTAGATGCAATGACCAAGGTGACAGATTTGTGGGACTAATTCTCTAAGCTAGTGGTAAAGGATCCTGCCCTACATAATAAACCCTATAAAAACACCAACGCCTGCTCCATGGCCCTCTGGATGAACACAGCTCTCCCAAGTATCTTCAGCTGAAGCACCTATGTCTTCCTCCTCACTCTTACCTTCCAATTCACTTTGGGCTCAGGTAACTAACTACCCCTCCTGCCAGAGAGGTGGTTAACTACTGCACATACTAAGTCAGATGTTAGGAAACAAAGCTGCATTCCTCAGGCCCACTGAAACTGCCACCACTCCAAGCTCTTCCCTCTTTTTTGAGGTTTCATCTTTGCAGGGGGTAGGGAATGATAAGAGTTGCCCTAAGTTATTTAACTGAAATTCAGTGAGAAAATATTCCAATAAAACAGATAGCTGACAGGGAGAATCAATGAAATGTCTCAAGTTTACAGTATTTGTAAAGAAATGCTTACAAATTCCCCAATTACCTCAAATGCATTTCAAGCTACTGGTTCAATAGCAGTCTTTGGGGCTACCATGTTACTTGTTTATATTAAAGCATTTTCTCATTTATTTACCATTAATCAGTGTAGCCCTTTTTCATAGAAAACAGTTCATGAGTCTAATCTACATGTCACTCTGGATTTATGAAGTCTCTATTAATTTAGTTTTAATCTGATCTTTTAAAGTCTCCTGATCCTGCCTTTAGGGCCAGTAAAAGTTATTTTTGTGAGTTTCACAATCCAAAACTCACACAAAGTTTTAATATGCATTTTCATAGGGGAAAGAAAACTATTTAACCCCTCCCTTACCATCCCCACACCAAAATTTCAATAATTTACAAGCACAGAATTCCTATAATTATTATTCATTCTTAAGGCTTCTTTCTTTTAACCCTCCAAATCCTGCCAAGCATGGATTAAACAGGGCATTGCAAGCCAGGGAGAAATTTAATCGCTCATATCTCTGCCTGAGGGAGGATTGTCTAGGTGCTATGGTGACAGACACCTCACAGAAAGCATGTGGAAGAAAAAAATATTTTTAAACTCCTAGGAGGAAAGGAGGAAAGGACAGAGGGAGAGACAGGGAGAGAGAGGGAGGGAGAGGGAAGAAAGGTGAGGGAGCGGGGGAGGGAGGGAAGAAGAGAGGGAGGGAGCAAGATTGATTTCTAATGGACTTGGTGTCACCAAGAAGAAGAGAAGCACAACACAAGGCGTACATATTCAATAAAAATTACTTATTTATACATCATGTGGTAAAACACCAGGAAAAAAATATTATCCAACATAGGTATTTTATTTCTATCCCCCCAAATTTTGAATTTTAAAGTTTGTATTGATTTGTTTTTCTGGTTAAAGATGCAGGTTCACCACACAGGATTTTTAGGCAGTTAAACTACTTGAATATTATAATGACAGATACATGTCATTATACATTTGTCCAAACCCATAGAATTCCCCACACCAAGAGTGAACTGTAACATCAACTATGGACTTTGGGTGATGATGGCACATTAATGTAGATTCATCAATTGTAACAAAAGTACCACTCGTGGTGAGGATGTTGCTAAGGAGGCTCTTGGTTTCAGAGCAGGCAGTCTATGGGAAATGGCTGTACCTTCCACTCATTTTTGCTGCAGACCTAAAACTGTTCTAGTAAAAAAAATAATAATAAAGCACAGCTTCTCTTTTATTAATCTATTCTGATATGGCTGTTCAAAAAAAATCTGAAAAAAAAGGCAAGTAAAACTTTTAGTGCTTAATTTTATAGTTTACAACACTCTGTTTTTAGAATGATGTATTTAAATGTAATTCATAGATTTTTTGTTTAAGGTAGAGAAATAACTGGTCTCAGAGATTAAGCCAAGCCAATTATAAAAATCTCCAGACCTAATCAGCACATAAAATGGCTCATACCAATGATATGGTTAATTCATGCTCTGTTGATACACAAATCAGAATTTTTTGCCATGTTCATGTACAGGAAACCAACAAGACTGTAAACACAGAAACAACAATCAACAAACGCAGATGTTTAAAGCTGGAAGTCACATTCTGGACAAGGTGAAAAGGGTAAGTGGCAGAAGAGGATGGTGACGGATATCAGAGGTCAGCATGGAGAGGGCAAGAGCTTTGCTTGGGGCACTGTTTGCTGCCTGCTGTGAAGCCTGTACTCCACCCCCACCCCACAGGGCTCCCGATGATGAAAAAACAATCTGAGCATAAAATCAGCACTGTGGAGCGAGGATGTTTCAGACCTCCGACAATCTCAATCTATCCAGCAGGATCAGTAATCAAGGGCGTGTGCCATGAACCTGAAAGTCAGGAAGGCTCTCCCACTCAGAACCAGAACCTCATTCTGCAAAAACATTTGAAGGGGAGTCTTCAACACAGTCATCTGGGACTGGGTTAGAGATAACAAGACCATGGGGACCTATCAAGGAATGGCCTGATGTAATTTAGATATCATCTCTATTATGGACCCAATCTCTTTAATAATAGATGTGGGAAGGGCAGGAAGAGAATCGGTGCCTGCAGACATCAGAGGAACAATGCCACTCAGAGCAACGTGGTTTTCAACTCACTTTCAGAGCAGAAAACAATTCTCTGGGGTCAATAGTCCTTCCAACATACTAAACAAGGGGATATTTATAGATATGCATAACTTTTTCTTTTTTAAAAGCAGAGTTCGGGAAGAGAATGCTACCACTAATAGGAAGATATTTGGTCATCCCCAGCTTTTGCCCAAGGCTGGGCTCTTGCATGCTTTTGTCATTTATCCTAAATTACTTACGTGGATGGACCAACACTTCCAGGCCCTATTCCCCTGATGCATTAGGATCTCTTTCTAGTGGTTGTCCTTCAGTGTTAGGATATAACAACAGTGAAGAGGGAATGATCCTGAATAAACATAACACATTTAACTGCAGAGATTAGCTGATATGCAAGAACCTTGAAAGCTCTAATTTCTATGATCTATGAATAATGCAAATTGACCAATAATTTCAAACTTCCTATCAATGACAGAAAGCACAACATAAGAATGGGTTGTCTCTTCCCAACGGTGTAGCTCAGTTGGTTGAGCATAGTCCCATGTACCAAGAGGTCACTGGTTCAATTCCTGGTCAGGGCACCTGCCCAGGCTGTGAACTCAATCCCCAGTGGGGAGTGTGCAGAAGGCAGCTGATCAATATTTCTCTCTCATAGGTGTTTCTCTCTCTCTCACTCACTCTCCCTTCCTCTCTGTAAAATCAATAACAATATATATATTTTAAAAAGAATGGTGGGCAGGTTTCCCCAGAAAAACAATGTTATGGGAGGTAGCTGTGACCCCAGCCAGTTCTAGAGTCTAATTTTATCCATAAAGGTGCTGAAATTTTATGTATTTACTGTGGGGAGGGAAATGTAGAGGACAATAATTTCAAAATACTACTAATCAAAGGAAAAGAAATCCATCAACTTCAGGGAACTACAATGCCATGTGTTTCTAATGCTTGTGGTAAAAGATTAGCAGGTATAACTCTGAGGTTCTGAGAATTTCTGGCATTCTCAAACACTTTAGAAGTTAATAGCCCTGTTCTTTAGTAACTCAAATTTTTTATTAAGACAGAAATGATTTTCCTGCGCTTTGATACAATGCCACCAGTTCCATATATTCCTGGAGAGATTAGGGCCATTTTCTGATTCTCAAGTTTCCAGAGGGCAAGTGTTGGGAAAAAGATGGGAGCCAGGGTGTTGAAGAAAAGATGAAGAGCTTATGAGAGGAGAAACATGTCTGAATAAAAGCAACTTCACTGTCATGATGAAAACAGAGAAAGAACAACAGAATGCACTAGCTCTTCAAGGGGAACACAAAGGCAGAGAAGACGGCAGCTGTCCCCCATACCAACCCCTGGGTAACCCAGCTGTTGGCTGGGTTGAGCAATGGTCTCAGGAAGGATAGGACAGAAAGGTTAATGTGTAATAGCTGTGTCTACATGTATGGGGACCTTGCAAACTGTTCATGTCTTAGGGAGCTTCTATACTGATTTCTACTCATTTTACTCAGATTCTTATGGAAGCTTCTAATCAGGAACACAATTATCTGATTAAATATCTTATTGTCTACTTTCCTTCCCACTGCTGGAAATGCCCAAGGTGATGTCACCAAAATTCAGACAAGAGGACAGAGAAGCAGTTGAGGCGATGAGGTGGGGTGGGCGGGGGTGGGGGTATCTTTTCACGATTGACCTATGAAAAGATTGCAGAAAGCTGGTTAAATATCCAAGAACCAAGAAATATTACTTTCTTCATTTTCCTTTTCTAACTCAGCTTTTAAACAGATGAGGGGGAGGCAAAAATAACAGAGCCATTATCTTTAAGAGTTTGCTATACTACCTTTGATATTCAACGTTCACCCACCTATCTCCCCTCCCCAGCCCCTGACCCGAAATTCAAGTAAAATATTGATGTGAAACCCAACATTTAAAGTAGCTAGACTCTGGTTTCGGGCTCAATCTCCAGTGTGGGGCGTACAGGAGGCAGCCAATCAATGATTCTCTCTCATCATTGATGTTTACATTTCTCTCTCTCTCTCCCTCTTCCTTCCTCTCTGAAATCAATAAAAATATTTAAAAAAATTAATAAATGAATAAAGTAGCTAAACTCTGAACACACAGTGATGAGACAGCATTATTACATGCTGAGTCAAATGCTGAGCCTTAGGGTTTTTTCCCTTTACACACTTTGTTATAGCGGCCTGATGAATATTAACAAGTCTAACAAACTTGGCCCACTGAGAATCTTTTTGTCTGTGCAAATCAGAGGTAAGCTTTTAAGTAGAGGAACTGAGCATGATTCAGCATATTTAAAAAGGATTTATACCCATTCTTAGAAGGACAACCAGAGGAAACACCATCTGAGGTCTAAACAATGGTATCTGCTTGCCCTTTGATCTGAGTTTAAGAACACTTCGTACAACATTTTTGTTGAAATACCACTGAATTTCACCATTTACTATTTTTAAAATCTTTAGGAGAAAATCTACTGCTTTTTTGAACCACACTCTCCAAACTATTTTTGCTGTGAGTAGTTTACAGGCATGAGTTCATTTGCTGCTAACAAAAATCTTCCTTCATAAGTACAGGCAGCTTAAATGAAAAATAACTCCACTGATACCATGTTTATGAGAAAAAGACAGTACAGTGTATCTTGTTACACATACAAGTAGGGAGTATTCCCATTTTTCTTCTAATTTATGTTTCCCAAGAGTAATATTGTCAGAAGATTGCCAGTATTTTTAGAATAAGTTTCTTATTACTTGTACTGATACATACTGATTCCCTTTTCTGAGCATAATTTGAGTTTTTTATTTCAATTTATCCTAGCATCTGGAGATCAACATCCATTAATTCAAAATATATGAAATCAGAAATGCAGATTTAAAGAAACCTTTGCACCGGTCTCAAATGTAATGCATATTACAAATTAATAATACATATGCATAACTAATACAAAAGAGGTCTATTAATAAAGCATTATGATATACATCAAATACCATGAAACTTCAATATCCTAAATGCCTTCACTTACTTGCAGGTATAGCATTCTAAATGATCACACAGATTAGTGAAATATAAATTTTAAATGGGAAATATGCCCATGTTTTCATCAATTCAATTTTTATAAAATACCTCTTATGTGCTCGGCATTATGTTAGGACTTAGGTTACGATAATAGATAAGCCTGGTTGCCTTTTGAGGCTGATATCCTCCAGGGGTGACAAATAAATGAGTAAGCAAATTTAAAAAGACAAAAATATACTCCTTGTGATAAGTGCAACCAAGGAAATAAACAGGGTGATGGTAAAGTGTGTATGGGGGGTGGGTGGTTGGGGGGCAGGGACAGGGAACAACACTGATTTCTGTGTAGTTAGAGAAGGCTTCTCTCAGAAGGTAAATTTTAAGCTAAGACCTGAAGGATATTTCAGGATACTTCTCCAAGGTCACCAAATTGGCAGGCTTGTTTATTGGGCTGCCAAGACATTTTTAGCATTAGAAAACAAGTAGAAAATGCCATCTGTGGCCCTGATTGAATGCAGGTTCACGAGTACACTACCTTCGAGGGCACACTCTGCACACCAGCCAGTTACCACTTAGGAAGTTACACACCCAAGCCTACTCAGCCGAAGTGGGTTTAAAACAGTCAGCATAAACAACAGGAGCTGGTCCAATGACTAGAACTTATCCTGTTGATTCATACTTCCTGATAGCCACTCCAGCTAACAAGGATCAGGGTTTTCAAGTGTGTCTCATGAGTAAATTATTCCTCAGCCTCAAGGGAAAATGATGTTTACAACTATATAACACTTTCCCTTATAACTTATCTAACTCAGTGGGTATAAGAGTACTTTAAAACACAGAGCTGTGAAATGGATTTTTCTGCAGATTCTTTAATAGACTAATCATGTAATGCAGCTAACATGCCATTGACACAGATTAGGAAATCTGTGGAATTCTCCCAGGATCCTTAGAGAATCCACATTGCTAAGCAATTACTTTCTTCAACAGAACTGTCCTGCTCAGAGCCATTTTAGCCTTCCATTATGAAATCCCCATTCTTACTGCTAAATGGGTTAAGGTGAAATAGAATTGTTTGACTGGCAGGGGGCATGGCTTTGTGACTTGAATTCCACTTATCTGGAGAGGGTTTTCTCTTCTAAGCACCCAGATGTAGTCCAGATCTGGACCTATGATTAGTAGTTGTAACTTGCAGTCAGAAAGCCCAGGGGTTTGACAGGAGGAGCTTGGGGCAAAGTTCCCTACCCAGGAACCTCTTTCAGTTCTATAACAGCTGGGGTGGGGGTGGAGGGTGAAAATTAACAGTAGCACTGTTGCATTCTCTTGGAATTTTAAATTTTTCAGTGGTATTTTTTTTAATCTTTAGCACTCCTTTATGAAAAATGAAAGCATCCCTAGGGAGATACTATGTTAAACCATCACTTTAGCAGGATTAGTTGGCAACCAACGTCAAACAGTGTGACTCAGAAGCAATGTGTACCTGTAGACCAGGAAAGGTGAGAAAAACAAGGGAGGAGGAGAATTTCAGAGGTCATTAAACACAGTAGATGTCATCATACTTTACAAACTTGCCTCAGGCCAACTCTCACAATTTCAAATACCATCTAAGAGGCAGTGGCTCCCAAATATTGGAATTACCTGGGGATCTTTAAAAATGCTAATACCTGGCTTCCACCACACTCATTCAGATTTAATTGACATGAGCCCCACCTGGGTGTCTGGATTTTGGGGGAAAAAACAGCTGATTTAAAGGTGTGGCTACTAACATAAGGAAGCACTGCTCTTAATCACTTGCTGGGGTGACTTATTGATTTCCTTCCGACATCAGAAATCTCCTAGGCTAGTGCTTGTTGACCCTGGTAACACGTTGGAAAAGCCTAAGGCACTTAAAAAAAAAAAAAAGACACCAGAGACCACCCTCAAAGACACTGATTTCATCCCTAGGAGAAGCCCCAGAAGCCTTAGTTCTGTAAGTGTCCTCGGGTGATGCTAATGAGCAGCCAAATTTGACAATCATGGTCCAAGCCCAGGAACTGTTTTCCTGGAGACGACAATGTGATTCTCTGCTTCCACTTGGTCCAGATTGGGACGATCCACAGAGGAAATAAAACATTTCCCCAAGGCTGTCCGGGAAACTTGGGGGGGGAGGGGAGAAGGAGGATGGTGAGGGAGCGGACAAGTGCTGGAATTTACTAAGCCAGAAGAAACAGAGTTGTTAGAATAAGGAATAGCGCTAGTCCTCTGCACCCCCTTCCGCAACTTGATTGACTGGCAGGAGAATTTCCTTAGAACGCTTCCTGGAAGTAGCTCAACCTTGGATTCGGCTCCAATAAATTGTGAAAATTCTTGTCCAATCAGAACCCCTGGCACTGCAAGTAGCAAGACTGGCAGGCCTTGAGCCTCCACTCCCTGAGAGATTCTGTTTCATGAATTTCCCAGGAGGATTTCTACACCACTTGGGTGCCAATCATTCTGCTTCACTCCCCCACCCCCTTCGCCCTCATTCCTCCCTTCTTCCCCCCAAACTCAGCGGAGTTAAGAATCATCCCATAGATATACTTGTAAACAAATCGCCAAAATATTGTGCATGGTAGTCATTCAAGTAAATAATGCCCTTAAACGACGGACCGAGGTCTTTGACGTGGCTTGTCGACGTGCCTGCTGCTTTGGCAGCAAGTGTCTGCTCACCCACTCCGAGCCGTGCGTCCCTCAGGAAAGGAAGTGCGCGCAGACGCACCTCCCGGGCCGCGGCACCCGCCACCCGGGCTGCCACACCCACTCCGGGCGGGGCTGCTGCACCCCTGTTCTCCCCGCGGGGAACGCGTGCCCACCACCCCTTGGTGTACTCTCGACCGAGTCCGCTTCTGAATGGAGAGGAGCGCCGACTGAAGGCACTGGCGGGGGCAGGAGGAGCCTTTACACCGTTCTCGTTTACAGATGAAAAACCTGGGGTGGGGGTGCAGGGAGGCTCTGCAACTTCATCAGGGTTTGCCACAGAACATTTGTGGCGCGGCCCGATTTAGCCGCCCTTAAATTTCCATTCTGCTGCCTGGCAACCGGTTCAGACCAGCTCGGCGCCCAGCGCCGGCCCCCAACCCGCACCGTTTCTCTGCCCGTGGACTGCAAGTCCATTCCTTGGGGCACTGGCCGGAGGCGTGTGAGAAGGGTTACGGGGCTGGTTTCCCCAGCCGGGCTCAGCGTCCCACCCCGAGCCCGGGCTAGCCCTGCGGGCGGGGCTGGCGCGCCCTGCGCGGTCCTTTGGGCGCCATCCCCGGCCGCCCTCCTCCCCGGTTCCGTGGATACCACCTAACGCAATCACGTCAAGTTCCACAGTTCTCAGCTGCTGTCGGATTCCCTAAAAGTCCCGGTGGGAAAGCTAGCACTCAGCGCGTCAAGGGTAAAAAAAAAAGGGGGTGGGGTGGGGGGAAAGAGTGCCGGGAGCCTTCTCCGTCCCCGCTGGTTACTCGCGGCCAGACTTTCTGCCACAGTCTAGTTAACTTGGCCCGCGCCGGGCACGCTTGGGGAGAGCGCGGAGTGTGCTCCGGGCGCCCGCAACGTCGCGCCTGCGGGGCGCCGCCTCCCGCGGCCGCAGAGACAGCGCTGCGCTGCGGGGCGCCAGGGGCCGCCGGGGCCGCCCACGGCCGCGCAGGTGGCGGGAGCGCAGCCAGCCCGGCCTCGCGCCCCAAGGGCCCCTCCACCCTCTCCCCTGCCCTGCCTCACGCCCGGGAGACTGGAAGGGGGGTTGTCGTACGCCACCCCAGTTCCTTACCCAGGTTCACAAAGCTCATGACCATGTCCGCGTCGTTGAGGAAGGCGCTGTCCTGCGCGCTGGTCAGCGGGGCCGTGCCGCTGCCGCCAATTCCCGGAGCCAGAAGGCTCTTGCGGTGGGCCGGGTGCGCAGCTCCGGGGGGCGGCTGCCTGGGCTGCGACGCGCTGGCTCCTCTCCGGGGCCAGGGCTGCCGCCTCTCCTCGCCCGACGGCCAGTCCTCGTCCTCGTCGTTAGACAGGGCGTTGTACAGATCCAGCATGAAGAGGGGCGCGGACTTTAACCGCCCGGGAGGGGGCTCCCCGCGAGGCTGCTGCTGCGGGAGCGCAGGAGGCGGCGGCTGCTGGAGGCCATGCAAGGGCCGGGGCCGGTGAGGGAGCCCCAGCACCGAGAGGATCTCCTTCTGCATCTCCCGCTTCTCGTGCGTCTTGAGCCGGCGGTAGAGGAAACCCGAGGAGGAGGAGGACGGCGGCGGCTGCTCCTCGTGGTCCGGGCTCCCGCCAGCCCCCAGCAGCGCACTCCCGCCGGTGGTGGCGGCGGCGGCCGGCAGGGGCGGCCGCAGCGACGGGGGCCCGCAGCAGCTGCACAGCAGCCCCCACCACCAGCACAGCCACTGCGCCCTCCGCCCCAGCCCTGGCATCCCTGCCCGGCCGGGCTGGCCTCGTGGGCCCCGCGAGGCGTGGAGCAGCGGAGCGAGGCCGGAGCGCGGCCGCTGTGGCCCTTGGCGTGAACAGCGCCCGCCACCTCTCGCGGGCTCGCTTCCCCTTCCTGGCTCTCAGTCCTTATCTCTCATGGTCCACGGGGGCGCCCCCAATCGCCCAGGATGCAGGGGAGGCGAAGGGGGCCGGAGAACCGCCGCCCGCGCTACTCTCCAGAAGCGCAAGGTCCAGGCCAGGTGCGTCCGAGTCCAAGCTGCTCTGCAGCCGGCGCCCTTGACCCTGGGCAGGTCTCCGCGGGGTCGTTCTCGGGCCTCGCTGCCCGCGCACGTGCGCTGTCCCGCGCCCTCCTGGTGGCTGAGTGGGACCCGGGGCGGCGGGGGAGTGGCACCGCTCACCAACTGGGGGAGATGCCCGGCAGCATCCCTGCGCACGCTTCCCCAGTCTCGCCCAGCCGCTGTGAAGTTTACCCCGCCGCAGGGCCCGGGCTGTGGCGACAAGGAGTCCGGGGATGCCAATCTTCTCCGCGAGGCTCAACTCCCTTCTCGCTCACAAACTCCTCGCCCCTCCGCCCTCGGGCTCGGTCGCTTCCCCTCCAAATCTCCCCGCGCCGCTCGACTCCCCAAGCGGAGACGCCAAGGATCTTCCTTTCCGTTCAGTGCTCTCCCGGCTGCCCTGCAAACCCCTCTCACAGAAGGGATCGGAGGGAAGGGGACCGATGCACGGAGCAGTGGACGCGGCGTCCGCCACGCAACTCGCAATCTCCCGCCTCTCCGCGCTGCGCTCTCCGCAGCAGCCAACGTGGGCTTTCTGGTGCGCCGCTCGCTCAGGTACCGCACTCCAGCCCCCGGGACTCCCCGCCCTCCCGGGAAATGGACAGGCGGGCAGCCAATGGAGAGGCTCGTCTCTCCGGTATTTAAATAGGCCCGCCCCCTTCTTTCACCCTCCCTCTCCCCAGAGGCGTCGCCTGGGCGGCGCGTAGGCTTCAAGTACACAGACAATTCTTAGAGGCACCCAGGGAGCCCCGAGGTAGCAAAGGCAAAGGCGTCATCACTGGTAAGAATGATCTGATCAACACCCCGATGTGAATCACACTAAGCGCCTCAATTGATGCTTTAACCGAATAAAAATAAAATCAGCTGTTAAATCAATGCTGGATTGAGGAAGAACAGAAAAGTGATAGTTTTCCCATTCCTTTCTCAGTTTCTCATATTGATGTATAATATAAGCGTCTAGTGGACACGTGGCTTTCAAGGCAGCTGCTGCAAGTCAGGGCACACCCTTCCAGAAGCTGCTCACAAACTGGCCGTTGAGCAAGCCAAATGTAAGCCAGACCCAGCGTCTGGAAGGTTGAGGGCCAAATATTTTAACTTATCTTTTCATTTGGATTTTGGCTTGGCCTCTTAAGCTAGTACCCAAAAGAAAGAGGCTGTGATCAGATCAAATAATTAAAATGCCACTCACTAGCTTCTTGAAAATGTTTCAATACTTCTTCAGTTTGTTTGTTAACATTGTATTTTAAAATAGATGTAAGATACATTATGCAAGATAAAACTTGAGGTGAGGTGATAAAGCTAATTCCAGTTCCCATTCTGGACAGTAGATAGAGCCCTGAAACTCAGATTGAGCATTAGACAAGATCAAGCATTAGACAAGACAAGAACACATGTTCCATTTTCATGGCAGGTACCACCATCTGCCTTTCAGGATGTAAATTTATTTCTACTTATACCATCCAAGAATGCTCAATAACCTATGGATCGTAGCAAATTCACTTAAACCATTAGGCTCTTTTACCTGGTGAAACGTGTATGGATTAAGAAACAAAAACTGCCATTTGCTAGACCTAGCAGCCTTAGTTCAATAGTCCAAGTCTTTGTTTGAGAGCCAAAATATGGGCTTCGTGGACTTAATGAGATCCTGGGGTTTCTGCTGATCGGAGCTTATAAGCATTTTTATCTTATTTCAATGAATCTGTTTTGCATGGGTAAGGGTCTTTACCTCCCACCATCCAGTCATCCATTGGGTCACCCTTTCTCCTTCTGTCTTGGCCCAGACATAGCAGTCATTTAGGACAAGCTTTAATTCCACAGATATCCCATCGCCATTGACCTCAGGCAAGACAATTTCAACAGCACTGGAGGCCAGTTTTTAACCATCTGCAGGGATTCTTTTCATCTGAAAAGAAAAGACATCACTACCTGGTCTGGGATGCCAGGACTCTTAGAATTCAAGAGCCTACATCACATTTCTGTCTGTATGGGACTTACTGTGAGCATAAAATTATTGCAGTGCATAAAATCACAGTAGCAAGATTTCTGATCAGAAGGTCTGAAATCTCTAAGTATATGTAGACTTTCTGCCAAGGTCCTCTTTTTTCAAACTTTTTTTCAAGACTTCTAGTGAGACACAAGAGTAAAAGTAGCTCCAACCTATAAGGACAGTGGGGAAAGCACTAGAAAAACTGTAAATGTCTGATCATCTAGGTTGGACTATGCAGTTTAAAACACACCTACATGTACCTTTGGTAAATGCATATATGATTTAGTAGAGAAACACACACACATACACACACACACACACACACACACACACAGAGTTTTTCCATTTTCTTAGATACTTGGTAAGAAGTAGATGGGTCTGTATGACATGGGTCTAAAATGGCACTTAGTGATTTATTTTCAATTAAACATCTGAGCAGCAACCCTGATTCAGGTCTTCCATGGACTCCCCTTCCCCACCAAGATGGTATCTCAGTTCTTGTAAATGCTAGAAAAGGGATTCGGGGGCTGATGAAGAACACAAGAGCACATAACTCTGTGAAGAGCCAGGAAAAAATGTGTGAAGTGAATTATGACAATAATCATAAGGATGATGACATTCAACTGAAGGCCACCAAAGAGAGTATGCTCTTCTCATGTCCCCACCACTCACTGTCAGAAAACACTCAGAAATGCCCTTGGTTCCACTGAAGGCAAAGGAAATAAAGAGATGTGGTTCTAAAATTTTAATAACCTCAAAACTGGGACCAATGCTTTTCCAAGCCAATTGGAAGTTCAAGTAGATAAGGAACCCCTTATGCATGCCCTGCTTCTATGACCCATTCCCATCACACACCTCACACTCCCCAAAAGTCTTAGGACAGAGAACTGGACAAAGTCCAGCTGTGATTCAAGACAGGTGGCATGAAAGGAGAGAACAGGTCTTGCTCTGGAGTCTGCTGGAATGTGTGAACCAAACCAACTGTAGAAAAATTAGAGGTAATTTCGCCCCCTGCAGGACATCAAAATATTGTCGCCCCTTCCTCTGTGCACTGGACAAGCTTCATTAAGTTCTCTGTGCTTGTCTCCAAAACATCTGGGTGAAAATAGGAGGAATTTAGTCAAGAAGCCGGATGTGGGACTCAATCCTTATCACACATCTGGTTTGCTTGGCTGATATTTCATGCAGATGGCCGTCAGTTTTCTGGAAATATTGCCTGTCTCACTCGTGCCTCCTTAACGAAAGAGTGAAGAACCCTCACTATAAAGCACAGGTTTGTCCCATGCCTTTGGTGAAAATAGGGATTAGTGTGAGAATTCTGTACCCAAATATTCATTAGTGCACAGGGTAATTCACACAACAAATTCTCTAAAGCAAGCAGTTATCCTTGTTCCTTTTATATTTTGAGGGTTTCTGTTATACCTTTATGAACACAGATGATCAAATAATTTGTCTTCAAAAGATGCTGTTTATTAATTTGATATGTTAAATATTCTATATTTTTCTTTTAATTATATTACTAGCAATAAACTGCAGTGAAGTCTTCTATTTTATACTAAAACATATCTTGGCCCCTTTCAACAGACTTCCCTGAAGATATCAGGTAGCTGATTTTAGAATTAAGTTAACATGTGTTTTAGCAACTAGCATGCTGCTCTTGTGTCGAAAAGCCTGAGGTCTGGTTGCCTTGAGTCTTTGGGAAACTCACTCAAAATGACTGCAGTTTATCTTTAACATTAATGTAAGAAGTTGGGTATTTCTTAATATTAATTTCTAAATATATTTTGCTCACATTTTAAAAATATCAATCTGGAGTGGAGTGAAAAGGAAATATGTTAAGCAAATGTTTGTAGAGTATGAGAAATGAAAATTTGAGAGTTAAATAAATATTGCTTCTGAAAACTACACCTGTAAGACAGCCTTCAAAATACATGCCCCATCCAAAAGCCTGTGGTAACATTTACATTCACTCACACTTTCCTTCACTGTCAACCATTCAAAAATGCTGGGCATTCACACTTCAAAATATCATTCAAGCCATCATATTTTCCTACTCGTGAAGGACATCTGGTGGCAAAGTGAAAAACTAATACATAAACCTGTTTCCAGAGGTTTTTTTCCACACTACAACCCATAGAGAAATCTGTTACTGGTATGTGCTTCCAACTGTTCACACAAGCTCAGATCTTTATCACCGGAGGGATTTGGCTGTCTATTAAAATGGATTCATTAGAAACATCCGGAGGATTGGGATTTACATCTTTCATTGACTATTGGCATATGAGATTAAGTCTTAATTTTTTGTTTGTTTGTTTTTTTACTGAGCAAAACAATGCTGACATATTTCCATGACCTGCTCTACTGTCCCTGCAAGAGCTTTTACTCCAATAGGTCACTGGGCCCTTAGCTACACTGGGCAACATCTGAAACTTCATAGCCTGTGTTGGCCTCTAAACATCATTTTGTGGCCCCTTTGTATCCCATGTCCTAGACATGTCTCTTTGTGTGTCAACTAAGAGGTTCCATGAAAATATGACATGATCATACTGCCAATGCTTAACTAGCAGAGCTATACCAGCAGGGGGTGGCAAGTTTAACACTGACTGGTTAAACGTTTGCTAAAATGAAAATCAAGGTAATCTTTTAAAGAGGAAGAAAAACTTTGAGAAGTTTATCAAAGGAAAGACACACATTTATACTAATATCCCAGTATACATTCATTTATTCAGCATCTATTTGAATGCCTTCTGTGTACCAGCCAGTGTTCTATGTTTTGGGATACCAAAGAGTCAATGATCCCTGCCCTCATAGATTCCAGAAAGAGTATATTGACAATAAACAAAATAACTAAGAAAACATATTGTGACAGGCAGAATATTGTCTCCCATACTTTTTGCCCACATGTTAAACACCTGTGAACATGTTACATTACATGTCAAAAGGGACTTTGCAGCTGGAATTAAGCTTGCTAAACAGGTGACCTTGAAATAGGAAGATTATCCTGGATTTTCCCAATGGACCCATTGTAATCACCAGGGTCCTTAAAATCGGAAGAAGAAGGCACATGAGCCATGGTAGCCTGTGAGGGACTCTACCTGCCTTTGCTGGTTTGGAAGATAAAGGGGCCACCAACCAATGAATGCAGGTGATCTCTAAGAGACTCTAAATAAGAGACTCCCTGTGCAGCTAACACCTTGTTTTCAGGCTGGAGGGAAATCCAGAGCAGAGAAAGCAACCAAGCCTACTGGACTTCTGATCCGAAGAATTGTGAGATAATAAGCTTGTGTTGGTTAAGACACTAAATGTGTGGTATTTTTGTTTTGCAACAACAGGAAACTAATACATATATAGCGTGGCGATAAGCGATAAGGAGAAATCAAATAAGGAAGAGGGAATAGGGAATTGTGGATGATCATGAAAATCTGCAAGGGAAATGAGAAGCAGCCATGAGGCTTTCTGGAGGAAGAACTTTCTGAAAGGTGGAAACAGTGCAAAGGTTCTGAGGCAGGGCCATGCCTGGTGAATTATAAGAAGAGCAAGAAGGCAAGTGAGACTATAGCAGGGGGACTGAAAGGGACTAATAGCAGGAGATTATATCAGAAGAGGGTGGAAATTGCAGGCCTAGGCCACAGTCATTGATTGACTGTTATGTTGGCATAACAATATGGATGAAACTCACAAACATAATGTTGTGGAAAAGACACCAGACATGAAAGACCACAAATTATAACTCCATTTTTACAAATTTCAAAACCAGACCAATTTAGTAGCCAGATTAGTGGTTACCTTTGTCGAAGAGTAGAGTAGAAGCCAATATTGAATAAGACCAAGGGAGGTGTTCTAAGAGCTAGTCTATTTTATTACCTGGGAAGTATTTATAGACAAATAGTCAATTTTAATAATTCATTGAATGATGCACATATGATTTGTATACTTTACTGCATGTATGTTATAATGCAATAAAAACTTTGATTAAAAACAATTAAGTAAATGATTACCATCACCACACCAAAAAGTATGAGATGGGAGGATCACTGGATGGTTTTGAGCACAGCACAGTGTTATAAGCTGACTTAAATTTTAACAAATCTCTCAGGCCACTGTGTTGAGAACAGATTATATTGCCAGGGCAGAATCAAGGAAACCAGCTAATACACTCTTACTAATGTTCAGGCAGGAGATGATGATGGTTCAAGAGGGACCTCAGATGGAAGCAGGGAGAGAGAAAAGTGGTTGAATTCTGGAGATTTTGGAGGCAGACTGCAATACCAAGAGAATGTACCACCTGCACAAGGCATTCCAACAATTTCTCTCTCCCCCTAATATAAGGTCAGCAATGCATAAGGCCAGGGTAGCAGTGTGAATTAGCTGTGAGTGAGTAAAACAGTTTTTGTGCCCTAGTAATTGTGGGTTAGTACACTGGTAAGCAGTAGCTTGAGAGGCTTTAGCCAACCCATAATCTCTGCCTGCACCCATCCTACAAAAGCTGCTTAGGCCTAGCCAGTGTGACTCAGTAACTGAGCATCAACTGATGAACTAGGAGGTCACTGGTTCAATTCCTGGTCAGGGCACATGCCCAGGTGGTGGGCTCCATCCCTAGCATTGGGCATGCAGGAGACAGTCAATCAATGATGTTTCTCTCTCACAATGTTTCTATTTCTCTATCCTTCTCCCTTCCTCTCTCTAAAAATTAATAAGTACATTTAAAAACATTTTTGAAAGCCAACGAAGTCAAAAGAGTGCTTGCTACCCAAGAACAGCTTCAAGACAAGTCACCAGATAGCCTTATAAGAAGGACCCCTATCCCAGTGGTTGAAAAACTGCAACTTGTGAGCCACATGCGGCTCTTTGGTCCCTTGAGTGTGGCTCTTCCACAAAATACCACGGCCTGGGAGAGTCTATTTTGAAGAAATAGCATTAGAAGAAGTTTAAGTTTAAAAAATTTGTCTCTCAAAAAAAATTTTAATTGTTGTACTGTTGATATTTAGCTCTGTTGACTAATGAGTTTGCGGACCACTACCCTATCCTGTATAATAAAACATTAATATGCAAATTGGCCAAACAACTGGTGGAATGACTGGTCGCTATGATGCACACTGACCACCAGGGGGCAGATGTTCAAGACAAGAGTTGCCCCCTGGTGGTCAGTGGGCTCCCATAGCGGGAGCACTGCTCAGTCAGAAGCTGGGCTCACAGGCAAGTGCAGCAGTGGAAGTGCTAAGGAACAGCAAGCAGGTGGGCAGTAAGGAATGAGGGGTTCTGGACTACAAAAGGGATGTCCACCTAAAGCCAGCAGGTGGATATCCCCTGAGGGGTTCCAGACTGCAAGAGGGCAGAGTCTGGGCTGAGGGACCTCCCCGCAAGGCACAAATTTTGTGCACTGAGCCTCTAGAGTAAAAATACAATGGCTTCACTCTGAACATAGAATCTCTTCCAAGATAGGAATTTTGGCCATTAAGTATTAAATTAATTTTAAAAGGATTCCTATAAATGTGGTATCCTGGATGGAATATTGGATCAGAGAAAGGAGGCATAGGGAAAAGCTAATTGCACCTGCTGGTACTGTCTGAAGGGAACAAAGGGTCTTCCCCAGCCCAGGCTACCAGATATTTCTCTGTGGGTCAGGGGAGGCCTTCATGGATGAGAAGGCTTTCTTGGAGCCAACTTTTAAACACTCACATATTGATTACTGAAAAATGTTAGTTCCAGGATGCTTTCTCTAATGACTACATAATGAGTGTGATCACTTCTCCCTGTTGATGAGCACACACTGGCTTTTCCTTTTACCTGAAAAAGTCAAACTTCTCCAATAAGATTTATGTGGTGTATTCCAGAAGAAAGTAGAAATTGAGATGTGGGCTTTTATATGGCATCATTTTCCCAAGTTTCACATGGAGGCTACTGAATTCACTCTACAAACAAATGAACTGGGGGCCACAAAGGCAACTAATAGCTAACCTGTAAGTCACTCTCCAAATCGATGGTCCGATTGTGCAAGTGAGAGTACCTCATCTCACCAAGCCAAAAATCTAAACTGTAAGCCTTGTTCCCTAGCACATAGCACAGTGCCCTGCACACAGTAAGGTGCTAAGCAAACACTGGTTTGGTGATAGAATTTTACTGGTTAAAGCCTTGGGTGGGGAAAGAGAACACACAGAACTTTCCTAGTCACATACTTTCTCTACCATGTGAGACCTCAAAGCATAAAAAAATTATGTGCATTTATAACAGTTAACAAAACTATAGCCAATGATAATAAATATTAAATTATTCACTAAATATAATCAAAATATCAGGGCTTTAAAACTATATTATTCTCTTCCTACATACACATTAGCATGGGATAACAGAAACCAATTTTAGCAGTCACCTCAACTACTTAAGTGTATATAAATCACATTCTTAAAAATGAGACTTTTTATAAAGAAATAAAACTAAAATTTGCCAATACACCTCAGAGTAAAATGTTATTTAAGGATTAGTAAAACATTTATTTTCCCAGCATGTGAATAGGACACTTGTTCTCATAATTTTCCTTCACGTCCTTCCCCAGAACTGAATCTTCTGGCATCTGGAACAGATTCTTTCAAATACATACATATACACCTGTTTCAAATTCAGTACAAGGAAACCCTTACAGATGACATCAGTAGGCCGGGGCTCCTGTCAACTATGTGCTTTGCTAAGGAAAGAAAGGGATCTGTCTCTGTCATTAGAAGTGAGCTGAAGAGAAATAAAAATGCTACTTGTATTAAACTAATAAAATGATGTTATATGTTTAGGAAAGTGTGTTTCATGTTAAGCATTTTATAATGACCTTTGCTCTATGTCAGTTTCTCTTATTTTTTAGCAGAGGAACTCAAGAATCCTTTGTTTCAAGATTGTTGAGTTCTAGTTGTGTAAGACGGATAAGCTCTGGAGATCTGTTCAACATACTGATACAGTCAGCAATGCTGTACTGTGCACTTAAAAATATGTTAAGAGGGCAGAGTTCATATTAAGTGTTCTAACCACAAAAAGGGGTGGGGAACATAAGGAAACTTTTGGAGGTGATGAATATGTCTTTTACCTTGATTGTGGTGATAATGCCATGGATGAATGCATATGTTCAAAGCCACTAAATTGTATACATTAAATATATGCTGCTTTTGGTATATCAATTATACTTCAACTAGAGGCCAAGATACACGAAATTTGTGCACGAGTAGGGTCCATAGGCCTGGCTGGTGATCAGGGCCGATCAGATTCCCTGCCTTCCCAACTCTCCACCTCCTCTTTCCCTGCTCCCTCAGCACACCACCACCACCACCACCACCACCACCACTGCTGGCCTCCTGGTGGTCAACACACGTCATAGTGAGCAATCGAACTCTCAATCTCCTGGTTGAACTCCCAAAGGGACAATTTGCATATTATACTCTTATTTGTAAAGGAGAACAGAGTAATGAGATCATAGCTTGAGAAGGACAAGAAGCCTAGAGACATTTTAATTTGTGATAAGAGACGGCAGGAAGATGGGCAATTCATCAGTGATAAAAAGAGAAAATGGCTCAAGATGAAGGTGTGAGACTTAATTGCAAGAAAATAAAACACAACTTATCTATTTTCGTAAAGACGACGAGCCCATGCGCTGGCCAATGTGGCTTAGTTGGTTGGAGCCTTGTCCCATGCACCAGAAGGTCACGGATTTGATTTCTAGTCAAGGCACATACCTAGGTTGTGGGTTTGATTCCTGGTCCAGGCATATTTGGGAGGCAACCAATCTCTCCCTCTCCCTCTTTCTTTCTCTGTCTCCCTCCTTCCATTCCTTCCTCTCTAAAATAAAATTTAAAACAAAGAATAGGAGGCCAGGCCATCAGATGCAGATGAGAGTTATAAAGGGCAGATTGTAGAGAAAAGGGGGAAGTGTAAAGAGGGATGAGCCAAAAATCATTCTCATCTCCTGCTATTCATTAACTTTTCTTTTAAAATCCTCACCAGAGGATATGTTTATTGATTTTAGAGAGAGAGGAAGTGGGAGGTGGGAGGCAGACAGAGAGAGAAACATTAATGTGAGAAAGAAACATTGATCAGTTGCCTCCCATTAGCACCTAGACCTGGAAACAAACCCACAGTCTAGATATGTGCCTTGACTGGGATGGAACCCACAATCTTTTGATGCATGGGACAACACTCCAACCAACTGAGCCACCCAGCTGGGGCTATTCATAAACTTTTCTAATCTTTTCCCCTTGAGTGTGGGCTGGACTTACCAACTAGCTTCTAATAATGAAAAAATGGCAAAAGTTCTGAGATTAGGTTATGACAGGAATGTCCCTTCCCTCTTGGACACCCTTTCACTCACTTGTTATGAAGAAAATCAGAGTTGCCTTGTGGTCAACTGCCCCATGAAAGAGTTTATCTGCCAAGGAATAGAGCGAGGCAGCTGGCCAACAGTCAATGTGGAACTGAGGCCCTCGGGACAACAGCCTGGAGGATCGAATCCTGTGAGCAATCACATGAGTGAGCATGGAAGGAGGCTTCAGCTGAGCCTTCAGTTGAAACTACAGCTCAAGCTGATGGTTTGACCACAAACTTATGAGGGACCTTGAGTCTGAGATTCAAAGGTAAGCTGCAGCCAAATTCCTGACCCACAGATACTATGAGGTAATAAATGTTTGTTTTTTTAAGCTGCCAAATTTTGGGGTGACTTGTTACACAGCAAAAGAAAACTAATACAGAGAAGAAAGCAAGAAAAGAAATCTTGATCAGTAAGAAATAAAGTGAACTAGAGAACTATGCCTAGGATTGATGGTGTTAAATAACCAGTTTATTAAGAAGTCTCACTTCAGTGAGGTCAGGATGTTACACATTTTATGTATATTTTTTAGTCTAATGCATTCAGTTGTGTTCTCTCAAATCTTCATTTTTCATTCTTTAACATGGCTGGAGAAGATTTCATAACTGGCCACTCACTCTCAATGTAAAATTAACACTCCAATGTCTTTATTCAAATGTCTGAGGTTTTGAAGCACCAATCATAACCCATTGTTTGGTCCTCAGCTGGAATGGCCAGTGCTCTAAACCTTATAACATTTCACAACAGTATTCCATAGAACACTATAGCTCCTTAGATATTCTTCAGAATTCTGCCAAACCACATAAGCATATGCTACCTTAATTTTCTCTAAAATTTCTCTGCAGTGAAACTATAAGAAAATTATTTAACTGCATTATAAAGTTGTGTGTTTCTTAATTCTTGATAACCTGCCTTAAAAAATGCTGTGCCCAAAGAGAACATGCTGAGAATTGCTGGGTGTGATTATTTTATGCATAAATACATGACTTCAATCTGCTTACTGATGGATATGAACATTTCTTAATTTATTATTGTCCCAATGTACATATTGATTTGATTATCATTGACTTATATTATCTTGTTTAGAATTTCAACTTCTTTGATATTTTATTCTTTTTCTTTTAACATTTCTAATGTTTAAATGAATAGGAATACATTTGGAATGGTTTCGTGGAGAAATTAATTCATCAATGAAACAATATTTCACCATCTGAGTCCAAGTTTACAAAATACCTCATGTATCCCCAGTAGTGTTGTGTTAATTTTATGATTTAAATATATTGAGTATTTAAGAAAGCCTGAGATGGACTGACCTATAGAAACTCTCAAGCATTAGAATTACTATTTTTATTTTTAAATATATTTTCCTGACTACTAACACTGTATAGTGTGTGTATGTGTGTGTGTGTTTGTGTGTGTGTGTGTGTGTGTGTGTGTGTGTGTGTGCGCGCGTGCACATATACACACAGTTTAATGCTATTCTTCTCCCCCAACATCCACCTATGCCAACACCTTGAATTGGATAGAAGATTGTGATCTGGTTCTGAAACATATCTTTCACCTCTCTCTCCTGGGCCTACCTCCTCCAGGGATGTGGACTGGGGGAAACCATAGAAAGCAAAGGTTATTCTAAGCAACTAATGTCCTACTGGTGGTCGTGATAGGAGCATCTTTGGCCCATTCTACTTCATCTGGTGCTGGTGCCCTAGCTGACATTCATGTCTTCTATATACCCAGGATGGGTGGTTTTAGGGGTTGTTGTTCAGATTCACCCCTGCATTTTCCATCCTGAGAATCCCTTCAGAAAAAGGAATAATGTGTGTCTTTTGCTCCAACAGTAGTCCACGTCCTCAATCTTTTCCCCAAGGTAAATATTTCCTTGCTAGCCCAGATGCCTCCCAGAGAGCCTTCCTTCCTGCCTCTCATCTAACTTCTCTGCTCCTTTATACTGAGCCATGCAAGCCATTAAAGTCCTTTGCATGTGCCCTGAAGGTCAAATAGAACTGCAGTGACACTCAACAATACCCATTTATTTTCTTTATCCCAAATTTATCAAGCCATGGCCCTTATTCCCCCTTACTCAGAAAGCCTTTCACCTTAGAAATTTCTGATAGAGGAGGCACTCATTTCTATGGATGTTTATGCTCCTAAACTCCAAAAGACACATGTCAAGCTCCCCCACAAAACCCTTCATCACACTCCTCTCTGCTCCTTGGGCAGCATCAGAGTAGGAAAACAGATTTCCAGCTTCATGAACATCAAGCCAAGGAGCAAGACATCACCTTCCCTTCTGGTGATTCATTCATTTCTACAAGTTGATTCTCTGGATGTTTCGCACACATGCTTGGGATAGGAAACAGCCCCCAGCCTCCATGGTGGGAAACTGAGAAAGTCATGCATTCCTCCACCAGGCCCATGAGTCCTGGATTCACTGATTCCCCTTCTCTGCCCTCTGAGGGTATATGAGGAAGGTCAGAAGTCACTGAGGATTGTAGGGAGGCTTCTGCAGACTCTTTAGTAGTCATTGAGAGAGTGTCTGGCCCTAAATGTGGGCAGTTGCTAGTACTCATCATCTGTCCTCTATTTTGGACACCCCCAGTTTTTGAGCCAGGAAAACAGAAAATGTCTTGCTTTGGGTGGTACACAATAATTGGGAGATATTCCATGGAAATAGAACAGTATATCCAAAGACCAAGAAAGATCACAGTTCCTTACAGGTAGATCCATATGCCTGGTTTGCAAGTAAAAAGCTGAGGCTAAAGACACAAAAATAGACCCAATTGTGAAGAGACCTATATGACAGTCACTGAAGAATTTTTTACAAAAGGGTGACAGGATTCAATATTCCTGTTAGAAACATGGCTCTGCTGGCAGTGTAGCAGAAGATTATGGAAACAGAAGGAAAGGGAAAAGGCGTTGCCTTGTCTCAGGTGAGAGGGGAACAATGGTAGCTGTGATATGGAAAGTGAACAGAGGTGAACAGTACTTAGGATATAGACCAGATAGGAATTTGTGATTAGTTAGGTGAACATACGGAAAACAGGAGAAGGAGACATTTACAATGGTCCACTGGCTTCTGACTTAAAGAATCTGGTAGATAGCAATGGTATTTACAAAGACAGTGTATTCAGCAGAAGATGATGAATTCCACTTTGGACACATTGAGTTTGAGGCCCTTATAAGCCATTCATATGTAGCCATCTAGTTGGACATATAGGAATAGCCCTCAGTATCAACCTGGCTGGAGACTTCAATTTGGAAGTTGGAGCCACAGGTATGAGGGGGTCGGTACAGAGTGATAAGAGGACTCAGGAAAACTAGGAGAGACTAGTGCTATAGAATTCACTAAAGAGGAGATTCTGTAGTAAAAATGCTACAGGAGAGTCGAGTAAGACATCATTTGAAGAGTTTCCATTGAAAGGAACTACCAGAATTTCATTTGTGATATTTGGAAGTGAATTGCTAAGGAGGAGAAGCTGGTGTATAAGGCAGCTGAAGAGTTAATAAAAAATGAAGAAGTAGAGAGAGGAGAAAGAGAAGAAGGTCTTCTGTGAAGAAGAGAGAAACAATAGAAGCTGCAGCAGGAGGCAGGGTCAAGAAAGAATGGTGTGTGGTAACTAGAGAGTGCTTTAGGAGAATCACTTTCAGGATTTATTGCAATTCTGCATCCTGAAATGCCCTAGAATTCTAGAGAAGCAGACTTCTAGGGATGCAAACTAATTAACAATGGGACCTCCTAAACTTTATTTACCAGCCTCATGAAGTATGTAATAATCCAGTGGAATTTAGTAGCCATAAACTAAATTTCCAACTTCTTTTTTTTTTATTTTATTAATGTATTACATATATACATATCTTCCCATTGCCAACCCCCCCCCACTGCCATGCATACCCTAACCCCCACTATCTTGTGTTCATCGATTATGCTTATATGCATGCATACAAGTCCTTTGGTTGATCTCTTATCTACCCCACCTCTCCCTAACCTCCCCACTGTAATTGGACAGTCTATTTGATGCTTTACTACCTCTGTATCTATCTTTTTGTTCATCAGTTTCTAATGTTCTTTATTATCCATAAATGAGTGAAATAATGTGGTATTTTTCTTTCATTGACTGGCTTATTTCACTTAGCATAATGCTCTCCAGTTCCATCCAGGTTGCTGCAAATGGTAAGAATTCCTTCTTTTTATGGCAGAATAGTATTCCATTGTATAGATGTACCATGGGTTTCTGATCCAGTCATCTGCTGACGGGCATCTAGGCTGTTTCCAAATTGTAGCTATTGTAAATTGTGAATATAGGGGTGCATAAATCCTTTCTGATTGGTGTTTCTAGTTTCTTAGGATATATTCCTAAGAGTGGAATTGCTGGGTCAAATGGGAGTTCCATTTTTAGTTTTATGAGGAAACTCCATACTGTTCTCCACAGTGGCTGCACCAGTCTGCATTCCCACCAGCAGTGCCCGAGGGTTCCTTTTTCTCCGCATCCTTGCCAACCCTTGTCATTTGTTGATTTGTTGATGACTGCCATTCTGACAGGTGTGAGATGGTATCGCATTGTCATTTTGATTTGCATCTCTTGGATAATTAGTGACTTTGAGCATGTTTTCATGTGTCTTTTGGCCTTCCTTCTGTTGTCTTTCGAAAAGGTTCTATTTAGGTCCGTTGCCCATATTTTTATTGGATTATTTATCTTCCCTTTATTAAGTTGTATGAGTTGGCTGTAGATGTTGGAGATTAAACCTATATCAGTGATAACATTTGCAAATATGTTCTCCCATGCAGTGCGCTTTCTTGTTGTTTTGTTAATGGTTTCTTTTGCTGGGCAAAAGCTTTTTATTTTGATGTAGTCCCATTTGCTTATTTTCTCTTTAGCTTCCATTGCCCTTGGAGCAGTATTAGTGAAGTTCTTTCAGCATATGTCTGAGATTGTGCTGCCTGTGGATTCCTCTAGTATTTTTGTGGTTTCCTATCTGATGTTTAAATCCTGTATCCATTTGGAGTTTATTTTTGTGTATGGTGTAAGTTGGTGGTCTAGTTTCATTTTTTGCATATATCTGTTCAATTTTCCCAAGACCATTTATTAAAGAGACTGTCTTGACTCCACAGTATGTTCATGCCTCCTTTGTCAAGTATTAGTTGAGCATAGTGGTTTGGATCTATATCTGGGTTCTCTATTCTATTACATGGGACTATGTGTCTGTTCTTGTGCCAGTACCAGGCTGTTTTGAGAACAGTTGCTTTGTAATACAGCTTGAAATCTGGTATTGAGATCCCACCTACTTTATTCTTCTTTCTCAGGATTGCTGTGGCTATTCGGGATTTTTGTTTGTTTGTTTCAGATGAATCTTTGGAGAGTTCTTTCTAGGTCTCTGAAATATGTCGTTGGTATTTTAATGAGGATGCATTGACTCTATAGATTGCTTTGGGTAGTATGGACATTTTAATGATGTTGATTCTCCCAATCCATGAGCATAGTATGCTCTTCCATCTGTTTATCTCTTCCTCTATCTCCTTTTTCAGTGTCTTGTAGTTTTCTACATATAGGTGTTTTACCTCCTTAGTTAAGTTTATTCCTAGGTATTTTAATTTTTTGGTGTTATGTTAAATGGGATTGGCTTTTTAGTCTCTCTTTCTGTAGGTTCACTATTGGTGTATAGAAATGCCATACATTTCTTGGCATTAATTTTGTATCCTGCTACATTGCCGAATTCATTTATTAAGTCTATTAGTTTTTGGATGGAGTCTTTTGGGTTTTTTATGTACAGTATCATGTCATTGGCAAATAAGGACAGCTTTACTCCTTCTTTTCCAATTTGGATGACTTTTATTTCTTCCTGTTGTCTAATTGCAATGGCTAATACTTCCCGTACTATGTCAAACAGGAGTGGTGAGAGTGGGCATCCCTGTCTAGTTCCTATTCTTAGTGGAAATGGTTTTAGTTTTTGCCCATTGAGTATGATGTTAGCTGTGGGTTTATCATATATGGCTTTTATGATGTTGAGATATGATCCTTCTATTCCCACCTTGCTGAGAGTTTTTATCAAGAAAGTGTGATGGATTTTGTCAAATGCCTTTCCTGCATCAATTGATATGACTATGTGATTTTTATCTCTCAATTTGTTTATGTGATGTATCACATTTATTGATTTGCATATATTGTACCATCCTTGCATTCCTGGGATAAATCCTACTTGGTCATGGTTTATCATCTTTCTGATGTAATGCTGGATCTGATTTGCTAGAATTTTGTTGAGGATTTTGGTATCTACGTTCATGAGGGATATTAGCCTGTAATTCTCTTTCACTGTGTTATCTTTATCTGGTTTTTGTAATAGGGTGATGCTGGCTTCATAGAAGGAGTTTGGAAGTGTTCCTTCTTCTTGAATTTTTTGGAATAGTCTGAGGAGGATAGGTTTTAATTCTTCCTTGAATGTTTGGTAAAACTCTCCTGTGTAGCCATCTGGTCCTGGGCTTTTGTTTGCTGGAAGCTTTGTGATGACTTCTTCAATTTCTTCCTTAGTGATTGGCCTATTGAGATGTTTAGATTCTACCTGATTGAATTTTGGAAGGTTATATTTTTCTAGGAATATGTTCATTTCCTGCAGGTTGTCCAGTTTGTTGGAATAGAGTTTTTCATAGTATTTTTTTAAACAATCCTTTGTATTTCAGTAGGGACTGTTCTTATTTCTCCCTTTCATTTCTGATTTTATTTGGGTCTTCTCTCTTTGCTTCTTGGTGAGCCTGGCTAGAGGTCAATCAATCTTGTTTATCCTTTCAAAGAACCAGCTCTTGGTTTTGTTGATCTTTTGAATTGTTTCTTTGGACTCTGTCTTTTATCTCCACTCTGATCTTTATTATTTCCTTCCTTCTGCTTACACTAGGTTTTTCTTGTTGCTATCTTTCTAGTTCTTTGAGTTTTAGTGTTAGGTAATTTATTACCATTGTTTCTTATTTTTTGCAGTAGGCTTGCAGAGCTATGAACTTCCCTCTCAAGACTGCTTTCACTGTATTCCATACATTTTGTATTGTTGTGTTATCATTGTCATTTGTTGCCATGATGTTTTTTATTTCTTCCTTGAGCTCTCTGGTTGTTTAATAGCATGCTGTTTAGTCTCCATGTGTTTGATTTCTTTGTATTGTTTTTATTTTAGTTGATTTCCAGTGTTATGCCACTATGATCTGAGAAAATGCTTGATATGATTTCTATCTTCTTGAATTTGAAAAGACTTTTCCTATGACCCAACATATGGTCTATCTTTGAAAATTACCCATGTGCACTTGAAAAGAATGTATATTCTGTGGCTTTGGGGTGAAGTGTTCTGAAGATGTCAGTTAATTCCATCTGATCTAGTGAGTCATTTAGAATTGATGTTTCTTTGCCAATTTAAATTTCCAACTTCTAAATTTCATTATTTGCCTAAATCTCAGCTTATACTCTCAACAAAAGAAATACAGGAGCCAGGAATCCTCAAGACCTGTGAATCAAATCACATGTGCCACTTAACACCTGTGAATTCAATCAGTTACTGTTATATCATTATATTCATATCTAGTATTTCAATAGAAACCATAAACATCTTTGAAAGTATACTGACTGTAAATTATTAGTAATCTGAATCAACCAACATTTCCAATATTCTCTCAAATCTAGAAGAGCTTCAAATTGCTAAAAAAAATAAAATAACATAGAAACTGGTATTGAGATCAAACTCATCAATTTCCAAGAATACTGCCTAGCTAGCCTTCTCTCCATCTTCACACAATGTCAAGATCACACTTCATCAGTCTGCTCCAACTCCAACTCCTCCTTTTGCCCTTCACTATGATCTTGTTTCATGCCTCATAAAAAGGATGCAAAACCTATAGGACAGAAATGTCTTCATTTTCCCACACCAAATCTATAAATGCATCTTCTCTTTCTTCCCCTCTTGTCACAACAAAGGTGCACTGTCCTATCCCAGGAGCAGTGTAAAATAGTACACAATCTCCACATGCACTCTGGTCACGTGCCCTTGTGCTTCCCAGGGATTTTGCCCCCCCCCCCCACCTTTTTTATTTAAATTCTTTATTGTTTAAAGTATTACATGAGTCTCCTTTTCCCCCCATTGACCTCTCCCTGGCTGCTCCCACCCCCCAGCACATACTCTCAGGCCCCTAGTTTCTATGTCCATTGGTTATGCTCATATACATGCATACAACTCCTTTGGTTAATCCCTTACTCCTCCCTTCCTCCCATCCCCACTTTCCCTCATAGGTTGGACCATCTGTTCAATAATTCTATGTTTCTAGTTCTATTTTTGTTAATCACTTTATGTTATTCATTATATTCCACAAATGAGTGAGATCTTGTGATATTTATCTTTCTCTGACTGGCTTATTTTGCTTAGCATAATGCTCTCCAGTTCCATCCCTGCTGTTGCAAATGGTAAGAATTTCTTCTTTTTTTATAGCAGCATAGTATTCCATTGTGTAGATGTACCACAGTTTTCTAATCCACTCATCTGCTGATGGACACTTAGGCTATTTCCAAGTCTTAGCTATTGTAAATTGTGCTGCTATGAAGATAGGGATGCATATATCCTTTCTGATTGGTGTTTCTAGTTTCTTGGGATATAATCCTAGAAGTGAGATTACTGGGTCAAATGGTTGCTCCACTTTTAACTTTTTGAGGAAACTCCATACTGTTTTCCACAGTAGCTGCACCAGTCTGCATTCCCACCAGCAGGGCACTTTTTCTCTGCATCCTTGCCAGCACTTGTCATTTGCTGATTTGTTGATGATAGCGATTCTGACAGGTGTAAGATCATACTTCATTGTCATTTTGATTTGCATCTGTTGGATGATTAGTGACTTTGAGCATGTTTTCATATGTCTCTTGGCCTTCTGTATGTCCTCTTTCAAAAAGTGTCTTTTTAGGTTGTTTGACCAATATTTGATTGGATTGTTTATCTTCCTTTTGTTAATTTGTATGAGTTCCCTATAAATTTTGGAGATTAAACCCTTATCAGAGATACCATTGGCAAATATGTTCTCCCATGCAGTGGGCTTTCTTATTGTTTTGTTGATGGTTTCTTTTGCTGTGCAGAAGCTTTTTATTTTGATCTAGTCCCATTTGTTTATTTTCCCCTTAATTTCCATTGTCCTAGGAGTTGTCCTTGTAAAGATATTGCTACGATATATGTCTGCTATTTTGCTGCCTATGGATTCTTCTAAGATTTTATGGTTTCCTATCTTGTGTTTAAGTCCTTTATCCATTTTGAGTGTATTTTTGTGTATGGTGTAAGTTGGTGGTCTAATTTCATTTTTTTTTCATGTATCTGTCCAGTTTTCCCAACATCATTTATTGAAGAGACTGTCTGACTCCATTGTATGGTCTTGCCTGCTTTAATTAGCCAACAGTGTGTGTCTGTCTAACATTCTCTGTCATATACATACCATCATCATCATCCATCTCTCCCTTGATAATAGATGATTTTCCTTATTGTGTTCAAATGCTTTAATGTGTTCCACTTTTAAGACCTTTCCTTCAATCATCACCCAATATGCACCCCCTCTGGTTTCCTCACCATCTTTTCCCTTCCCTTGACAGCTAGGTTCCTATGAAGTGCTGCCTCCATTTCAACTTACCCCAATCTGGCTTTCACCCCCACCATGCAAGGGTCACTACTGGCCTCCATGTTGTCAAATCCAAGAGCTACTTTAGAAACTTCTCATAGCAATCAACTTGACCTCTATTTTATTCTTAAAATACTTTCATCTCTGCTTTTATGAAACCCCCTTTCTTGGCTTTGTCCTACCTGTCCTCCAATCCATTCTCCTTACAGCAGCCTTGATGATCTTAAGTGTAAACTGTATTCCTGCTCAAATCTTCCAAAGGCCTCTCAAAATCCTGCTGACCTCGCTAGCCTCAGAATTATGCCCCTCTCTTCAATACTCACTGCCTTCCTGCCACACCTGGATTCCTTTCATTTCCAAATCTTCAGGGACTTGGCACATTCTGTTCCCTCTATCTGAAAAACTCTTCTCTTCCCAACCCCAATGCTTCACCTATATCAATCCTACTTTAATGTTTATATGTTACTTCCTCAAAGAGGCCTTTCCAGTCTAGATTTAGTTCCCCTATAATAAACTCTCAAAGTGTTCTCTAGGTTTTCTTTGCAATATTTATCACAGTATTAACTTTTTATCTACTTGTGCATGAATGTTTAATGTTGAATTGTTGACACAACCTTGTCACCTCCAAGAAGACAGGGCCTGTGTGTATTTTCTTCCTAGATCCCAGCATCACTGTGGCGCCCAAAAGGTGCTCAACAACTATCTGTTGAATAAATCAAATTATCATTTTGAATTAGCTTCGTCCAATTTGAAAATAATAACATTCTCAGTCTATCAAAATATATTATAATATATTATATGATATCCTTTGCAAAAAAAGTATTTTTTAGGGGAAAGTATCCTCTTTTGCTGGCCACAAAATGATGTGTTATCATGGAAATATTGTGATCAAGCTGAGGACAAAGCCCTGGCTCTGCCTCTGAGTTCCAGTTTTCTTTTTTGTAAAACAGGAGTAACAATCCTATCTAACTTGTTTTAATAGAATTGTGGTAAAGATTGAGTAAGGGGAAAAACAGGAAAAGTGTTACGTAAACTGTAAAGTGGTAAGTAGACAGAGCTATGAGTATGATGCTGCTGCCAGGTTTCATTCTTTAGAGGTTTGTTTTCTTGTTAGCTTCTTTTTACAAAGAAATAGGCCAATTTATTGTTTAAGTATTGCAAAGCCAAGCAGCTGTCACCTGGTTCTAGTTCACATCTACTTTTTCAGTTCACCTGCAAATACAAACTGTACATTCTGTTAAGGAGAGATCGTGGAAAGTCTCTATTTCTTAAAAAGAAGTATTTTTTTGCCGAAACCGGTTTGGCTCAGTGGATAGAGCGTCGGCCTGCAGACTGAAGGGTCTCAGGTTCGATTCCGGTTGGGGGCACGTGCATTGGTTGCGGGCACATTCCCAGTGGGGGGCGTGCAGGAGGTGGCTGATCGATGTCTCTCTCTCTTCGATGTTTCTAACTTTCTATCTCTCTCCCTTCCTCTCTGTGAAAAATCAATAAAATATATTTTTAAAAAAGAACTATTTTTTTATGCATTAATTGAATTAGCTTATTGGAAACCAACATGTTGGGAGGTGAATGCACCTACAATTTAATTTAGTTGATAAAAACAAAAACCAGGGGCATGTGAAGTGGAATAAGCAAAGATATTTAACAAAATAATTCCTTTGTTAGTGCTAAACTGAAAGCCATCTGGCTCTAAAGTACAGGGTATCTGGTGTAAAACATTACGGCCCATGTCCCTGCAGGAATCTTGAAATTGTAAACTTCATAAATGCTAAAAGAGGACTGTGTGACCACACATCAGCCTCGCTGGAGAAACACTTACTTAGGTGGAAAGTCTAAGTGACATCCTTTATCCATGACCCCTGCTGCTTTCCCCTTAAATGCTTCACAGAAGACTTTCTTCAACCAAAGAGCAGAGCACTTGGAAGTCATGTGATTTCTATTGTCATGTCAACTTTAAAGAGCATCAGCTGTTTCTTTTAAAATTATATTCTATACACATTTAAAATTATATTCTATACACATTAATATCTCTAACACATTCTTTCTAAAAAGGTTATGTATTTGGATGTACTTTTCAAAGCTAATTTAACCAGTTTAGAAAGATTATCCTTCAACACTATATATTTAGTCAATTATGCTAAAAGTGTTTTCATAAAGGTGGCAATTTAATTTAATTGAGCAGAATAATGGTTTATTTTGCTGAATTTTATTTTTTCAGTTTTACAGAACCATGGATATATAAACCTACCAACATCTGCATGTATCATCCTGATGTCTAAAACATACTTTATAACTGCCAAATATGTGATAAAACTGTCAAAAGTTTATGGAAGCAGCTGCATAAATTTTGAAACCAAAGTCAAGGTTCTATTTATTATGTGACAGTATAGGAGTTGCAAATTTTACAGCATAATGGAAAGTTAAAACCTCACCCCAACTTCTATTTGTTGTGTGTGTTTTTTAACTCATGCTATCTAGATTTCTTCTGAGTGCTTAGCATTTATTTGCCTCTTCTGTTCATAAGATGAAAACTATACACATTTTAAAGTATTTATTGAACTGTGATATACATTCAGAAAAGTGGATGCATTGTAATGCACAATTTGATGAATTTTTACAAACTGAGTACATGTATTAACCAGGACCCAGATCAAGAAGCAACATGACCAGCCTTTCAGAATGACTCCAGCAACTACCTGTCACAAGGACAACTACAACCTTGACTTCTAACAATCTAAGTGCCAAGGTTCTTGTCCCAGCCTTACAAAGGGTTCAGCATTCTAGAGAAAGGGGCTACATAGATGATTAAAGAGTCCAGAGACAAAAGATAATTTTGAAAGACATTGGGGGTCAGAGGAGCTTCGCTAAAGGAACTGAAGACACCTTCCTCAACTCAGGAACCTGCTTTTATTAACACAATTTGTCCTAAGGCAAGGTGGAGATAATACACTTCAAAAAGTAGGGTATCAAAGGATATTGTCAGATTGGGGAATAGCCTACAACTGTTCAGGTGTTTGACCAACAGGAGGCAATAAAATGCCCTGAGCTGTGTGGCAGCAAATGATTATTCTATTCAGGTTTGGGGAAAGTGCCATTTAGCCATTCCAACAGGTAAACTACATATATGGCTCAGCCCTTGTTGAGTCCCTCAAACTTCACCAACCTTTTGGTGAAACTCTTGTAATTATGACATGCTGGAATTGGTTCCCAGCACTAAGTAATTTTGCCTGTTTTTTACTTTATATCAATGAAATCCAATTTGTTTCTGGCTTATTTTACTCAACACTGTGTTTTATACACCTGCTAAAATGTATCTATGGTCCAACATTAACTTCCACAGCACTAGAGCAAATGAATCTCCATTTCCATAGATAGTGTGTCAGTGTTGATTTGTTCATACAAAGTCAGGAAAGAAAATTTTAGTTTACTAACTCGTCTTTCAGAGTTGATTGTTTTGCCAACTGAATTTCAACAATTTAAAAAATAATCTAAAAATCATTATATAGCCCAGCCAGGATGGCTCAGTGGTTGAGTCCCAACCTGTGAACCAGGAGGTCACTGTTCACTTCATGGTTGGAGCACATGCCCGGGTTACAGGCTCAATCTCCAGTGTGGGGTGTGCAGAAGGCAGCCAATCAATGATTTTCTCTCACCATTAATGTTTCTAGCTCTTTCTCCTTTTCCTTTCCTATCTGAAATCAATAAAAATATATTTTAAAAAACAAAAATAAAATCATTATACACATAAGGATATAGGAAATACTTTATTTAAAAAGTCACAACTTGGGTTAAATGGATGTAAATGCTGCTATGATGAGGGAGGAAAAATGCAGCGGAATAGACAGATGTGTCTGGAGCTTTGTCGCTGGGCAGAGGGAGAGAGAGTGGCTGAGAGTCGCACTGGGAGTGTTTGTTGGCAAGTTAAGAGTCAGTTATCCTCAAGGAGAAAGTGGAGGACTGCTGGATGGGGCTCTCCTGACCAGGCAGCCCCACTGCCACGGGGTTTTTGTCTGCCAGAGCCACCAACGCGAACGCAGAGAGCACACCATCTTATAGAGGGAGGTGGATGTCTGCGGCGGTCTGAAAGCTGCAGCTGAAGCACTCACCGAATAGTCGGGGGATCCAGAACACCACTCTCAAATCTGCGCAGACACATGGACTCAGAGGAGCTCTACATGGCACACGGAAAGGTCAGATTTCGCCTGGGATAAGGAGAGAGAACTACATAACCAGACACCTGGAGAAGAAAGACCATGGGCAGAAGAAGAAACAGCCCGCATACGACAGAAAGGCAGGTATCACCAGAAAAGAAAGTAAATGAAATGGAAGCAGAAATAAGCCTGCCAGAAAAAGAGTTCAGAGAAATGATCATAAGGTGGATGAAAAGAATGGAAGACAAAACTGACAATGTGAGTAAGAGCCAAGAGGAAATGAAGAAGAAACAAGAAGAAATGCAGAAGAACCTAGAAGAAATGCAGAATAATCAAGAAGAAGTAAAAAATGACATCACTGCTATAAAGAACTCAATAGAAAGAATCAAAAGTAGACTAGAAGAAGCAGAGGACCACATCAGTGAGCTAGAAGACACGATAGGAAAAATACCCAAGTACAGCAGCTTCTAGAAAAAAAAAATTAAAAAGAGGAGAGCCTAAGGGAACTTTGGGATAACACAAAACAAAACAACATCCACATAATTGGGGTTCCAGAAAGAGTGGAAACTGAGCAAGGATTAGAGAACCTGTTTGAAGAAATAATGACAGAAAATTTCCCCAATATAGGAAAGAAAAACCCCACACAAATCCAAGAAGCTCACAGAATCCCAAGCAAAATGAACCCCAAAAAACCGACACCAAGGCACATTATAATTAAATTGGCAAATACCAATGACAAAGTAAGAATCTTAAAAGCGGCCAGAGAGAAACAGAAAGTTACCTACAAAGAAACCCCCATAAGACTAGCTACTGATTTCTCAACAGAAACTCATCAGACAAAGAAGAGAATGGAAAATCATGCAAAGGAAGGGTCTGAATCCAAGAATACTGTACCCTGCAAGGCTTTCAATCAAAACTGAAGGTGAAATCAGAAGCTTCACAGACAAAAAAGGACTAAGGGAATATATTACCACCAAACCAGCAATGCAAGAAATGTTAAAGGTCTGCTGTAATACAAAGAAATAGGAAGCGAAGAAGGAACTCTGGGGTAAAGATTGAAAATGGTGACAGAGAAGTACCTATCAATAATAATTTTATTATTTTTTAAACATATTTTATTGATTTTTCACAGAGAGGAAAGGAGAGGGATAGAAAGTTTGAAACATCGATGAGAGACATAGACCAGCCGCCTCCTGCACGACCCCTACTGGGGATGTGCCTGCAACCAATGTACATGCCCTTGACCGGAATCGAACCTGGGACCCTTCAGTCCAAAGGCCGACACTCTATCCACTGAGCCAAACCGGTTTCGGCTATCAATAATAACTTTAAATGTAAACGGATTAAATGCTACAATCAAAAGACATAGGGTAACCGATTGGATAAGAAAACATGATCCATATATCTTCTGTCTATAAGAAGCCCACCTCAGGAAAAGAGATGCACACAGATTTAGGGTGAAGGGATGGAAGACAGTAATTCAGGCAAATGGAAATGAAAAAAAAGCTGGGGTTGAAATACTTATATCTGACAAATTAGATCTCAAAGTGAAGGACATAACGACAGATAAAGAAGGCCACTTCATAATACAATCCAACAAGAAGAAATAACTCTGGTAAACATATATGCACCCAATATAGGAGCACCTAAATACATAAAAAACCTCCTGGAGAATATTAAGGGAGAGATTGACAGCAATAAAATCATAGTAGGAGATTTTAATACCCCACTGTCACCACTGGACAAATCCTCTAAACAAAAAATCAGCAAAGAAACATCAATCCTAAATGACTCATTAGACCAGATGGAATTAATTGACATCTTCAGAACATTTCACCCCAAAGCCACAGAATATACATTCTTCTCTAGTGCATATGGGTCATTTTCAAAGATAGATCATATGTTGGGTCATAAGAAAAGTGTCTTCAAATTCAAGAAGATAGAAATCATATCAAGCATTTTCTCAGACCACAGTGGCATAAAACTGAAAATCAACTATAATAAAAACAATAGAAAGAAATCAAACACATGGAGACTAAACAGCATGCTGTTAAACAACCAGAGGAAGAAATAAAAAACATATGGCAACAAATGACAATGACAACACAACAATACAAAATTTATGAGACACAGTGAAAGCAGTCTTGAGAGGGAAGTTCATAGCCCTACAAGCCTACTGCAAAAAAAAAAACACACACACAAAAAACACAGGAAACAATGGTAATAAATAACCTAACCCTACAACTCAAAGAGCTAGAAAGAGAGCAACAAAAAAAGTCCAGTATAAGCAAAAGAAAGGAAATAGAAAAGATCAGAGTGGAGATAAACAACATGGAGACCAAAGAAACAATTCAAAAGATCAAGAAAACCAAGACCTGGTTCTTTGAAAGGATAAACAAGATTGATGGATCTCTAGCCAGGCTCACCAAGATCAAAGAGAAAAGACCCAAATAAACAAAATCAGAAATGAAAGAGGAGAAATAACAACAGATCCTACTGAAATAAAAAGGATTGTTAAAAAATACTATGAACAACTCTATTCCAATAAATTGGACAACCTGCAAGAAATGGACATATTCCTAGAAAAATATAACCTTCCAAAACTCAATCAGGAAGAATCTAAGCATCTCAATGGGAGAAATTGAAGCAGTCATCAAAAAGCTTCCAGCAAATAAAAGCCTGGGACCAGATGGCTACATAAGGGAGTTTTACCAAACATTCAAGGAAGAATTAAAACCTATCCTCCTCAGACTATTCAAAATTATTCAAGAAGAAGGAACACTTCCAAACACCTTCTATGAAGCCAGCATCACCCTAATATCAAAAACAGATAAAGACAACACAATGAAAGAGAATTATAGGCCAATATCTCTCATGAACATAGATGCCAAAATCCTCAACAAAATTCTAGCAAATCGGATCCAGCAGTACATCAGAAAGATCATGCACCATGACTAAGTAGGATTCATCCCAGGAATGCAAGGATGGTACAATATCCGCAAATCAATAAACGTGATATATCACATAAACAAATTGAAAGATAAAAATCACATAATCATATCAATTGATGCAGAAAAAGCATTTGACAAAATCCAACACCCTTTCTTGATAAAAACACTCAGCAAAGTGGGAATAGAAGGATCATACATCAACATCATAAAAGCCATATATGATAAACCAACAGCTAACATCATACTCAATGGGCAAAAACTAAAACCATTTCCCCTAAGAACAGAAACAAGACAGGGATGCCCACTCTCACCTCTCCTGTTCGACATAGTACTGGAAGTATTAGCCATTGCAATTAGACAACAAGAAGAAATAAAAGGCATCCAAATTGGAAAAGAAGAAGTAAAGCTATCCTTATTTGCAGATGACATGATATTGTACATAAAAAACCCGAAGGACTCCATCCCAAAACTAATAGACTTAATAAATGAATTCGGTAATGTAGCAGAATACAAAATTAATGCCAAGAAATCCGTGGCATTTCTATACATTAATAGTTAACTTACAGAAAGAGAGACTAAAAAAGCAATCCCATTTACCATCACACCAAAAAAATTAAGATACCTAGGAATAAACCTAACTAAGGAGGTAAAATACCTATATGTAGAAAACTACATGACACTGAAAAAAGAGATAGAGGAAGATGTTAACAGATGGGAGAGCATACCATGCTCATGGATTGGGAGAATCAACATCATTAAAATGTCCATACTACCCAAAGCAATCTATAGATTCAATGCACTACCCAATGACATATTAAAATACCAACGACATATTTCACAGACCTAGAAAGAATTCTTCATAGATTCCTCTGGAACAAAAAAAGACCACAAATAGCCACAGCAATTCTGAGAAAGAAGAATAAAGTAGGTGGGATCTCAATACCAGACTTCAAGCTGTATTACAAAGCAACTGTTCTCAAAACAGCCTGGTACTGGCACAAGAACAGACACATAGTCCCATGTAATAGAATAGAGAACCCAGATATCCACCCAAACCACTATGCTCAACTAATATTTGACAAAGGAGGCATGAACATACAATGGAGCCAAGATAGCCTCTTCAATAAATGGTGTTGGGTAAATTGGACAGATACATGCAAAAAAATGAAACTGGACCACCAGCTTACACCAAATACAAAAATAAACTCAAAATGGATACAGGACTTAAACATTAGAAGGGAAACCATAAAAATACTAGAGGAATCCACAGGCAGCACAATCTCAGACATATGCCAAAAGAACTTGTTCACTGATACTGCTCCAAAGGCAATAGAAGCTAAAGAAAAAAATAAAGAAATGGGACTACATCAAAATAGAAAGCTTTTGCCCAGCAAAAGAAACCATCAACAAAACAACAAGAAAGCCCACTGCATGGGAGAACATATTTGCAAATGTTATAACTGATAAAGGTTTAATCTCCAACATCTACAGCCAACTTATACAACTTAATAAAAAGAAGATAAACAATCAATCCAATAAAAAAATGGGCAATGGACCTAAATAGAACCTTTTTGAAAGATGACATAAGGAAGGCCAAGAGACATGAAAACATGTTCAAAGTCACTAATTATCAGAGAGATGCAAATCAAAATGACAATGTGATACCATCTTACTTCTGTCAGAATGGCAATCGTCAACACATCAACAAATGACAAGTGTTGGCGAGGATGCGGAGGAAAAGGAACCCTTGTGCACTGTTGGTGGGAATGCAGACTGGTGCAGCCACTGTGGAGAACAGTATGGATTTTCCTCAAAAAACTAAAAATGGATATCCCATTTGACCCAGCAATCCCACTCTTAGGAATTTATCCTAAGAAATTACAAATACCAATCAGAATGGATTTATGCACCCCTATGTTCATAGCAGCACAATTTACAATAGCTACAATTTGGAAACAGCCTAGGTGCCCGTCAGCAGATGACTGGATCAGAAAACTGTGGTACATCTACACAATGGAATTCTATGCTGCCATTAAAAAGAAGGAATTCTTACCATTTGCAGCAACCTGGATGGAACTGGAGAGTCTTATGCTTAGTGAAATAAGCCAGTCAATGAAGGAGAAGCACCACATGATCTCACTCATTTGTGGATAATAAAGAACATTGTAAACTGATGAACAAAAGGATAGATATAGAGGCAGTAAAGCATCAAACAGACTGTCAAATTATAGCAGGAAGATTAAGGAGAGGTGGGGTAGATAAGAGATCAATCGAAGGACTTGTGTCCATGCATATAAGCATAACCAATGAACTTAGACACTGGGAGATTGGGGTATGCCTGGGAGGTAGGGAGGGCAATGGGGAGATATGTATACATGTAACACAATAAAAAAAATAAAAAATAGAAAGTCACAACTTTCATTTATAAAATATTATCAATGTTTTCTCTCATGACATTTATGATCTAAATAATTTGTCCTATGATGTATGAATCCAAATTTTGTGGAGCATTCAGTTCTTTGGACAAATTTGTTCTTTAAAGTAGATGGTGCAGTTCAAGGACACGCTGAGCCTGGCTGCGAATCGAAATTTTGCCATATATTAGCTGTGTAACTTTAGATCCTTAACCTCTCTGTGCCACTCTCTGCAGCTCTAAATAAAATGGTAAACATACATGATTTCTGCAGTCTCTCCTAGTTCAAAAATTCCATTAATCTATGTTAAAAATAAGAACTGTGTTCCAAATCACTTTAATTTCCCTAATTTTAAAATATATGTAAGAACTTTTTAAAAACAAGAGAGCCGGGCCAAAGAAAGCAGAAGCTCCATCAGTTTGAATTAGAGAGGAGTAGCGGCTACCAGTCCCAGGCTGTCCACGTGAGACACACTCAGCAGAGTGTTTTCTGTGTGCCCTGAACCAAAAATGTTTGAAGACAGCGCTTGAGGGGCTTATCCACTTACTTTCAGAAGTAGCTGCTGACCACATCCAAAGGGTATCATAGTAATAGAATTTCTGTTAGACTAATACCTTTGCTATTGTAAGGAAAGCTCTAAAGTTGAGTTTCCACATTTCAAACTTACATTTGAGTACCCAAGTGGAGAGCAGACTCTGTTCTCAGTGGGAGCATTTGTTATGAATAGTATTTTCTAAGTGTCAAACCTAAGCAATGAGCCCAACTATACAACACAAAATCTGGACCTATTTTCCAAAAGAAAAAAATCAATTGGTTGTGTTGCTTTTTCCCTTAGTTCTATAACACATTTGGTTAATAATCTGCTCTAGCAAATGACAACAAAAAAGTAACACCTTAACACTTTAGTCCTTAGAATTCTGAAGTCTAACCACAAAACTTAAAAAACAGTACTTAGTGTCGGAAACCAAACATTGTTCTCACTAAATGGATGTAAACAGGAGGCCAGAAGGCTGGTCAACCTTAACTGCTCTGAAAGGTCAGAGCTAATTACTCACTGTTTAGTTGAAACATTGTTGGCTGAAGCAACCTCTACCTGTTTGTTTCATGTTAATTTCTATTTTTGTTATTTCCTGCCTAAAGGCTAGGGGTGCGTCCCAAAAGCCTTAATAAAAGGAGAAAAAGGCCAGAGCAAGTGGCAGTCCTTTCCACTAGAGGAAGGCTCCCGCCTGGCCCCCCAATATCGCCAAATTAATGTTTTCTAGTCTCTCATTTTGTTTGCGTGCGACCTCCTTCAGAACCCGAACCCTGAACTGGGAACCTTGAACCATGCGGGATGTGGAAAGAGGTTCCCACATCTGGCGTCCAACAGGGAATGCGGAAAGAGGTGCTCACATCTGGCGCCTGACCCCGGACTTCTGGAGGAGAAGGTATTATTCGCCTAAGAGCGAAGGAAGGAAAATTCACCAAGGAAAATGGTGAGGGAAAATTCACCTAGGAAAAGGTGAGGGGAATTCAATGTCTGCAAAACCCACGGATTAACTGCAGAGTCGAGATCTGTAAGTAGGGTGGGAACGTCTTTTGCAGCCATGCTAATGGGGAAGAATTAGGTTATAAATACAAAGTAAACTTTATTATAGACTTTTGGTTTGCATGCTTAAATAATGTGGTTTCTTGTTCAAATTAAAATCTTGGTTTGCATTTGGAATCTGAAATCTGTAATAAGTGAAACTCCACTGGTGAAACCATTTCTGGTGTGGAGAAATTCAAAGGTGGCAGGAAAGGGCAAGGCTCTCTGCTCTCCTGCAATGAGATTACTGAAGGTTTCATTTAAAAATTATAAGAGAAATCGCAGGGAAATGCTAATCTTGGCCAAATTAGGTGCTAGTTATTACTTCGGAAAGCGAAAAGAAAGAAAAAATTTAAGATCTGTCTTTATTTTTTAAGCATGAAAAGAAATTCGGCTAGATCTCTTACTGATGCTTTCCCCCCTGAAGTAAGCAGAATGTGGAGGAAGAGAGACACTGTGGCAATCCAGTATGAAAGTCCACTCTCCCAGTATACTAATCTAAAGTCTCCTTTCTCGCCATGAAAAAGTTTAAAAATTTAGAGATGTGTCTGGAATTTCTGTACTCGTGAGGAGAGAAGCTCAGCTTAAAAAGAAATGCGCGCAATTGTCCACCTTTTTGGACATATTAGACAGGGTTTTAAGCTGGAATCTCTCCGCAAAAGCTGCAGAAAAAGAAAAACCCAGAACTGGTCTTTATTTCTTAAGAAAGGTGGCGTAAAGAAACCAAAAGGAGAAGATTTTGTATTATTAATCAAGGTTTTCAGCTAAATGCAAATTAAATTGGGAGAAAATAAAATAAAACTTCTCTAATAATTAGGAATTCAAAATACGTTGTTGATTAATAAAAAGGATTAATTCTGTGATTCCCAACTGACAGTTTAAAAATATAATTGATATCTTAAGATAATTATAAAAAATATTATAATCTTTAAATCATATATGAATATATATATTTGATGGTTTTTTCCATGTTAAAATTTCAAGGCTTTTACAGAGATTATTTTTGTAAAGCTCCATGGGCCCAGAGTAATACAAGAAATTTGTTTTCTCTTTTTAAAGGACATCTTCTTAAATTTAACCAATCTAATATACTTGAAATTGCATGGAAAGCTTTATCAAATAAGAATTAATAACTATATTTTAAATGTTATGAAGATTTTGGTCTCTAAGAAGGGCAAAATTAAGTAACTAAATATTTCTTAAAATTCTAACATTAGAATTTAAAATGACAAAAAGCCCATAGCTGCCTGTATTCTTAAGCTATAGGCGGGGCAACATTTGTGGCTTGTGAATCAGACATAAACATTTACTAAATTTCTTTTGCTTTTTAAAATTAAGATACCTACTTTAATTAATAAATTAGCTTTTTAAATAAAAATCAAGGTTTTCAGCTAAATAAAGAGCCAATGTTTTTGTAAACAATTTGATTAAGTATTCTAATAAAGTAACTAAGACCTTGTCTATACAAAAAGAAATTGATAGCCAGTTTAAAATTGAATTGCCATGGCCTAGAATAAAAGAATATCCTTACATAATATTATTCTTCAATGTCATTATAATTTTTTTGACAAATATCCCAAACAAACTTACAATCTAATGCTCTGAATATTTGGTAGCAGTTTTAAAAAATAATATAAAAGGAATTAAGACAATGAGAAGGCACTTGAGCATTCTATATTGGCTTTTCTTGCTCTGTTTGCCAAGAGGGACCCTCCCACAGCTGTCGCCTGAGCTTTCTGTTCATGCTGAGGTTGAAGCCTCGTGTTGGCTGGTACCGTGAATCTGTCTGTCACCCAGCGGTGTGAGCTGGGCCCTCACTGGAGAAGAAACCTGGATTCCCCAAGATATGTGATCAGTTCTGGGACCCTGCCAGCAGGCGAGGGGATCCCAAGGCAGGTACTGGGCGTGGAGGCCACAAGGGCATCGGCTACCAAGGAGAAGAAACTGAACTTCACATCAACCTGCTTGGCCCCGGAGGATGGGTGGTTAGCCAGTGACCGGTAAGATTCCTCAGAGGAGGAACAACCTAAGACAGGCACGGTCGCAGAGGGGCCATCAGGAGAAAACTTGGGGATCAACAGAGGTGAGGCACAGATCCTCACCCCCCAACATTGCAGGGGCTTGAACCTTCACCCTTCTGAGGGAGGTCTCCTGCCCCATGGCTGCTTCACTTCCCACGCCCAGTCCGATAGGGACCCAGGTGACAAGAAGAGACTTGGCCCAGCTCCGTTTGGGACACAGATGACAGACAAAGATTTGGTGCAGCTCAGATTGGGACCCAGCAACAGACAGACTTGGCTGACAGCTGCCCTATATTCTAAATCCAACTTAACAGCAGGAATGCTCAGGGCCTACTCAAGAATGCAAATAATCCTTTCCACTAATATTTACAGGATAAAACTAAGATTGTTGTTAGAATATTAAATTTAACAATAAAATAGTAAAATTTTCAAATTAATTTAATTGGTTAATTGAAATAGGTGAATATTCAAGAAAATTTAATTGTACTGGAAAAAAGTTGTTCCTAAAGTATTAACTTAAATTTCTATTGGTAGTTCATTGCATGGTAAAATTACTTAACATGCAATAAATAAACATAAAGCAGTCATATTTGCATTATAAAAATTTTTCAAAAGCCTCATAATAAATCAAAAAAGGGGGGATAGTACAGTAATATTATGTAAGGAAAAGTATCCTGTAAGCAAATTACATCTAGAAAATTTTTTTTTACTTAACAGCAAGAGACCCATGAAAAACATACATAGTATTAAAATAAGCCAAAGGAAAATCATTTGGGAAAAAATAAAAAGGACCCAAAGTCAAATTTATAGAAAAAATTCCTTTACTAACTTTTGGTCGAGAATGTTTATATATTTTCAGAAAAACAGCTCCAAGACCATGTGAATTCCTACAACAGAGAATGTTCCAGCTATGAAGATGAGAGGAGAAACAGTCCAGAGATGGAAGATGATGACGACACCTTGCCATCCTAACAGTCAGCAGCTGTGCATCGATGCAGGTTGCCCAGGACCAAACCAGAGAGGGTCAGATCTGCATTGCCACCATTTGTCCACCATCCAGAACTGAAATATCATTGCTAACACATGTACACTCAAAAAACTGTTGGACATTGAAACTGGGACTCAAAGGACTGTTGGTCCAGAAAGAAAGATACTATAGACTTATTCATTTACCTCTTAGCATAGCCATTGTTGCTTGTCTTATTTTTTGTTCTTAATATTTATTTCTAGTCTGCAGATGCAAGATTTTTTAGAGGAAACAAAACTGGGGAGATGTCGGAAACCAAACATTGTTCTCACTAAATGGATGTAAACAGGAGGCCAGAAGGCTGGTCAACCTTAACTGCTCTGAAAGGTCAGAGCTAATTACTCACTGTTTAGTTGAAACATTGTTGGACGAAGCAACCTCTAGAAGCAACCTCTACCTGTTCGTTTCATGTTAATTTCTGTTTTGTTATTTTCTGCCTAAAGGCTAGGGGTGTGTCCCAAAGGCCTTAATAAAAGGGAGAAAAAGGCCAGAGCAAGTGGCAGTCCTTTCCACTAGAGGAAGGCTCCCGCCTGGCCCCCCAATATCACCAAATTAATGTTTTCTAGTCTCTCATTTCATTTGTGTGCGGCCTTCTTCAGAACCCGAACCCTGAACCGGGAACCTTGAAACCACGCGGGACGTGGAAAGAGATTCCCACAACTTAGTAGATAAGGGACAAGTTTCATTTCTTCTGTGTCCCCCTTGCCTATGCACCTTTAAATGGAAGAACTGGAACATTCTTCAAGTTTAAGTAATAACTCATAAAATGAAACCGGAAAGTTAAAGAATGTTGATAAATATGCTAATATATTGTCTACTGAAGTTCATGTTTATTTTCTAGCTGATGACCTTTAAACTGGTGGCTTAATTTAATTCACATAGATTGGGTGGAAAAGCAGAAACAAACAGAATCAATGGATATGAGCTTTCTGTCATCTTCAAATGGGGAATTATAAATGTTTAAATAAAACCCTAATCCTATTTTTGGTTTATTTGAAGGAGAAATATATCAACACAGATTTTTTTTGCCTCTAAAAAGTAAGTCACTACTTACGTAAAACAAACAGCCCAGAAAGGAAAGCTCCATCACCCTCAGCTTGCAGTGGGATTTGGGGAAGTGTGCTGACGCAACTCAGGATTTCATCTGCCAAACAACAACTGAGCTCATCTGTATGGCGTTGGTAAATTTGAAAAGGTAAACTACAAGAAATGTTGCGTAATGACACCATAAGAAAAAAAAGTCATTCCTAAGTTTGCTGTTCTTTAAACTCTTTGAATTCTTGCTTCAGTGGCTCTGTTGAGTCACAGCTGTGATCCATGTTGGCATGAACCAAAAATAACATGGCTGGCTGCAAAGGTTACAGGGTTTGGGCCAGCTTTTTATGGCCACACAGCAGTACCTTTCTGTTGAGTGGAAATGTAACATTTGGCTTGTAAGGGAAATCTTTCTCAAGCAAGTTCTTATTCAAAGTTGTCATGGGTCTGCCCAAAGTGCTGTTTCTGCTGTGCTAAAAGCTAGAGAGAGTGGACTGCAAAGGTATAAAATATTCAGAATTTAAAGGACATGCTTATCTTCAAGGGACTTCCTTTGAGCATCCTATGCTGGACAAGACCACTAGTGGAGAAAATGAAGCACATTAGTTAAGCAACATAAAATCAGTTCTACATCTGACTTTGATTAGAAAACATAAACCCTTTTCGGAATCTTTTCCCCTCTTTTTCCTCCTCCCCCCAAAATGGCACTACAGACTGCTTCACTTTTTCCAATCATACAGTGATATTTGGAAAGTTCCATTTGCTTCTATTAAGAAAAATACAGAGAAGGAAAAATACATAATAGCCATCTATTATTTTGTATGTGAGTCTTAGTTATGGGATTCTAAAAATAAAACAAACCACCCAAATTTACTTTAAAGAAATGACTTGTATATTTAAGAAATGTTTTGTTTTGTTTTCTAATTGGTCAACAAGAGTTTGTTTTGCCCTGATCTTCCTTTTATTCATTTCTGTCATTTATTCAATGCATACTTATCAAATACCTATCATATTCTGGTATCAACACAGTAGGAAGTGGCATCAGTCCTTGTGACAGGGAATCTAGTAGGAAAGACTGACATGAATCAAAGAACAACAAAATAAATTTGGCAAAACTATTGAGATAAGAACATCGCATTTGTTAGATAATATCAAGAGAACTGAAACAAACAAAAGAGGGCAAGGCAGGCATCTCTAAGTAGGCGACAGTTGAGCAGAATTGGAAAGGGTGAGACAGAGTTCCCTAGGAGTGAAGAGCAAAGGAGCAAAGAGCAATCAGGTAAGGACTACTGTTTTCTGATGCAAAGATCCAACACAGGAGAGCATGTGCCAACCAGAACTAGAAGAAGATATAGGTAGCCTGAGGCAGAGCAGAGCCCCAAAGGAAGTGGAGGTCAGAGAATGAGGCTGGTGAGCTGGGTAGAACAGAGACCACGCAGGAACTAGTAGCCACTAATAAACATTTTAGTCTTTCTCTTCAGAATAGCAGGAAGCCATTAAGGTTTAGTAGTAAGTAGTGAGTGACTTAACAGATTTTAGTTTTATATTTGTCATACAAGCTAATGGTTAAGTAAAAACAAAACTGGAGACCTAAAAGTGAATTATTGCCTTAATTATTAATTATTGCTAGAAATATCCCCACAACACATATTGAGAATAAACTTAGCACATGTTTAGTTTCCTAGCCAAGGACAGACAATGATTCTTCTCTTTATGGTCATAGAAAGTTGACCCAAACCCTGGTAACCTTTGCCATTAGTCATGTCAGTTTTGGCCAATTCCAACTCACCTATTTCCAAAACACTGGGGAGATGCTCTGGCAAGAAGGGTCCAGTGGCCTCACCAGGCCAGTGAACCCAAGTAGCCTCAGTCCTTGGGCTTCTCCAACTGGAACACCTGGAGGCTAGAGGCAAATCCTGAGCCCTGGGATGCTAGAGCATTAGCTGGGGCTCTCCTCCCCGAAGGCTTTCCATCTGGGTTTGTTTTGTGCAAAAGAGCCTCAGAGTGTCGAGCTGGAGCGCAGTCCTGCTGTGGTGCAACCCCTAGGCTCCACCTTCCTAAGGGGACTTCCATGGAACCTCTGCAATCAACCTGTTGTGGGCCCCACTTCCCAGTAGTCCAGACCTTGGAAGTCTGCTTCCTGTTCTTTCCTTTCTCTTCCTCATCAGTTTCCAGCTAGCTAAGGCCTACCCAGGTTCACAGCCACAAGACCTCCGGCATCGAGAGCAAGAACCACAGGCAAATTTCTTACAAGGGGAAAAGTCCCTTTTAAGATTTTAAGCCGTATTTTCAAGAATGAAAAGGACAGAATGATAAGGCATAGACAAGGCCCTCCTTCCCTGCCCCGCTATTAGCCAGTCCCTGCAGAATAGCCCAGTGCAGCTATGAAAATGAGGTAAACAGATAAGACTGAGCAGGCCCTCAGCAAATAACCACATAGAATACTCTGACATGACCTGGAAGTTGGCTTGAAGGAGCACATGTCACATAACACATAGTGGAACCAGGCAATTGATTAGTGTAATCAAAGGCAAATTCTGACTTTTGTGGGCCCTAGGCATTTTTACCTTCCTAAGCCCATCCTCCATTATATATACATTTATTATATATTATATAATTACATATTACATATATATATTGCATTCATATAAAGACAAATATATATTAAGACAGATTCTTAGACTTAATAGTTCATTTCTTTCTTCTGACTCCTTAAAAAATTAAAACTTTTTTTCATGGAGCCCTGAAAGTATTGTGGGCCCTCAGCACTGAGCCCATTGTGCCCATGACTAAGCAGGCCCTGATTATAATACCTATGCCTCATGGAAACTGATGTTTCTGGTGCTCAGTGCACAGGTGATCCCAGGCAGGCAAGCACTCCTCCACACTGCTGTCACAGCACTCACTGTGGTATGAATTAGTCCATGAGCTCTCTGAGAGCAGAAACATATTTTGTGCAAGTTTCGTTCTTTATCATTTAGCCAAGTCCAAGGTTCTATAAAAAAAATTACTGCTCAGCTCTTGTTATTGGTAACAAGTCTCTAAACCAATAAATTAAGTTTAGGTTTAAGAGCAGCAGTTTCAGATCTCATACTTTTTCCTACTCTTTCTGGTCTCCCATCCTTTCCCTCCTCTGCTGTCATATTCCTTTCTGATTCTAACATTGTTTTCTTAATGAGAGATACCTTGAAGTTTACTCAGGTTCTTACTGCTTTAAATTTCAGCTAATTTGCCAGGCTGGTATGGCTCAGTGATCAAACATTGATCTATGAACCAGGAGGTCATGGTACCATTCCCTGTCAGGGCACATGCCCAGGTTTCAGGCTTGATCCCCAATGTGGGGTGTGCAAGAGGAAGCCAATCAATGATTCTCTCTCATCACTGCTGTTTCTTTCTCTCTCTCTTCCTCTCCCTTCTTCTTTAAAATCAATAAAAATGTTTCTAAAAAACCTTCAACTAGTATGGACCCTTTCCCCTATATACTATTGCTAGCCTGAGGTCCCTCAAAACTATTGCTCTCATTCCTGTTTGAAATAAGATGGGGTGAAACAAACCCAGTCTGTATTAAAAGAACCTAAAAGGCAACCACTATATTTACTTCCCTTTCCCTTCAATAGACACACATGGATTTCCTGACCATTTATAAGGCTATTGTTCCGGGCTTAAGAGGAAGTTGTAAAACAGTAAAACAGACAAAAGGTCTGATAGCTTTATCCTCAGAGGTAAGGTCAAAAGGACCCCTTACTGCAATTGACAGTTTTACGCCCCCAAAAGAGACATGTCTGTCTTTGCTCTCAGACCTCAGACATCGCCACCTTAGCCAGTGACTCACCCTCCCAGAGGAAAGGGTGGAGCTGCCAAAAGTAAACAGAGAGCAAGACACCTAAGCCTGAGAACCTCCGAAGGTGCTCTCTTGGGTCCCAGCTCCAGCAGGGATCATCAGTATGAGATTCGGGCTTGAAAGAGATCACTGTGGAGCAGCTCTCGTTAGCATTGCCCATTTTTAGCTTCAAACCCTGGAAAAGGTTGCCTGTAATTTAGCAATATAGCCCCTTTTGGTGTTTGTGGCTGCAAAGTAGAATTTTATTAAATTTCTGAGATAATTTAGAAGTAAGAATTCTCCTTTTTTTACCCATGGCAGCTGCTTTTTGCACTCCCAATATCTCTTCCACCACACCCCAAGCCTGAGAATTCTGGAAAAAATGGAAGTGGATCAATGGGCAAAAGTCTCTCTCACGTAGGCATTTCCCATGGACTCTCCCCTAGCATCAGGAGCACTTTGGAGGTCAAACATTAGCCTTTCCTGGTGAGGCCTTCCAGGATACCCCCTTTGCCTACCTTCTCTAAGAACCAGTAGTTTCATCAGGCACCCCATTTCATCCATACCACACAGGTGGGTTCCAAGGGTCTTATCTGAGAGGGAACTGAACTTACTACAGCAGACTCCCAGGAATGAGGACTTGGAACCCAGAGAATGCTAATCACTCTCAGTTTATGTGACTGAAGGTAGAGAAATATGAATATTCAAGAGTCAAGAGATAGTCATCCTCTGCCATCAGCTCTGAGTCATAATGTGCTATGATGGTCTGTAGATAAGCAATAAGGATGAGCTAAGGAGTTGTGAGTGGAAGAGAGGAGAGGAAAGGGAAAAAACATGACAATCTTGTTGTCTGATGGCTCTCTGATCCTTGACTCCCATTCTGCTTCTTGTCCTTGGGTTCCATAAGACATGCCTGTATCCATGTAATTCATTCCCACCTTTTATTTAAACTAGCTCAGGTTAATTGCTGGTATTTACAACTATAGTAGACATTAGAGTTGCCTCCTTACCTGCATTTTCTCTTTCTTGACAATTACTTTGATTTTCATTTGGTACCCACATTTCCTCATATGCTATAGGGCAGTGGTTCTCAACCTTTCTAATGCTGCGACCATTTAATACAGTTCCTCATGTTGTGGTGAATCGTAATGTAAATATCTGTGTTTTCTGATGGTCTTAGGTGACCCTGCTAGTGGTTCTCAACTTGTGGGTCACTGCTGTAGAGCCTAAAACCATCAGAAAACAGGTCACAACCCACAGGTTGAGAACCGCTGCTATAGGGGAATGTGATTCCAGAATAATATATATGACTCAGGCTTACTAGTAAATTAATCAGCATAACCTGATCCCCTGATCACAGGTGCAGGTTCAGGAAAAAGGAACCATCAGCCACTGAGGCCAACGACATGCTGGGAAAGGTTTGACGAGGTTTTTCTGGGAGATTCCCACTCACTCACTTCTTGGATCCTAATGAAAAAGCATGCAGAGCAGGGAATTATTGACAACCACATGTAGCCACAAAGAGATGATTCCATGGAAGGTTCAATGGGAAGATGGAAAAGAAACTTTGTGTTAGAAGACATCATTGAGCGGCCAAATAAAACCCTTCCTGAAGTCTACCTTTTCTCAGGCTATCCATTTACATGGACCAATAAATCTCTTCAATCAAACATCTTAACTAAAATTTCTGAGGTGCTACTCCAATGTACATGCTCCCACTGTTAAATAATACCAACCTACTTCAGTATATTCTGGGAGAAAAAAAAAGAAAAAGAATGCTTGACTGGAGAATTGGAGGTTTCCAAGATAACAGTCCTTCTCTGCCACTAATTATCATGGTAACTTAGGCAAATCATGTACCTTCTTTGAGCCCAGTAACTCATTTTCAGAATGAAAAAAAAAAAATTAGACTCCCAATATTCTATGATTTTAATTGCAGATCTTTTACTCCAAATTGTATTGAGTCCTATGGAGGTAGTTTATAATGACATGTGTGAATTGTGCCATGTTCTCAAACTCAGAAATTAATAACAATAACAAAACACATTTATTTGCATGAAAATTCTCATAAGAAAGAAACTCAGGGTTGGAATTGTAAAAAAGAGAAGCTGAGAGAGGAAAAGAGGAACAATCGAAGAATTTTCTGGCTTAGACCTATTCATTGTGGGGGTTCACTGTGGGGGTGCCTCAGTGGTATGCAGACTATTTTGAGCTACAGGCGATTTTAGCTTCAGGCTCAAGAGAGAATTTTGCCCCTCCCTTATACTACCTAGAAAAACTGGAATTAGGAACTTTACCCATAGTAAGAGATTATCAGAGATAACTTCATTTGATCTATCCATAGGACAAATGTCTATCTACTAACCCTCTATTCTTCCAATCATTCTGCAATGACCTCTTGAAACTCCCAAGTTGCCTCACCTCATCCCTAGCTCAAGACATCTTATATACTCATATTCCCTTTCTATTTCTGAACTTTTTGTGCATGCAGGTTTCTGATTCTCTCATTGATGAGGGGTTCCCATATACATGTACGTATTAAATTTGGTTATTTTCTCTTGCTATCTGTCTCAGGTCTATTTGATTATTAAACTAACTAAAAGAACCTTGTGGTAGAGGAAAGATTTTCCTTCCCACATCCCAAGGGCCAGTTCTTGGAGCATATTTTAGTTAAAATAACCAATGTATCCATGGTTTGGTGGCCCTGTTAGTAACACCCAGCCAGGGAATATCCTTCACTTGAGCTGTGCGATTGTGGTTGACTCCAACAATGGGAAGAGCAGCTTTGTAAAAAGGATCTAAGAGTATAATATTTCATTTAGGCTTTGAATTAGTTGGAGAATGCACTAAACTCTTAAAAGTCAATACTTGTTATTGATATTATTTTTCAAGACATTTTTATATTGTCAGAGATTGTTTTGTCTTTCCCTTTTGTGGCTTGGTTACTGCTAAGCAAACAAAACCTGCCCCAACCCAGAAACTCAGAACTGATACTCCAGGTTCTCTCCCTGGAAAGAATAACAAAAACAAAACCCAGCATAATGGACTTGCACCACAAAGGGTACATACAAGATTCTGTACACACATATAAACATACATTCTCTCATAAATTCATAAAAGGATCTTGGACCCAACTGTGTAGGAATCAAGCTGGGACCAGACCTGCCATATGGATTTACTTTTACTAAAGTTTTCCAAATATTTAAGTTTAAAGCATACTTCAGTACCATATTTTTCAAGAAGTCGCTTCTCCCCACATTTTTAAATAAGGCTGAGCAAAAGTCAAGCACGATCTTAAAAGAACAAAGCAGGAAAAGTTCATAGATCATTATTTGGTGAAGTACCAAAGATGTATTATATGACAGGATCAGTATATTAGGCCAATTTTAAGACTAATGTCTACTCATACTAGAGAAAATAATACCGGAGGAAAATATAATTCTGGAGGTCATAAACAGTATGGCATGGATTTCCCAAATGCCTTTAGATTAGATTTTTTTAAAAGATGATTAGCATAATTGGCCAAAAATGTATTTCAGATGAAAAAATATTTTACAATTTTGTCAACTCACAGACTCCAAATTTGAGACCTAGTGATTACCCAGTCCAATCTCCTCATTGTTAGTTGGCTTATCTATACTTTGTTATATAGAAAACTAGTTCAAAATATAACTAAGCTTATAAAGAGGATTGCAAAATCTAGTACCGTATAATATTATGTACATGAAGTTTAAAAACAGGCAAAATTCATCTATAGTGTTAGAAGTCAGAATACTGACTCCTCCTGGGAAAGAGGAAGGGAACAGGAGAGGGGCCTCTGGTAAGGGTCTCTCTCTTGATTCAGATGCTGCTTAGATCAACAAATGATAGTTGTGACATTTATAATTTACATGTACAGGGTGGGGCAAAAGTATACTTACAGTTGTCCATGTGAAAAATAATACAATAATTAGTAAATAATATACTGTATTTTGCACATTCACAGCTGTGAGCCTATTTTTGCCAAACCTGTATAATCCATGCAATTTTATGTGTATGTTATATATTAATCTAGAGGAAGTTTATTTCCAAAAAAGAGAATAAATAAAAAAACTAAGTAAAAAATAATGATATTTTGTTTTCCATTCAATATTTAATTTAGAAACACAGTAGCTTTTAATTCACCTTTTAAACAAATTCATTGTTTTTGGTATACACTATTTATTTATTTATTTATTTATTTTTAGTATTTCTTTTTTTTCTCTCACTTTTTTTA
>JAAGEH010000392.1:18461833-18564338 GCA_011751065.1 Lasiurus cinereus
ATACATACATACATACAATATTAGTTATCAGCTAGTTCTGATGGTTTGGCAATCACATTTTCAGTCCTTTAGTAAAAATATGGATGTAAATTAATAGAGGAACTATGAAAGCTTCAGTAACTATAAAGTACTTGGTTAATTTTTTTATTTTTATGAATAAAGGGAGTTCAACTTCCTTACAATTCCATATTATACAAATTCAATAACTATTCCTTATTAAACAAAAAATTTTCTAAGTAAAAAATATTTATTGGTCTTAAAAAAAGAATCTTTAAACTTGAGAAGGATCCCTTTTTAGATATTCAGAAGTATTTGTTCATTTATAAATGATTAGGCCTACATTTTTCAATATGGCAGTTACTAGCTATATGTGGCACTTAAACTTAAGTTTAAGTTAATTATAGTTAAAGAAAATTTAAAATTTAGTTCCTCAGTTACACTTGCCACATTTCAGTGTTCAAGAGCCATAGGTGGTTAGTAGTGTTCAGCATAGATACAGAACGTTTTTGTCACTGCAGAAAGTTCTATCAACCAGTCTTGGTTTAGATCCTCCTTGGCATCCACAAATGATTTGGGGTGTCTGAAACACAAGTTTGAGATAGCTTTAAAACATGTAAGATTTACTATTTAAATAAACATAAGAACAAAATAAACCAAAATTATAGAGGAAGAAAAAAATGTGTTAGGAACTGGTGGTGATAATTTATAATTAAGCAGTAAATCTTGTTCTAACCTTGTTTAGCCAAAGTTAAACAAATAAATAAAACATTCAATGTAGTTCTTATTAAGCAGAAGGAAACACTTTTATTTGGCAAGACATACTGTATCCTGACAAAGGCAAGAAATTGTTATGGGGAACCTTATATCAGTGTAATCCATGGGTGGCTGGACCATTTAGGTGGCCTATGTACATTATGCACAACTTAAAGTTGGCTCATCATTTATCACATAGAAAAAATAGCACAAATCATTGGCAAGTGATGTTGATATTCTTGAGGAGATGAAGGATAGGATCATGTCATATAGCCAATAGTAAAACCTCATCCAATGGCTAACCTTTGTGTTAGCTATCTCTGTCCTTATCTGTCCCAAGGCCTCTTCTCTATTTCCCCATCAGGTAAGTTTACTTTTCTTCTCCTCTTCCCATTCCCCTACTCCTCACCCACGGGCTCTAAAAAATTCTCTTTTATTTAAAAAAAAAAGATTTTTTTATTGATTTTTAGAGAGAGGGGAAAGAAGACGGAGAGAGAAACATTGATCAGCTGCCTCCTGTATGCTATCTTCCAGGAATCAGGCCCAAAACCTGGGCGGGCATGTGCCTTGACTGGGAATTGAACTGACAACCTTTTGGTGCATGGGATGACACCCAACCAACTGAGCCACATCTTCAGGGCAAAAAACTCCTCATTATTGATCTGAGCAATGGTGTTCTTCACACATACCGCACTCAGCAAAGTAAAAGTTCATAGGGAGCCATGCCCTCCAGACTATTCACAGGAGGTTTTTGTTTATCCATCATATAAAAAATACTGAGTAGCCATTTTGAATAATGGCTTTAACTGCAATTCTGAAGACAATATATATATTTTAAAAGCTGAGGCTATGACATTAAGTTATAATTAACCTAAGAAGAATTAAGTTTGAAGAATTAAGCTAATTTGGTCTAGGTATTTTGCTTTTTGGTAAGCTTTCTAGCACTCAATGGAAACGTTAAATAAATAAACATACATATAAGGGACGATATGCTTCTCCTCTGGGACAGGAGTTCTTATGAGAGAGGACATTCTCTTTCCTAGCTTTACAGCCAGTGACATCTGGGACTTGGGGGAAATGGCTTCCCAATAACAGAGATTCCAGCATATGTCTGTCTGGACAATTTCATTATACCATCCTGCCTCCCTTGTTGACCACAAGCAAGGGAGAGAGTAAGAGAAACAAAAGTGCACCATGATAACCTCCAAACCTGACTCCTCCTATAAGTCCAGTAAGCCCATATTATTAGTTGCCACAATGAATTCCCCCAGAGTGGCAGCCCCTTGTTGACACTATACATTTCAGAGGAAGGAGCATAAAAGACATGGTCCCCTTTTTTTTCAGGTGGCAATTCATTAGACGTCTATTTAGACATTGTAATCATGGAATCATAAAACCAGGACAGAGTCTAGAGCTCATCCTGTACAGCTTCCTGCTGCATTTTACAGCTGAGGTCACTGGGGTCCAAAGAAGTTAGGCAATTTTGTTAGTGGCATTATTGGCTCTTGGTTCTTGAGTTTGGCAAAGAACGAATTCAGAGCCAAAAACTCTAATGCAAGAGAAGAATCAAATGCACTGCTCAGAAAGCTGCCTGAGCTTTTAGAAAGAAAGTCACAGAGGCAGAAGTGAGCCAGTTAGGCTGCATGGACTCAGGACACAAGTTACAGGGGCAAAAGAAGGGCCCTTGGAGACAAGATCAGGGGGTTAGCCCAGGATGATCTCCTCTGTCCTTTGCTCCTCTGGTTGCAAGTCTTGATGAGAACCCTTAGAAATGAGGAGAAAGAAAGCAAAGTTACACACCTGAAGAAAAAAAGAAGGTGTGTGTGTGTGTGTGTGGAGAGAGAGAGAGAGAAAGGGAAGGAGGGAGGGAGGGAGGGAGAGAACACTCTGGGACCTTTGTCTTAAGGGTTTTTATCTGTTTTCTAAAAGCAAACATTGTTGTTAGTTTGCTGAGTGACATTTTAGGGGAGGTCTCAGGGGAGGATCTAAATACATAGAATATTTATCAGCTCCCCAAGTATGTCCTTTAATATGCTAATTCATCAAAATGAACGTTTAGGGTCATGGTCTCTACTCATTGATTGGTGCTAGGATAGGGGTCATTGCTGGTCCTGATGCCAGCCTTGGTTTTGTTGCTTTTTTGGGCCAGGAACTCAACTGAGGCCAAGGTATGATCTCTAGTTTGAACAAAACCTTGTCTCTGAGGTCAATAGACCCAAGAATTTGTTCCTAAGATTATTTTATGCTGATCAGAACCTCATTGTCCTGAGGGCTTAATGCTTAAAGGGGTGGTTGTGCAAGGGAGAAGGATTGGCAAGTGAGTCAGAGTGCTGAATGGGGCTAATTTGAATCGACTATCTGTCTTGCTGAGGAATTTTCCTAGCTTCTACATTCTGCCTCTATTTGCCTAAAATCATCAGCAAGTTAGGGGCAAAATCAGAAGAGGCAGTCTTTCTCCGGCTCATGGTTCCGCTTCCTATTCTGAGTTGTTAGTTTGCTGAATGACATTAGCATCTAGGAAGGCCACTAAGGAGCCTTCCACCTCATTGGTACTTGCCAGCCTCAGTTTCAGCAACCTTCACTGCCCCTAGAGTTTCTTGAAGCATTAAATGGCAGGATCTCCTCTCTCTAACCAAGGCTCCCATCTTGTTAGCTCTGTCACCCCCTTGCTTCCACTATACCCACTCTTTAAACGTGCTAGGCAGACCATCACTTCCCTCACACAGTTGTTTCCCAGCCTATCATCAGCACTGACAGCTCCCTGTCACGACTCACAGATTGAGAACCACTAGCAGGGTTGCCTAAGACCATAGGAAAATACAGATACTTACATTTCGATTCATAACAGTAGCAAAATTACAGTTATGAAGTAGTAACAAAAATAATTTATGGTTGGGGGTCACCACAACATGAGGAACTGTATTAAAGGAGCGCAACATTAGAAAGGTTGAGAAGCACTGGTTTAGAAGAATATAATTACCGTAAACTGAGCTTTCCAGCCCTTTGTAAAAACCTGAAGTTTGAACATACTGAAAACTTAAAAAGTCAGCTTTAGAGGCAAAGTTATCAACCAGAAAAGGATAACATATAATTCTACTCTGTAGTGAATATTCTGTTTCAGAATAAGTAAAATGCCACAAGCAGGAAAGAGTGAGAGTTGAAAAAAATCAAAATTTCATTGAAATACTGGTTGCAAACTAAATTGAATTAAATTTGACAGTCATACTTGATGAAAACATCTGTTCTTACATATGTGTCAAGATAGCCAATTGTCTAAATCTCAAGTATGAATGATCTGTTGCTTAATCTGAAAAAGGACAAGATCATGTAAGTAAAAATACAATAGGGAAAAAAAAGTATGAAAAAAAAATTCCAATAGAGGCCCTTGCCTGAGTATTGTCCCAATATGCCAAAGTTGTGGGTTCTATCACTGGTCAGAGTACATAAAAGAACCAATCAATGAATGATAAGTCAGTGGAACAACAAATAGATTTTCCTCTCTCTCTCTAAAATCAATAAATAAATTAAAAATTCCAATAGAAACCTTCCAGTAAAAACTTAAACACATACGCAGAGATTTCGCCAGAGAACAAAAATCCTGAGGAAGAAAGCAGAAAAATGAGAAAAGGCCATTCAGTGACGCAGTAACTCGAAACAAAAATAGAAAGGAGGGGTCAGTTAGCAGTTGAACTTGAGAGGCAGGAAGAGGTGCACATAGGAGTGATAGGAAGGACCACAGCCTTCCATCTCTCCCTGTTTCCTAGCAAAGTCACTCCCAAGTAAATATCCAGTGAGACACAATGCAAGTCCCCAACCCCTTTGTTCAGGATTGCTGCCCCACGCCCTTGCTGTGTGCAACTTCTAGGGCTGCCATTTCAAGAAGGCCTCCAAATGCTGGGAATTGCTTAAGAAAAAAAAAAAAGACAACAAACAAGCAGGTTAAAAAGAAGTAAAGAAAACAAGAGATTAAATGTCTTGAAACATGTCATGGTATAATAGCAATGATCATTTCATTATTATGATTATGATGATAGATAAGAATATATATTTCAACCTCATTTGTTTTACCATCTAGAGTAGCCAAAAAATTAAAAAGCAATTAAATCAAGAATTAAAGCCAGAGGGATTCCTGATTCAGCCATTTGCAATATAGTCTTGTGATGTGATATATCTTTGTGGGGACTAATGGAGTCATCTATAGCCATTCCCTTCAGAGCCATTTCATCCACAAACCAAGCCACTGCTGAACACAAAACAAAACAAAACAAAACAAAATGGCATTGGGATATCAGCCAGGAGGGAAACTAAATCCCCCCAACATAGTCTGTGCCTAGAGCAAGGCTTGGAAAGCTACTTCAAGAGGAGAGACCCCAGCACAACTAGCAAGCCCCTTCAGTAGGACTAAATCTGTAGAGGCTGAGCCAGGGCAAGAGTAAAGAAGATGTGCTATCCCCAAGTCTTACTAATGTTCCTCCACCTCTCCTTGCTGTTTTCTCGTTTATCTATTGCATGACATCCTCTGGTGTTCTCCCTCAGAAATGTTTGGAGTTGATCTCTGTCCTGCATTCCAAGCCCTCTGTTAGTTGCCTGCGCTTACAATCCCACTTCCTGTCCTCTGTACATACCCTGCAATCCTGCACAAGAGGAACGTGCTCTTCCCTGAACACCTGAGTCTTCCTCTTCAGCGAAGCTCTCCTCCGTCTCTGGCGATATGTGGAGTCACATCCCTTGGAGCCTCCATTCTACTTTCTTTATTTCAGCACACAGCTCCTCCCAGATCTAAGAATGCCACCACTCCAACATGAAGGGCACAACGTCTCCCCACAGGGATTCTGGGACTTTCTGGTACTTACTTCATGTCATGCCTTCCACCTTTTCTGAGTGGTTGCTCCTTGATGAGGGCAGGCCTTCATACTCACCCACCTCAAGGAGCTAATGCAGTGTCTTGCTCACTAGTACAGTCAGCCCTCCCTACCCACATCCAGTGATTCAACCAATTCTGAACCAAAAATGTTTTTTACGAAGAGTTGTCATTGCTGAGGTGTACTGAGTAGTTACAATGTGGTGCTCTGACATGTACTCTGTACTAAGCCTAGGATGGTTCATCTGTACTGAACATGTATTGATTTTTTTCTTGTCATTATTCCTTAAACAACATAACTGTTTATATAGCATTTTCTTTGTTTTACATATTATAAATAATCTAGAGATGCAGGAGGAGGTGTAGATTTTATTCAAATACACCATTTTAGGTAAGAGACTTGAGCATGCGCAGATTTTGGCGTCCACAAGGGAGATCTGGTAACCCGTCCTCCATGGGTACCTAAGAATGATTGTACTTAACAGATACTTGCTTCAATATTTATGATTAAACTGGATTGAAAATAAGGTTTATGGAAAGCTAGTTTCATAATATCATAGAATTTTAATGCTAGAGAGAATTTAAAGACCATCTAGACAATTTAAAGACTTGCCCAAGGACACAATCAGAAAGAAAAACCCAAGACTGAAAACAAGTTCCCTAGGACTTAATTCAAACGATCAGATGGAACATTAAGGCAAATATCGACAGGTTAGTTTTAGAATATCACTTGAGGAAATTATCTTATTCTCAGCCATACATGAAGAGCCTACTAGGTCTCAAGCACTGTGCTAAATGTTCCGGGATGAAGACCACCACCCTGCAAGTACGTAAATTAAAGTAGTTATTATTGTTACTAGAAGAGCAAAAAGTAGTCTGAAATTCCACCAAGATCCCACAGAGTAAGGCTGCATGGAACCAGACAGATCTTAACTCTGTAATTTCTTGTTACTGGGACGTTTCTAACTAATCATATTTCTTCAGTGTGTAAATTTCGTTCCTGTTCCCCATGTATTCTCATCCGTGTATGCTGTAATAAAAAACTTCATTTTAGATCCATGCCTATATTGCTGCCTGCTTTCACTTTTAACTCCTCTATTATCAGTCCTCGCTACGGCTGCAAACGCTATAGTGTTTGTGTAGATGATAAATAGCATCAAATTACTGACATTGTAAAGCTTATGATGGGTCATTTTCATCTCTAGGATATACATAGGCAATCCACAGCCTCCAAAAGAGGAAAGTACATAAGTGTGATCTGAATGATTTTAATTCCTAATGCCCTCCTTTCTTCTCCTTCCTTTCTAATATTTTCAAATGCGTCGTCTTCTAACATAATACAGAAAAGCATAAGATGCTTCCTAAAATGTATCCCAGATTAGACTTTTATCTTTAAAATAACCTCCGATACGTACAGTTCTTCATGGTTTCTCACTTGGTTTCATTTACATTCCTCCACCAGACATGAAAGCTTTCTGACGTGTGCTGAGGACAGCTACAGAGGCAGCATTAGTATCTCTTTCCAGGACCCAGGGCCTTCGATGTGCATTATTTAGGAGGCACGACCTTCTGCCATACAAATCACCTTCATAAAGCTGACATTTTATTCTTTGTGTGACCCTTCTTGTTCAAATATCCAACCATTTTCCAAGCATGGAACATCACACAGAGTGTCAGAACTCCAGCCAAGTCTGGGTGGAGAGGGGCAGGTCAGAGACAGTCTCAGTCATATTTTAAATTTTCATTTCTTCCATTGGCGTGTGTCCTAAAAATGCTATTTAATAGTAGTCAGTGCCAGTTTCCTTTGTTTCTGGGAATATATCTATTGTGTACCTAATATGAATTTAATTCCTCACCAGTGTCAAAATAAGACTTTGCAGGCAATATGAATAATCCTGTGCAGAGATTGAATGGTGCTGGGCTGAATCGTGGGTTCTCCCACCTAAGAGTGTTTTGGCTGCTCTGCTCTCAAGCAAAGAATGAAGAAGTGGGACACATAGCAAAGGGTTTGTAGTAAATAAGAGAAACCTGAAGACAGCCAAAGTTAAATCAACAAGAAGCATCAGATTTCTTAATCAACTGGCTGGGTGTCTCTCAAAAAATATCTTGTAGATGTAGCAGTGCAAATATCTTAGATGCAAATTAGTAAAGATTGTCTGTTTGGTTTGATTTTGGTTTATGGATTTTTTTTTCCAGAAAATATGCCTCTATTAGTTATGGTTCTCTAGAGAAATAGAATCAATAGGACGTGTGTGTACGCACACACACACACACGCACGCACGCACGCACGCACATACATGCATGCATGCACACACACGAATATATATAGAGAGAGATTTATTTTAAGGAATTGGCTTATGCAATTCTGACAATTATGGGGCAGGTCAGCAGGCTGGAAAGCCAGGGAAGAGTTGATGTTGCAGCTGGAGTTTGAAGGCAGAATTCTTTCTTTCTCAGGGGACCTGAGTCTTGTTCTCTTAAGGCCTTCAACCCATTTGGATGAGGTCTACCCACATCAGGAGAGTAATCTGCTTTATTCAAAATCTACTGGTTTAAACATTAATCTCATCTCAAAAAAATACCTTCACAGCAACATCTAGACTGGTTTTTGACCAAATATCTGGGTACCATGATCTAGTCAAGGTGACACATAAAATTAACTATTGAGCCCTAGCTAGGTTGCTCAATGGTTAGAGTGTTGGTCTTCAGACTAAAGGGTCATGGCTTGGATTCCAGTCAAGGTCACATACCTTGGTTGCACGTTCATGTGGGAGGCAACCAATTGATGTGAGAGACACACATCAATGTGTCTCTCCCCCTTCATCTCTTCCACTTTCTCTAAAAGAATTAATGAAAAAAATGTCCTCTGCTGAGGATTAGCAACAACAAAAAACTAACAAAAAAATTTAACCATTGTTTTGTTATATGTACAAACTGAGGTTCTCGCAATGAATAAAACATTATCTTTTATGCAGTATCTTAAAAGTTTTCAAAGCACTTTATCATATTGACCTTTAAGATATTATGACATGAAAATTTTACAATTGCGATTACTAGAAAACTGAAAATAATGGGCTCCTTTTCAGAAGTTTAAGTTCTTTGCCTGGAAGTTGCCATACAGCAATTGCAACAACTAATGCAATAAATAGATCCATATCACCTACTTAATCTATCGTATGACTGAAAAGTACATAGGACTGGTGGTTCTCTTTCAGATACACCTAATCACTGTTGGTAACATTATGTCTGCAAGAAAATACATTCAAAACTGTAAATCAAAACATCAGTGGTATCCTGCCTATGCCCTATCCCACCCAGAAATTAGTTATGACTGTGGGGACTCAAGATGAACAGAAGTAGGAAGAGTGCTTATGTTCTTGGCCATCAGTAACTTATTTCCTCTCTTCATTTACATAATCATAAAAAGCAATTGCCCTACATTTTTATTAGCTTGTATTCTCTAACCCAAACAATCCCTGGTACCCAGGTGTTCATCCATGGACCAAAGGGAAAGTGTTCTAGAGAAAGCCTCTTCTATTCTACCTGTTTCCATAAAGGTTGTGTATAGAGAGCCAGCCTGTCCACATAGAGAAGTCATTTAAAATGTTAGAATAGCAGCCTTCAGTTGTGATGTGAAAACTGGAGTTAATTTTGTGTGGAAAATCTAAACTGTGTACGGAAAGGGGGCTTACAAGTCCCCACTATGTGCTGAGAGTTACTCTCTTACTAGGATGGAACCATAAACAAAAGTTCCAGGTTGATATAGGCAGTAGACACAATGCTATGCATTTACATATCCTGTCTTCTGCTCCTTCTCCCAGCTCCCCTTTTTTGGCCTCTGAGCAGTGACCAGGTACCAGGCAAGTTATGCAAACCACTTTCAGGACTGGTCAAAGACCCACCCTGCTCCCACCAGCAAGACTGTCCCCTTTCCTGGCAATCTCATAGACCACACATTTACAATTGTAGTGTCATCCTGAGTCACTTCTTGATAAAGAGCCCCCAAAGAAAACCAGCAAGATGTAAGCAGGAAAAATCCTTTGTGATGTTAATCCACTGAAATCTGTGGTTTACTTATTAGCTATAACCTATCCCATCCCAGTAGAATGCATTACCTAATTCTTGTTATCTGACAATATAAGACATTTCCTAAAGCAAGTAGTATTCTTTTAAGTATTTTTCTTTCTTTTAAAAAAAAATTTTTTTATTGATGTTAGAGAGGAAGGGAGAAGGAGAGAGACAAAAACATCCATGATGAGAGAGAATCGTTGATTGGCTGCCTCCTGCATAACCCCTACTGGGGATTGAGCCTATAGCCTGGGCATATGCCCTGGTTCATAGGTCGACACTCAACCACTGAATCACACCAGTTGGGCACAAGTAGTATTTTTTTTAAGAACATCAGTCTCATGGAACAATTTTCAGAGAACAAAGAGCATAATGGATTAAGTCAACTGCCCACAGCAGCTCTATTACCTATTTAGCTTCCTTCATTCAGCTGTTTCTTGTACTGGCCAAAGCTCTAGCTTGGCATACAGTGCCTTTGAGGCCTAGCTATTTCTTTCTCTTTCTTGCCTCATCTCCTTCTCCCTTCACCTCAAAGCTGCCTGTGGCTCTCTGCATGTGGTCTGCCATTTCATGATGATGATCATTTTTTTTCTCCTGAAAAAAGAAGAAACTCAGAAACAGGAGAGAAAGGGCAGGGAAGGTTCCCCTTCTCTCTGGTGATCAAGTCTGAACACAAGTGTGCCCCACCTCAAACTGACCCAAAGAGTCACCATGAGGAACAATCCCCTAACTCAGGGGCTGAGGATGTGTGAGTTTAGAACAGGAACTAATAGTCATTGAATATTTCTTAGGAGACAGGCATTCTCCTAAGCACTTCACATGCTTGAATTCCTTTTGATTCTCACAAGAGTTGCATAAGGTGCGTATTATTACTCCTAAGAAGGATACATAGTTGTTAGGTAATCTGCCCACAGCAGGTCTAAACCACAGCTGGTTCCATCTGACTCCAGAATACATCCTAATCCTACTGCCTTGCGTTTCCTCCCCAGCCCCAGCTGGGGACTGCAGGTGGCTAGAATGGCACAGTGACTCAGAGAGGCCTTAAACTGGAAGAGAAGGAAGTGGCGCCATCAGCTGGTGCCATAAGAGGCCTGAGGTTCTTATAAACAATCCTCCCTTAAGGGACCCCACCCTCCTCCCACGGAGGGCTGGCAGCAAGGGCTGGGGTGCAGAACGCCAGCTCCCTTCCTCTTCCTCCCTGCTCTCCACACCCGGCTGCTCTGGCCCTGTCAGCCATCCCTCCCCTTTTGCTTCTTCCTCCCTCCCACATCTTTTCCTCGGGCTGACTTTCTTGGTGGTTCCACTGCTGAAGGCTGCCCTGGATAATCATGTTTTAAATGAAACTCTCCAGTGAAGGGAGTTCATAGGCTGGATTTACCCCAAAATCCCCACACTCCCCAGGCGGCCTGAATCCTACTCCCAAGCTCTTGGACTGTGACTATATGGTGCTTCGATTGGTTTGGCTTTAGAAGCAAAGCCTGATCCTCTTGGGAAACTCATGGAGGGCAGAATGGGGGTGATCTTTGGATTCAAACCAGCCTGAGTGTAAATCCACATCATATCACTAGGTGACCTCAGGTAAGCTGCTTCACCTTTCTGGGCCACACTTTCCTCACCTCCAAATGGAAAACAGTGCCCACTCTTGTGTGGCTGGGAAGGTAAATGGAATGAAGGCACAGGGCCCAGCCATTGCAGTTGCTGCCGTGGAGATATTGTGGCGGCTGCAAATAGCACTATCTGGTTGAGAGAAGTGGAGGAAGTGGTTGGACTTAGAACAAGTTCATGATTCATGTAGCACTCATTTGCTCAGCACACAGGAGCCGCAGAACAACGCAGCTAAAACCAGAGTACTCCTCCTTCTCACTGTAAACAGCCGCTGCTTCTCCTCCTGGGGTTCACTCTTTCCCTAAAATACGTACTGTGTGCCAACCACCATGTCCCACACTATCTGAAGTGAGATATTTAAAGATACCAAAGATCTAGTTCTTGGCTTCAAGGAGCTTTCAGTCTAAGTGTTTCTGCATAGGAAGACATGTGGATGGTGTGAGTAAGGGGTTAATAGCAGTTCTCTCTGCCTTTATGCTGTTGCTACTTAACAGCAGTAAATTCTCAGCTGAACTGCAGCTGACCCTGTGCACACAATCATGTTATTCATATTCTTATAAACACAGGGTACAGTATGTATAATTTCCTAGATGTCTGGGAGGGGATGTATCATAACTAAACTCCAACTTTTCCTTTGGAGAACAGTTCCATTTGTTTCTTGTTGGCTCAAAAGTACAAACTAATTTTTTCCTTTTATGTGTCAGTAACTTGAGTGAAATTTGTCACTTGTTTTTATGAAAACTTATTTACCATTGCCTTCATTGCTTGAAAAAAAAGAAAACCCCACCCATAACAACTCACTTCCTACATGGTACAAGGCACTTGAAATGCAATGAAAGAATGGCGGTGTCATTTCTAGTCATGGAAACTGACAAGCGTCCCACAGAATGGTCTGAACCCATCTGTCTGGCAAGAATCTATTTTCAAGTGCCTACTATGACAGCAAGACCACTGGTGACATCTTGTTCCAATTTAAGCAAGGTTGAGCTGTGGGCCAGCTCCTTCAAATCATAACCAGCACAGAAATTACCTCCTACCAAAAAACCACAAGGGCTAGATTCTGTAAGAATGAGTCCCAAAAAAGCTGGAACTCTCAGATCCAAGCATATTTCTGAAGCTCAGTCAAGAATAGCGTTTTTATTTTCTCCAGTTGGGGGATTTCTTGTTTGTCTTGGGGTGAAGTATAAGGGTTATGCGGGTGGTTGGGAATAATGAAGAGCACCTTTATTTTGCCTTAAAAAGGACCAATGACTCTCTTAACACTTCACTTTGAGCCAGAGCTATTTAGAAAATGCTCAGTCTATTTTTACCTTTCTATATACATATTTAATAGAGATACCATGTCATTAGCAAATTACCAGAGAACATGAGCTGCCTCTCTCTCTCTTCCTCCTCAACTCCCTCCCCACCCCCCCCCCCCCCCCACCCCCTGCGTGCGCTCTCTCTCTCTCTCAGAAATGACTCAGAGTAAACAGGATGTCTCTCTAGGAGCACAGTTCTCCCAGGGGATAACTTCCTCTGAGCTGCATTTCCATCCTGGGCACCATGCAGATTGTGACACTTTGGGGAGGTTCCCTGACCATGCCCCAAAGCCCAAACATTTTTATATAGAGTGTGGCTTTGAACTCTTAGTTTACTTACCCTCTTTAAGTTCAAGTGACCAATGGGCAAGGACAGAAATAGGAGTGGTCCTGTGATGATTCAAATATGTTGAGAACAGCCAGGATAAATGAGGAGCAGTCAGTTCACATTTAGGATCCAGGAGTGTAATGTGTGTGTCACTATGGGGGATGAGGTAAATGACTAAGGAGGGGGAGAGTGATGAGGGCACTGGTCAGCAGTGGCCTCTTGACAGCTTTTGCAGTAGAGATGAGGTGGAAAATATTGGTGTCAAGGAACTACCTGGCTCTATAACCCATCTGAAAAGGTCACTAGTGATGTGTATGACCTGAATTGTGCCCCAATCCCACCCCCAAATTTTTATGCTTAAAATCCTAACCCCTAAAGTACATCAGAATAGGACTGTGTTTTGGATGATAGGGCCTTTAAAACCGGTAATTGCATTAAAGTGAGGTCATTAGTGTGGGCCCTCTTCTAATTTGAGAGGTATCCTTATAAAAAGAGAGAGAGACACACAGAGACAGAGAGAAAGCCATGTGAAGATACAGAGAGCAGATGGTCATCTACAAGCCATGGAGAGAGGCCTGAAACAGATCCTTCCCCCATGTAACCAGGCAGTGTTCCTCTGCCCGGCACTAAAGATAGCCAATGATCCTGACACTGGGGTGCAGTGAAGGAAAGTGGTGTTTATTACATAGCACCACACAATGGAGAATGGGCATCTTGTGCTGGAAAAACCCAAACTCCCTGCTCTGTCCTCTGAACAAGAGCAGGACAAGGAAGAAGAGAGAATGTGATTCTCTTGGCTCTGCCCTCCTCCATGTGTTGGTTTCATCCTCAGACTGGTAACAAGATGATAACACGTATAGGCAGAACAGGGAAGCTTTTTACAGACATTCTCCTGGGGACTTTTCAAGTCCCATGGACTAGAATTGGAACACATGTCTTCCCTTTCATAAGTCACTGGCAAAGGGCATGTTATTGCCATGATTATCTTAGTCTTATTAGTATTTCTACCTCCCAAGTATGTCCAGAATGGAGAAGAAATCAGCTCTACATCCCCCCAACCACCACCATCACCACTTAGACCCAAACCCAGCTCACAATAGCACAAGCCAAATAAGATGGGTCCTGCCCTTATCTTCTCTCCTTCCTCTGCTCAAACCATGAGGGCACCAAATGGGGAAAGGAAAAGGAGCATCAGCTGATGTAATTTGAAAGTTATAGAGACTTCTTTCTATTCATTTAGAGGAGGATCTGGTAACCAAAGACATTGAAGCTGAGATGGAAATTTGGAGTTGTATCACCTGCTGCCCACCTGCCAATGGGAACCTTATCATGAACATTAGTTGGAGCAAATAGTGCCCAGGTATAAGATGAAAGCTAAATAACTGTCACTTTCACAGAGGTGAACGTCAATGGTATAACCAGTGAATGGGACTAATATGTCAGGTGTATACTCAACCCAGTGTATGTATACTTTAAATAGATCATTTTTCTAGGATAATATAAATTGCAAAACAAGCCCCAGAAAAGGGCAGAAAGGTGACAGTCTAATTACTATAGGAGGAATTAAGACATTTGTCAAAGAGCTAACCACTCTCACTGCACACACATGCATGTGCAAGCACACACATACAGACACAGACAGACAGAAAGCTCAGATGGCAAAGGCCTAAGTGTATAAGGACTAAATAGCCTCAAACTCTATTTAAGCTCTTTAAGAGCATGGACTATTGAGAAAGCCAATACTTTTTTTATGAAGCTTCCATACCTTCATACAAAAACCCATCAAAGATAATAATAGAAGATAATAACAGATAATAACAAATAATATTTGCTAAGTGATGTTATGTGATTGATCTGAATGTCCAGATCAATCACCCGTAGGAATATAAAGAAATGACCAACATTGGAAATTTTATTTTTAGATTGTTTGTTTATTTTTAGATTCAATTGTTGATAGATGTGTTTTATTGCCATTTTATTATTTGGCATTTTGGTGATCTACTTGTGCATCTTGGTCCTCCCTTGACTTATTTGACTGTAAATGGCCAAGTGTAGTAGCCATGGGCTGAAGGGTGCATGGTGACTAGAAGTTCATATCATGAGGGGTGAGGGTCTGAGCCATGACCCCAACTAAGCCATTCACACCAACTAAGGTGCTCGCTGAGGGTGAAATCTAGAATGGATAGTAGAGGAGGGTGGCAATGAACATCATACTAGCTCCAATGGTGAGAGCTATTATTTGTCCTATTAACTTCCCTCTTTCTCAGGTTCCCTGGAAAAGAAGCCCATTGAAATCCTGGAGACACTGCTCCCAAACTTTAAACCAGGAAGTGGATTCAAGCAGCACAGTATGGACTGTGGTGGTTGCTGTGATGTGCTGCCCAGATCCCCGCTGAGCCCTGAAATCTGCTTCCTAGAGGTGCCAAAATCCAATGCCTGATTGTGGGTGTATAAAGGCCTGGTACCCTCACCCTATTGTGGGACAACTCTGAAGGCTCATCTCAGCTTAGAACAATTTGCAGAACCACCTAAGGTCTCCTTGTGATTGTGTCCCAGCTCAGCTTCTCCTTCTGCCTAATCCTGACTTCTCCCTTCCCAGAATGGTGGTCCCAAGAGTGTCCCTAATAGGCCTCCTGTACACTCATCTCCTTCTTAGAATCTGCTTCACAGGAAATCCAACCTGTGATAAGATGGGCCTGGCTTTTCACTTTCTCTTATAAGTAACATTAATGTCATATTTAATATTCCCCCTACATATCCTCCCTCAAGAAATGACAGAAAGGTGTGCTTCACCAGAACATGGGAGCAAACCAGCCTGGCCTTCAGGAAGCAAGGGATTCAGCAAAGAAGGAAGTCCAGATGACACCTGTGAATTGGGCCTTGAAAGTGACCAGTTCATTCCAGAGCCAGAGGAGAGAGAGATCCAGAAGGAATGTCTCCAGGAAAAAAATAAAGAAATAGAATCTAGCCCTTCATGCGTTTAAGTGTATTTAAGACATCGTGGACTTCCACAGTTCCGGTATGGGGCTGGAGCCATAGGTACCCAGGAAATAAGCAAATGAATAGATGACCAGATGAGACAATTATGAACATCAGAGAAACCAAAATGCTTCACAAGAAAGAAAATAGAATCTGAGTTCACTACTTGGCTGGGTTTGAACAATATTTACCTGTTTCTCATAGTGCAAACACTGAATATTGACTTAACAAAAAATTAAGCTATTGGGAAAATAAAAAGAGAGGCAGATTTGTTTGTGAGGAAGGTGATGTAAGAACTAAATCCTCACTCTCTTTAGTAGAGGTCAGAGGGTTATATCTAAAACTGGAAAATAAAAGAGACAAATGGGATAAACAGATTATTCTGACAAATGGAAATAAATAACATAAGAAAGAACTAAAAGTGTTGGAAGTTGCTTAGATGAGAAAAATCCAAGCAGAGAAGAGCAAAGCTGTGGCATATACATTTTTGGCTTAAATTGTGTGGAGCTACTTGACTTCTTAAAACAATTTACATGTTACTTTAAAATAACCAATATTAATTTTTAAAAGTAAGGGCCTTCATAAATATTTGATTGATTGATGGGCTAATTTGTGTAATAGTCAATATAAAGTGCTAGCAGTAAGGAGTGGATCCTAGCTGTCCAATAAACTCACTGCTTGTCCTTTTGCTTTAACCAGTCCCCTCCTACCCTTGCCCAGCTGAGGATTAGGAAGCAAGCCACCAGTCAGGGCGCCGGGAGGACCAAAGACACTGTACCCACGTGCTGGCACTTCATTTGTTTATTTACAAACGTCCCTAATCGAGTCCTTTTATTCAGAAATTATTTTTTAACTTTTATTATGTAAATCTTCAAACAAGCATGGAAGTAGAAAGAACCTCCATTTACACATTTTCCACCTTTAGCAATTACCAATATTTACAATTTGTGGGGGTTAGGAGGTGTGCTTTATGTTATTATTTTATTTTTTCCAACACCCTTTATCCCCTCTATATCCTCTTCCATTTGCCCCCAATTCCCACAACCACCATACTGTTGTTATGTCCATGAGTTCTTTCTCTTTTTTTCTTTTGTTTTATTTGTTTCTCCAGCCCACCTGTCTTGTCCCATTTATTTTGTCTGGAATATTTGTTTAAATCAGTATGAAAATAAAATCCACATATTGCATATGATTGCCATGCCTTTAAATTCTCTTTTGTCTATAGTAGCCCCTCTCTGATATTTCTCATGCTATTTATTTATTGAGGTAATAAGGTCATTTATCCAACAAAATGGTATACATTGTGAATCTGGCTCATTGCTTCTTTCTGCCATTTAATTTGTCCCTCTAGTTCTCATATTTTCTATAAACTTGTTGTCAAATGTAAATGGATAAATTTTTTGATAGAAATATTTGCTAAGTGATGTTATGTGCTTCCTATCACACTGTCATATGGTTCTTAATTCTGGCTGCCTCACTTTGAGTACTGCCAAGACTGGTCATTAGATTCACATAGTGTTGGCCCCATTTCTCCATCATGAAGTTCTCCACAAACTGTTCACCTGGAACTTTAGTATCTGTGATACCTGATTGCCAGAGATCACCACCAGCAATTTCTTTCACCTCTGGCCAGAGAATTGTGGGAACTGGTGACATGTATCTGGATTCAGAATTGCTATGGAAGAGGGACTGCTATGTGCTTCCCCTTCTTCCCTCTTTTGAGCAGAAGTGCTCCACTATATGTTGGCTGTGTGTGATGGAGAGGAGGCAGGGAGAGATAATTTGTCTTCTTAGTTTAGGGATCTCAGATTAATAAAAGCCACATCTGTGGACCTGATTTAGATAACAAAATCCAGATTTTGAGCTAATGGAAAGATTTGGAAATGGAAAGATTTGGGGGAGAGTTAGGTGTATTTTGCATATGGAGGGCTGTGAACTGTTGTGGCCAGTGGACACACAGTGGTAGATTGTCCCCAAGGATGCCCATGCCTCCTATCAGAGCTAAAGTCCATTTCTTCTCCCTCTGAATCTGAACTTTGTGATTTGCATCAACCAACAGAGGATGCTGTCTTTTCCCAGTTTAGTCTTTAAAAGATATGCCAGCTTTGAAAGATTCTGACTCTACCTTTATGGAAGCCAACTATCATGTGAAGAAGCTCAGGACAAATTATGAATGATGGAGGGTAACAAAGCTCCCTGGTGACAGCCAGCATCAAGCTCAAATGTGAACTGGGCCCTGTTAGACATTTCAGTCCTGGCCAAACTCTTCCAAAATATAGCCACATGACCCAAATAATGATGGTTTGTCATGCATTAATGAATAGCTGAGATGGAGATAGATGATGATAGATAGATAGATAGATAGATAGATAGATAGATAGAGATTTTGATGTCTGTTGCCTGGACTCGTTAGCGGTTTTGAACTGTGATTTTTCTAATTTCTTATTCATGATAAACTGGAAATGTTCTAAAAGAAGAGCACTTTCTCCTAATAACTATTTGTTCACCCTAAATACAAGGGAGGACAAATACTTGATGCTTCCCTTCAATTTTCAATTTTCATAGTGCTCTAGTATTTTAATTTCACTAGTGAAGTTTGAGATTTTCCTGCTTTTATTGTTTTTGGATTTTAGTATCATTATAAACCCTTGGATATTTACATATTTAATGTCGTTCAAACCATTGCAACTATTCTTATTCGTGATACTCAAGTCATTTCTTCTTTGGCCTTGGGAGCCTCCTGTGTTCTTGTGACATGATCATCATTCATGTTTGATAGCTTCCTTGCTTTCTGGCCTAACAAGATGATCTAGATTCATCATATACACTTCCTGCTCTTGATCTAGAGTCAGCCTATTAATATATTTTGTCCTTTCTTTACATTTTATTTATACCTCTATTATATTTATCAAGCAGTTATTGTTTTGGTCTAGATCGTTACCCTAGATGCCTATTAGAGAGCTGTTTATTAAAAATAAAATAAAATTATGCATGGGTCCTAGTCACAGAGATTCACATTCAACTGTCAGTAATGGGGCATAGGTATCTATATATTTTTTTAAAAATTTCCAGATGATTCTGATATATTTCCAGAATTGAGAATCACCAGTCTAACCAGTGATACTAAAAGGGTAGAAACTCAGTATATAGTCCTCATATCTCCCATACCTCAGTATCCAGACTGCCTGCCATTCAATAAGTGCTTGCTGATTTAAAATGGGATTGCAGTTCCTAGGAACCCTGAATCAAAAATGGTTAATACCAATTAGAGAAACTATTGAAATAACAATTAGAGAGAGTGTTCCACCCCATTCCCTCAAATGACTAGACCATAACTATTTGGAAAACTTGACTATTCAAAACAAAGTATTTCCAAAAGTGTTCAGATATCTCAGCTTTCCATTTTTTTGGGGGGTGGAGGAGAGGGGAACTACTAGGTTGCAGAAGCTTTTCTCGCCAAAATATTAAATCTCCAGTTAGAAGCATAGGTTGGAATGCCATTTACTGATGCAGAATTGAAATCCACATGTAGGCAATATTCATGTGGGAAGTATGGTTATATGGTTTGAAAATAAAGCTACTGTGAAATGGCCAATGGCTAACGGAAGTTGTTCTGGACTATATCACAGTGACCTTTCTGATGGCACGAAATCCTAAACTGTCTTCCATTGCTTCCTAACTGCCCAGTGTAGCTCAATGGAACTCCTTGTGGGAAAAGAATAAAAATGTATCTTATGTAACATACTTTTTGTATACCTTCAGCACTTAATGGTGTGATAGACATAGTACATACTCAATAAATAAGTGTTAAATCTTTTAGAAAGGAACTATGTATGTGCTTACCACCTGCCCTCTTGTATGAGTTAGGGCCACATATTTTGACAATCTTCATTAACATAATGCAGCCACAAAAACATTGAAAATATGATCTGTTCTATTTTAGGAGAAAAAGAGAACTGTACAATTTTCTCCAAAAAATAACCTATATTGGAATTTTCTTCCACCCATGAGAGCACTATATTTATGAATACAAAGTCCTCAGACCTGTGTCAACAATATTCTAAAATAATGCTTCACTTTGATAATCACACAGAATAAGCATTTGGTTCCATAAGTTTTCATTAATTTGGAAATTTCTTTCACAGTAAGAAAGCCAGAATCTTTTTTTCTCCATATCATACATGCCATTTGGTCAACAGCAGCCCTATATTAGGTGCCTACAGAGTAACAGAGGATAAACTGTGAGTAATAGTGTCCCATCCCATATAAGTGGCCAAGGCCAAGAGGGTCCAGAGACTCCAGGATAAGCTTCATCCAGATCATACCTTATCCTAGGAAAGACCCATTTTCAACCCATATATCTTTCCAACCACTAAGAATACCTGAAGATAAATTCCAGAGCCAGAGTCAAATTTTGAAATGAGATTTAGGCACCTCTTTTCCTTAGATGAATTTTATGAAGCTATTCTGTGCTTGGATCAAGTGTTTGAATTATCTAGAATCCAAATCAAATTATGCAGAATGAGCTACTTCTGGTAGAGAATAGGGCATTATTTATCTGTTGTTTAATCCTTCAGGATTCCTTATAATGGTAAGTAAAAATTTGTCATGTAACTCCTAGACACCCTCCTGAAAGTAAGTTCATATTCCTTTAGTGTATCTCAGCTAGTGAGGTTTTTGAGAGTTTTGGTTGTCACATTAACTGGAAGGGTGGGACTCTAGGTTATCTCCTCACACTCTGATGTAGTACCTCTTGACATGTTTTCTAGCCTATATTAGCACAGATTAAATTTGGAATTCAAATATGCCACGGATTGAACTCATCTAATCAACTGTGAGCGTTAGCTGTCCTGGCTTGTCTCAACTTCTTAATAAAAAAGTATTAAAAGTCCATGTTAATTGACTTCTAGATTCCTCTATTTTGGGTCATCATGGCTTAAAGGTTTTTGATTTTTAGAAATGTCTAATAGCCTATGTGAGTGTGCGTGCGTGCGCGCGCGCACACACACACACACACACACACACACACACACACTTCTCCCACACATTTCAGTTCTTCAACAACTTAAAAATATCTTCTCCAAATGTATTAACCATTTTCTAAAAGAAGAAAATCAAAATTTAACTCAGCACCAAGTCTAAGATCTCTAGATGATATGCAATCTTGCAGTCAAGGAAAAATGTCATGCTATATCTATAATAATAAAAGTTGTAATATGCTAATTAAACCAGATGTCATTACAGACAAAGCTGGGGCTGTGAGGGAAACCTGGGTGCCAGCAGTTGGGGAAAGGAAGACCTACTCTTGTATGAATTTTGTGCATCGGGCCTCTAGTAATATAATATAGAATTAAAGGTTCAGTTTAATAGCCCTGACACACTCACTATACAATGGTGGGGAGAGAAGAACATAAGTGCTATAAAACCACCATTTGGGAATGACAAGAACTGGAACAACACAACGTTCACCAATTTAAAGCACATATTATGTTCTGCTGGGTGGAAATAACAAAGCTTACTTCCTGGCATTGGACTTTGATGTTTCGTTAGCCAATCTGGACGACCTTGGGAAGTACTCCTTTATTCATTTTCTTCCATGGCTCATGGTTTATCCCTCTTGGAATATCTTATCCATTATTCTTCATAGTCACATCTGAGATTGTCTTAAGAGGAAATGCCTTACATAGAAGCTATACTCTATCAACTCATTTCTTAGTGACATTAATTTAGGACTGAGAATTGTCTTCAAAATTAAACAATGACAAATTGTACTTGGCCAAATTTTTCTTATAATCCCTCATTAAAGGCCACAAAAATAATAAGCATACTTAAACACCAAAGTCCTTCCTACCAAGTCACCTGGTATTACTCTTGGTAGTCCACTGTGTGAGTGCCAACACACAGCAAGTAAAAACTGGACCAGCTTTTTCACTACCACTTAATAACTATTGCCAACTTCACAACCTGGGATAGAAGATTTCTTGTGACTTTCACTCATCATTGACTCAGCCAATTCCCTATTCCAGAATCTGCTAGTTGCTAATGTTTACTCCTGGTGCTAATTTATCACTCATTTATTCAACAAATATTTCTTGAATACCTATTATATGATTATATGTCTACTGGTTGTTCTGAGTTCTGTGGATACAGTAGTGAACTAAGCAAGCAAGAGCACTGCTTACATGGAACATATAGTTAGAATTCATTCAGCTCCCAAAGACCAAAAACCCAACCCAAATAGGTTTAAGCCAGAAAAAAAGTAATTTATTAGCTAAGATAATGGAAAAGTTCAGGGGTAGTATTGGCTTCAAGCATAGTTTCTGTAAATGCCAAACAATGTTGCCAGAATCCAATTTCTCTTCATTACATGGTCAACTGGCCATGGTCTATTCTGTGTTTTGGCCTTATTTTCAGACAGTCTCTCCCTTTCTGATCACAAGATGTCTACAAAAGATCTAGATTGTATATCTTCCAGGCTTTAAGCTCATTAGGATTTTATTTTATTCTCTTTGACTGAGTCATATTGGTCTCTGGCCAGGAGCTGAGACATCCTGATTGGCCAGATCTGAGTCATATGTTCTGCACCTTGAAGGAGCCAAAACCATCGGAAGTAGATAGAATGAAAGCAGATTAGGGTAGTTCCCCAGAGGAATATTGGGTGTGGTTATCAGAGAAGAGTGAATGGATACTGGGCAACAAAACATCCACCAGATCCAGAGAAGAATGCCCTGACTTACATATAGACATAGGATCCCCATACTATGGCTACAGAGTTGACCAGGAGTTGGTGGTGCTATATTCAGCTGAGAAATATCTGAATCAATGATTCATAAGAGACCTGTGAGTACATGAAAAGTCTCAAGTAAGAAAATCATTGAAAGAAAATATGATATTTACTTATACCAAAGGGCATTCTGACTGTCTTAAGCTTATCTGGAAATTTCTTTCCCATTCATCACTCTTAAAGATCTCAATGAAGTTATTTGTCCTAAATTTTTAGTTTTACAAAAGTTTGGGTTCCTCAAAGTTGCCCAAGAAGATTGAAGATTAGAGGAAAGTGGAATAAGAAGGCTGTACTATAATACCATATTTCCAGAATTCTCAAACTTATTGCCAAAAATTACTCAAAGCTAGAGAATAACATGGTAACAGGAGGAATATGACACATCTTTTCAGAAAACATATTTTGTTCACTAGAAAGTAATTTAAAACATTGTTTATGTAATACACACACACACACAGAGTGGCCAGATTATTATGATCTCTGAACGCATAATAATCTGGCCACTCAGTGTATATCCTATATAAAAAATGCTAACATGCAAATTTTCCCCTTGACCAGGAGTTCAACCAGCAGGCAGGCTGGCCAACTGCCCATGTCCCCTCCCCCTTACCCATGCACGAATTCATGCATTAGCCCTCTAATATATATACTGAGTGGCCAGATTATTATGTGTTCAGAGATCATAATAATCTGGCCACTCAGTGTATAATGCACAATTTACATTAATTTTAAGATAGATTTCAAAGAAATTTTCAAGTTTGCTATGGAAATCCAAAGTAAAATAATTTGTATAATGGAGAGGAAAAAAAAAATCAAAACCTCTTTTCCTTAGACAGAGATTAAGAAGCATGAACTTTATCAAAGAAGTTAATCCAGCTCCTCTAAGCAGGAAATTCAATGTATTGGCCAAATAGTTTTAGAGAGCAACTATTGAGTACAGCTGAGTAATGAGCCTGTTTATTATCTCCAACAGATATATATAGGGGAAAAAATAGAAGTTCAAGGTGAACAGAACTCCTCTGTGAGTAAGCAGGCCTTGCATTTATGGAATTGTGAGGAAATTATTGATCTCTTTCTTTCTACTGGACAATCAGGAAAATAAATATGCATTTCTGCAACTCATATTTGTGGGCAGGGAATAAAGCACAACCTTGGAAAGTCTGCAGGACAGTCTCATGGAAGAGTCTGACCCAGGATATTTTGCTGCAGTGATACCATTGCCTGAATAAATTTGGGTCACCTGGAGTGGAAAGGCCACCACAGCTTGTCCTCCCATAGCTTCTGGGATGCTTTAGGAAAGCACTGCTGGAAGGAGAACAATGGCTCCTGGGACACAACAATCTCAAATCGCAGGTGAAGAGTCAAGGTGGAACTCAGAGGGAGTAGACACATGGCCCAGAGGGTTGGGGCCCTGAGGGTAGACACTGGGTTATTCAGAACAGAGTTCCTGTGAGAGCTTAACTAGCTTGCATGCTGGTTCTTAAGCCAGGGCAAGGTCAACAAATGGTTTGCAATTTCCACCAGATGCTGTTATTCCCTTTAGTTTCCCCTACTCCTTCAATAAAACCTGATCACCCATGTAGCTCTGTGTAGTAAGCTGTAAAGGGAAGCTCCACAGAGCTACGGAATGAGAAAGAGGTGACTGCCCTGCTTACAGTTCCTCCTCACATGCCTTTGCCTTCCTTTTTTCTTTGGAGAAATTGTTTTATTCTAGCATGTGGTCCACATGTGAACTGCATGGTGCCACCTCCAGGCCACATGAGTCCAAGGGAAGCTCTTGGCCCCAATGAGGCTCTGCCAGTGGGCCCAATTATAAATGCCAGGCTAATCAGAACTCTCATCCAGTGAAACTTGGAGAAGTCCTTTCCTCTCAGAGGGAAATGTCATACAGATGTATGCTCAGTGATGCCAGCAGCAATGATTCTAGCTCCATGGAGAAAAATAATTTCAGAGAATGATGGCATATAGAAAAAAGGGGGTAAAAGGAAGAGCTCCAGTTCTGGCCATCCCTGTTCTTTCTTCCGTTTGCTTATATGAGACAATGCATTCCTCTTTTCCTAAGCTGGTTGGTGTTAGATAATTATCACTTGAAGACCAACCTCCTGTTTATCAATGTCCTTTACACCACTCAATGTCCATGCACACAGAAGCCAGTGGATTCCAGACTGAGGCCAATGGGAAAGTAGATGGAGCCTATAGTCCACAAAGTGGGAATATAGCTCTCTGAGAAGTCACAGGAGCACCTTGGGAGCAGATGGGAGCCATCCATCCCTCTTTTCCAAATATTTTGAAGAGAGGGGATTTTTAAAGGTGGAAAAATTAACAGTTCAGTTTGCAAGTTTCAGTGCCAGACCTGGGACCTGAGCGTTGAGATACAGACTAGAACTCGTTCTGCTGTACCAAGTGGACCCGCAAGTTAAGAGTTTGGAATCTGGAGAATCTAAGATGATGGCATAGGAAAACACCTACACTGCTGCCTCGCACAACAATTTAAAAACTACAACTAAAAGACAGAACGGACATCATCCAGAACCACAGGAAAGCTGGCTGAGTTGGAAAATCTACAAGTAGAAGGAAAGAGAGGGGCTCACAGAAACCCAGAGGAGCTTCAAAAAGCTGAGGTATGGAGACACGCGTGTGGAGAGAGCGGGTGCCAGAGAACCTGGCTGGCTTTCTCTGGAGGGAGGGAGACGGAGACTCTCAATGGCATTGAACCCCTTATCCTATGAGAGTAAACCCCAGATCCAGCCGAAACTCATTCGGGGGGAGTTTGGACTGTGAAAAGGAAGAAGTGCACGGAAATTTAGGGGAGTCGCAAAAGATCAGAAGTCTAGTGACGAGCACGGCACTGCGTGCAGAGGACCAACTGCTGATTGTGCCGCTGGCTTTCACAAGTGGGCAGGAGACAGACCCTCCCAACTGTGTCACTTCTAACTCCACTAAACCCCGGTTTTGTATGAAACCCTGGGGACCCAGACTCATGTGGTCCTGGAGCCCAGGGGAGCCGGAAGGGCAGCAGTCTAGAGGCACTGCAAGAGCGCGTGCAAGGGACTGCTCCAGCGATTACCCAGTCACGTAAGACTTGGGGACCGTGGAGGGTGGGGCCGACTGGAAGGCAAGGCGGTCCATTAAACGCTGAGACTCCACCCATCCCAAGCTCAATAGAGAGGCTTCTGCAGTTTTGGTAGTCTGATATCACAAGTTCTCCCGGCATAGTGAAAATGCCCAGACAAGGGAAGGGATCACAAACAAAAGAAATGGAGGAAAACAAATGACTGGATATAGAGTTCAAAACCACGCTTATAAGGTTTTTCAAGAATCTCCTAGAAAAGATGGATAAATTTAGAGAGACCAAAGAGGAGATGAAAAAGAACCAACTAGAGATGCAAAAGAACCAACTAAAAATTAAACATACACTGGCTGAATTAAAAAATATTGTACAGAGACCTAACAGCAGACTAGCGGAAGGCAAGAATCAAGTCAAAAATTTGAAATATAAAGATTCAGAAAACACTCAATTGGAAAAGCAAGAAGAGAAAAGATTCCAAAAATGTGAAGATAATGTAAGGAGCCTCTGGGACAGCTTCAAGCGTACCAACATCAGAATTGTGAGGGTGCCAGAAGAAGTGAGAGAGCAAGATACTGAAAACCTACTTAAAGAAATAATGACTGAAAACTTCCCACATCTGGTAAAAGAAATAGATTTACAAGTCCAGGAAGCACACAGAACCCCATATAAAAGGAATCCAAAGAAGACTAGACCGAGACACATCATAATTAAAATACCAAGAGCAAAAGACAAAGAAAGAATATTAAAAGCAGCAAGAGAAAAACAGTTCATTATCTACACCCATACGACTGTCAGCTGATTTCTCAACAGATACGATGCAGGCCAGACGGAAGTGGCAAGAAATTTTCAACGTGATGAATAGCAAGAACCTACAACCAAGAATACTCTATCCAGCAAAGCTATCATTCAGAATTGAAGAACAGATAAAGAGCTTCACAGATAAGAAAAAGCTAAAGAAGTTCATCAACTCCAAACCAGTATTATATGAAATGCTGAAAGGTACTCTTTTAGAAGAGGAAGAAGAAAAAGATAAAAGATAAAAAATTATGAACAACAAATACGGATCTATCAACAAGTGAATCTGAAAATTAAGGGAATTGAAGATTTGATCAACAGAATAATCTGGTGAATATAATAGAATTGGGAGCACAGAAAGGGAGTGGACTGATAATTCTCAGGGGGGAAAGGGTGGAGGGGTGTACAGGGAGAGACTGGACAAAAATCATACACCTATAGATGAGGTCAATGGGAGGGAGGTAAGGGTACAGGGAAGGGTGGGAGCCGGGTGGAGGGGAACTATGGAGGGGGAAAAAGAGAAACAAATGTAATAATCTGAATGGTAAAGACTAAAAAAAAAGAGTTTGGAATCTTTATAAAAATGTGTGTTTATAATAATAATTTCCCCCAAATAATAATAATCATTAAAATATATCTCAGATTAGCTTTCACACCTAAGACATCAAAAGAGATTTGGTGTTTTATAACATGCAATCATTATCTAAATAAACTTTGACATTTCTGAGAAGTTTCTGGAGAGAATCACTTTTCAGATATTAAACCCAAGATACTGAGAAGTAATTCTCTTCCCGAAACTGTCCCAGAAAGTGAGAGCTCAGAATGTGTTTCAGAAGAAAGATAACTAAAGAAGGCTGATATGGACTGAATTCATGTTGAATCCTTAACACCTGATGTTAAGGAGAAGGCATTTAGAGATGCAGCCTTTTAGGTAATCAGGATTTAATGAAGGTATTATCCCCTCTCTCTCTCTCATGCAGAAGACGGCCTTCTGCAAATCAGGAAGAAAGTTCTCACCAGAAACCAAATCAGCTCCCACTTGAACTTCCAGCATCATAGTTTCCAGAACTATGAGAAATAAATGACTGCTGTTTAAGCCACCCAGTAGTTTGCTATGGCAGCCTGGGCAGAGTAATAGGAGGCCAAGGTCACGGATACTGCAACTTTGTGTCCCAGGATTCTGTCACATTGTGGGATAAGACACCAGAACTACTTTGAAAAAAGGAAAGAGATATATGACTGATCGTCCCTAAGGATATGGATATAGTAATCTCTGAAAATCTTTATAGAACCCTGGATCTCATCCTAGCCATCTCAGTGGTTCCTTAGTAATTCTTGACCTAGACAATAGTTTGAGCAAATATATATATATGACAATATCCCTATAAATAAGATATCTTATTTATAGGTACACTTTCAAGGCAAGGGAGAAAAAACTTTAAAATTGAAGCTACAACCTCCTAATTCAGAAAGTTCCTGGTCACTGGCTTATTCAGAAACTGTCAAAATATTACCTTATATTTCAAAAGAAAATTTGTTTCTATTGTGGAGAAGTGGAAGGTTTTTTGTTTGTTTTTAAAGCAATGAGTTCTAAAAAAAATGCACAAGTCAAGACTGAAATAATTAAAATGGTATGGATAGTTTGCTCTTGCAAGCTTATATTTTTGAGTCACTCTTCGGACCTTGTATGCTCTTTCTAAAGTGCAATAATTATTTCTGAAAATTGGTTGTAAATACAAGCAATGAGGGGGTAACTAACCATGAAGGCAATTAATTAAAGAGCTCCCACTTCATTGCATGTTTTCTACAGTGAAATACTTTTAGGAAATGGCTCACATTATAGTCTCAGATGCACTATTAGTGAAATCTTAATTTAAAAAAAAATACAGCCCAGCAGGTGTTGCTCAGTGATTGAGTGTTGACCCAGGAACTAAGATATGTATCGCAGTTCAATTCCCAATCAGGGCACATGGCATGCCAGGGTTATGGGCTCGATCCCCAAGGAGCATGCAGGAGGCAGCCAATAGATGATACACTTTCCTGTCCTCCCTCTCCCTTCCTCTCCCTCTAAAAAAAACAATAAAAACGTATTTTTAAAAATTACAATCACATACAATTTTCTTAAGAAGCTGGCCTAACTGTAGTGCCCCACCCCCAGCCGTGAAAGCTAGTTTTTTAATGCTATATCTTAATGTAGAGACACACTAAAGCAAAAGGTGTGAAGGAAGAAATTGCAAGTAAACATACACATGTCATATCTCTTCCATAACATTTTATATCATAAAATTTAAGCATAAAGACAACACATGGAGTAAGTAAATAATCAATAATATTTTTATTGTGGCAAAAAGTACATAACATGAAATTTAGCCTCTTAAACTTTTAAGTTTACAGTACAGTATTGTTGATTGTAGGCATAGTGGTGTACAGCAGATCTCCAGAATTTTTTCATCTTGTAAATCCAAAACCCTGTACCAATTGAAGAGCTTCTTCCCATCTCCCCATCCTCCTGCCCCTGCAAACCACCATTCTACTTCTGCTCTATGAATTTGAATGCTCTAAGCACCTCATTGCAGTGGATCATACAGTGTCTGTCCTTTAGTGACTGGCTTGTTTAACTTGTTTAACTTAAGGCTCATCCATGTCATAGCATTATGTCAGAGTTTTCTCCTTTTTAAGGATGAATAATATTCCATTGTCTATATATGCCACATTTTATTTATCCATTTATTCCTCAATGGACATTTAGGTTGTCCACAGCCTTGCTGTTGTGAACAATTCTGCAATGAACATGAAATATCTCTTCCAAATCTTGATTTCAAGTCTTTTGGATAAATACTGAGAAATGGGATTGCTGGATTATATGGTCATTCTATCTTTAATTTACTAATGATACTTTATGCATATTAAATCTGCAATGATGGTTTTCCTACTATTAAATTTTATCTATCATGCTCTAATAGAAACCTTTCACAGTTTCCCTTCTGATTTCAGCAAACTGCTTGTTTTCTTTATAACAGATAATGAGCATGTAAATTTTAAAAAAATTTTGTATCTCATTTTATTACATGGAATTTTTTATTCTTGATGTGATTGTAAAGACACAGGACAACTTGGATGTTTGACAAATTTTGTGTATTCCTGTTCTTCCACAGGCTGGGTGAGTAGGTATTTCTTCCTACCCTCTTTCATTGCCTGGGTTACACAGCTTGCCTTGTCAAGCATCACTTCAAGGCAAATCAGGTGTTGCACCAACTCTGATTAATATCTCAGCAACCTCCCTACCACTGACAAGAGAGTATGTTCCAAGTCCTAGGATACCTTTTCCTCATCTTCCTTTCTTTCTCCCAAATTTTAGTGGAAAAAAACTTTCATCCTGATATGCATTCATCTGTCTTTCTTTTCTATTTCCAACCTCTCAATTTTATTCTTTTATAACTTAAAAATATGAGAAACAAAGTTCTTGCAGTTGAGAAAAAGGTCCACAGAAGTAAACTCCTGAATAACACAGCTGTGATGGGAAAGGGATTACTACTTTGCTCTGAAACCATGTTTTGAAGAAGTCGATTAAAATTCAAAAGCAAGCAACAGCTATGGGTGTCTCTGAACATAGGCTACTAATAGGGAATGAATTCTGTTTTGTTTTTTTTTATATATTTTATTGATCTTTTACAGAGCAGAAGGGAGAGGGATAGAAAGTCAGAAACATTGATGAGAGAGAGGCATCGATCAGCCGCCTCCTGCACGCCTCCCACCGGAGTTGTGCCTGCAAGCAAGGTACATGCCCCCGACTGGAATCGAACCTGGGACCTCTCAGTCCACAGGCTAATGCTCTATCCACTGAGCCAAACCGGTCTCCACTAATTTTGTTTTAAAGTTCTTGAGAACCCATAAAAAAAAAAGTATAGAAATTGTGACATTGTATTTTCCAAAGATGGCCACAACAATATCTTGCATACAAAACTATTTATTTACAATCAACTTTGACAACCTGCCCACAGAGTTGTGGAGTCTGTTTCCAACCCTTAAATGTGGATAGGCTCATAGCTAGTGAAAGGGGTATTGTGTGACTTTGTAGAGTAGATGGTAAAGGATGACAAACCTTCCCCTTGGTTCTCTTGGACACTTGCTTCTAGAGGTCTAAGTTAGCATGTCAACCATCCATGTACTCAGAGGCCACCATCCTGGGAGGAAGCCCTAACTAACCTAAGAAGAAAGACCACATGGAGGGTTTGAGAGACTAACTGAAGTGAGAAATGCCTGGCCAGTCCAGCTGTTCCAGCTCCAGCCAATGTGTGAGTGAAACCATAACCACACACCCAAGCCTTTCCTGAATTCCTGATCCATAACAAACCATCTTACCTAATAATAAACAAACATGTAAATTGACCGTACCTCCACTACACCCACAACCAATCAGACTGAGTATGCAAATTTGAAAACCAAAGATGGCGGCAGCCCAGCTGCTCCAGGCTGGAGTGGCCAGATGGGGCAGGACATCAGCTATGAGAGGTAGGGTGAGGGGTGAAGGGATCTATAGGAGTGGAGTGCCCCAGCAAAGACAAGACTGCAGTCTCTGGAGTCTGCAGTGAAGATGAAGGGGGCAGACTCCAGCCTGAGTCTGCAGCAAAGCAGTGAAGATGAAGATGGCAGACTCCAGCCTGAATCTGCAATGAAGAGGAAGAAGGCAGACTCTGGCCGGAGTGAAGGCCTGGGTCCCAGGTGCTGGAGGAAAAGCTATGCTGGAAGCCAAGGGAAGGAAGGGCCTCTAGTAAAATATAAACCACTAAGTTTGGGGATGATTTTCTATATAGCAATAGATAACTGATACAGAATTCCTTATATTTTCTCTTTCCTTTTAAACTTTTCTCTTACATCATCTTTCTTAAAATTGAGTATTGAATGGACTTAATGTTCACTCAAATAATTTTTATTATAAAGGTATTTAGGTATGTATTATAGAGGTTAAGGGAGTCATTCTGCTGGATCAGAATCTTAGCTACCATTTGTTAACTACATGACCATGGGCAACTTACTAAATAGGGTGAAAATTGCAATTACTTCTACTCTCAGCTCCATTTCAGCAGTCCTTCACCATGTGGGAGTAAGTCTCCCTCAACTCCCTGGGCAGATTTTGGTGGGTCTATCGAGCCAATCATGATCATCCCATCTCCATTGACACAATGATTACCTCTAGCATAACCTAATTGGTGTGAAAAATTTTCCTGGCCACTGAGACTGGTTTGAAGTAACCCAATCACAGCAAAACCAGTAGCTATTATGGAAGTGGCTCATATTCCTAGATGTAAATGAAGAAACATGTGGTCTTGGCAGATGAAAGCAGCCATCTTATGACCTGACAGAAGCCACATAGAAAATGAAGCTGGTGTAAATAGCAGGAGTCTGATCAAAGTAATTACAGAGAAATTGAGCCAAAGCCCTGGCCAAACCATACCTGAAGCTCCCTTACCTCTGGACTTTTCAATTATGTGAGCTGACAAATCTCTATTATCATTTAAGAAATTTGGGGCTAAGTTTTCTGTTACTTAAGCTTTATCTCTCTGTGCCTTACTCTCCATATACAATATAGGGTAAATACAGTACCTTCTTCATTGAGTTGCTGTGTGGAACAAAGACAATAACACATGTGAAGTTTTTAGGTAAGTGCCTGGCACAAAGAAACAAGCATAAAGCTAGAACTGAAGTAATAGTTCTTGTGCAACTATAAATTAAAAATAATTTCATAAATTAAATTCAAATAAGCAGAGGGACTGAAAGTATGTGGCAGTTTTTGGTTATAATATAGTCATTTGGATGATTCAGAATATACTACTATTAATTTTCTTATAATGTCATAAAAATGAAAAACAAATGGATAAAATCCTATGGACAACTCATTAATCTCCTAGAATACATTTGCTATTTTAACAGGAACCAAAATGTCAACTCCATACACATCCAGAGCATTCCTACTGAATGAGTGAGGAGCATAACAAATATGATTTGAGGCCTTTTCTAGGGAAAGTAAACCACCTGACTTTTGCATTCTATCCTGAAATACTTCCAATTAAAATGTTACCATTCACCACAGAAAAAGTTTCAAAAAATGAACTTTAAAAAAATTGATTGAGCCGGGCCAGGGTGGCACAGTGGTTGAGCATCAACCTATGAACCATTAGATCATGGTTCAATTCCTGGTCAGGACGCATACCCAGGTTGCAGGCCCAATCCCCAGTAGGGGTGTACCGAAGGCAGCTAATCAATGATTGTCTCTCATCATTGATGTTTATATCTCTCTCCCTCTCACTTCCTCTCTAAAATCAAGAAAAAATATATTTTAAAGTATTGAGAAGAAATTCAGTTTCCTCAGAATGGAAAAAGAGTTTTTAAAAATCCTTAATAGAATCTATTATATTAACACCATTTGCTATAGTAAGAGATATTGCCTCAGAAATGATACCAGTTCTTAAGATTTTTTTATTCAGTTTCATAATAAGCCATTACATTCAGAGGACCACATGACAAACACAATACAGCTAAAAGCAGCTTAAACTCAATTACACATCCATGGTTCGAGAGCCAAAAATTATTCACGCCGAGTAAATTGATTTTGTTTATTTTATTGTCTGTGTGATATATTCTGAAGCTTGAGCAGCTGGTAAATTTTGTAACTTACAATTTTTTTTCCTTTAAAAATATGTTTTTATTGATTTTAGAGAGAGAGGAAGGGAGAGGAATAGAGATATAGAAACATTAATGAGAGAGAGAGACATCAATCAGTTGCTTTCTGCATGCCTTCCTTCCCCCTGCTGGGGAATAGAGCCTACAACCTGGTTATGTGCTCTGACCAGGAATCCAACCAGTGATCTCAGAGTTCATGGGAAGGCACTCAACCATAATGGCTTGGCATAACTTAAGTGTTTTTATTATCTTCAAAACTTGATCCTACTGTGTTCTTCCCACCCCCAAAGATTGATCCTACAGTCTATAACTGTACTTATTATGTGAATTCTTGTGGTGAAAATTCACAGTTAAAGACAATTATGATATACATTTTGCTTATATTTTGTAGGAGACCAATCCCACCCATCACTCTTTTATCAATATAGCAACAGGGAAGGAGTCATTCAATCCAGGAGCATTTGACAGATCAGAAATGCTGATCTGGGGTACAGGTGAGACACTGTTTTGACAATAAGTCCTGGCATTAGCCCAAGCTGTGTGACCAGGAGTTTCAGACCTGCACAGTTTAACGGACAGAGAGAGAGAGCCTGTTCATTGGAAGAATATTTGCAAAGGGGGCTGATACAGACTTAGGCAGACATTAACCTTGGCACTAGTTGAATTTGAGCCTCTAAGAGTGTCTGTGATTCTCATCTGAAGAGGGAAACATGTTTAGAGGAAACACTCTCTCTGGGTTTATTTTTTATACAGTGCAATTCCTATAAATAGACTCCATCAAGGTACACCATGAAATGACTGAATTCTCTGCCTATTTCCTGGGTTGCAGCCATCCTGTTCCAGTTATGTGTTGCTGCATAAATCAACTACCCAGTATGTAATAACGTAAAACTATAATTTTGTGGGTAAGGATTTTGAGCAGGATTCAGTTGGGCAATTCTGCTCTTCATGCTATTGACCAGGGTCACCAGATGTTGTTCAGCTATAAGGGAGTGAGAGATCCCAGGAGACCCTTGTTCTGTGGTGAGTAAGGAGGGTCTAAGAAGGCTTTACTCACATGCCTGGGTGTCTTGATAGAAATATTTAAAAGACTGAGCTCAGCTGGACCCTACTCCCATTCCATGCAGTCCCACAACCTTTACCTGTGGTTTTTCCAAAAGTAGTTGACCTTCTTACTTCTCAGTCCTCTAAGAAGCTGCAATTCTCTCAAGGCTTATGTCTAGAGCTATTATAGTTTTTATTCTACTATACTTGGTTATGGGAACAGTCATAGGCCAGCCCAGATTCAAGGAGATGGGATGTGGGCTATACCTCTCAAAAGAAAGAAATGGCAACCATCACAATGTCCTTCCTCTGCTGAACAAGCAAAGACCTGTGGATCCTAGTGCAAGGTTACCATTAGTGGAATGAAACCTGAATGAAGATCTTCCTCCTGGGAAGCTGGGATGGGTGACCTTGACCAGATTTCATGTTTTAGAAGTCACATTCGCCTTCTGTGGACCTCAGAGGGGCACTCAGTGATCAGTTAGGTCTTTATCCTTGCGTTGCTTCTGTCATTCTTCACTGCCATCTGAATTTTCTCCCAGTTAAACAGATCAAGGGTCTCCTGGGATCTCTTACTTCCTTATAGGCTTAATCAGTTGAACAGGTCTCTGGCGTCTTGGAAAAAGCTACACAATATTAAAATGAGATGTAATGAGGTCTCATCAAACAGGCAGATTATTGACCACTAGGGAAAAAAAGGAAAGAAAAGAGAAATTCATGTTTGAGAAAAACATAAATACTTGGTGAGCTTCTGCAGAGTGCTTCAAAGAAAGAATGCTATGACTAAATCAGAATCTGAACATAAAAGTTCAAGAGATAACATGGTAATGCTTGCTTGGCAATCCCATCTTCCTGACGGAAATGCAAACAGGCAAAGGCAGAGCCTTCTTTTCAAAATGGATTGTAAACACTAGGTTCTACCAACATGCTGATTTGGAGATTATTTTATTACTATGTACTTTTCAAGGCTAAATTGGAAACATCTGTCTTCCTGAAAATTAACTGGAAAAAGATTACAGCTGGGGATGAGATGGCACAGTCCCTTTGAGTTGCTCATGCTGAAGATGGGTGTATCTTAAAGATGTAGGAAGCTTTTTCTTTTAAGAATATGTTTATTAATTTTAGAAAGAGAGGAAGGGAGAATCGAGAGAGAGAGAAACATTGATGTGAGAAAGAAACATTGATTGGTTGCCTCTTTTATACGCCTCAATTGGGAATCAAGCTGCAACATTTTGGTGTGGGAGCCCCTTTCCACATCCCGCGTGGTTCAGGGTTCCCAGTTCAGGGTTCGGGTTCTGGAGGAGGTTGCACGCAAATGAAAAGGAGACTAGAAAAATATTAATTTGGCGATATTGGGGGGCCAGACGGGAGCCTTCCTCTAGTGAAAAGGACTACCTCTTGCTCTGGCCTTTTTCTCCCTTTTATTAAGACTATGGGATACACCCATGACCTTTAGGCAGAAAATTACAAGAACAGAAATCTACATGAAACAAACAGGTAGAGGCTGCTTCAGCTAACAATGTTTCAACTAAACAGTGAATGATTAGCTCTGACCTTTCAGAGCAATTAAGGTTGACCAGCCTTCTGGTCTCCTGTTCAAATCTTTCTATTAGTGAGACAATGTTTGGTTTCTGGCATTTTGACATATGAGATGACACTCCAACTAACTGAGCCACCAAGTCAGGATATTGTGTTCCCCATTAATTTATAAACTATAATTAAGAACATATTATAAATAGATAATGCACAGGCTCCTCTTTATGAAACAAGTTAATTCTTTAGATTGCTTTTTCTTTTCATTTTTCCAAAAAGCATCTGGAACCAGATAACCCAGGTGCTACTGACTTACATGTTCAAATTATTCATGTTCTATTCAAGCCATATCTAGATGGTCTGATTCCTCACTTGCTTGATTCTCACTGCCTTGAACTACAGGAAGGCCTGTCTTTTTCCAGCATCCCCTTCTCCAATAGTCCCCAAAATTGTCATGGGAATTATATACATAACTAGGTTGTTCGCTAGGCTTTCTCTCTAGTGGTCCCAAGCCAGTTTAGCTATAGTCAAGACTGCTATCTACAGCTCTAGGAACCCTGTGTTCCTGGATCCACTGCCCTCTCTTTCCTCTCACTGACTTATTTCTCTGCCTTTCTCATGTTGTCTCCCCTCCCCCAACAATCATTCATCTTGGAATCTCTTTACCTCCTAATACCCGCAAGTCTTCCACACCTCCAATCTCAGACCCTTGGGAAATGCTTCCTGATCCTCATGACCAACTCTTTCAGAGGGACCTTCAGAGTTGTTAAACAACTAAGTTAGATATGGTTGTTTTCTTCATATGAAAGTCCTCTTCTTCCCAGTGTACATAAAAGGTTGGGATAAGGGTTACTGAAGGAGGAGCTACTGGTCAAGCATAACCTTTCCACTGTAACTTGGTCAACCCAACAATATTATTCAACCTGCCAGTTATGCCAGCCTTCTTTCTCATTTATTGTTGTTGTTGTTTTCCCAGTGGTCAAGATATCCTCTTAGAAATATGGCTTCTTGCGGATTAAAGAATTAAACTCAAGTAAGAGGATCCCTGTTTTGAGCCCCTTGTTTTGAAGAATTATGTTTTGCCTTTATAAACATTCCCCATCTCATAGAGTGAGGGGTATATAGAACTAGGAGAACATGGTTACTCAAAGACCTGGTCTTTCATGTCCCAGGAACCCAGGATTCTGAGATCCCTACCCAAAGGGATCCAAGATCACTTCTAGAGTCCTCACATCCTCTTATCTGGGGTCTGTCATCACAAAGTCAGGCTGTACCTCCAGTACATGCAGCCTAGGAGGTAACAAGGAAGAATTGTTGGGGAGGAAGGTACTATGGGCAGAGCTTGGGTCTAGGCTATTCACATGAATTTCTTGTAATAACAGATAGTGCTGCATGTGCAAACAGAAGACAGGCAGAACACAGGCCAGGGACTGGCACTCCTATACTGTGTTGTTCAGATGTGGAAATCTGTGTCGTCTAAAAATTTTGAATTTGAACATGGCCTTTTAGGTAATTATGAAAGTACATTTGTCAAAGTTGAAGGGTATACTGCATTTTAATATATTATAGTTCTGATAATTTATTAGGTTGATTTATAACTTTAAAATATGTGGACACATGGTTGTGGGCTTTCATTTACTCTCTTGCCCTTGTTCTAACCCTTGTCCCTTGGACAGATCAGTATATGCCTGAAGTTTTTCTGTGGATAAGGCTTGATTTATTTCCTTTGTACTCCCAAATCACCACACATCAAGGGATGTAGATGAGTATCTGTTATAAGTATAATAGTATATATTATGCCACCTAAGATGATACCCCAAAATTCTGTGGTTGGGAAATATGATCAAGAGCACCAGAGCACCTCTAGGGGTCAGTATTGCCTAATCTACCACTCTAGCCCAGTCAAGGGTCCCTAATAGTACTATACCTAGAAAACATAAAAATGAAAATGTGATTATTCACATCATCCAAAATTTTTCCTCCCTCAGCCAGGTGAAATTTTGGCTCTTTCTGAGACTCAGTTTTAAAGATGAAGCTCAGTGAAAAAGAAAGAGCCTTACTAAGAGTTCATCTAAGCATCACAATCTCACCCTTTCACTTTTTCCTCCACACCAAGGGATACAGTATAAGAACCAGGCTGCATGGGTTCCGCTCTCTCTAAAATCAATAGAAAATATATAAATATATATTTTAAAACAAAAAAAAACTTTGCCCCTCAAGTTATGACCACCAGCTTCAATTAGCATCTTCATGAGCATGGAATCAAGTGGAAAAGAAGAAGCATTGACTGAGCATCTACACCAGGCCATACTCAGGACTTTATTTCAATATCTCCTTTGGTTCTCACAGCAGCCATATGGCTAATATCTACATATCTATCTGTAGACAACTTTACAGATGAGGAAACAACATTCAGAGAAATTGTGCCAGGATACTAAAATGCAAGTTTTGCTTGAAGCATGAAGACAACACGTACCCTATTCTAGAGAGAGAGAGGGAGAGAGAGAGAGAGAGAGAGAGAGAGTAAGAGACAGCAATACAAATTTTTCAAAATTGATTCATGACTTTTGGGTCCCTAAACCCCACAGAGAGAAGAAGGGCAGGTGGGGTTAACAAAGAGGGAGCATGGACAGACTGCTCAATGTATTGTGCCCTCCCTGCTCCTTGGGGTGGGGTGGTAGTGTTTTCCTCACCTCAAGCTTAGAGAAAGGGCTTTAATGGGGCCACTCAAAAGTATAATATGTGTCCTCTGTAGTTTGGGGTACCCAGAGGACTGGTGTCTGATTCATGCCTGATAAGTCTAAAGGGGGCTCCTGAACTGTGGGCAGAGGTAAGGAGAGACTGCTGCTGCACTGGGTTTGGCCTGAGCACCTAAATAAGTTGTAATATAGAATGTGTGGTGGGGAAAGGATGGGCCATGAGACAAAGCTGGGAAGGGCTGCTTTAGTCCTGCTCTAAAAACACAAGGGAGAGAATCCAAGATGGCGGCATAGGTAAACACCTACACTGCTGCCTCACACAACAATTTAAAAAATACAATTAAAAGACAGAACGGACATCATCCAGAACCATAGGAAAGCTGGCGGAGTGGAAATTCTACAACTAGAAGGAAAAAGAGAGGCTCACAGAGACCCAGAGGAGCTGCAAAAAGCTGAGGTACGGAGTACCTGGCTGGCTTTCTCTGGCAGGAGGGAGACGGAGACTCTCAAAGCCATTGAACTCCTTATCCTACAACACTAAACCCCAGATTCAGCCGAAACTCATTCGGGGGGAGTTTGGACTGTGAAGGGGGAGAAGTCCACGGAAATTTAGGGGAGTCGCAAAAGATCAGAAGTCCGGTAGTGTGCATGGCACTGCGCACAGAGGACCAACTGCTGATTGTGCCGCTGGCTTTTGGGAGTGGGTGGGAGACAGACCCTCCCAACTGTGCCACTTCTAACTCCACTAAACCCCAGTTTCGGGCGAAACCCTGAGGACCCAGACTCATGTGGTCCCAGATCACAGGGGAGCCAGAGGGGCAGCAGTCTAGAGGCACTGCCAGAGAAAGCGGGCGTGCACAGGACCGCTCCAGCGATTACTCAGTCACGTGAGACTCAGGGGCCTTGGAGGGCGGGGCCAACTGGAAGGCAAGGCGGTCCCTTAAGCCCTGAGACTCCACCCCTCCCAAGCTCAACAGAGAGGCTTTTGCAGTGTTTCAAGTCTGGTATCATAAGGCTGAATCCAACACAGGAGTTCTCCCAGCAGAGTGAAAATTCCGAGACAAGGGAAGGGATCACAAACAAAAGAAATGGAGGAAAACAAATGACTGGATATAGAGTTCAAAACCACGCTTATAAGGTTTTTCAAGAATATCCTAGAAAAGTTGGATAAAGTTAGCGAGTCCCAAAAGGAGATGAAAAAGGACCAACTAGAGATGCAAAAGATCCAACTAGAGATGGAAAACGACCAACTAGAGATGATAAAGGACCAAATAGAAATTAAACATACACTGACTGAAATAAAAAATATTATACAGAGACCTAACAGCAGACTAGAGGAAGGCAAGAATCAAGTCAAAAATCTGAAATATAAAGAATCAGAAAAACACTCAACTGGAAAAGAAAGAAGAGAAAAGAATCCAAAAATGTGAAGATAATGTAAGGAGCCTCTGGAACAGCCTCAAGCATCCCAGAATTGTGGGGGTGCCAGAAGAAGAAGAGAGAGCAAGATACTGAAAACCTACTTAAAGAAATAATGAATCAAAACTTCCCACATCTGGTAAAAGAAATAGACTTACAAGTCCAGGAAGCACACAGAACCCCATATAAAAGGAATCCAAAGAGGACTACACCAAGACACATTATAATTAAAATACCAAGAGCAAAAGACAAAGAGAGAATATTAAAAGCAGCAAGAGAAAAACAGTTCATTACCTACAAGGGAGCACCCATATGACTGTCAGCTGATTTCTCAACAGAAACGATGCAGGCCAGAAGGAAGTGGCAAAAAATATTCAACGTGATGAATAGCAAGAACCTACAACCAAGAATACTCTATCCAGCAAAGCTATCATTCAGAATTGAAGGGCAGATGAAGAGTTTCACAGATAAGAAAAAGCTAAAGGAGTTCATCAACTCCAAACCAGTATTATATGAAATGCTGAAAGATACTCTTTTAGAAGAAGAAGGAGAAAAAGGTAAAAGATAAAAAATTATGAACAAATACATATCTATCAACAAGTGAATCTAAAAATTAAGTGAATTAAAAATTTGATCAACAGAATAAGCTGGTGAATATAATAGAATCAGGAGCACAGAAAGGGAGTGGACTGATGATTCTCAGGTGGAAAGGGTGGAGGGGTGCACAAGGAGAGACTGGACAAAAATCATACACCTATGGACTCATCAATGAGGGGGAGGTAAGGGTAGAGGGAAGGGTGGGAGCCAGGTGGAGGGGAGCTATGGAGGGGAAAAAAGAGAGACAAATGTAATAATCTGAATAATAAAGATTTAATTAAAAAAAAGAAGAAGAAAAAGGGGGAGCCCTTAATAGAAAGAGTCCAGAGGGATAGGTACATCCAGATGCCTAGGGACTGTGACAGGCTCACAAGAGACCACCTATTACACAGATGTATTCACCTATGTCCAGAGAAAGATGAGAGATCCAGGTTGAGACAGGCTCTCTCAAGAACTCACAAGAGAACCCTCCTAAAGAAATGCTCAGCTTCAAACAAGTCTGCCAAGTGGAGAACACACCCATACTAGTTTCTAGATCAGGCCAGTCAAGACAACCAGAAAAATCGTGGGTCCTGCCTGAGTGTTCATCCAAGGCCAGGACCAGAGCTGGCCCTATGCCAGCACCCAGGAGACACAAAATCAGCCTACTTTGGATTACCTCTCAAAATGGTCACAGTGATTTTTCCCCAAGGTAAGGAAACATATATTATTTTAATTTGTATATACTCAGTCAATCAATTTTTAACACTATATGCAAGGCATTATTTTATTTTTGTACATTTTTATAATCTTACAAAATTTTAGAGCTGGAGAAAAAAGTCTATGGAAGTGAGATCTGTCTCTGCTGTTCCCTTGGCAAGCAAGATGTAAGGCGAGACTCTGAGTGTCAGGAGCGAGCATTTGGCATGAATCCACTCTCCACAGTTTCATCCAGAAAACACAGCTGCATGAGGATAATGTGCAAAAGCAAGACCTACTGGAAGCATCTCTTAAGTGTTAACACATGCTACATAAATGCAAAACTTGAGTTTCAGACTTTATTGATCCAAAATCAAGAGTTTACCAGAGCAGGATCTAAGACTACAGAAGGGTGATGTTTGTATCTTAAGGTCCTTCTTTCTCTGCTATGTATTGTATCTACTATCATATCAGCCAGATAACTTAAAAATTAAAAGACATATTACTGACTGAGCCTCTCCTTCCCAAATGCAACAGTGTATATAGTAGTCTTCCACATTCATCATTTTGCTATACACAGGCTCAAGTACTAAAGAATGAGCTCAAATGTTTGTGTTTATGTCTCTAGCCTCATGTCTCCAAATTGCCCTTCATATTCTCTCTCTCTCTCTCTCTCTCTCTCTCTCTCTCTCTCTCTCTCTCTCTCTCTCTCTCCTTCTCTCTCACTCACACACACACACACACACACACACACACACACACACACACCTCTCTTTCTTACTGCCTCTACTTACCTAACCCTTCCCAACCATCCTCGGGTCAGTCATAGTAAATCTTCTCTATTTCTTCAAAGCATCATGCTCTCTTTGGTTTCTATATATTCTCCCCAAATCCTTCTTTGTCACCAGAAAGCCCCCCCTTAAACCTCAAGTCAGAATTAGGTACAAGCCCCATCACATACTCTATGTCTACAATTAAATTGTCTACTTTTTTGTGTATCGTCTAAACGAGCTATTTTCAGTGGGTATGCTTTGGCATACTTGCATGCCGCAAGAATTTTTAAAACATGCAATACCTGACTATTTGGTCAGGGGCACTGACCTCTTTTCCCTTAGACTGTCAGAAAAAAAAAAAGACTACAGCCACCTCTTCTGCTATTACTTAATGATTAGAGCATCAGTCCATACACCAAAGGGTCTTGGGTTTGATTCCCTGTCAAGGGCACATAACTAACTGGGTTGCAGGCTGGATTCCCCAGCCCTGGTCAGGATGCATGCAGGAGCCAATCAATTGATGAGTCTCTCTCACTTCAATGTTTCTCTCTCTCTCTTCCCTGCCCTTTCTTCCTCACTTCCACTCGATCTAAAAATCAATGGAAAATATCTTTGGGTGAGGATTAACTACAACAACAGCAGCAAAAAAAGACAATAGCCAACACAACAATTGCCATCGGGTGTGAATTTTTTTTATCAGATTGGCAAAAAATATATTTTTGTTGTTGTGCTGCAGAATTTTAGTAATTAGTTTATGTGTGCCACTAGATGAAAAAGTTTAAAAATCACTGCTATAAACTATAATTTTCATTAAAGCAAGGAATTTGTCTTCCACTCATGAACTTAACACATAAATATTGATGACACTCTCTGGGCCAAGCTCAGCTTTGGTAAGAATAAGACACCACCTAGCTCCCTGTATGGAACACTATAGGTACCTTCTGAAAACTGGTTGACTGGATGGATGGATGGATGGATGGATGGATGGATGGATGGATGGTATGGCAATTAGGAATATGTCAGTTAGTAATGTGCTTAAATGAAATAAAACCTAAACAGTGGCTTAAACAGACAAAGTTATTTGACTCACACAACAGGAAGTCATAGGTAGGTTGTCCAAAGTTGGTAATGGTTCCACAGGGCTATCAGGAGATTTTACCTTCCTATTCTCTATCCTTAGTGTGTTTTATGACAAACTCCTAGTACCTGTGATCTTATTTGGAAATAAGGTCTTTGCCACTGCAATCAAGTTAAGATGAGGTCATAGTCTCGAAATCCAATGGATTGGTTCCCTTATAAGAAGAGACACACACAAAGAGAATGCAATGTAACAATAGAGCAGAGATTGGACTAATGCTTCTAAAGCCAAGGCTCACCATAGACTGTAGGCAACACTAAAAGCTAGGAAGAGGCAAGGAAGAATTCTTCCCTAGAGAGGATGGCCCTGTTGATACCTTGATTTTTAACTTCTAGTTTTCAGAACTGTGAGAGAATAAATTTCTGCTGTTTTTTGAGCCAGCCAGTTTGTGGTCATTTGTTATGGCAACCCTAGGACTCTAATACAGTGTGTGACTTTTATTCTCACAGTTACAGGAGGACAGCTACATTTCTAGGAATCACATCTATGGTGTGGAATTCAAATTGAATGTATAACTAGTCAGGATGAAAGGGCAAGAAGCAAAAGTCTGATGGGCCATTCAAGTCTAGTTTACACCTTTAAGAAGCTTTCTTAGAAATCCAATCAGTGATATCAATGAACATCTCATTGACTAGGATTGGTCACCAATCTAGTCATCCTTTACCTTCAAGAGAGTCTAGAAAAGTGAGTATATTTAGCTTTTAAGCTCTATAGTTGAGGAAGGCAAGGAGGATTGTAAATGACTGGGTTTGCCAATCCACAGTGACATAAATATATCAAGCATGTTCTGGGCACCTGTATCCCAGGTTTCTCCTCCTCCATCCCCAATACATCTTTATTTAAACAAATAAGTACTTCATTCATGAGAACAAGTTCTGTGGTTGGTTAGAACACTGCCATTGGAAACAGATATTTCATAAATGGTGAGTGTGAATGTGACAGGCCTTAACCAGGGTGAGATGGGGCCAGGAAGGAGCACTGCTTCAGGGAGAGTGCTTCCAGCAAGCACCCATTCTCTAGGCCTCCTCCCTGCCTGCGACTGCTCTTCACCTCCTGAGGTAACTTGTAAGCAACCCTTGAGCCTAAACTAAGCTATTCATAGGCCAGGTCAGGAGTACCTGCAACCCCTTAGCGTTTGGTTTCTACATTTGAAAATCATGCAATTAGTGAATATATTCTCCTAAAAATAAACAATTCAAAGATTTTTAGAGAAGAAATGAAAAATCTCCCTAATACCAGCACTGCACATCATCTGTTCCAGTCACATGTCCTTTAGCAGATCCAACCTCTAATAACAGTGTGTGTTTCTTTGCTTGCTCTCATTCACACGTATACATATCTATACCACACACACTCTACACACACCCTACACATACACAGTTTGTAGATTTCATAAACAGAATTACACTGCCTCCCATTTGTTTCATGTTACAGTAAGTCTTGGTAACGCTTGTAAGGATTTTCTATTATTTAGTTAACCAGTCTTATACTGGGTGTACATTGTATAACAAGTGATGTAGAGCACAGATTGAGGCCAGACTGCTTGAGGTTGCATTACATCACAACCCTGCCTCCTGCTAGCTGTATATATTGAATACTAGCTTGAATATATTGAATAATAGCTTGAATATATTGCTTTCTCAACATTTGTGTCTCAGGTCCTTCATCTATATAATGGGGATAATAAAGTACTTATGAGGTTGCCATGGAGAATTGAGTTCATTTGTGTAAAGTGCTTAGAAAAGTGCAGACCCAGAGAAGGCCTTGTAATAATTATTATAATAATATTATTTTTCATTTTTATTATAATATTTTAGCAAATACTTGTAGATAGTTCTGTGTAAAAATTTACTGCTACAGAATAGATTTCAATTCCTAGAAGTGGAATTACTGTATTAAAAGGCATGCACATTTTAATTTTGCTAGACCATACTAAAATGTGTCTCAAAAAAAAACATTTGTGTAAAGAGTGTGCATTTATTTGTACCTGCACCAACAGTGGATGTTACCTCCAAGTCTTAGGCAATCTATGGGTCGAAATGGAATTTGGATGTTTTATTCTACACATCCCTGATCACTAGGTGGGGTGCTTATCTTTTTTCAGCTTGTTAGCCACGTCTCACCTCTATTCCACTTTTTCTTCTGTGAATCCACCCAACCATGGGTTTTGCCTGTTTTGTCCCTGGGTTACTTTTCTCTTTTCTTATTGATTTGCTTCCTACATATCATGGCTATGAACATCTCTGTATGTTACAGAGATTTTCACTCAGTAAGGTGTTTGTGTATTTTTAGTCTGTTATACAAAAGGATTAAGTTTTTAGTGGGAAATTCTGACAGTCTTTTTCTTTGGCATTTTGTGTCTTGCTTCAGAAGATATTTCCCACCACAACTTTATGGGAAACAGTCCTCATTATCCGAGGATAATTGGTACTAAGACAATAATTTTTTCTAAATTTGGGTTGAAATTTTATCTGGAAAAATAAAATTAAATATGTTTTCTATATTATATCTAGCAATATTTTTATTATAATTTCAACCATTTGCAAAATGAACAAGAAATAAACCAGGCTTTTGGCAAAGAGGATAATTTTTCTGATAAAATTCTATGATTATGTAATATAGTCTCCTTCATTTTTTACAGCAATCATTTTTACAAAAATACTTGTAGATGTCATAAATTCTCCCAAGGGTTTCGCTTAATCCTTTGATGTTTAAGTCACTCCCTTTAGAAGAATCTATCCTACTTTTCTTGTAATCATTCTTTTCTTCATTCTTTAACTGGTCTCATGCTTTCAGAGCATTATCTGATGGCTGTGCACAAGATCTGGGCAGCGATCCACCATCATTATCATCAACTTTATGACAAATCCTACCTCTTTTGCCAGATTTGCACTGTCATTTATGCAGTCCCTTTGCTTTGGCATGATATTATCCAGTGTTTGTAACACCAAACTATAATCAGAGAAATTTGGTATCTGGGACAGATGTTTGAGCAGAGCAAGATTTTATGAGGCCAATCAATTACTTAATATTTTCATGATGTGTATATTTTTGCTTTCTGTGTGACTCTCTAACTTGAGGAACTTACTTAATGAGGACTGGGATAATGAGCCTACTGTTCCATTAAAATCATCCAATAAAGGTGAGGCACTGTATATATATATCGCGTTTGTAATATTTATGGAATTGACATTGACTCACTTGATAATGAAGGCTAAGTTCTATGACCTGCTTTCTGCAAACTGGAGACTCAGGAAAGACAGTGGTGTAAGCCTCAGTCCAAGGCAAGAAGATTGATGTCCCAACTCAAGTAGTCAGACAGAAAGAATGAATCATCTCTTCCTCCACCTTTTTGTTCTGTTCAAGCCCTCACAAACTGGGTGCAGCCCACCCACATTCAGGAGGGAGTGCAATCTGCTTTACTGAGTCTACTGACTCAGAAGCTAATCTCTTCTAGAAATACCCTCATACACACCCAGAAATAATGTTTAACCAGATATCTGGGCACCCCATGGTCAGTCAAATTGACACAAAATTAATCATTACAGCACCTTTAATGATTTTACCCTCTTTATCTACAGCATACATTTTCCTTTCTACTGAAGCAGCAGTACACTCTGAACAACCAACCCTACATCGCCTCTCACTCTCACACACATGTGCTAACACCTCTAGCCTGCTTTCTCCTAATATTTCCCATGAAAACCTTGAAAAGTTATTTCAAAAAACATTGGGGAGGCACAAAACTAAATACCTGTGAGAAAATACTGTCCTGGCCAGGGCATGAGGTAAGTTCAGGTGTCAATTACATTTCTCACCTGACAAACTGGTGGATGAGGTCAATCTTGAAAGAAGATGAGCCCTCATCCTCTCAGCTCTAGTATTCCCTAGATCAGCATCTAGCTGAGTCATGTTAGGCCAAGTCCCCCAATATCCTGTATCTAAGCCACTGATAATGTCACACCATAGAGAGGGAAGAGAGATGAAAAGGCCATCATCCAAGCTCTCAAGGACCTTACATTGTAGTTGTGGAGATAATAAATAATACAGCAGGTCATTCCTGAGGCTGCTAGGATGGGTGGTCAATTCCACACTGGGTTCCTCAGGGCCCAAGAGGCTCAATGGAGGTTTCTATGGGCCAATTTAGAAGGATGGGGCCCTAGGCTGCCTCCCATCTCCCCAAATTTTGACTGAAGCAGCTGCTTTTGTCATCTTGACATATTGGGTGATTTTGAAAACTAGAGGCCCAGCTCACAAAATTTGTGCATGGAGACGGGGGGCATATCCCTCAGCCCAGCATGCACCCGCTTTAATCCAGGACCCCTCGGGGAATGTCCAACTGCTGGTTTAGGTTCAATCCAGGGGTTCAGGCCTAAACCAGCAGTCAACCATGCCTCTCATAATCTGGGACTGCTGGCTCCTAACTGCTCACCTGCTTGCCTGCCTGATTGCCCCTAACTTCTCCCCCTGTCAGCCTGATCACCCTTAATTACCTCTGCCTGCCAGCTTGATTGCCCCTAACTGCCCCCCCTGCTGGCCTGGTCACCCCACACTGCCCTCCTCTGCTGGCCTGGTCGCCCCACACAGCCTGCTGTTTAGTCGTTATTGTGAGGGTGTCCTGACCAATTTGCATATTATCCTTTTATTAGTATAGATGTTATTTATAGAAAAGATTGTTTTAAAGATGAAAAACCTGTGATCTATAGCAAAGGTCAGCAAACTATAGCCTGGGGTCCAAATCTGGCACATCCACTATGTTTTTTGTTAATTTTCACCAGAGGATATTTTTTCCATTTATTTATTTGTTTATTTGTTTATTTATTTTAGAGACAGTAGAAGGGAGGGAGGGGAGAAGAAAGAGGGAGACACACACACAGAGAGAGAGACAGACAGACAGAGAGGTGTGAGAGAGATACATGGATATGTTGCTTCCTGTACACATCCCAATTGGACCTGGGGATCAAACTCATGACCCTTAGGGACCCTTGCATGTGTTGGCCCATACTCTAACCACTGAGCATATACCAGGGCCATCCACTATTTTTGTACATAAAATTAGTATACAGGAAGCTAGCATGCTCATTCATTTACCTAATGTCTGTGACTGCCTTGTGCTATGAGAGCTGAGTTGAGTAGTTATGACAGAAGCCATCTGGCCCACAAAGCCTAAAATATTTACCCTCTGGCCTTTTCCAGGAAAAGGTTGCCAACCCCTGATTTAGAGGAAAGCAATTTGGAGACAGACAAGCTCCCATATCTGTGCTTCCAAGGAGGTAGGAAGTTATGATTTAGAGGCAGAGCAAGCCCCTAGTGGCCAAATCGTCCTCTCAATGACCACCCAGCATTCATCATTTAAAGTTTCTATGCTTCAGCCACCAGCTGCAGTGCCAATACTGCCTCTTCAGGAATGCCAGAAGAGTGGCTTCTATCTTCTCTCCCTTTCACCTGAGTGCTACCTCACAGATGACTTACTATGAGGACGTGACGCTTATGCTTCAGGGTCCCTGTCAAGACTGGTACCTAATTTTGTAATTTTTACTTTAAAAGAGATTAAAAAAAAAGGGGGGGGGCATCTGCTCCCAATTCTATTTAATATGTTCCAGGTAGTGCCTTCCTATCTGACAGAGCCTTTTGCCTTTAACTCCTTTAGGCCTTCTAAGTTCAGGAACAATGAACTCAGCTCTCCACCTGCAGCCTCTATAATGCAACTAGGCTTCTTATCAGGGGAGGGGGATCATTCTCCACTTCACATCTGAACCAAGCAATTGTGATGGTTAATATGTGTCAGTATAGTCCCCAGATATATGGTCAAATATTATTCTGGATGCTTCTGTTAGGGTGTTTGGGGGTGAGATTTAACATTTAAATTAATAGACTGAATAAAGCAGATTACTCTCTATAATATGGGTGGGCCTCATCTAGTGAATCAAAGGCCTGAATCAAACAAAAAGACTGATCTCCCACCAGCAAAAAAGAATTCTACTAGCAGATGGCCTCCTGACTCTAAAGCAACACTGGCTCTCCCACAAGTCTCCAGCCTAGTAGTTACCCTATAGATCCCAGACTTGCCTATTTAGTTGTAGTTGGACTTGTTAATCTTCACCAGAGGATATTTTTTCCATTTATTCATTTGTTTATTTATTTATTTTTTTTAGAGAGAGTAGAAGAGAGGGAGGGGAGGAGAAAGAGGGAGAGAGTTTGTTTAAGTACATCTGAAGGAGTTGTACTTCCTGTTTTCTCCACTGTCTGATCATACACTCAGTGGGAGGAGGTCCCAATTGTGTCTCTGCAGTTCTATTTCCATGCTCTTTTGCATTGCTGATTACATTGTTTAAGGGTCCTGAAGGGTCATGGGTTTGATCCCCAGGTCCAGTTGGGGTGTGTATAGGAGGCAACACATCCATGTATCTCTCTCACACCTCTCTCTCTGTCTCTCTCTTTCTCTGGTGAAGCACACTGACACTCAGAGGAGCTATAGGAGGCAAAGGTACTGAAAAAAAATCCACTCCTCTCTCCCTTCCTCCCTCCTCTCTCTCTCTCTCTCTCTCTCTTTCTCTCTCTCTCTCTCTCTCTCTCTCTCTCTCTCTCTCTCTCTCGCCCATATTCTGTATTCTTCCATGTATAAGATACACCCCTCTTTTGCAACCCAAAATTAAGAAATTACTCTTTTAAACATTTTGCTGGTTTTCCTCTTAAGGCCTTCTTTTTTTTGCCATCTGAAGGAGTTGTTCTTTATGTTTTCTCCACTGTCTGATCATACACTCAGTGGAAGGAGGTCCAAATTGTCTCTCTGCAGTTCTATTTCCATGCTCGTTTGCATTGCTGATTACATTCAGTTTGAATTTTGCAGAGTAAGACAATTGCTTACCTCTGTTTATATTTTTATTTTTTTACATCTTTATGGGCTCAGCACTTGGTCCCTGTTGCATCTGTGCACTCTCCACTTCCACCTCCAATTCCAGCATCAGCTGACATTAATAACAATAAGGCTCACGATTGGAGGAAGCCTATTTGACAAGGTATGGGCAACTATGCATCCGCCAGGCTCCCTCCTCGGCTGACTTCAGTGTATAAGACCCCCTCAATTTTCAGTCTAATGATTTTAGAAAAAAATAGTATCTTATACATGGAAAAATACTATATATATATATATATATATATATATATATATATATATATATATCTCAGTAATTCAGTTCTTCAGTTCCCACAAGTTCAAAATGGACAAAGGTATGTGAAGTCCACATACATCTTTCATTCTGGCTTTGCAGGACTACTAGTGAACACATTGAGGAACAGTGGGCACTGGTTTTGTTGCTATTAATAAAATCAATTTTTGAGAGACAGAGAGAAAACAAGATGGCAGCAGAGGTAAACACCTAAACTGCTGCCTCATACAACAATTTCAAAACTACAACTAAAAGACAAATTGGACATCATTCAAAACTACAGGAAGGCTGGCTGAGTGGAAATTCTACAACTAGAAGGAAAGAGAAAAGCACACTGAGACTCAGAGGAGCTGTAGGAGGCAGAGGTACTGAGATGCATGTGCGCAGGGAGGACTGGCAACTGAGTCCGTGGCTGGCTTTCTCAAGCAGAGGGAGACAAAAGCTCTCGATGGCACTGAACTCCAGTTCCTGGAGAGACTCTGGGGACCCAGACTCATTCAGGGTGAAACTGGCCTCTGAGGAAAGAGAAAAGCACACTGAGACTCAGAGGAACTGCAAAAGGCAGAGGTACAGAGGCATGGAGAGGGCAGGTAACTGAGTGCATGGCTGACTTTTTCAAGTGGGAGGGAGACAAAAGCTGAACTCTAGTTTCAGGTGAGACTCTGGGGATCCAGACTCATTCAGGGAGAAACTGGACTGTCTGGCAGCAGGCAGAACTCAAGGGTGGCTTTCTCTCAGAGGTGCTTGCAGTGATTACCATGGGACACTGAAACACAGGGATCTATTAGGACAGAGTTGACAGAAAATCAATGCTGTCTGCTCCTCCCTGAGACTCCACTCCATTCAAAATGAGCACAGAGGCTTTTGCAAGTCTTCTCCCATAAGGGTGTCTCCAGCACAGAAGTTCTCCCAGCATAGACACAGCTGATCCTCACAGCCAACTGGCCTGCAGGTCAATTCCTCCCAGTGATACCAACAACAATTAAGGCTTAACTACAATAAGACTGTGCACGCAGTCCACAAAGGGGTGCACCAATAGTGTCCACTTCAGGTAACTGGGGAGGCTGAGCCACTGGGCCCTATAGGAAACCAAGCACACAAATCCACTCTATTAACTCAGGGAAGGAGCCAAAATGTGTAGACAAAGAAACAGGTCACAAATGAAAGAAATGGAGGAAAGCAAACAACTGGATATAGAGTTCAAAACCATGGTCATAAGGTTTTTCAAGAATTTCCTAGAAAAGTTAGATAAATTTATCGAGACCCAAGAGGAGGTGAAAAAGGACCAACTAGAAATTAAGCATACACTGACTGAAATAAAAAATATTATACAGAGACCTAACAACAGACTAGAGGATTGCAAGAATCAAGTCAAAGATTTGAAATTCAAAGAAGCAAAAAACACTCTCCACTGGAAAAGCAAAAAGGAAAAAGAATCCAAAAATGTGAAGATAGTGTAAGGAGCCTCTGGGACAACTTCAAGCACACCAACATCCGAATTATGGGGGTTCCAGAAGAAGAGAGAAACAAGATACTGAAAACCTATTTGAAGAAATAATTACTGAAAACTTCCCACACCTGGTCAAAGAAATAGACTTACAAGTCCAGGAAGTGCAGAGAACCCCAAACAAAAAAAAATCCACACCAAGACACATCAGGAGGAAAGGGGTGTGGGGGTGCAGGAAGAGAGTGAACAAAAATTCTACACCTGTGGATGAGGACAGTGAGGGGTGGGGGGGAGTGTAAGAGCAGAGGGTGGAGTGGGAACTGGGTGGAGGGGAGCTATGGGGGGAAAAAAGAGGAACAATTGTAATAATCTGAATAATAAAGATTTATTAAATTAAAAAATAAATAAAAGACAAAGAAAAAAAATATCAATTTTTGTAATATTTCATTTGGGCCCCTTGAATCTTTTCTTTATCATTAGGGAGGGGAAAGGGACAAACAGGTGGCATTTTTAACCTTAGGAATTTATTATAATCGATTTCATAAAAGATCTGAAATTATACAGAAAATGATGTAAATGACAGGAATCTGTAGTATCCTTTTTTCCAGAGAGAACTGAATTTCATAAAGGAATGAATTTTACTGGAGTTCTACTTTTGTGCTTTATAGCTTTGTGAATTTTCCATACATTCTTTAATTAGTAGATATTATATTCATATTAGAAAAATACATTTTAAATACAAACTTACTGTGTTTCACCACTTCCTCCCCACCTAAATCATTGTTATCCTTCTCTTGTGTTTGATATTGAGTGGCTAGCATTCTAAACTAAAGCTGAAATTCAACCTCCTTGTTTTTGCAGATTCATTTGTTCATGTATTGATTCATTCAACACATAACACCTCTGTGCTGGTGGGTTCCAGGCACCAAGCCAGAGCAGGTGCGGGGCCTCCTGGAGTCAGTCTGACTGAGTTCATATCCCGGGCTGCATCTCATTAGTTGTTCAAGTTCTGTCAAGTTACTTATTCTCTTTGTGTCTTGGTTTTTGGTTTTGGTGTCATGTTTGTTTAAGTACAGCAGGACAACTCACAGATGAAATGAGTTGGCAAGTAAAGCATTTAGGGCAACCCTGGGTGAAAGTTCTCAATGCGCATCAGCTGTTATCACTAATAATATAAGAAACAGCTTTGGTGGGGGAGGTGGAAGAAGTTTCTGTTGGTTTCAGTTTGGGAGTGAGAGGAGAAGTGGTCAAGCTGTCATTTTGAGGGAAGCAAAGCAGATGTGAAGAAAGAGGGAAGTTAGAGTGCTATGGGATAGTGATTGGGATCCATACTCCTGAAGTGGCACTAGGCTGGGGGGATGTGGCATTCTGCAGGACATAGGGGTTGGAACAGAAAGAAAGATTTGGATTAGTCAAGGCTGGGTTTCATCTGGGTGTGATGGGAAAAAAAAAAAAGAAAGGCCATGAGAACCAGGGACACGGCAAGAGAGTGGGCGATGAGACAGGCAGAAGCAGATGGCAGGAAAACGTTGTACCCTGCCTGCTTCTGCAGAGGACACCAGACTGTCTTGTAACCAGAATTAGCCACCCCACCAGCTTAGGGCACAAGGAAAGCAGCATTACTTTTGTTTCTCAAACATGCCTGATGATTAGCAGGAAGTTCAGCATCGCCCACGTGCAGCTTCCTATCAACCTCTCAGCAGTGTCCAAACCCCCACGTGCTTATTAGTGTCTCCAAAGCCACTCCCATCCAATGACATGAAGCAAAACTGAGACAGATGCCCTTGGGACTGAGGAAACCACCGCCATCCCAGAACACAACTGCTCCAGAATTAGCTGCCTGGCCAGGCAGCAAGGACCACGGGAACTACAATTAAGTATTCATCTTGTCTGATTCAAGATCATTGGTGCTGCTGTGGGCTTCAAGACAGCAATTCTTCAAGGGAGCAAAATCCCACTTTTCAAGGATATGTCTACCCAGGAAGCTCCACAACTGGACCATCCCAGGTTCCCAAGGTCCCACTGTAAGCACACACCCCATATCAGGCAGATAAGTGTCAGCAGCCAACACTGCTTCAGAAACTCTGTCCCCCCATGACACCCATTGAGTCCAGGTCACCAGGCCAGACTTCTCCTTCCCTCATGGCCAGCAGCCTAAGGAAGACCTTGGAGGTTTCTTCTCTCGACCTGTCTTAGCAGGAACCATCTCAATGTGTATTGGTTCAAATTATGTTCAATCTCAAAAGGAAAAAGATCGAAGTTCCTTTTTATCCTCACAGAAAATTCCTCATCTTTCCATACTCTGGTGACCAGAGGGAGGAGTAGCTCAATCAAGTCACCAAAAAAGTCCTGTTCCACCCCCACAGGACATGACTTTATGTTCATTTACATAAACGGTGGGCTCCCCTGACTCTTCCTGGGACAGAGAGAATCTGACTTGCTGTCTTCAGCTAGAAAGAAACTAGCAATGACAGCTTCTCTCAAAAAAAAATTATTTTATTAAAGATTAAAACTCAACAATAGGAAAATAAGCAACCCAATAAAAAACATAGGCCAAAGATCTTACCAGACACTTCACCAAAGAAGAAATCCAGATTGCAAGTAAGCATATGAAAAGATGATACACATGATAGGTCATCAGAGGACTGCAAATTAAAACAGCAGTAAGATATGAGAAACCAAGATGGCACCATAGGTGAACACCTAAGCTGCTGCCTTGCACAACAATTTCAAAACTACAACTAAAAAACAGAACGGAGACCATCCAGAACCACAGGGAAGCTGGCTGAGTGAAAATTCTACAACTAGAAATAAAGAGAGGGACTCACAAAGACTCAGAGGAGCTGTAAAAAGCTGAGGTACGGAGACACGCTCCTGGAGAGGATGGGTGGAGGAGGGTCTGGCTGGCTTCCTCTAGCGGGAGGGAGACGGAAAATCCCAACTGCACTGAACCCCATTTCTGACTGACTGAACCCCAGCTCCAGGCGAGACTCATAAAAGGAGTCTGGACCACTGTGAAAAGGAGAGTGCACGAAAACTTAGGGGAGCTGCAAAAGACAGAAGTCTAGGGGCGTGCAAAAGTGCGCACACAGAGGGCTGACTGCTGATTGTGCTGCTGGCTTTCTCTAGCACAAGGAACACAGAACCTCACAACAGCACTGAAATCCAGGTCCAAATGCACTGAACCCCAGAGTGTGGGGTGGGAGCCAGGTGGAGGAAAGATATGGGGGGGAAAGAGGAACAATTGTAATAATCTGAACAATAAAGATTTATTAAAATAAAAAAATAAAATTTAAATTTAAAAATACAAGTAAATAAATAAAATAAATAAAAAATAAAACAGCAATAAGATACAACTACACATCTGTCAGGATGGCCAAAATCTGAAACACTAAATAAAATCTAGTACCTATTATTCAACACCAAAAATAAACAAACAAACAAACAAACAAACAAATAAATAAGCTATCAAGCCATGAAAAATATGGAGGAACTTTAAATACATATTACTGAATGAAAAAAGTCAATCTGACAAGGCTACATACTGTATGATTCCAATTACATGACATTATAGGAAAGATAAAAGTATGGAGACAGTAAAAGATCAGTGATTGATAGGGGTTAGGGAATGCAGAGGATTTTTAGGTCAATCAAAATACTCTATGTGACACTATAATGATGAGTGCATGTCATTATACATTTGTCCAAACCTATGGAATGTACAAGACCAAGAGTGAACCCTAATGTGATTATGGTGTGTCCATGTAGGTTTATCAACTGTAACAGAGGTACCACTCTGGTGGAAGATGTTGAAATCCCTATGCATGTGGAGAGGCAGGGAGTATATGGAAACATCTCTGTACCTTCCTATCAATTTTGCCTTGAGCCTAAAGTTGCTTTAAAAAATAGTCTTAAAAACATTTTTAAATAAATAAATAATTGATCAATTGTTGCTTTATTTAAACAGAAGTAGATGGGTTAGAGAGAATATATTTCTTTTCTTGAAACTGGATTACCTTGGACACTGGTTTCCATTCATTCATCCACTGAATATTTATTGAATGTCTATCCTCTGTCAGGCACTGCCTTAGGCACCGGGATACTGGAGAGTGAGCAGAGAGACAAGGTCTCCTGCTCCTGTGAGACTCGCATTCTCATAAGCTGTGTTAGGAAATTAACATTCTACAGAGGACAATAAGAGTCAGGGAAAGGGAAGGAGGAGCATGATTTGGTGTAGGATGATCTAGACAGACTTCTGGGCCTAGATGACCTTTGAACAGAGAACTGGATGATGTAACAACAGAGCTTTCAGGCAGGTAGAAGAGGGATGACCAGAGAAGTGACATTGTCTTACTTCCATTTTAAGAGAACTATGCTGGCCCATGGCTGCTAAATGAAGAAACAGACCATACGAGGGACAAGGGAGAAATAAATGGTAGGAAGTTTTTTCTAATAATTTAGAGTGTTGTCAGTTTGTTTTAGGCTGATGGTAGTAGTGGTGCTAAGAAATGGTAAAATATTAGATAAAGCCAATACAATTTACAAGTGGATTGGATGTGGGTGTAAAGAAAAAGAATGAAAAATAAGCCATTGGAAATATGAGATCACAATTTATTGAGGAGGAAAAAATGGAGAAGGGCCAGTTGAGATGGCCAGCTGGGAAGAAATCAAAAGTTTGATTTTAAAAATGCTAGTAGACATGCAGTGGTAGTAATGTCATGTCTGGAATTTGGGAAGAATGGCTGGAGTCATTTACAGTGGTCAGCATATGAATGGTACTTAAAATGGAGGGACTGGATGAAATGGCCTAGGGAGTGAATGCAGACACTGAAGAGGTTGGCAGGCTGAGCCATTCCAACACCTAAAGGTTAGAGATACAGCCCTACCAGTTTGGCTCAGTGGATAGAGGGACAACCTTCAGACCAAAGGGTCCCAGGATCAATTCTGGTTAAGGACACATGCCCCAGTTGTGGGCTCAATCCCCAGCAGGAGGCAGCCAATCGATGATTTTCTCTCATCATTGATGTTTCTATCTCTCTCTCCCTCTCCTTCCCTCTCTGAAATTAACAAAAATATATTTTTAAAAAATAAAAATTGGGGATACAAGGAGGAACCAGCATTGCATGCAGAGAAGGACTAGCCTCTGAAGGAGAAGAGAGAACCAGCAGAGAATGGTTATGAGGAAAGTCTGTCAAGAAGGGACTCAACAATGTCAATGTTGGGTCAAGATGTGGACTGAGATTCGGCCATCCCATTTGGTAATGTGAAAGTCATTTTGGCCTTGATTCGGCAGTTTGGGTGGACTGTTAGAGGCAACAACCTAAGAGAAGAGCAACAAAAAAGGAAGTGAGAACAGCAAGTATAAAAAAGTCTTTGGAAGAGGTTTACCATTAAAAAAAAAAAGAAAAGAGAAATGGGGTGGTAACTAGAGAGAAGTGTAGAGTTAAGATAAGTTATTTGGACTTTTCTTCATGTTTATTTTGCTGTAAAACAGATGATCTATCAATAGGTTTGAGTGCTATTGGGAATAAGTCAATAAAGACAGCAAAATTGATGATATAAGATAGAGGGAAATGTGACAATGTGTTTAGGTGACTCACAGGACAGTTTCTAGTGCATAAGGAGAGGTGATGTTCTTAGATGGAGCACAGACTAATTCACCCATTGTAACAAGATACATGATCAGGCTTTTAGAAGTTAGCAGAATTTTATGCGAGGGAGTGTCTTTTAAACTTTTTGCCAGAAGGTGGCAGTAGACGACTTCATATAAATCAAACAACCCATAATACCTCGAGAAAGGGACAAAAACTGAAGTAAATTTGGAATTTTTAAAAGACCCAACAGGTGTTGTGAAGGAGGGCCACACTGGTGCCTCCTCATCTTTCTGACCTCATCTTAAACAGTCTCTTCTCAGTCAGTTCTTCCCTGTCTGACTTCTTTAAGTAGGCCCCCCAAGGCTTTCTAGAAAAGGTAATCTTTGATCAGACTCTCCAAGGATTTGTGGTGCCATCCTGGGAAAAGCATGGGGAAGGGATTCCAGGCAATTGCCTAAGCAACTATAACTGATTCGAGAATGAGGATGAAGGCAGAAGGAGCAACATCTAGGCAAAAGATTCTTGCTTATGGGACTAAAGCAGGGTATCAAATATGGGAAGGACAAGGTGGACTTAACACATACTTAGGAGGTAACATATAGCTAGTAAACAACAAGGAGAAATCAAGACTAGCTGTTGGATCCCTAGCACAAGTGAACTGAATGTAGGGGACAAGAACTCAGGAGGCAGAACCGGTTTGGGAGGAAGTAAGGACCATAGTATTAGACAGTGGATTCTGAAGTATGTGGTTATCATTCATGGAAATGTGCACATAAATATGGTGCTTGGAGGAGAGGGCTAGGTTGAAATCATTAAACTGGTTATTGTCAACATAGTCAAAATGCAAGAGAATTGGTTACTGTTAACATAGTTCAAACATAAGAGTGGATGATCATCTTATCTAGGCAGAAGCATATAAAATGAGAAAGGACATCAACTGTGAGAATCACCAATGTTTAAGAATGGATAAAGGACAAGTAGTCCATCCAGAAAGAACAGTTGGAGAGTGTAAAGAGAACCGTGGCACTGTGGGAATCCAGGCAGAGGCGAGTTTCAAACAGGAAGTTGTGTTACTTGGCTTGGGCTGCCATAACAAAGTACTACAAACTGGGTGGCTTAAACAATAGAAGTCTATTTGTTTACAGTACTGGGAGTGAGAAGTCCATGATAAGGGTGCTGGCAGGCTTGGTTTCTCCTAAGGCCTCTCTCTTTGGCTTGCAGATGGCTGCCTTCTCTGTGTGCCTTCACAATCATCTTTGTTCTGTGTATATGTCCTAATCTCTTCCTATAAAGACACCAGTCATACTGGATTCAGGCCCACCCTAATTACCTCATTTAACTTAATTACCTCTTCAAAGGTCCTGTCTTCAAATGACTACAGTCATATCCTGAAGCACCAGGGGAGGGGAAAATAATTCTGGTCACCACTGTGGGTTTCATAGAGCCAAACATTGCACAAAAGCCCAGCCATTTAAAGATGCCAAGTGTCCTTTGGATTTGGCAATGCAGAAATCATGGTTGATCTTGGTGGTGCTTGCTGAAGCCAGATGGCAATGGGTTATAGGAAGTTATTGAATTGAAAACACATACTCACTGAAGAAGTGTGAATAAATGCACATACATAGAGAATTTTGAAGAGTAATTATTAGTATCTATACCCACTTTTCTCATTTGGAAAGCAAGTTATAAGGATCTTCTCATGGTTGAGAAGGCTTTTGAGTCATAATATAACATTTCAAATAATTGAAATGTTATAAATATTATGAGATGATCTCTAGAGTAGAATAATTTTATTTATAGGGCACTTTTTATTTGCTAGAAAATTTCATTTATTCCTCACAACAAATCTATGAAATAGTATTTATTATTTTCATTACCAAATTGAGGAACTGATGCTTTGAGAGTTTTAAGCAATTACTGCAATGGCCAGGCTGGGAATCACCTAACAGCTGTTTGAAAGCTCCAAAGCCCATGTCTCTAACCACTTCATTATACTGTCTGTATTTAAAGTAGAGAGTCAGCAAATTAGAGATAAGTTGTTTACCAAAAGTTTGTTTGTAAGTCATTTACTTGGATCTTGGAATACGTTTTCCCATAGAAATGTGATCAGTGGTGATTGGGTTCCCACCAGCCCACAAACATATGTTTAAAGTATAATATATGAAAAAGGCTTTTTATATACTATACACACACAAAAAAAAATTTAAGGCTTTTGCTATGCTAGTGATTAAGTAAATCAGAAAAACAAGAATATCATGTGCAAGAAGATTTTTTTTTATTATGTGAAATGTTAGGACTTGATTAAATGTTGATAGAGAAGTAAATAGGGGAAGGCTCTGGGTCATTGTTTCAAACATTCAAGTTTGAAACTCTTCTTTCTCCTGTCCAATTTATGTTAGGCATATGGTTCCCTTCCTCCCTCCTTGATTCAAGTTATTTTTGGGCGATGGTTGAAAAGGTTTTTGAGTCATAATGTAACTTCAAGATAAATAGAAAATTTTCTCAGAAATTAGTATATGTAAATTTTAGAACAGTGCCTGGCATATAGTAATTAGGTTATATGCGCTGCATATGTTGAATGTATTAACTCGTTCATATTAACTCATTTTACCCTTATAGAACAGTCCTACTGTTGCCCCTAGTTTATGTTGGGGACATGGAGTCCCACAGAGACAAATAACTTTCCCTAGGTAAAACAGCTAGGCAATGGCAGAACTCAAGTCCAAACCCAGACTTTCAATGCCTTTAAATGGGAGGGAAAAACTAATGAGGATATGTGTATCCATTTGTGATGGTTCATTTTATGTGACAACTTGGCTAGATTATGGTATCCAGTTGTTTATTACAGCAACCAGGTGAGATGTAGCTATAATAAAGATATTTTTAGAGGTAATTAACATTTAAATCAGTATACTTTGGATAAAGCAGAAAGTCCTCCACAATGTGGGTGAGCCTCATTCAATCAATTGAAGACCTTAAGAGAACACACTGAAGTCCCCCAATCCCAAGCAGAAGGAATTTCATCTCTAAATTACAGTATAAAAATTCTGAGTTTCCAGCCTTCAGACTCAAGACTGCATCAACACTTAATAGTTTCCAGCCCACTGGCCTGCGCTGTGCATTTCAGACTTGCTAGACACAACACTTACAGGCACCAATTTCATAAAATAAATAAATTTATCTTTCTCTAGATAGGTAGGTAGGTAAGTAGGTAGGTAGTTCATTGCCAGATAGATAGATAGATAGATAGATAGATAGATAGATAGATAGATAGATAGGTAGATCTCTGTTGGTCGGTTTCTCTGGAGAACCCTGACTAATGCACATGTAATAAATGTTGCCTGGTGTCAGCAATAAAGCTATGAGAGTGAAGGGTAGAAGCCAAAGGAAAAGCTTTGCCTGTGTCCCTCTGCCTCTTACAGAGGAAGATGTGAGAAGGGTGAACGTTGGCTCATGTTCCTACAGCCAGACACCACTTAGTAGTGTTGAACCAAGTCAACTAGGCTGCTCACCAGTGAGAGAAGAGCTATTGGAGGAGCACTGGGGAGTGGGCAGGTGAGGGAAGAAGTGTGCAATATGCAGTTCAAAAGCATGAAAGAAAAATTGGCATTAGCAATCGGGGGAGTACTTTACATGTCTCTCAAGTAATCACGAACTAATTATCTTATTACTTCTTCTCTGTTATGTCTTCCTTTCTTTTTGTCATCTTTTTGGAGGCATGTTACATATAATAGAATTCAGCAATACTAATACACCATTTGATGAGTTTCCACAAATGTACACAGTCGTGCTACCAATCACAATTCCGTGCCCCGTTGCAGTCAACCCCTTCCCCATCCTTAGGCCAGGGAAACCACTGCACCCAATCTGCTTTCTATGACTGCCCCTTGGCTTTCTGAAGAATTTCCTATCGGTGGGATCATCCTGCATGTACTCTTTAAAAAAAAAAATATATATATATATATATATATATAATTGATTTTTTTACAGAGAGGAAGAGAGAGGGATAGAGAGTTAGAAACATCAATCAGTTGCCTCCTGCACACCTCCCACTGGGGATGTGCCCACAACCAAGGTACATCTCTTGACTATAATCGAACCTGGGATCTTTTAGTCCGCAGGCCAACACTTTATCCACTGAGCCAAACCAGTTAGGGCTGCGTGTACCTTTGTGTATTTAGCTGCTTTCACTTCATCCATATGGTCCCATGTATTAATATTTCATTCATGCAACTTGCTTAGTAGTGTTCCACTGTATGGATATCAGCTTGACATGTAAATTGTTTCCAGTTTGTGTTTATTATGAACGAAGTTGCTATGAACATTTAGGTGCAAGCCTTTGAGAAACATGTTTTTATTTCTTTTGGGCAAACACCTAAGAGTGGGATTGCCAAATCATGCATAAGTATATATTTAACTTTATAAGAACATGGTTTCCAAAGTGCCTGAATCTGATTTTTAATTTACAAGAGAAAGAGAGAAACGAAGGGGGAAAATCATACTGTTGTTTAGTTAAAATCAACAACAAAAAGGGCTTTAAAGAAGGAAAAGCAGTTTGGGATAAGCAGTGGGTTCCATTACTATGTGCAATTTTTCCCGTGGACTACAATATCAAGAACTGATTATACTTTGACTTCTTCAAAACAACATAATGTGACACAGGTATGACTATTCTTAGACCTCAGATTCACATATGCCAGAAAAATGTATTTTTTTTTCTTTTGAGAGCCAATTTTTTATTTTATTTTATTTTATTTTATTTTATTTATTTTTATTTTTTTATTTAATAAATCTTCATTGTTCAGATTATTATAATTATTTCTCTTCCCCTCCCACACCCATAGCTCCCTTCCACCTCACTCCCATTCCTCCCTCCTCCCTTACCTCCCCCAACATTGTCCTCATCCATAGGTGTATGATTTTTTTTTTCAGTCTTTCTCTATACCCACTCACCCTTTTCCTGCCGAGAATTTTCAGTCCACTCCCTTTCTATGCCCCTGATTCTATTATATTCACCAATTCATCAGATTTTTAATTCACTTATTGATAGATATGTATTTGTTGTTCATAATTTTTATCTTTACCTTTTTCTTTTGCTTCCTCTTCTTAAAGAATACCTTTCATATAATACTGGTTTGGTGGTGATGAACTCCTTTAACTTTTTCTTATCTGCCCTTCAATTCTGAATGATAGCTTTGCTGGGTAGGGTAATCTTGGTTGTAGGTTCTTGCTATTCATCACTTTGAATATTTCTTCCACTTCTGTCTGGCCTGCATAGTTTCTGTTGAGAAATCAGTTGACAATCCAATGGGTGCTCCCTTGTAGATAATTAACTGTTTTTCTCTTGCTGCTTTTAATATTCTGTCTTTGTCTTTTGCTCTTGGCATTTTAATTATAATGTGTCTTGATGTGGTCCTCTTTGGATTCTTTTTATTTGGGGTTCTGTGCACTTCCTGGACTTGTAAGTCTATTTCTTTCACCAGCTGTGGGAAGTTTTCAGTCATTATTTCTTCAAATATGTTTTCAGTATCTAGCTCTCTCTCTTCTGGCATCCCCATAATTCGGATGTTGGTGCACTTGAAGTTGTCCCAAAGGATCCTTACACTATCTTTATATCTTCATATTTTTGGATTATTTATTTATTTTGCTTTTTCAGTGGAGTGTTTTCTGCTTTTTTGTATTTCAAATCTTTGACTTGATTCTTGCATTCCTCTAGTCTGCTGTTAGATCTCTGTATAATATTTTTTATTTCAGTCAGTGTATGTTTAATTTCTAGTTGGTTCTTTTTTCACCTCTGGTTGGTCCTTTTTCACCTCCTCTTGGGTCTCACTAAATTTATCCATCTTTTCTAGAAAATTCTTGAAAAACCTTATAACCATGGTTTTGAACTCTATATCCAGTCATTTGTTTTCCTCCATTTCTTTCGTCTTTGATCTGTTCCTTTATCTCCGCATTTTCACTATACCAGGAGAACTTCTGTGCTGGAATCAGCCTTTTGATACAAGACTTGCAAAATTGCAAAAGCTTCTCTGTTCAGCTTGGATGGGGTGGAGTCTCAGGGCTGAGCAGACAGTCTTGGCTTCCTGTCAGCTCTGCCCTATGAGGCCCCTGGGTCTCAGTGTTCCTCAGTAATTGCTGCAGCCCTCTTTGTGCGCATGTGCCCACCTCCAGACCTCTGCCTTTCTGGTTCCAGTGTTCTCCAGGGACCCATATGAGTCTGGGTCCCCAGGGTCTTGCCTGAAACTGGGGTTCAGTGCAGTTGGAAGTGAATTTCAGCACAGTTGGGAGGTTCTGTCTCCCTCCCTCTAGAGAAAGCCTGTGGCACAATCAGCAGTCCATCCACTCTGCATGCAGTAGTGTGCGTGCCTCCAGACCTCTGCTTTTTCGTAGCTTCCCTAAGTTTCTGTGCACTCCTCCCTTTTCACAACAGTCTAGACTCCTCCATATGAATCTTGCCCAGATCTGGGGTTCAGTGCAGTCGGATCTGGGGTTCAGTGCAGTCGGGAGTTTCTGTCTCCCTCCCACTAGAGGAAGCCAGCCAGGCACTCCACCACCCATCCTCTCCAGGCATGTGTCTCTGTACCTCAGCTTTTTGCAGTTCTTCTGAGTCTTCGTGAGCCCCTCTCTTTCCTTCTAGTTGTAGAATTTCCACTCAGCCAGCTTTCCTGTGGTTCTGGATGATGTCTGTTCTGTCTTTTAGTTGTAGTTTTGAAATTGTTGTGCGAGGCAAGCAGTTTAGATGTTCACCTATGCCGCCATCTTGGTTTCTCAGAAAAATGTATTTTTAACTTTTTCTTGAGATCAAATTAATTTGGACTTGGTACCCACATTCCTTGGATGCAATCATTCTCAGGGTTCTCTCTCTGTCTCTAGAGTCATGAAAAGGTACCAGAGTTTGCTGGAGTAAGTCTGAGGGATGGGATCTGCAGTCATTGCCCCTCAGCACCTCTGAGACACTGACTGGCCAAACCTGAAGTCACTTGGCTGTGCTAGAGTGTCACTAAGGTATTTCTACCAACTTGGAGGATTGCTGTCAGGAGACTCCTCTTGGTCCAAGAAGTTCAAATGTCAAGCACCCTAATACTCTTATGAGATTCTTGGGGCACTGGAATGTGAGAAAAGGTAGAGAACCTGCACCTCATTTTCCTCTAAGGCATTGCCACCCATAAGACTAGAATACAGTTCCCAAAGAGATTGGTAAATGAAAAGCTGGGTAGAGAGCTGTCTTGAAGATAACTTTTACTTTCTACTTAAGTGACCTCTTAGCTACTTGAATTGGAGAAGAGAAGGAGAAAGGAAGGGAAACATAAATTAATACTACAAAAATTAGCCTGCCAATAAAGGGTAAAGTTTGTAAAATTGTTCATAATATTTCATGTTTTTAAAAATTGACCCACACACAAGATATCGATACCAAATTAAAAAAAGCATTAGCTACCAGCTTCCATTCTGCCTGCCAGAGATGAAGATACCCTCCAGGGGCTTTCTGGCTCCCTGAGCAACCTTCAAAGTGCTCACCCAGAGTCAGCGAACAGGCTCGCATGCCTGGTCGAACCAGAGGGGAGAACGTGAGCCCAAAGGAAGCCACTTGTAGAAGGATGGTGTAGGGTGGGGTGAGGTGGAGTGGGGTGGGGATCATCTCTGACAGAAACAGCAGACTGAGCTGGGTTTGGGGGCTTTTCTCCTCTTCAATAACATATTCTTTTTTAATTTCAGATTTTCACTTTTTCATGCAACAAAGAGAGTAGAAGTTAGCCTTAGATAAGAGACACTGAAAAACTGCATGCCCATTTCGGATGGGGAAGCTTGTTGCCAGGTAGCGCATCTCTAGTTCCACTTTCATGGTGGCTAATGTGAATTGGGCCTGTGAGACCATCACAATGGACAGTCACTGGATAACTCCACCAACCACTGCAGCTGGGTGGCAGCAGGACCCCCTGGTCAAAGAGACCTCAGGGGCCTGAGTGTCATTAGCTAGAGGAATTGCTTGTGGGAGGGACCTATCATGCCCATTTTGCCAGATCAAGGGCAGTATTCAATGCTGCCCCTAGAATCACTCAGGAGCACTCTTTACAGCAGATGGAGCCTTCCTTTCGCTACACCCTCTCACTCTGCTTTGTGGCATCGCCTGCTTTCCCCCTTCCTCTCTGGTCACTCTTCCTCTTTGCTGGCCTCCGCTTCTTCAGTTCACCTCTAGCTGATGACATCTGCCCAGCTCGGCCCTTTCTCCTCCCTGTCCTCCTGGGCAGTCTCAAAAGCCACCTGTTGGCTGCATCCCTCCTCCCTGAGCAGCCTCTCGCTCTTCTACCCCTACAGTTTGGAAGTCATTTGTGCGATTTGTCAGCATCTCAGGTACTCATTTCTCCCAGAGAGTGTTTCTGTGGCGGGTGTGGTTGGGTGCAGTGGGGAACTAGATGGAGCTGCTGACCTGTTTGTTGGACACTCATTTCTTACCTTGTTATTGACAATCAGCCTTTCCCTTGTTTATCGCAGCTGGGGGATTTTGCTGATCCCACTCTGGTTGGAGGAAGACTTCCCTCTGTCGATTTAAATCAGAAGTCAGAGACCCGATGAATATGTTTTCTTTTTATTTAAAAATCTCATTAGAAGAAGTATATGTTGGGCATATCTCATATGGCAGCTTTTAGCACCATTTGTAATTATGTATTTATTTGGCAAGTTATTTTTTAATTCATCTCCTTCCCCCCCTCACTCCCCCCTCCCTATTCCCGTGGTAAAAGCAACACGAAGGCAAGGACTATGTCTGCATTGTAGCTCAGTCATTAACAAAATGACATGAGTATATGAAATAGTTGTTAGATTAATTAATTAATTAATTAATCAACCAGTCAGTCAAGTAATCACTCTATTACTAGGACCAGGACCAGGTTATCCTCTCCCACTCATACTATTATACTAGCAGTTATCATGCCTCCCACACACACACACACATCACACACATTGTGTGATGTGTGTGTGTGTGTGTGTGTGTGTGTGTGTGTGTAAAGTTAGAATTAGTAGGCCTATTTGGGTAACATGCTGAATATCCTGCCACATGCAAAGGCAAGTAGGTTCACAGTATAAAGCCTTGATTTATTTGCCCTGCCAATGTGGCTCAGTTAATCAGGCATCAATCCTGATTATTGATTCCCAGTCAAGAGTACATGCCTGGGTTGTGGGCTCGATCCCCAGTGGGGAGTGTGCAGCAAGCAACAGGTCGAGGTTGTGCTATCATATCAATGTCTCTCTCTCTCTCTCTCTCTGTCCCCCCACCCTGCCCCCTTGCGTCTTCTCTCTCTGAAAATCAGTAAACTATTATTTAAAAAAAAATTATTGGCCTCTTTTTGTCCCCAGGGAGTTCATAGATTAAAGAAACAGTAGCTGGGCTTTGCAGACGCCACCACCCCGAAGCTGCCCATGACCAGCCATGGTGAACCCTACCGTGTTTTTCGACATTGCCCGTCGATGGCTCAAGCCCTTGGGCCATGTCTCCTTCCAGTTGTTCGCAAAGTTCCAAAGACAGCAGAAAACTTTCATGCTCTGAGCACTGGGGAGAAAGGATTTGGTTACAAAGGTTCCTTTTTTCACAGAATTATTCCGGGATTATGTGCCAGGATGGTGACTTCACATGCCATAATGGCACAGGCAGCAAGTCCAACTATGGGGAGAAATTTGAGGACAAGAACTTCACCCTGAAATATATAGGCCCCGGCATACTGTCCATGGCAAATGCTGGGCCTAACACATATGGCTCCCAGGTTTTCATCTGCACCGCCAAGACTGAGTGGTTGGATGGCAAGCATGTGGTCTTCGGCCAGGTGAGAGAGGACATGGATATTGTGACAGCCATGGAGCGCTATGGGTCCAGGAATGGCAAGACCGGCAATAAGATGACCATTGCTGACTGTGGACAACTCTAATTAATTTGACTTGTGTTTTATCTTTACCACCAGACCATTCCTTCTGTAGCTCAAGAGAGCATCCCTTCACCCCAATTTCCTTGGAATGTTCCATAATCTTTGTACTCTTGCCAGTTTATTGGGTTCCATAATTTCCTTACCCTTCCCCAGTCTAGCTGGATTGCAGAGTTAAGTTTATGATTATGAAACAAAAACTAAACAGTTGTCTGTCAAAAAGAAAAAAAGAAACAGTAGCTAGTAAGTGTTATATCAAAAGTATAAGCCATGAAAATGCTAATCAAAATCACAATGAGGTATCATTTTACACTTATTGGAATGGGATGTTATAAAAAAGATAGGAAATAAGATGCTTTGGAGAGAATGTGGAGAAAAGGAAACACTTGCGCACTGTTTTGTTTTTGTTTTTAATATATTTTTATTGATTTCAGAGAGGAAGGGAGAAGGGAGAGAGAGAGAGAGAAACATCAATTCATTGATTAGCTGCCTCCCACAGGACCCCTACTAGGGATCAAGCCTGCAGCCCAGGAATGTGCCCTTGACTGGATTCAAACCCAGGACCCTTCAGTCCCCAGCTGACGCTCTATCCATTGAATCAAACCAGCTAGGGCTGTGCACTGTTGATAGGAATGTAAGTTGATGTAGCTGTTAGGGAAAACAGTATGAAGGTTCTTCAGAAAGTTAAAAATAGAACTACCATATGATCCAGTAATTCCACTTCTGGAAACAAAAACACTAACTTGAAATCTGCACCATCATGTTTATTGCAGCATTATGTACATTAATAGCCATTATATGAAAACAACCTAAGCATCCATCAATAGATAAACAGATAAAGAAGATGTTATACATCTATACAACAGACTATTACTCAGTCATAAAAAGAAGGATATTCTGCCATTTGTGACAATATGAATAATCCCTGAGACCATTATGCTAAGTGAAATAAGTCAGACATAAAAAGAAAATACTGTATGGTCTCACAAAACCTTAAAAAAAATTTTTTTTAACCAAACTCATAGATACAGAGTACAGATTGGTGGTTGCCAGAGGTAGGGACAGGGTGAAATGGATAAAGGTGGTCAAAAGATACAAACTTCCAGTTTTAAAATAAGTAAGTCCTGGGGATGTAATGTGCAGCATGGTCAATAGTTAATAATGCTGGGTTATACATTTGAAAGTTGCTAAGAGTAGATCTTAAAAGTTCTCATCACACACAAAAATTTTGTAACTATGTGTGGTGATATATGTTAACTAGATATATGTATTATATTGATCATGTAGCAATATAATACATATATCAAATCATTATATGATTTACCTGGAACTAATATTATATGGCAGCTAGAAGCCCAGTGCATGAATTTGTGCATGGGTAGGGTCCCAAGGGGGAGCGGCAGGATGTGTTTGACCCTCCAGGCAGGGGGTGAGACACTCTTGTGGGCCCAGGATCTGGATCCATCTCACTGACATTCATGCTGGTTATCAGTAGCCACCTGGTGGCTACTTTTTTTTTTTTTTTTTTTGGAGGTTGCTTTTATATTTTTTCTTCCTTGGGGAGCATCTAGGGAGGGGAAGTGGCACTGTTGGGATAGTACTGGTGGTACTGGTCTGTCAGTGCCTGGCCTGTTCTCAGGAGATTGGACCTGCAGGACTACTGAGGGAGTGAGTGGCTGCCGCCAGGCTGGTGGGCAGCTGGGATGGGTCAGTCAGCTAGGCAGTGCTCCTGCTGTGGGAGTGCACTGACCACCAGGGGGCAGCTCCTGCATTGAGTGTCTTCCTCCTGGTGGTCAGTGTGCCTCATAGGGACCGGTCATTCTGGTCATTCCAGTCATTCCGGTTGCTCGGTCACTTAGGTTTTTATATATTATAGATCATACCCCATTTTTAAAAAAGTATATGCCAAGCCCTGGCCAGTGTGGCACAGTAGCTAGAATGTTGGCCTGTGCACTAGAGGGTCTCAGGTTCAATTCCCAGTCAAGGTCACATGCCTGGGGTTGCAGGTTTGATCACTGCCCACTGTCGGGGGCCTATGCTGGAGGCAACCAATTGATGTGTATCTCTCCCATTGATATCTCTCACGCGCGTGCGCTCTCTCTCTCCTCTCTCTCTCTCTCTCTCTCTCTAAAAATCAATAGGAGAATATCCTCATTCCTCGGATGAGGATTTAAATAAAAGGTATAAGTCAAAATGTGGTATATACATACAATAGAGTATTATTCAGAAAATGAAATTCTGACACATGCTACAACATGGGTGAAACTTGAGGACATTAAGCTAATTAAATTAAGTCAGACACTTATATGAGGTCCCTAGGGTAGTCAAATTTATAAAGGCAGAAATTAGAATGGTGGTTGCCAAGGGATGGAGGGCAAAAGGGATAAGGGAGGTTAATGTTTAGTGGATAGAGCTTCAGTTTTTCAAGTTGAAAAGAAGTTCTGTGGATGGATGGTGGGGATGGTTGCACAGCAATGTTAATGTACTTAATGCCAGAGAACCGTACACTTAAAAAATGACTAAAATAATAAATTTGGTTTTATTTTACCACAATTTTTTTTAAAACCTTGAAAAGTATAGGCCAAGTGCTGTACTGAGCTCAGAGGAAGCTCCTCTGTACCTTTCCTAAGAGGATGCTGGTGCCAGCAGCTAAGCTCATGGCATTGAGAGCATATGGGAGGAAGAGAGGCAGTGAATTTAATGAGAGATTGGGTAAAACTAATGAGATAAGAAAAACATATTTCTTAAAGTGTTTTTTTTTTCTAATGTTTTTATTGATATTTAGAAAGAGAAGAATAGAGAGAAACATCAATGATATGAGAAAAACATCACTAATTGTCTGCCTCTGGCACTCCCCCTACTGAGGATCAAACCTGAAACCCACACATGTGCCCTGACCAGGAATCAAACCTGTGACCTCTTGGTTCCTAGGTCAGTGCTCACCCATTGAGCAGCACCGACCAGGCTCCTAAAGTGTTTTTCATGCACAAAGATGATTGAATGCTCTTCCTAAGCAGGGCTGGGGCACAATTTCTAAACAGCAGTCTCAAATTTGGACCTTGATCTTGAGTCACTGTGACTGTAGGGGCCACCATTTCCATTTCAATATGGACCTCAGGACTGTTCATTTCTAGGGAGATTCACCAGGCAGAAAAGAGCTACTTAATTACATCCGCTACTTCCAAATCATGCATTTTCTTTATTTAAAAAACAACAGATTTCATATTACTGCCAGTTTCAATCAGCACTTAACCACCAAATGACCTCAGATATCCCAGATGTTCAAAGAGGATGGAAACCATTCACAATGCACATGTGTACATGCCTGTGAGGCAAATAGAAAACACCAAGTAAGGGATGCTTAAAGGAAGGCCAACAGAGATCACTGTCACCAGAGCCTGATAAATGTCACTCTGGCCCATTGCCTCTTTTGGCTTCCCTTCCTCTTTCGTTTTCTTTTTTATTTTCAATCTTAAATTTCTTTTTTATTGTATTTTTTAATTAAATCTTTATTATTCAGATTATTACATTTGTCTCTCTTTTTTTCCCCTCCATAGCTCCCCTTCACCCGGCTCCCAACCTTCCCTCTATCCTTACCTCCCTCCCGTTGACCTCATCCATAGGTGTATGATTTTTGTCCAGTCTCTCCCTGTACACCCCTCTCCCCTTTGCCCCTGAGGATTATCAGTCCACTCCCTTTCTGTGCTCCTGATTCTATTATATTCACCAGTTTATTCTGTTGATCAAATTTTTAATTCCCTTGTTGATATTTGTTCATAATTTTTTTCTTTTTTATTAATTTTTTATACATATCTCCCCATTGCCCCCCCTCCCTCCCAGGCATGCCCCAACCCCCCAGTGTCTATGTTCATTGGTTTTGCTTATATGCATGCATACAAGTCCTTTGATTGATTGCTTATCTACCTCACCTAACTTTAATCTTCCTGCTGTAATTTCAGTCTGTTAGAAGCTTTACTGTCTCTGTATCTATCCTTTTGTTCATCAGTTTATAATGTTCTTTATTATCCCCCAATGAGTGCGATCATGTGATGCTTCTCCTTCATTGACTGGCTTATTTCACTAAGCATAAGGCTCTCCAGTTCCAACCAGGTTGCTGAAAATGGTAATAATTCCTTCTTTTTAATGGCAGCATAGAACTCCATTGTGTAGATGTACCACAGTTTTCTGATCCATTCATCTGCTGACGGGCACCTAGGCTGTTTCCAAATTGTGGCTATTGTAAATTGTGCTGCTATGAACATAGGGGTACATAAATCCTTTCTGATTGGTGTTTGTGATTTCTTAGGATAAATTCCTAAGAGTGGGATTACAGGGTCAAATGGAAGATCCATTTTTAGTTTTTTAAGAAAAGTCCATACTGTTCTCCACAGTGGCTGCACCAGTCTGCATTCCCACCAACAGTGCACAAGGATCCCTTTTTCTCCGCATCCTCACCAACACTTGTCGTTTCTTGATTTGTTGATGATTGCCATTCTGACCGGTGTAAGATGGTATCGCATTGTCGTTTTGATTTGCATCTCTCGGATGATTAGTGACTTTGAACATGTTTTCATGTGTCTCTTGGCCTTCCTTCTGTCGTCTTTTGAAAAGGTTCTATTTTGGTCCGTTGCCCATTTTTTTATTGGATCGTTTATCTTCCTTTTATTAAGTTGTATAAGTTGGCTGTAGATTTTGGAGATTAAACCTTTATCAGTGATATCATTTGCAAATAAGTTCTCCCATACAGTGATCTTTCTTTTTGTTTTGTTGATGGTTTCTTTTGTTGTGCAAAAGCTTTTTATTTTGATGTAGTCCCATTTGTTTATTTTTTCTTTAGCTTCCATTGCCTTTGGAGCAGTATCAGTGAAGAAGTTCTTTCGGCATATATCTGAGATTGTGCTGCCTGTGGATTCCTCTAGTATTTTTATGGTTTCCCTTCTAATGTTTAAGTCCTGTATCCATTTTGAGTTTATTTCTGTATTTGGTGTAAGTTGGTGGTTCAGTTTCAATTTTTTGCATGTATCTGTCCAATTTTCCCAACACCATTTATTGAAGAGGCTATCTTGGTTCCATTGAATGTTCATGCCTCCTTTGTCAAATATTAATTGAGCATAGTGGTTTGGGTGGATATCTGGGTTCTCTATTCTATTCCATTGGTCTATATGTCTGTTCTTGTGCCAGTACCAGGCTGTTTTGAGAAGAGTTGCTTTGTAGTATAGCTTGAAGTCTGGTATTGAGATCCCACCTACTTTATTCTTCTTTCTCAGAATTGCTGTAGCTATCCGTAGTCTTTTTTTGTTCCAGATGAATCTATGAAGAATTCTTTCTAGGTCTGTGAAATATGTCGTTGGTATTTTAATGGGTAGTGCGTTGAATCTGTAGATTGGTTTGGATAGTATGGACATTTTAATGATGTTGGTTCTCCCAATCCATGAGCATGGTATGCTCTTCCATCTGTTAACATCTTCCTCTATCTCTTTTTTCAGTGTCCTGTAGTTTTCTGCATAAAGGTCTTTTACTTCTTTAGTTAGGTTTATTCCTAGGCATCTTAATTTTTTTGGTGCGATGGGTGGTAAATGGGATTTCTTTTTTAGTTTCTCTTTCTATAATTTCACTATTAGTGTATAGAAATGCCACAGACTTCTTAGCATTAATTTTGTATCCTGCTACATTGCCAAATTCATTAATTAAGTCAATTAGTTTTGGAATGGAGTCTTTTTGGTTTTTTATGTACAATATCATGTCATCTGCAAATAAGGATAGCTTTACTTCTTCTTTTCCAATTTGGATGCCTTTTATTTCTTCTTCTTGTCTAATTGCAATGGCTAATACTTCCAGTACTATGTCGAACAGGAGAGGTGAGAGTGGGCATCCCTGTCTTGTTCCTGTTCTTAGGGGAAATGGTTTTAGTTTTTGCCCATTGAGTATGATGTTAGCTGTGGCTTTATCATATATGGCTTTTATGATGTTGAGGTATGATCCTTCTATTCCCACTTTGCTGAGAGTTTTTATCAAGAAAGGGTGTTGGATTTTGTCAAATGCTTTTTCTGCATCAATTGATATGACTCTGTGATTTTTATCTCTCAATTTGTTTATGTGATGTATCACATTTATTGATTTGCAGATATTGTACCATCCCTGCATTCCTGGGATGAATCCTGCTTGGTCATGGTGTATGATCTTTCTGATGTACTGCTGGATCCGGTTTGCTAGAATTTTGTTGAGGATTTTGGCATCTATGTTCATGAAAGATATTGGCCTATAATTCTCTTTCATTGTTGTTGTCTTTATCTGTTTTTGGTATTAGGGTGATGCTGGCTTCATACAAGGTGGTTGGAAGTGTTCCTTCTTCTTGAATGTTTTTGAATAGTCTGAGGAGGATATGTTTTAATTCTTCCTTGAATGTTTGGTAAAACTCTCCTGTGTAGCCATCTGGACCCGGGCTTTTACTTGCTGGAAGCTTTTTCATGACTGCTTCAATTTCTTCCATTGTTATTGGACTATTGAGATGTTTGGCTTCCTCCTCATTGAGTTTTGGGGGGTTATATTTTTCTACGAAAATGTCCATTTCTTGCAGGTTGTCCAATTTGTTGGAATAGAGTTGTTCATAATATTTTTTAACAATCCTTTGTATTTCCACAGGGTCTGTTGTTATTTCTCCTCTTTCATTTCTGATTTTGTTTACTTGGGTCTTCTCTCTTTGCTTCTTGGTGAGCCTGGCTAGGGGTCCATCAATCTTGTTTATCCTTTCAAAGAACCAGCTCTTTGTTTTGTTGATCTTTTGAATTGTTTCTTTGGTCTCCAGGTTGTTTATCTCCGCCCTGATCTTCACTATTTCCTTCCTTCTGAGTACACTGGGCTTTTCTTGTTGCTCTCGTTCTAGCTCTTTGAGTTGTAGGTTTAGGTGATTTATTACCATTTTTTCCTGTTTTTTGCAGTAGGCTTGTAGGGCTATGAACTTCCCTCTCAAGACTGCTTTCACTGTGTCCCATAAATTTTGTATTGTTGTGTTGTCATTGTCATTTGTTGCCATGATGCTTTTTATTTCTTCCTTGATCTCTCTGTTTACCCAGTCGTTTTTTAATAGCATGCTGTTTAGTCTCCATGTGTTTGATTTCTTTCTATTGTTTTTATTATAGTTGATTTCCAGTTTTATGCCACTGTGGTCTGAGAAAATGCTTGATATGATTTCTATCTTCTTGAATTTGAAGAGACTTTTCTTATGACCCAACATGTGATCTATCTTTGAAAATGACCCCTGTGCACTGGAGAAGAATGTATATTCTGTGGCTTTGGGTTGAAATGTGTTCTAGCTTGTGCCTTTCAATCAACGTAGGAGAGAGAACTACATAACCAGACACCCAGAGAAGAAAGACCATGGGCTGAAAAACAAACAGCCCACATAAGACAGAAAGGCAGGTTTCACCAGAAAAGGAAGTAAACGAAATAGAACCAGAAATAAGCCTACCAATTAATTCCATCTGTTCTAGTGAATTATTTAGGATTGATGTTTCTTTACTGATTTTTTGTTTAGAGGATTTGTCCAGTGGTGACAGTGGGGTACTAAAGTCTCCTACTACGATTGTATTGCTGTCAATCTCTCCCTTAATATCCTCCAAGAGTTTTTTTATGTATTTAGGTGCTCCTATATTGGGTGCATATATGTTTACCAGAGTTATTTCTTCTTGTTGGATTGTTCCCTTTAGTATTATGAGTGTCCTTCTTTATCTCTTGTTATGTCCTTCACTTTGAGATCTAATTTGTCAGATATAAGTATTGCAACCCCAGCTTTTTTTTCATTTCCATTTGCCTGAAATACCATGCTCCATCCCTTCACCCTCAATTTGTGTGCATCTCTTTTCCTAAGGTGGGTTTCTTGAAGACAGCAGATATATAGATCATATTTTCTTATCCAATCGGTTACCCTATGTCTTTTCATTGGAGCATTTAATCCGTTTACATTTAAAGTTATTATTGATAAGTACTTATCTGTTGCCATTTTTAGTCCTTACCCCCGAGTTCCTTCTTTGCTTCTTCTTTCTTTTTATTACAGCAGACCTTTTAACATTTCTTGCATTGCTGGTTTGGTGGTAATATATTCCCTTAGTCCTTTTTTGTCTGTGAAGCTTTTGATTTCACCTTCAATTTTGATTGAGAGTCTTGTAGGGTACAGTATTCTTGGATTCAGACCCTTCCTTTGCATGACTTTGTATATTTCATTCCATTCCCTTCCGGCCTGACGAGTTTCTGTTGAGAAGTCAGTAGCTAGTCTTATGGGGGTTCCTTTGTAGGTAACTTTCTGTTTCTCTCTGGCTGCTTTTAAGATTCTTACTTTGTCGTCGGTGTTTGCCAATTTAATTATAATGTACCTCGGTGTCAGTTTGTTGGGGTTCATTTTGCTTGGGAATCTGTAAGCTTCTTGGATTTGTGTTGGTTTTTTCTTTTCTATATTGGGGAAATTTTCTGTCATTATTTCTTCAAACACGTTCTCTAATCCTTGTTCAGTTTCCACTCTTTCTGGAACCCCAATTATGCGGATGTTGTTTTGTTTCATGTTATCCCAAAGTTCCCTTAGACTCTCCTCTTGCTTATTAACTTTTTTGTCTAGAAGCTGCTGTACTTGGGTATTTTTTCCTACCGTGTCTTGTAGCTCACTGATGCGGTCCTCTACTTCTTCTAGTCTACTTTTGATGCTTTCTATTGAATTCTTTATAGCAATGATGTCATTTTTCATTTCTTCTTGTTTATTCTGCACCTCCTCTAGGTTCTTCTTCATTTCCTCTTGGCTCTTACTCATATTGTCAAATTTGTCTTCCATTCTTTTCAACCACATTATGATCATTTCTCTGAACTCTTTCTCTGGTAGGCTTATTTGTGGTTGTATTTCGTTTACTTCCTTTTCTGGTGAAACCTGCCTTTCTGTCTTATGTGGGCTGTTTCTTTTTCTGCCCATGGTCTTTCTTCTCTGGGTGTCTGGTTATGTAGTTCTCTCTCCTACGTTGATTGAAAGGCACAAACTACAACATGACCAGGTACAGCACACAAGGCACTGAGTAGAAATGTATTCAAGATGTTAATAATCACAAATAAGGTGACCACCAATGAAGGACAAATTAGGGGTCAATAGAGAAAGAAGAAGAGGAAAATGAGGAAAAAAGGAAAGAAAGAAATTCCAAAATCAAATTGGGAGAGTGAGAAAGAAAAAAAAAGATAAATAAATGAACAATAAAATAAAATAAAATAAGAAAATAAAAAGGAGAAGAAGGAGTAGGAAAGAGGAAGAGAAAAAAGTCAGAGAGAAAGGAAAGTGTATAAGAGAGAAAAGAGGAACAAAATATAGATGTCAGGAGACAACTCCAATAGAACAGTCACTAATCCCAATAAAGGCCAGCAACCAGTACCTAGAGATTAAGGCAAATTGCAAATAGCAACTGGTATCGAGGAAGGTGAGGGAAAAGAGAGGTAGAAAACAAAGCAAGCAAAAACCAAAATAAAACAAGTAGAATAAACGAAAACAATCTCACACAAAAAAATTCAAAAAATCAATATAATCACTTTTCAGGCAAATAGCAACAAAAGGACATAGAGAAAAAACAACCTTTTGGCTAGTGAAGACAAGAAGAGAGAGGTTTGTGTGGACTTGTGGTAGGGGATTTGAAATTAGATATACTAGTTTAAAACAAAAAGGTAAAATCAATTGAGAAAAAATATTCTTTTAATTAAAATATGTGAAAATGAAAAATAAAAAATTAAAAATTAAAAAAAAAGGAAAAATAAAAAAAAGAAGCAAAATAGAATGGTCCTTCACTTCCACTATTATTCTGCTTGGCACTCCTGTTTCCCAGCAGGGAAGGCACTGCAGCTCCCTGTGTTCCCCTCTTGGTGTTTTAATCTCTTTATTCTTTTGTGGTTATGCGAGAGTCAATTTGTGTGTCATCTACTGGGTGGCAGTGTTTTGGAATTGATCTCAGAGACAAAGCACAGGACCTCTCTAGGCTGTGCTCAGATCCTGCTACTCTGTGGTTCTCAAAGCCAGTTTGTGGGGGTTTTGCAGTCGGGACACTGTAGTAACTCCCAGGCTGTCCCTCTGCCCCAGAAAAAAAGAAAAAAGAAAAAAAAACAAGTCGTTTTCCAGAGCTCCCCTCTGTCAACAGCTCAGAGGGTTTGCCTTCACACTCAGGGATCACGCCCTGATCACCTCTGTGGACCTCTCCAGAGGCAGCTTTCCGGCAGCCTGGCTCCCACAGTGTGCGCGTCTCTGTTGTGCTGGGGTAGGAGACCTCACCCTGACCCAGGTGAAATCTGAGCCTTCCGCGTGCCGCGTGGATCTCCAAATCAGCTGCCTGTGCGTCCATGCCGCCTGGGAAGCTGCGCTCTGGTTCCCCGGCTGTTCTGTGGGTGCCTCCGTCAGCCACAGCTTTCAGACTTCGGCAGACATCTCTTGTTCATAATTTTTTATCTTTTACCATTTTCTTCTTCCTCTTCTTAAAGAGTGCATTTCAGCATTTCATATAGTACTGGTTTGGAGTTGATGAACTCCTTTAGCTTTTTCTTCTCTGTGAAGCTCTTTATCTGCCCTTCAATTCTGATTGATAGCTTTGCTGGATAGAGTATTCTTGGTTGTACGTTCTTGCTATTCATCACGTTGAATATTTCTTGCCACTCCAGTCTGGCCTGCATTGTTTCTGTTGAGAAATCAACTGACAGTCATATGGGTGCTCCCTTGTAGGTAATGAACTGTTTTTCTCTTGCTGCTTTTAATATTCTCTCTTTGTCTTTTGCTCTTGGTATTTTAATTATGATGTGTCTTGGTGTGGTCCTCTTTAGATTCCTTTTATATGGGGTTCTGTGTGCTTCCTGGACTTGTAAGTCTATTTCTTTCACCAGATTTGGGAAGTTTTCAGTCATTATTTTTTTAAGTAAGTTTTCAGTATCTTGCTCTCTCTCTTCTTCTGCCACCCCCACAATTCTGATGTTGGTACACTTGAGGTGTCCCAGAGGCTCCTTACATTATCTTCACATTTTTGGATTCTTTTCTCTTCTTGCTTTTCCAGTTGAGTGTTTTCTGATTCTTTATATTTCAAATTTTGGACTTGATTCTTGCCTTCCTCTAGTCTGCTGTTAGGTCTCTGTATAATATTTTTTATTTCAGTCATTGTATGATTAATTTCTAGCTGGACCTTTTCCATCTCTAGTTGGACCTTTTCCATCTCTAGTTGGTCCTTTTTCATCTCCTCTTGGGTCTCACTAACTTTATCCAACTTTTCTAGGATATTCTTGAAAAACCTTATAAGCGTGGTTTTGAACTCTCTATCCAGTCGTTTGTTTTCCTCCATTTTTTTTGTTTGTGATCTCTGCCCTTGTTTTGGCATTTTAACTATGCCAAGAGAACTTCTGTGTTGGATTTAGCCTTATGATACCAGACTTGCAAAACTGCAAAAGCCTCTCTGTTGAACTTGGGATGGGTGGAGTCTCAGGGCTTAATGGACCACCTTGCCTTCCAGTCAGCCCTGCCCTCCACGACCCCTGAGTCTCACGTGACTGGGTAATCGATGGAGTGGTCTCTCTGTGTGTGGGCGCTTTCACAGTGCCTCTAGACTGCTACCTTTCTGGCTCCCCTGTGCTCCAGGACCATATTAATCTGGGTCCCCAGGATTTGGCCCAAATCTGGGGTTTAGTGGAGTTAGAAGTAGCAGAGTTGGGATGCTTTGTCTCCCGCCCTCTTGTGAAAGCCAGTGGCTCAATCAGCAATTGGTCTTCTGTGCGCAGTGCTGTGCATTACGTCCGACTTCTGTCCTCCTGTGACTCCCCCAATTTCCGTGTACTTCTACCTTTTCACAGTCCAAACTCCCCCGTATGAGTTTCAGCTGGACCTGGGGTTTAGCGTCGTAGGATAAGGGGTTCAATGCCGTTGAGAGTCTCCTGCCAGAGAAAGCCAGCCAGGTACTCCGGCACCCGCTGCTCTCTCCATGTGCGCGTCTCCGTACCTCAGCTTTTTGCAGCTCCTCTGGGTCTCTGTGAGTCCCTCTCTTTCCTTCTAGTTGTAGAATTTCCACTCAACCAGCTTTCCAGTGGTTCTGGACGATGTCCGTTCTGTCTTTTAGTTGTAGTTTTGAAATTGTTGTGCAGGGCAGCAGTGTAGGTGTTTACTTATGCCACCATCTTGGTTCCTCCTCAATCTTCAATTTCTTTATTGATTAAGGTATTACATATGTGTCCTCATTCCCCCATTAACCCCCTAACTCCCACCCCCCACTCGTGCCCTCTCCTCCCTGTTGTCTGTATCCATTGGTTGGGCTTATATGCATGCATGCATACAAGTCCTTTGGTTGATCTCTCCCCTTTACCCTCCCCTCCTCTACCTTCCCTCTGACCACTGCTGGTGGGAATGCAGACTGGTGCAGCCACTGTGGAGAACAATATGGAGTTTCTTCAAAAAACTAAAAATGGGACTTCCATTTAACCCTGTGATCCCACTTCTAGGAATATATCCCAAGAAGCTAGAAGCACCAATCAATCAGAAAGGATGTATGCATCCCTATGTTCATAGCAGCACAATTCACCTTAGCTAAGATTTGGAAACAGTCTAAGTGCCCATCAGTAGATGAATGGATTAAAAAACTGATACATCTACACAATGGAATACTATGCTGCAGTGAAAAGGAAGGATTTTTTTTTTTTTACTTTTTCACACCTGCATGAGAATTGGTCATTCCCACCAAGATGTGAGTCAACATAGCCTGGGGAGTTGGAGTGCCCTGAGTACAGGAACTCCTCCCCTCCCCCATATGGACCAGTAGCACGCACAGCCACTCTTGTCGTGGCTCTCACAACAAGAGAACAAAACCAAACATTAGAAGACTAGTTCTGCATGATGATGTGGTATTCCAACAATGGGTTCCATTTTTGTTCCTTTGAATAGTAGATGCTCATAAAACACAATAAAAATTTCCTTCTAAGGCACTCAGTCTTTTTGAGAAGCACAAAAGAAAACATGGACTTGCAACCCAACAATTCAATTTCTTTAGATATGAAATCAATGTTATCATTTTTGATGAAATGGAAGTCTCATTTATTTCCTACTTTGTTTTTAATATCTTTCAGATAAAATCTGGGCATTTGCTATGTTTCCAAAACCACCTTTTATTTGGGGGAAAAAAAGCTTTTCTCAAATGAAAATACTCAGAGGTTTGTCTCTCTCCAGGTATAACTGCTGCCTTTCACCCGCCATTGAGGTGCAGGGATTGATCATGGAAGCACTGGGATAAGGGAGGTGAGAAGCCAGAAGACAGAGAAGGCCAAGCTTCCTGAAACTCTGCTGGTCGTTTGTTGGCTCTAAATAATCAGAACACAAAGACTGAAGATTCATCCCACAAACTGATCTCAGTATTTTCAAAAATAGCCAAACATTACCATTCTTGATTGATTTTATGACTTTCATCAGCCAAATATGTACTGGACTCTTGGTGGGAGAGAAGACTTTGATGGAAGTTTATTGAAAACTACAGGCACCCTCTTGCAGTCCAGGACTCCTAGCTCTTTAACGTCCACCTGCTCACTGCTCCTTAGCTCTGCCATGGAAGAGGGCAAGGCTCTATGCTCTTCAGCCATGAGCCAAGCTTCTGGCATTCCCCCTGTGGGAGCTCACTGATGACCAGGAGGCAGCTCCTGTATTGAGCATTTGCTCCCTGGTTGTCAGTGCACATCAGAGCAGCTGGTTATTCTGCCAGTCATTCAGCCATTTGGTTGATTTGCATAATAGGGTTTTATTATATAGGACGAGGCCCAGTGCACAAAAATCGTGCATGGGGTAGGTCCCTCAGCCTGCCCTGACCCTCTTTTTTTTTTTAATATATTTTATTGATATTTTACAGAGAGGAAGGGACAGGGATAGAGAGAGTTAGAAACATTGATGAGAGAGAGACATCAATCAGCTGCCTCCTGCATGTCCCCTACTGGGGATGTGCCCACAACCAAAGTACATGCCCTTAACTGGAATCAAACCTGGAACCTTTCAGTCCGTAGGCCAATGTTCTATCCACTGACCCAAATTGGTTTTGGCAGGCCTGCACCATCTTGCAACCAGGACCCCTTTGGGGGGGGGGGTGCAGTTCTGACTGCCAGTTTAGGCCCAATCCCTGAGAGACATCCCTCTCACAATCTGGAACTGCTGGCTCCTAATCATTCACCTGCCTGATCATATCTAACCACTCTGCCTGCCTGCCTGATTGCCACTAATTGCCTCTGCCTGTCTACCTGATCACCCCTAACAGCCTCTGCCTTAACCCCCATACCTGGGACCCGGGCTTCTCTCCTCTGGCCAGCCACAGGCAACCAGGACCCAGGCCAGCTTTGCCCAGGCCAACCACAGGCACTAGGGCGGCTTCCCCCAGGCTGGGCCCCAGCTTTGTAAGGTACATCTGGGATGATGATATCTGGAATGACATCTGGTCTATCCAGTCAGTCTAATTAGCATATTACCCTTTTATTACTATAGTTAGGTTTTTAAAACAGGTGACCCCTTGTTTCATCTGATTCTGGACCAACAGGTAAGGGACTGAAAGACCATCATTAGTAACCTTACAGCCAGTAGGTGCCCAGAAGTTCCTCAGTACCTAAGCTTCCCTAAGTCTGATGTGTTCTTTGCCTCTCTAAACAGGAAGAATGACAAGGGATTGGAAGAAACAGTTGTAATTAACTTAGGCAAAGCACATTGTTTTAAACAAATGCTTTTGTTAGTACACACAGGAACCCCATTGTTCTATTAACCCTGGAACTTCTGAAAGAAAACTACCTTGGGCCAGGTGACCGAGCAACTGCAACTCTTGTGAGTTTCACGTGCTCCGTGAAGACCTTTCCCTTCACCTGTCACTGCCTCCACCACTCTGGGCCTCTGCTCTTGGACCACCCTGATCCGTGCTTACTCTTGGCATAGCTGAGACAGGCTGCTAAAAAATATTTAAAACTTATATCCCTACTAGAAGCCTGATGCACGAAATTCATGCAAAGGCCTTGGCCCCAGCCCCTGCCCACCACTGCTGCAGCTGGGAGCCTCTGCTGCCTCTGCTGTGGGCCCCGCCGGCTGCAGTTTTGTTCGGAAGGAAGAATGTCTGGCCTAATTAGCATATTACACCTTTATTATTATAATTATATATGTCAATATTTATTTATATGCAATATAAATAATAATATATAATATATAATAATATAGTTATTAATGTTATAATATAATAATAATATAAATACAAATGTATATAAAAATAAGACCAAGCAAAAGGGAATGTACAATTCGTAGAGAAATCATTAAGCTTTACAAAGAGAAAAAAAGAGTAGAGTGGTAGTTACCAGGGACTGAGGATGCGGAAATGGAATATACTGGCCAAAGGGTACAAGCTTCTAGTTACAAGAATAACAAGTTCTGGGGATCTAATGTGCAGCAGGTGATTATATACCAGTATTTGAGAGTTGCTAAGATAGTAGATCTCAAATGTTTTCAACACAAAAGGAAAATGGTTGTGTAATGGGGGTGTTAGCTAATGCTATAGTGATAAATCATTTTGCAATATATGAATTATGAAATCAACACTTTGTACACTTTAAATTTATACAATGCAATGTCAATTCATCTCAATAAAACTGATAAAGAGATACGTTGTGAAGTTTTTTAAATAACAAAAATAGTTCAGCTTTAAAAGTAGAAATTTCCAGTTCCACTAGAGTTTGCTTTATTTCAGTCTTGTCCAATATCATGTAGGAGGCCCCACATATGAGACCTCACAGAGGAAATCCGTTTTCTAATACTATAGCTTTTGATGTAGCAAATAATCTCCTCCTTGAGGATTGGTATTGTTTCCAGGGCACAGCCAATAGTTAAAAACTTATTTTTAAGTTTTGAATCTATGATTTGAAGGACAGTACAGATATAATAGTTTAAAATAAGATTTCTGAGGAAAAAAGATTTTAAAAACAAGGTATATGAGCTCAAACTGCTCGTATAGAATAAATATAATCAAAGCACATTGACTAATTGCTGGAAAAGCAACTTCCAAAAAAAAATTATCTCTGGTTCCAGCACCACTCTAAGCAACCTAAGCACTCTTGTTATACACACTGAGTGGCCAGATTATTATGATCTCTGAACACGTAATAATCTGGCCACTCAGTATACTTATGTATAAAGGAAAGCTTGCAAATTTGATATGTCAAGGGACCAGGAGATAGTGGCCCCCAGCCTCTGGCTAGTAAGTCCTCTGCTTCTTTCTAACTACCCACAATGCAGTTCTTATACATGGAAAAACCTTATTTTAAAATCCTAACTCTGTGGTCAGTCTATACTGAGTGGCCAGATTATTATGCATTCAGAGATCATAATAATCTGACCACTCAGTATATAAATTCCTAATAAGGTACAAAAGAGAAAGAGAGAATCCATGTGCCCAATAACGTGTTCATATTAGTCCCTTCTGGGATATGCACATGTTTGAGGAAGTGAACATACCTTTCCACAGTGGTAATGTCTACTCTGACCAGATAATTGGGTGGACATGGGTTCTGACCCTCTGCGTACCGACAAACTCTTCAGGATGCCTGCCCTGTGTCATCTATCCCATCCTCTCATACATATCTGCTGTAAGTGTGGTCTCATTGCTAAGGGCAAGTGACATCATGGTGAAGGGCATGCCAATGAAATAGTACTTGGGCCCCAAATATTTACAAATCCATCACAACCTCTTGTAGCAAGTGTACTGTGGATATAATGAAGGAAAATAGCACCATTAGATAAATCTGCTAGATATTACATTCCTTTAGTCTGTGACATTTGCATATGCGCTTCCTTTGTAGTTCAGGACTTTGGTCAAATATTCAATAGCCATCTAATATGTAACAGCACTTAACACATAACCTTGCTTAAATATTGGACCCATTGCAGTCTTATGTCTGCATATCACCCATGTTTTTTTAACTCCTGCATCCAGTCTGAAGCAAGCTGTTTCCACACCAGCCAGTCCCTGCATATTGAGGGTGTGGATGCCTTCTCAGGCTGAGGAGAGGAGCCTACAGTACAATGAGCTCTGGGGTCCCTCAATGATTCCAACTTCCAGGAACCACATCACATTCCCTTCTGGGCAGCATTGGAAACATCTGAGAGAGGTATTATCTTATGTCCTCCTAAAGCCGGCCTTGGGGGTAAGAATGTGCATTCAAAACAACCCAAGTGTCCCTCAACAATGGATGGGTAAATAAAATGTGGTATATACTACAACGGAATATTATTTAGCCTTTAGAAAGGAAATCCTGTTATATATTACTGCATGGATGAACCTTGAGGACATTATGCCTAGTGAAAGAACCTAGATACAAAAGGATAAATTTGTATGATTCCACTTATATGACATATCCAGAGTAGCCATATTTATACAGACAGAAAGTAGAGTGGTACCAGGGGCTTGAGACAAGGGGGTGGAGAGTTGTTTAATGGATAGTTTCAGTCAGGGAAAAGGAAAAGACTTCTGTACAGGGGAGAATCCAAGATGGCAGCATAGGTAAACACCTACACTGTTGCCTCACACAACAATTTCAAAACTACAACTAAAAGACAGAACGGACATCATCCAGAACCACAGGAAAGCTGGCTGAGTGTAAGTTCTACAGCTAGAAGGAAAGAGAGGGGCTCACAGAAACCCAGAGGAGCTGCAAAAAACTGAAGTACAGAGACGCGCACGCTGAGAGCACAGGTGCCGGAGTACCTGGGTGGCTTTCTCTGGGGGGAGGGAAACAGAAACTCCCAATGGCACAGAACCCCTTATCTTACGACACTAAACCCCAGATCCAGTCGAAACTCATATGGGGGAGTTTGCACTGTGAAAAGGGAGAGGTGCACGGAAATTTAGGGGAGTCGCCAAAGATCAGAGGTCTGGTGGTGCGCATGGCACTGCGCAGTGGACAGATTGCTGATTGTGCCACTGGCTTTCGCGAGTGGGCGGGAGACAGACCCTCCCAACTGTGCCACTTCTGACTCCACTAAGCCCCTGTTTCGGGCGAAACCTTGGAGACCTAGACTCATGTGGTCCTGGTGCACAGGGGAGCTGAAAAGGCAGCGGTCTAGAGGCACTGCAGGCACGCGCGAACAAGGACTGCTCCAGCGATTACCCAGTCACATGAGACTCAAGGGCCGTGGAGGGCAGGCCGACTGGAAGGCAAGGCGGTCCCTTAAGCCCTGAGACTCCACCCATCCCAAGCTCAACAGAGGCTTCTTCGGTTTTGCAAGTCTGGTATCATAAGGCTGAATTCAACACAGAAGTTTCCCCGACATAGTGAAAATGCCGAGACAAGGGAAGGGATCACAAACAAAAGAAATGGAGGAAAAAAAACGACTGGATAGAGAGTTCAAAACCACGCTTATAAGGTTTTTCAAGAATATGCTAGAAAAGATGGATAAATTTATCAAGTCCCAAGAGGAGATGCAAAAGATCCAACTAGAGATGATGGGTAAATTTAGTGAGTCCCAAGAGGAGATGAAAAAGGACCAACTAGAGACACTGACTGAAATAAAAAATATTATACAGAGTCCTAACAGCAGACTAGAGGAATGCAAGAATCAAGTCAAAATTTTGAAACATAAAGAATCAGAAAACACTCAACTGGAAAAGCAAGAAGAGAAAAAGAATCCAAAAATGTGAAGATAATGTAAGGAGCCTCTGGGACAGCTTCAAGCTTACCAACATCAGAATTGTGGGGGTGCCAGAAGAAGAGAGAAAGCAAGATACTGAAAACCTATTTAAAGAAATAATGACTGAAAACTTCCCACACCTGGTAAAAGAAATAGACTTACAATTCCAGGAAGCACACAGAACCCCATATAAAAGGAATCCACACCAAGACACATCATAATTAAAATGCCAAGAGCAAAAGACAAAGAGAGAATATTAAAAGCAGCAAGAGAAAAACAGTTCATTACCTACAAGGGAGCACCCATACGACTGTCAGCTGATTTCTCAACAGAAACAATACAAGCCAGACGGGAGTGGCAAGAAATATTCAACGTGATGAATAGCAAGAACCTACAACCAAGAATAATCTATCCAGCAAAGCTATCATTTAGAATTGAAGGGCAGATAAAGAGCTTCACAGAGAAGAAAAAGCTAAAGGAGTTCATCAACTCCAAACCAGTATTATATGAAATGCTGAAAGGTACTCTGTTAGAAGAGGAAGAAGAAAAAGGTTAAAGCCAAAAAATTATGAACAACAAATACATATCTATCAACAAGTGAATCTAAAAATTAAGTGAATTAAAAATTTGATCCACAGAATAAACTGGTGAATATAATAGAATCAGGAGCACAGAAAGGGAGTGGACTGATAATTCTCAGGGGGAAAGGGGTAAGGGGTGTACAGGGAGAGACTGGACAAAAATCATACACCTATGGATGAGATCAATGGGAGGGAGGTAAGGGCAGAGGGAAGGGTGGGAGCTGGGTGGAGGGGTGCTATGGAGGGGAAAAAAAGAGAAACAAATGTAATAATCTGAATAATAAAGATTTAATTAAAAAAAAGACTTCTGGACAAGGTGGTAGCTGTGCAACATTGTGAGTGCACCTAATGCTACTAAACCATACACTTAAAATCGTTATAAAATGGACCCTGGCTGGTATTGCTCAATGGGTATAGTGCCAATCAAATTACCAAAGGGTTGGGGGTTCAATTTCCAGTCAAGGGCATGGATCTGGGTTGCAGGTTTGATCACACCCCCAGTTGGGGGTGGGGTGTGGGAGGCCACCAATCAATGTGACATACATTGATGTTTCTCTGTCTCTTCTCTGTCTCTCCCCTCTCTTCCGCCTCCCTTCCATTCCTCTCTAAGGATCAATGGAAAAAAACAGAAGTGAGGATCTTTAAAAATTATTAATTTTATGTTATTTATTAAAAATCAAAACATGGAGCCTGACCTGTGTGCCTCAGTGGTTGAGGGTTGACCTATGAACCAGCAGGTCATGATTCAATTCCTGGTCAGGGCATGTATCTAGATTTTGGGCTTGATCCCCAGGGTGCGGGGCATGCAGGAGGCAGCTGGTTGATGATTGTCTCTCATCATTGATGTTTCTATCTTCTCCCTGCCTTCCTTCCTCTCTGAAATCAATAAAAAATATTTTTAAAAATAAAATAAAAAACAAAAACATGGGATGGAGACTCAGATATGACGATCACCTCCTGGCTCTGTGTGAGGAGGGCTGGGCAAAGGAGCAATGCCTCTGCCGGCACTTTTCTCTGGGGAAAGCTGCCCCTCCAGCTCTCTCCTGAAGCCAGACAATTCTGTTCCTCCCCTTATGTCCCTGGCACCTTTCAAGCTGCTGCCCCAGTGCTGGAGCTCAGAGAGAGCAAATTCAAGTTGAAGTTCTTACGAGCAAAAACTGAGATTTCCAATGGAAGAAAATGTTTTTCATTAAGACTGCAGCATCAAGCACTGCCCTACAAATTTCAGACTTGCTAGTCTCACAATTATGGGCATTAAGTCACACTAAGGAACAGACAAGTAATTGGCTTTCTTATTTTTCACAATCTGGCATCACCTCCATTCTCCAGTGTGAAGCAGATCAAAAGACAATGTTAAATCAATCCAATTTTTTCTCTTATCAGTCCTTAATCTGCCAAAAAAAAAAAACTCAAATTTCAGCTACTTACTTTTTCCAAATAACTTAATTTGAAGAAACTGGAACAGCTAAACAATAAAAAATGGAATATCCCAAATGTATGCCACAGAATCATTGAAGTGTTACACCCAAATATGGTAGGATTACTGTAGTTGGCATCATAGTGAGAAAAGTTAGCTTGACGTAAGCATACAGGGCAAGGTCCAGTGGGAAACTAAAGCAGGTGGGACATAGGTGGGGGCAGACACGGCAGTTTGAGCAGCCTAACCACAGGAACCAACCAAGCAGAAATAATAGTGTTTCTGACCCAAAGCGGGAGGCGTGAGAAACCAAGAGAGGGCCTGCAACAATAAGGTGTACTGACGCATAGAAACAAAGTTCAGCATAGGAACAGAGAAAGAACACATAGAAACAGTGAGAGTTCAGGTTCGATGCTGGGCAAGAACAATTGAGAGAATCAATTAAGTGGCAACGCGAAAGATATAAAAGCAGAATTGTAGCAAATACAGAAGCCTGGACTACAAGGCTTCACCAGGCAGCCCATTGTTGGAGCCCCCTCTTCATGTGGTGAGTCTGAATCTGCTTGTAATCAATTTTCCACACTTTTGCTTCTTAAATCTTCTGGACTACAGAGCTCATTCTTTGACATCGCGACACAACCCCGGGAAAAACCCTCAGCTCGCCATCCAGTTACCAGCTGGCTGGGAGATCTTTGGACTTGGAACTAGACTTGTCTGCCTTGGTGGGATTGGTGTTGGAGGTTCAACCTCAGCTGCTGCTGATGGGAGGCAGATGGAACATGGGTTCCAGCAAGTAGAGTGTTATTAGGCAACTGGTGGGAGGCCAGGCAAGCAGGGGCCTTAGAGAAGTCCAAATAGGTAGCAGATGGAACATAGCTATAAGCTTCAATATTCAGAGATGCAGGCAGGCAGGCCATGTTAGCAGCATCTGTCAGTGGGTAACAGTAGCCTACTCAGGTACTGGGTCTGGGTCAGAATTAAGACTCCTTATCTTTATAGAGTCCATGAGAGCAAACTTGCACTCCAGGCCTAAAATGACTGAGCAGAATGCCATCTAAGTCTATTGAAATTCCATATGAAAAAGGAAGGGTGAGGATAACTAAGAAATAAGATTAGTTGGGTGGAGGGCCTAGAAAAGGTCTGTACATTGTTGCTTTTTCGTCGGCTTCCTTAGCTCATTGTTAGCATGCAAGATTAAAAGCCAAGCAAAAGTTGCTCAGTGGTTGAGTGTCAACCTATGAACCAAGAGGTCATTAGTCCTTGTCAAGAGCACATGCCTGGGTTGTGGGTTCGATCCTCGGTAGGGGGTATAAAGGAGGCAGTCGATTGATAATGTTTCTCTCATCAATGTTTTTCTCTCTCTATCCCTCTCCTTTCAGTTCTAAAATCAATAAAAACATATTCTTAAAAAGCCAAGCAAAATTTTAGAATGAAGAGCATCTCTTTTTAATGAAATGTATTCTTGAGGCCAACTAATTCAGCTACCAGAGATTCCTAATGAAATATATTCACAGCAGGGTCAGAGGAAAGAACCTTGACGAGGAGGAAAAATGAGGGAAGTGGCCTCCTTGGATCTGGTGCTGAGCACAGGCTGGTATATGTTTTGTGAGAGGGTTGTAAGGTTGTAAAGCCACTGTAATCTGGACTGTGATGTGACCTCTTTGTATGCATGGGTTAGTAAGACCTGCGATGTTCAACACACACACACACACACACACACACACATGCAAGTGCACGTGCAATTGCATACTTACATTTTTATTTCTGTCCTCTTGATGATACTGTTTATGATGTGTGTATCCTGATTTGTCTCCTTTTAGTTATGGTGTATACATTTTTCTACCTATAAAACCACTTTTTTCACTTCTCAAGGCACTTTATCTTTTTCCAGTTTTATTCAGGAATAATTGACATATACCACTGTATAAGTTTAAGGCAGACAGCATGATGATTTGATTTGCATATATTGTGAAATGATTACCACACTGGGCTCAGCTAACATCCATCTAGGATGTGAAAAACAAAATTGAAATCTCTAATGGAGCAACTTGAGTTAATTTTCTCTTCAAAGTCAAAACCACGATTCCTATATTCTATTGTGCTTTTTTTTTAAGGTTCTTACACTGTTTCTTAAATTAGATATTAGATCTTGTGTTTGGATCTGATTTCATAGTTTACCCAGTTTTTTACACTAGAATAACTCTATTAATTTATTTCCTGAAAGGAACTACTTTTTAAAATTAGGAAGTCTACAATGCTTTAGGGTTCATTTAAAAATCAATTCTAAGAATTCTGTATTTTTAAAAAATTACATTACTGGCAAATTAATTGTAGATTTCAGGTATCTAAATAGTGACATTTTTAATAAGGCTAAACTGTACCTGAGTGAAACCTGTGTGTAGTCAGAAGTGGGCTGACTTCCAAGACACAGCTGTGAGGGTGGAGATTATTTTTCTTTTAATTTGAGGTCACTTTGTCTGGCTCGTCCTATCCCCATAGCCCAGTCATGGTGACCTAATGCATAGAGGAGGGAATCTGGCAGAGAGGAGCAGAGGCAAGCAAACCTCAGAGGAGCTGAAGGCTTTCCTGAGCTGGTTAAATGTGCTATGCTCTCTAAGTGCTACATGGAGTGGAACCTGCCAGAAAGTCCTGCTCTCTCCCCGGCAAATTCTCAGTTATTCTGAGCTCCTGGAGGAGGCAGAGACTTCCCCACTTCTCTCTCTCTCTTATTCCTGCCCACCTGTGTGTGTGTGTGTGTAAACATGTATGAAGATATGTATAAATACAGATGTTAGTGTGTGTGACTAAATGTTACTGTTTAAGCGTGTGTTTACAGTAAGTGAGTAGGAGCATGTGAATGTCAACTTGTATGGTTATTTATAGATGTGTATAAATGTGTGTGTGAATGTATGAATTGTGTAAATGTGTGAATGTGTATGTAAGCATGTATGAAAGGATGGGTCTGCATGTGTGTGTGGCTGTGTGAATGTCAAGGTGTATGAATGATTGTGAATTGGTGTATATGAATGTGTGTGTGTGTATGTGTTTGTGCTCTGGGAAGGGAGTTCTTTTGTTATAACCTTAAGGCCTCAAATGTAGACCTTTGGTCTCTTCTGATGAAGTTAAAGTCACAGCAAGACATGGGCAGCCTTGAACCACGATACTATCCATTTCTAGCATGTCTCCCATAGTGGACATCACCAACAAAGCCCTGTGAGTCAGTACTTTAGAAAGTAAATTCTTCAATTTTCTGTGGTGGCACAGTTATCATATGGAATCAATTACTTGGAGTTAAAATCTTTATTAATGTAAACATTAAAATAGGCCCCCATTTTAAGCCCTGTTGGCACTTCTCAGCTCTCTCCTCCAAGGGCGGCTCGATGGCCCGGCTGGAGGGTGTGGTTGCCATGGGGGGTTCCATCGCCAGTTGAAAGCGGCTGTGCATCAGGCAGCTGCTGGGCTGGCCTCAGGTGTAAGCGTCTCAGGAGCGGGCCTGCTCTGTGCCTCTCTGCACATGATGGCCACCCCACACAGCTTCCCTGCCTCTCTTAACAAGCCTGTGGGATAGACAGGGGGAACCAAGGCTTGCCCAGGATTTCTCAATGGACCTCACACACCAGGTTCTTATTATTACTGTGTGTCCAGAGGCATTCTGGGAGTGGGAAGTCAGGTAGCCTAAGCACATCCCACCACAATTCTGCTTTAAGACCTGGCCTTCTTTTCTTTTCTCCGTTTTGGATAGTTTTATCACAGTGGAATTGACCATTTTCACTGTTTTTCAGTGCACAGTGAAGTGGCGTTAAGGACATTCATACTGTTGTGTGGCCCACACCACCATCATCTCCATCACTTTTCCCATCTTCTCTAACCAAAACTCTGTCCCCAGTAAACAACTCTGCGTCCCACCCCTACCACCACCACTGGTACTTCCATCTTACCTTCCATCTCTGATTCCCATGGCCCTAGGGACCTCATGTGAGTGGAATCACACAGTGGTTGTCTTCTTTTGACTGGCTTTTGCACTGAACATGTCATCAAGGTCCATGCACATTGTGTCACAATATTCTTCCTGTTTTTTAACTGAATCTATTAGGTTGACAAAGTCATGTGGGCTTCAGGTGTACAATTCTATAAAACATCACCTGCATATTGTAATGTGTGCTCACCACCCCAAGTCAAGTCTCCTTCCATCACCATTTGACCCCCTTTACCGTCTTCCACCTCTCCCACCCTCTTTCTCTCTGGTGATCACTACAGTGATGTTGGTGTCTATGAGTTGTTTTTCTTTGCTTAATCCCTTCATCTTTTTCACCCAGCCCCATAACCCCCTTCCCCTCTGACAACTATCAATCTGTTCTCTTTCTATGAGTCTGTTTCTATTTTCTTTGTTAATTTATTTTGTTCATTGGATTCCACATATAAGTGAAATCATATGCCATTAGTCTTTCTCTGATTGGCTTATTTCACTTACCATACGGTTCTCCAGGTCCATCCATGCTGTCACAAATAGTAAGATTCCTTTCTTTTTCATAGCCAAGTAGTGTTCCTTGGTGTCAATGTACCAAAGCATTTTTATCCACTCATCTACTGATGGGCACATGGGCTGCTTCCAGATCTTGGTATTGTCAATAACACTGCAATGAACATAGCAGTGCATATATTCTTTCAAATCAAAGTCTCTGATTTCTTGGGATACATTTCCAGAAGTAGAATTTCTGTGGCATAAGAAAGTTCCATTTTTGATTTTATGAGGTAACTCCTTACCACTTTCCACAGTGGCTGCACAAAATGCATTCCCCATAGAGTTGCACCTCTCTGCACCTGCATACGATGGGGACCCCCACACAGCTTCCCTGCTTCTCTTAACAGGCCTGTGGGGTAGACAGGGGGAACCAAGGCTTGCACAGAATTTCTCATTGGACCTCACACCCCAGGCTCTTCTCATCACTGTGTGTCCAGAGGCATCCTAGGAGTGGGAAGTCAGGTAGCCTAAGCACGTCCCACCACAATTCTGCTTTAAGACCTGGCCTTCTTTTCTTTTCTCAGTTTTGGATAGTTTTATCACAGTGGAATTGACCATTTTCACTGTTTTTCAGTGCACAGTGAAGTGGCGTTAAGGACATTCATACTGTTGTGTGGCCCACACCACCATCATCTCCATCACTTTTCCCATCTTCTCTAACCAAAACTCTGTCCCCAGTAAACAACTCTGCGTCCCACCCCTACCACCACCACTGGTACTTCCATCTTACCTTCCATCTCTGATTCCCATGGCCCTAGGGACCTCATGTGAGTGGAATCACACAGTGGTTGTCTTCTTTTGACTGGCTTTTGCACTGAACATATGGTCAAGGTCCATCCACGTTATAGCTTGTGTCACAATATTCTTCCTGTTTTTTTTTTTTATTGAATATATTAGGTTGACATTGGTAAATAAAAGTCATGTGGGCTTCAGATGTACAATTCTATAACACATCACCTGAGAATTATAATGTGTACTCCACCACCCCAAGTCAAGTCTCCTTCCATCACCATTTGACCTTTATCCTCTTCCACCTCTCCCACCCTCTTTCTCTCTGGTGATCACTATAGTGATGTCGGTGTCTATAAATTGTTGTTTTTCTTTGCTTAATCCCTTCATCTTTTTCACCCAGCCCCATAACCCCTTTCCCCCCTGACAACTATGAGTCTGTTCTCTTTCTATGAGTCTGTTTCTATTTTCTTTAATTATTTTTCTCATTGGATTCCACATATAAGTGAAATCATATGCCATTAGTCTTTCTCTGATTGGCTTATTTCACTTACCATACGGTTCTCCAGGTCCATCCATGCTGTCACAAATAGTAAGATTCCTTTCTTTTTCATAGCCAAGTAGTGTTCCTTGGTGTCAATGTACCAAAGCATTTTTATCCACTCATCTACTGATGGGCACATGGGCTGCTTCCAGATCTTGGTATTGTCAATAACACTGCAATGAACATAGCAGTGCATATATTCTTTCAAATCAATGTTTTTGATTTCTTGGGATACATCCCCAGAAGTGGAATTGTTGTGTCATAAGGAAGTTCCATTTTTAATTTTTTTTAGTAATTCTATACTGATTTCCACAGTGGCTACATCAAATGCATTCCCAGTAGCAGTGCATGAGGGTTGTCATCACTCCACATCTTCACCATCTTGTTTGTTTATTTATTGATGATAACTTTCTGAATGGTGTGAGGTGATATCTTGTGGTTTTCATTTGCATTTCTCTGCTGATTAGTGATGTTGAGCATCTTTTCATATATGTATTGGCCATCTGTATGTTCTCTTTGTAAAAGTATCTATTTAGGTCCTTTACCCATGTCTTAAATTGGAATGTTGTAGTTTTAGTGTTGAGTTTTATAAGGTCTTTACAAATTTTGGATATTAAGCCCTTATTAGATGTATAGGAGAATATGTTCTCCCATTCTGTGGGTTGTCTTTTCATTTTGTTGTTTCCTTTGTTGCACAAAACATTTTTAGTTTGATGTTGTTCCATTTATTTATTTTTTCTTTTGTTTCCCTTGCTCAAGGTGATATACCAAAAAAAAATATTATGAGAAATGTCCGAGATTTTACTGCTTATGTTTTCTCCTAGAATATTTATGGTTTTGATTCTAATAATATGGTTTTGATTCTAATAATATTTAAGTATTTAATTCATCCTGAATTTATTCTTGTGTATGATGTAAGAAGGTGGTCTAGTTTTTTTTTTTGCCTCATAAATCTGTCCAGTTTTCCCAATGCAATTTATTGAATAGATTATCTTTACCATATTGTATGTTCTTGCCTCCTTTATCAAATATTAATTGATCATAAATGTATGTGCTTATTTCTGGGCTTTTTATTTGGTTCCATTGATATACATGTCTGTTTTTATGCCAGTGCCATGCTGTTTTTATTACTATCACCTGTTAGAATAGTTTGATATCAGGTAGCATGATGCCGCCAACTTTGTTCTTCTTTCTCAAGATTGCTGTGGTGATTTGGTGTTTTTTTTTGTGGCTCCATATTAATTTTGGGAATATTTGTTTTATTTATGTGGAGTATGCCACTGGTAACTTGATAGGAATTGCATTGAATCTATAGATTGCTTTGGGTAATATGGACATTTTAATAATGTTATTTCTTCCTCTACAAGAACACGGTATACCTTTCACTTAACTGTATCTTCTTCAATTTTTGTTGTTAATGCTCACCTGAAGATATTGTTTCTATTGCTTTCTGTAGAGTGGAAGGGAGAGCCAGAAGGGTAGAAAGAGAGAGAGAGACACACACACCGATCGGTTGCTTCCTGCATGCACCCTGACCTGGGCTAAGGATCGAAGCTGCAACCCAGGTACATGCCCTTAACCAGGAATTGAACCTGTGACACTTTGGTGTGTAGGTTGGCACTCTAACTACCGACCCATACCAGCCATGGCTTCAATTTATTTCTTTAGTGTCTTATAATTTTCCAAGTATAAGTCTTTTACATCCAAGGTTACATTTCTTTTTAGGTATATTTTATGTAATTGTAAATGAGATCATTATCTTAGTTTCCCTTTTGGTAATTCATTATTTGTGTTTAAAAATGCAACTGATCTCTGGATATTATCTTGCTACTGTACTAAATTCATTTATCAGTTCTAGTGGTGTTTTGATGGAATCTTTTGGGTTTTCTATATAAAGTGTTATGTCTCTGTAATGACAGGTGTTTTTTTTTTCTTTCCAATTTGAATGCTTTTTCTTTCTTTTTTCTCTGTGGCTACAACTTTTTCTTTCTTTTTTGCTGTGACTACAACTTCCACTACTATGTTGAATAAAAGTATGAAAGCAGCCATCCTTGTCTTGCTCTCGCTCTTAAGGGAAACGCTTTTAGTTTTTGCCCATTGAGTATGATGTTGGCTATAGATTTGATATACACAGCTTTTATTTTGTTGAGGTGTGATCTCTCTATTCCAACTTTGCTGAGAGTTTGTATCATAAGTGGGTGCTGGATTTTATCAAATGCTTTTTCTGCATCTATTGATATGATCATTTAATTTTTATTCTTTACTTTGGTTATATGCAGTATCACATTTATTGACTTTTTTGATATTGTACCAACCTTGCATCCCCGGAATAAGTCCCACTTGATCATGGTGGATGATCAAGTTTGCTAATATTTTGTTGAGGATTTTAGCATCGATGTTCTTCCTTTGAGGTTTCTATATCTGGTTTTGGAATTAGGATAACGCTGGCTTCATAAAGTGAGTTTGGGAGTCTTCCCTTGTCTTGAAATTTTGTAATAGTTTGAGAAGTACAGGAATTAGTTCTTTGAATGTTTGGTAGAATTCACCTGTGAAGCCATCCAACCCAGCACTTTTCATTTGTTTTGTTTTGTTTGTTTGTTTGTTTGTTTGTTGTTAATTTTCACTTGAGGATATTTTTTCCCATTGATTTTTTTTTAGAGTGTGTGTAAAGGAGGGAGGGGAGAGACAAAGAGAGACGGGAGAGATAGAGAAACATTGATGTGAAATAGCCATATTCATTGTTTGCCTCCTGCAGGAGCCTTTTGTGGATAAAACCTGCAACGCATTGTAAGTTCTCTTTACAGGGAATCAAACTGGCAACCCTTAGGTGTGCAGTCCAATACTCTAACCACTGAGCACACTGCCAGGGCTGTTGAAAGGTTTTTTTTATTACTACTTCAATTTCATTAGTTGTAATCAGTTTATTCAGATTTTCTGCTTCTTCCTGATTGTGTTTTGGAAGATTGTATATTTCTAGGAATTTATCCATTTTGTTTGGATTGTCCAATTTACTGGTCATATTGACATATTGTGGTCTATAATGTTTTCTTGCCCTTTCCATTTCCGTGGAGTCAGTTGTTACTTTTCTTTCAGTTCTGATTTTATTTGGGTTCTCTCTCCTTTAAAAAATATATATATTTTTATTGATTTCAGACAGAAAGGGGAAGGGAAAGAGAGATAGTTACATCAATGATGAGAGAGGGTCATTGACCGGCTGCCTCCTGCTCACCTCCAACTGAGGCTGGAGCCCACAACCCAGGCATGTGCCCTTGACTGGAATCAAACCTGAGACCCTTCAGTCCCCAGGCTGATACTCTCTGCACTGAGTCAAACCAGCTAGGGCTCTCCTTTTTTCTTGATAAGTCTAGATAAAGATTGGTCAATCTTGTTTATCTTTTCAAAGAACCAACTCTTGGTTTCATTGATATCATTCTCTCCTTTTTGTTTGTTTGTTTGTTTGTTGCTGTTGTTATTTTGTTAATTCTCACCTGGCAATATTTTTTCCATTAACTTTTTAAAAAGATGAAAGAAAGGGAAGAAGGGGCAGGCAGAGAGAGAGAGAGAAACATTGATGTGAGACACACACAGCTAGTCGCCTCCTGTACACATTTCAACCAGAGTTGAGATCAAATCTGCAACCCAGGTACATGCCCTTGACCAGGAATCCAATCCATGGCCCTTTGGTGCTTGAGCCAATGCTCTAGTCCACTGAGTGACACCAGCCAATGCTTCAATGATCTGCTGTAATTTTTTTCATACTCTATTTTATTTACTTCTGCTCTGGCCTTCATTATTTCCTTTCTTCTACTCACTTTGAGCTTTGTTTTTTTCTTTTTCTAGTTCCCTTCAGTATGTTACATTATTTATTTAATTTTTTTTTTAAATTTCTTGAGGTAGGCCTATAATGTTATGAATTTCCCCCTTATGGCTATTTTTGCTGTGTCCCATAAATTTGGGGTTGTTATGTTTTCATTTTCATTTGTTGCAAGGTTATCATATGATTTTTTTTTTCTTGATCTCATTGTTAACCCATTCCTTGTTTAGTAGCATGGTATTTTGTCTTCATGTCTTTGTGTTTCACATTTTTGTTGTTGTTTTAATCCTATAATGATAATTTTTATTGTCCAAAATGTATATAACGTAAGATTTACAATTTTAACCACATTTAAGTATACAAGACAGTAGCATTAACTATATTGACATTGTGCAACTATCATCACCATCCATCTTCAGACCTTTTATTTTTGCTTTTCTTCTTTTTTATTGAATTTATTGGGGGTAGCAATGGTTTATAAAATTATGTTTCAGGTATAATTCTATAATAAATCACCTATATATCAGTTTTTTTCTTGTCATTGATTTCTAATTTTATGCCATTATAGTCAGAGAAGATTCTTGATATGATTTCAATCTTCTTAAATTTGTTTGTTTTGTGTCCTGACATGTGGTATTTCCTACAAAATGTGCACTTGAAAAGCATGTATATTCTGCTGCTTTGGGGTGAAATGCTCTGAAGGTACCAATTAAATCCATCTGGTCTAGTGTGTCATTTAAGGCCACTGTTTCCTTTTTTTATTTTCTGTCTGGAAGATCTATCCACTGATGTTCATGGGATATTAAACACACTACTATGCCAGTATTACTGACAATCTCTCCCTTTACATCCATCCAGATTTGCTTTATATATTTAGTTGCTCCTATGTTGGGTGCATAAATGTTTACAAGGATTAATTCCTCTTTTTGGATTGCAGCCTTTATCATTATGTAGGTTCCTTCTTTGTCTCTTAATATAGCCTTGTTTTAAGTCTGTTTTTTTCAGATATAGGTATTATTATCCTAGTTTCATTCAGAAGAAGGTCTCTTGTTCACAGCCTATAAATGGGTCTTTTTTTTTTAAGTAGAACTTTGTCTTTTAAGTAGAACATTGAAGCCACTTACATTTAAAGTGATTATTGATAAGTACATATATATTGCCATTTTATTCTTTTAATTATGTTCCTCTTTTTCCCCCCTCTTCTTGGCCCTTTAATATTTGTGGTAATACTGGTTTGGTGGTAATGAACTTCTTTAGCTTTTTCTTATCTGGGAAGCCTTTTATTTCTCCATCAATTTTAAATGATAGCCTTACTGGGTAGAGTAGTCATGGTTGTAAGTCCTTGCTTTTCATCACTTTTAATATTTCATACCAATCCCTTATGGCCTGAAATATTTTGAAATGAGCTGATAGTCTCATGGGAGTTTCCTTGTAGGTAACTAACTGCCTTTCTCATACTGCTTTTAAGATTCTCTTTGTCTTTTTAACCTTTGCCATTTTAATTACAAAGTGTCCTGGTGTGGGCCTTTTTGGGTCCATCTTGTTTTGGAGTCTGCACTTCCTAGACTTGTATATCTTTTTGCTTTACCAGGGAAGTTTTCCATCATTATTTCTTTTAATAGGTTCTTGTTCCCTTGCTCTTTATTTTCTTTCTTCTTGCACTCCTATGATGCAGTTATTTTTATGCTTCACATTGTCCAAAGGTACCTTAAACTGTCATCATTTTTTTAAAATACGTTTTTGAATTCAGAGAGGAAGTGGGGGGAGAGATAAAAACGTTAATGATAAGAGAGAATCATCAATTAACTGCCTCCTATATGCCTTCAACTGGGGATTGCATCGGCAACCTAGGCATGTGTTCTGATCAGGAATCAAACTGTGACCTCCTGGTTCATGGGTCACTGAGCTACCCCAATTGCGTTCTCCTTATTTTTTAAAAACATTTTTCCTTTTTGCTGCTCTGATTAATTGTTTTCTGTTACCTTGTCTTCCAAATTATTGGTTCAGTCCTCTGCTTCATTCAACCAACTATCTATTTCTCCTATGGTATTCTTTATTTCAGATTTTGTATTCTTTATTTCTGTGTCTTATGGCTTACTGTTATTTTTCATGCTTACTATCTCTAAGTTCTTACTGATTTCATCCTTTCTTCCCCAAATTCCTTTAGCATCCTTATAACCATGTTTTTTAACTCTGTATCTGATAGATTGCTTGTCTCCTCTTCACTTAGCTTTTTTTTTTCTCTCTCTCTTTTTTAATTTGGGGCATATTTCTTGGTCGTCCCATATTACTGGCTTTCCGTATTTGTTTCTTTGTATTAGACCCTCACTCAGTCTTGGTAGTATGACCTTATGTAGTAAGTATCCTGTGGTACCCAGTGGTGCCATCTTGTTGATCACCAGAATTGAGTGCTCCAGGAATGTCCCTTGTGTGTATTGTATGGGCCACCCTGTTGTAATTGAGTCTTGATTGCTCTTGGCCTATTCACATGTGGGGTCAACCCACAGCATGGCTGACTCTGAGGATCAACCATGGCCACAGTTTATGAGCTGCTGTGGAGATGCCGACCACATTGAGCAGAATTTGTCTCATCAGGTTCTGGTGCCTACAGAGATCTCCCTTTGGATATGCTGCTTGTAAAGCTAACTGGATCCTGCTCTGATGTCATCTGAATCTGGCCACTGAGTGCATTGGTCCTGGGGCCTCCTGAGGGGGACTCTGGTGCCAGCCAATGTGAGATGCTTCTTATTACTGGCCCTGGGTAACCTCTTTGGAGCTACAAAGAGCCACAATTCACAGTTTGTGGCTACCTCTTCTAGACCTGAATGAGCATAAGAAGGTCCAAACCAAGGCTGGCTTTTCCCAGCACTGGGCCTAGGGGCAGTTCAACAAAGTTCCCAAGGCACCTTAAGATCGTCTCCACCTGCTGGCTGGCTGTTAGGCTCAGTCACTGAAAGAGCCTCTGTAGGTACTCAAGTTGCATGAGGCAGGTTTTCAGTTTGTCCCCAAGTAGGGGCCCGTAGTGTTCACCAGATTGATACTGGTTCAAACTCAATGAGGCCACTCAGCAAATGTCCCACAGTATACCAGGTGGGTGTTCACACACCTTTAAGCAGTGTACAAAAGACCCAGACCTGGATTCCTGAATCTCATTGTAAGAGTGGAATTTAAAAGTCATAACAGATTGCTTCCCAGAAGTTAAAATGTCTGGGATCCATAGTCTAAGATCAGCCATGTGAGCTCAAAGGCTTTGCAAAGTGTCCATGAGTTCTCATAGGCCAGGAAGCTGCTTCTCGTTATAGGCAATTCTTGGGTCCCCGGGAATGTGGTCAGGGAGGGAGAGCATGGCAAGGTCATGCAGCTGTGATCCTATTACTGTGTCATGAAATGTATAGTCTCTTCATGTGTGGCTGATACTAGCAGATGCTTCCTTCCATTTCCATCCTAAGAAAACTGCAGTTCTGTTCAGACGTCCACCCAGATGCATGTTCCCTGGCTTCCTGGCCAACACTGTGCCAGCCTTCTGTCCTCAAGACTGGGTGACCCAGGTTGGCAGGAGTGCAGGGAAGGGCAGGTAAAAATCACTTGACCCTTAGGAGGATTGAAAATGCTATTAGAACCATTAAAGCTTTAAAAAAAAATTTTTTTCTGTGTGTGCTCCCACACTAGAACTAAGCAGTCAAAGTGATGCTTAGCTCGCTCTCAAGGAAGCACAGTTCTGCCTTGCCCCAGTTCCAGATGTGGCCAGAACAGTGACAGAGGTGACTGGAGGAAGAAGACAGGACATTCCTCTCTCAGCAGTGTAACACCATCACAGACATGATTCTATCTGGACAGCTGACTACTGCTGGAGCCCTTCAGATGTTTAGACATGATCTAATTTATATTTTTTAAAGATCACTCTCTCTGATTTGTCATTTTATGTTTATTCTTTTAAAATTTCATTTTTAATAATTAATTTTTTTTCCAATTAGAGTTGACATTCAATATTAGTTCCAAGTTTACAGCATAGACATATATAGAACTTACAAAGTGATCCTCCGGAATAGTAGTATGGGGTTTCTTTTAAAAGGGTATTAATCCTGTTCATGAGAGCTCCACCCTCATGAGCCAATCACCTTCAAAGGACCCACCCTTTATTTGTTTTTAATTGAATTTATTGGGCTGACACTGGTTAATAAAATTATATAGGTTTCAGATATACACTTCTGTAATGCATTATCTGTATCTTGTATTGTGTGTTCACCACCCCAAGGCAAGTCTCCTTCCATCACCGTCTATCCCCACTTTACTCTCTCCTACGTTCCCCTACTCCATCCCCTGTGGAGATCACTTGTGATTTGACATTTGAAATGATATTGAGATGTGCCTTGAGAGCACAAGTAGGATTCAGATAGATGAAGAGGGTGAGAAGGTGCTTCAGGTACAGAGAGTGGGCACGTGGCCTGGAGACAGGAGAGATGAAGACCGGAAAGACCAGAGCACATGCTCCTCAGATGCCTGTGAATAAGGAGACAGGAGAGAGAAACAGAAGACCTTCCATGGAGCGGGCAAGGCTGAGGAGAAAAGGAACCCACCACAGAGTGGTCTGAACAAGAGACATAATGGACCCTCCATGGGAAGGCAGGAGGAACAGGGAACTGTGAAAAGGGGCAAGGCCGGGTGAACAAGGAAACCTTTCTGGGGGGATAGGGGACCCTCTATGGAGGGGCAGTGTCAAACATCTCTCCTCTCCTGTCCTCCCTGCTCTGCCCCTTCCATGGAAGGTCCCTGTCCCCCTGCCCTGTACACTCCATGGAAGGTCCTTGTCCCCCTGCCCTGTACCCTCCATGAGGATCCCTGTCCCCCTGCCCTGTACCCTCCATGAAGGGTCCTTGTCCCCCTGCCCTGTACACTCCATGGAGAATCCCTGTCCCCCCTTCCCTGTACCCTTCATGGAGGGTCTCTGTCCCCCCTGCCCTGTACCCTCCATGAGGATCCCTGTCCCCCTGCCCTGT
>JAAGEH010000392.1:18567661-18766573 GCA_011751065.1 Lasiurus cinereus
GAAAGAAAGAAAGAAAGAAAGAAAGAAAGAAAGAAAGAAAGAAAGAACTGTCATATCCTTTGAAAGAGACATCTTGAAAATACCTATAGAAAGTTGTCATTTTTTTATGGTGAAGGGACTGGAGTCCATGTTGATGAAAACACCTTGGCAGCTATGACAGCTGGCAGTGGCAGCAGCAGCAAGGTGATGGGGTTGCCTCCTGCAGACTGTGGCTTACCCGGGGAGCAGGCCTAAGTGGTCAGTAGGACATCCCCTGAGGACTCCCAGATTGTGAGAGAGGGCAGGCTGGACTGAGGGAACCCCTCCCCCCATGCACAAATTTGACACACTGAGCCTCTAGTTTTGTAATAAACCTGATTCATTAACATATAAATACATATGATTTCTTAAACCTCTTTAGAATATCCAAATTAAAAAAATCTTTTTTATTTTTTTATCAAAACCTATTTTTCATTTTTTGGTTCAGAAATACAGGAGCTGCTCTGTGAGCTGCCTCAGGAGGGAGAGAGTCCTAAGTGCAGACCAGGTTCACACTAGGATTGGCCTCCTGTTCCTTGTCCCCTACACACCAGCCCTTTGGCCTCTCGTAGCCTGTTGACCATGGTGCTCCTGACACCTCATCTCATGTTCACCCACTCAGTGTTGCTTCCTGCAGGGCCCAGGGACTCCCATCCCATGGCTGTGAGGGCACAGGCTGCCATGCAAGTCCACCTGGTTTCTTGTTTCTTTACCTTCGCTCACCCACTCCTCAGTATGAAGGCTTTTGCCTCCATGACGTCATCATTCTCCTTAACTGGTAAAATACATTATTGGATCCCAATTAATCTGGGCCCTAGCATCTTCCCCTGAGAAGATCAGAGGTAAATTAGTTAATAATTCATTTGAACTGGTCTACTTTTCAGGGTTTTGATTTATAAGGTAACTGTACTGCCCCAGGTAACTTCCAATTTTTACGTGGGGCCCATCTGCATGTACTTAGCACTCTATCTCAGTATTAGCAGAAGAAAGATTAAAAAGTAAGCTGGAGAGTTTTAATAGCTTTATAACAATAGCATAAAATGTGAAAGAATGAACTGTATGTAATTACATAAATAATACATTTGTGTAATTGTCAAATAAGGGGAGGTGTTATGAATCACTTAGTTTTAATTGTAGGATACTTGATTGTTTCAGAAATATAATTGTAATCAAGAAACAATTGTTCATAGTAACTATGTTTATCAGCTTAAATACATGACATCATTACAATATAACTGCTTCAGGAAGAAGAAACTAGAATGAGCTTTTTAAGTGATGGGCAATTGCCGATGGCTCAGCCGTGGTGGCACCGCTCAGGATTGCGCCAGGACACAGGTGGGTGTTGCAGGGCTCCTCTGGGGGTGGGGAGGCAGGCTCTGTCAGCTGTGAGCTCCTCACTTCTGAGTAACTCTATGAAATCCTCACGTGCACGGAGGTGTGGGCACTGCCAGGCCCTTACCCAGGACTGTTCTCAGTGAACACTGTGTCTCAGGATCCCAGGGTGGTTCAGGTGCCTTTCAAGTGTGTGTGGTATCTGCCTCGGCCAAGCTGCCCTGCCCACCTTGACCCAAGATGCTCAACCCTGGGTGGTCTAAGCGTCAGAGAAGTGAGTGTCCTGTGTGAGTAGGTATTGCATTTGGTGTTCATTATTGTAAACAGACTTACAAGCAAGTGCCTCAAGTGTGAGATTGCCTCTCATTTGTATTTGGGTCCCTAGTGCCCACCACATAGTGGTACTTAAGGAATATCAAATGAATGTGTGAAAGCACTGTTCATGATCCTTAGCTTGACAGGTGTTGGTTTCAGGAGGCTTCTTTTGCTCTCAGTCTGTCCACGATTGCTTTACCCACACTGCCACACTCGGTGAATAAACCATCATTCACGTGTTCACTGAGCACCTGCTCTGTACCAAGCCTGCACAGAGGCTACGATCCATTGCTGGACAAGATGAGATGGTCCTCCCCCTCACGAAGCTCATGGTAAATAAGGAAACAGGCCATTGAACAAGTTATTGTGACAGGCAGTGACAAGTGCCACTGGGACATGATGGCAGGGACTGGGGCTGGGACTGCAGAGCCATGTCTTTGCCCAGCGTCACCTTCTCCTTGGCTTGGCGTTCGGAGCCCTGACAGTGTCCGCTTCCAGGGCCAGCATTGTTCACTGCATGGATGTACGAAACATTTCCTGCATTATTTCTTAGATAATTTGTTCTCTCTATTCTTTCCTCTTTTTTTGGTGGCCCTGTTTTGGTGATGTTGGATCTTCTAGGTTGGTGTCCTAATTTTCCTAAAGTTTCATTCCCATTTTTCACCTTTTTGTTTTGTTTTATTTTGTAATCCAAGCATATTATTGATTTTTAATTTTTGTTATTCTACTTCTTAATTTCCAAGAGCCTTTTCTTTTGCTGTGGATATTCTTTTATTTTATAATATATATTTTTTTCTATCACCATTTATAACCCTTATACCCTCTTCCACCTCCACCCTGAATGTTTAGTTTTGTGTGTGTGTGGGGGGGGGGGTTTCATAGCATACTGATCTCATTTCATGGATTTATTTTGTTTTGTTTTTTTCTTTCTTTCTTTCTAAGCAAATTAGAGCTTTTAAAATTTATTTTGGGCTCCTGTTCTTTCTTTCTGAGTTGCTGTTTGTGTCTGCTTGCTCTGGGTTTACCTACTTTTGTGTGTGTGTCTGTGTGTGTGTGTGTGTGTGTGTGTGTGTGTGTGTGTGTGTGTTAACACATTAACCGTTTCCCTCAAATATCTGGTGCTGTCATGCTGTTCCGCTAACATTGGTACATGATTCCCTGACACCTGGCCGAGCTCTGTGTGTGTGGGCAGCCGTGGTGAGGGGTGCTTTGCTCCAGGATGGGGGGTAGGGGGAAGCCCCACTCACAGACTTGACAGCTCTTCTCCTTTAGGTTGTTGGTTCCCCCAGAGAAAAATGTTCCCTCCTTCTGCTGGGTTATAAACTTTGACATTAGCCTTCCAGAGTGAAGTGGAGGAAGGGACCAGTCAGCACCTCCCAACCCTCCTCCCTTTGGTCCCTTCTTGAAAATTCTGGTCCTAAAGACTTTAGATGAGCTTGAGCAATGCGCTGCCCACTCTGACAATGGCTGGCAAGAGCCCAGGATGCAGTGCAGGGTGAGGAGGAACCCTGGAGAGGAGTGGCCCAAGGTGGTGGTTCTGCCCAGGCACCTGTGAGTGCCTGCCTTTTGAGTAACGGGAAACGAATAGTGAGGAGCAGCAACAATGTGACATGTAAAGACTCAAGGAGGTTCCTGCTAAAACTGTCATTGTTCTTTCTTCCCACTGATGGGCTGTGGAGCTCTGGGTGGTTCTAGGGGACACAAAATGCACATGCACATGCACACACAGGTATAGTCACTGTAACACATGCACACAGATGTACACATGTACGCATGCACACACATACACAGGTGCACATGTGCACATGCATACCCTCGTGCATGCACACATACAATTTCTTCTGGGCTGTGAGCCCCCAAGAGCAGAGACCCTGCTGTTCCTCTTTGTGCATCAGGTTTTGCCTCGTCCTAAGAGACTGTGTGGAGCTGAGTAAGCCACAGGGAGGGTCTCTCACATGAAATACACATTATTATCATCATTATCATTGAACACATTCTATGTGTTATAGATTCTGCAATTACATTGACAAATAGCACAAAATCTCTGCCTTCATGGAGCTTACATGCTTGTGGGCCCTAGTGTCATTGTTGTGAACCAGTTCTTCCTTCGGTGGCGGGATTTGCCACACTCCTCATCGTTATGATCCCAGAGAAGGTTCAGTTCCAAATGGGAAAGGCTTTGAACACAGGGGTCAGAAAGTGGGTGTGTAACAATCTTTTCCGCACAGTCTTTTGAAATGTGGTGAACCAACTGCATACCTGCAGGTCTGATAAACCATTTATTTTCTTGAAGATCATGCACGGAAGATGGGGAATTGGAAGAGGTGGAGGCATCCAGGTAGATGGCTTTGAAGAAAGAACTCCTCTAATCAGCTGCATCCGGGACACCTCCACTGTCAGGGGCACCTCATCCAGAGGCCCTTCTCCTCTCCTGAGCCCCTCTCCCTGGACAGTCCCCTTACATTACAATCTACTTTAATTTTGGACTGATCCAAAACAAGAGAAACTTTGAGACAATTCCAACACGGAAGCAGGAGTTAGGAACAGAGGTTCCAAAGTCAGACCCACTGGGTTTGGGAACGCTTTCTGGAAACTTAGCAGCTGTGCAGAACTGGGAAAACTACTAGAACTCTAAGTCTGTTTCCTCATCTGTAAAGTGAAGTTGATAGTGCTTACCTCATAGGGCGTATTGGGGATTAAGTGAAATAACGCTTGTTATGTGCACTGTACTCAGCATAGGTGCCCAATGAGTGACTGTTGTTATGGGTGTTGTTCCCATCACCCCATCAGGCTAGATGTGTGGCTCAGTGATGTTCCTGACACAGGCTTTGCAATGTTTCCACAGCTGAAAAAGAATTCTCACCAAACTGAAGAGAATGCTGGAAAGTCTGACACAGCCTTCTGGTGAAAGGACAAAGGTGAACACTTCCGTGGCCCTCTAAGAGATGCCACATTTGGAGGCTTGCCTGTCCTGCCTGCTCTCGGTGAGGGGTCAGTGCTTATCTGCTCTCCTCCCTCCATCCATTAACTGCCTCAGGTACCCAGATGATACCTGGTTCCACTCAAGCACCTTTCCTCACACAGACCAGTAAGTGTCGGGGCCACAGATCCCACTTAACCGAGTGAAGGCAGGGAAGGGCAGGCATGATAAGGGGAGTGCTCCTGGGAGCAGCAATTTCCTGCATTAGAGAATCCAGCTCACCAATCCTCCCAACTCAGAAGCCACTGCTTGAAATTTAGACTTATTTCTCCATTTTGACTTTTAATGGTGATTTCATTTTTTAAAAAAAAAGAAAAGTTTAGTTGTAGTTGATCTGGCTCAGTGGATAGAGTGTCAGTCTCTGGACTGAAGTGTCCCAGGTTCGATTCTGGTCAAAGGCACATGCCAGGGTTTTGGGCTTGGTCCTCAGTAAAGGGCATGCAGGAGGAAGCTGAATGATGATTCTCCCATGATTGATGTTTCTATCTTTCTCTCCTTCTCCCTTCCTCTCTGAAATCAATAAAAATATATTTTAATAATAATAATAATAATAATAATAATAATAATAAAAGCTTAGAGCCAGAAAAACATGGCAATTATTCCATTCATGTTTAGATATTACCCAGGAACCTCTCATCTCCTAAAAATTTTTAACCCCAAACAAAGCCACTTTTACTAATAATCTTTTTTTTAAATATATTTTATTGACATTTTACAGAGAGGAAGGGAGAGGGAGAGAGTTAGAAACATCGATGAGAGAGAAACATCGATCAGCTGCCTCCTGCACATCCCCTATTGGGGATGTGCCCACAACCAAGGTACATGTCCTTGACCGGAATTGAACCTGGGACCTTTCAGTCCGCAGGCCAACGCTCTATTCACTGAGCCAAACTGGTTTCAGCTAATAATCTTTTTAATAGACTTTATTTTTCAGTACAGTATTAAGTTCACAGTCAAACTGGGCAAAGGCACAGAGTTTCCATGTATCCCACCTCACACCCATGGCCTCCTCACTGTCAAGATCCAATCTAACAACCTTCTATAATGAGCACCTCCAATAAAATATGCTGTCCACAGGAACAGACTCTTTTTTTTTTAAATAAACCTCACAGAATAACTTGCCTTATGTACCAGATGTAGCGGTTAATAATGCTGTGGTTTTTTTTTCAATAGTTGGAGTTACACATATGTTGATATATATGCGATTTAATATGTATGCTATTTTGTTGTATTGACAATAAGCTTCAAAACTTCATATGTCAAATTTTCTGAAGGTGTTAACATCATAGCTATTTTTACACTTAAAAATGTTGAATTTCATGCAAAAAAAAAAACAGAGCATTTGTGGAAAGTTTTAATTTATTACTTTATTTTGAATAAAAGTCCTGCTGAAAGTTATCATATACTTCAGGAAGCTTATGGTGAACATGCTCCATCTCAAGATACTTGTGAATGCGGTTTAAATGCTTTAAAAATGATGATTTCGATGTGAAAGACAAAGAATATCCAGGTCAACAGAAAAAGTTTGAAGACCAGCAATTACAAGAATTATTGGATGAAGATGCATGTCAAACTCAAAAGAAAACTTTCAGGAAGATTAAATGTTGTTCAGCAAATAATTTCCAATCATTTACAAGCAATGGGAAAAATTTTAAAGGAAGGAAAATGGGTGCTACATCAACTGAATGAAAGACAAATGAAAAACCATAAAGTCATCAGTAAAATGTTGCTTCAACAGCATGAAAGTCTTTTTTGCATTGAATTGTGACTGGTGATGAAAAGTGGATTTATTTTGAGAATCCCAAATGCACAAAATCATGGGTTGATACAGGTCAACCATGAACATCGAATGCAAGGCCAAATCACTTTGGAAAGAAGACAATGCTCTGCATTTGGTGGGATCAGGAAGGTGTGGTGTACTATGAGCTTCTAAAACCAGGTGAAACCATTAATACTGATTGTTACTGACAATACATAATCAATTTGAACCACACTTTGATCATCTCTAAAGGTCATCTTCAGTCTCAACTGGACCAGATGACATGGCAAAGTAATTTTGCTTCATGATGATGCACCATCACACACTTCAAATCCAGTTAAAAACATGTTAAAAGATCTTGCCTGGGAAGTATTAACCCAGTGGCCGTATTCACCAGACCTTGCTCCTTCAGATTAGCACTTGTTCTGATCAATGGCACATGTACTTTCTGAGCAGCACTTCAAAACATATGAAGAAGTGGAAAATTGGGTCTCTGAATGGTTTGCCACAAAACAAGAAAAGTTCTATTGTGACGGTATCCACAAATTACCTGAAAGATGGGGAAATGTGTAGCTAGAGATGGACATTACTTTGAAACAATCACTTTTAATGTTTTTCTTGAAATTATCGTGTGTGTTTTTTATTACAAAATCTGCATTATTACACAGTACACCTAGTATACAGTCACATTCTAACCTGGCAAAAAAAATTATGGGAAATGTATCTGTTCTTGATAAAATCATTATTCAACAAAAGTATAATTTTGCCTTCTTGGCTTCAAATTCAACTTTTTCTCCAAAGAAATTATTTATAATTTCTGCTCTTTGGGAGGTGGGGTTGTTTGCTTTTTCAAGTGTACTGTCTGAAATAGGACCTTAAGAGCATTCATCTCGGGTAAAAACTGCTGTTTGACCTGGAAGCTCACATAAATCCATCCCACATCACAAAGGTTATTCTCCTGTGCTTGAGGACCAGAACCATAAGAGATTGATTCCTGTTGACCCAGTGGCTCCAGGAGTTGAGACTGAAGATGACCTTTAGAGATGATTAATTTGCTCAATTTTACAATTTGCTTTCACAAGATAGGTCCACATTCCAACGTCTAGCAGGGGGTGATTGGGAGATAAGGAGCAGTCAACAGGAACCATTGCAGGCCACTGAAACCCACCGACCCCCTTCTCAGCTGTTTGCGGATTTTAGAACAAGTAAAAAAAAAAAATGTGGTTTGCATCTTTAAAAAGGGCTGCATACCCCTGAGACAGTGTGGTTGTGAGTGTGTGGACTCTACCTGTGTATGGTGCCCTCGCAGTTGTCGCTGGCCAGCTCAATAAATCCTTGCTTGCTTACTACCAACTTAGCAACCTTCATAGTCATTTGCAACTGGTTGTGGAAGTTGCCCCACAACACTGTTCACATACGTGTCCTGTAACAAGGAGGAAACTCCTTCCTTCTGCCTCTCGGACTCAGCACCAGGCTCAGTGCTATTGCTGCCTTTGCTGCCATCAAGTTCCTTTCTTTCTGCTTTTTTTGGGTTATCAGAACTACTACGTTTGGTATTTCATCTCCAATAGACTCAAAATCCATGACCCTCAGGGATATGCCCACAAGTGTTCTTTATGTGGAATAACCAAATGTTCTAAACTTAGCCTGTTTACCCACTCCCGCTCTCACCTTTCCAGGAGAACAACTTGGAACCCCACCTGCCTCCTAATCATGCATGCATTGCCTGACAGTGTTTTCAGAAGCCTATATGGACTCCTCAGGTAGGCTGGAGGAGAGAGACCATCACACTTGTTTTTCATGACTGAGGTATAATTTCCACACAACAAAAGTCACCAATGTAAATGTATGATTTCATGTTTTAATAAATGAGTTTAGTCATGTAACCAACACCTCAATAAATAATGATGTAGAACATTTCCATCCTTCCAAACAGCTGCTTCATGCTACTTTGCAGTCCCTTTTCCCTACCTCCAGCCAGGCAACCACTAATCCTTTTGTCATTATAGCTTTACCTTTTCTAGAACTGTATGTCAGTGGAATCAGATAGTATATAACCTTCTGTGTGACTTAGCATGCTTTTGAGATTCATCCACATTGTTGATGTATCATTAGCTCATTTCTTTTTATGGCTTAGTAGTCTGCTGCATAAATAGATAATTTGTCTATCCACTCACCAGCTGATGAACATCTTGAGTTGTTTCCAGTTTGGGGCTCCTATGAATAAAGCTGCTCTAAAAATCTGTGGACAAATCTTAGTGTGAACATGTTTTGCTCTGTTTTTATCGTTAGTAATACAGAAGCAACTCGGGAGTAATCTAGGAGGAAAACTGCCAGATTGTATGTTTAACTTAGAAAAAAATAAAACTCTAATAGTTTTCTAAACATGATTGTAATACAATTATACAGTCCTGACAGCAGTAGATGAGAACTATAGATGTTCTACATTCTCACCAAAACTTGATAATATCAGTCTTTTTTAATTTCAGCCATCCTGAGGTGTGTGGTGTTAATTCATTGTGGTTTTAATTTGATGTTGAGCAGCTTTTCATATGCTAATTTGCCACTAATGTATCTTTTTGTGTAAAATGTTTACGCAAATCTTTTGTCCATTTTGGGAAGGTTATTTGTTTCAAGGTTTCTTGACATATTCTGAATACAAGTTCTTTGTCTGCAATATGCTTAATAAATGCTCCCATTTTCTGACTTGCCTTTTAATTTTTTTTTAACATTGGTTTTATTTTTTTTATATATATTTCTTGATTTCTTTACAGAGAGGAAGAGGGATAGAGAGAAACATCGATGAGAGAGAAACATTGATCAGCTGCCTCCTGCACACCCACTATTTAGGATGAGCCCCCAACCAAGGTACATGACCTTGACGGGAATGGAACCTGTGAACCGTAGGCCCACACTCTATCCACTGAGCCAAACCGGTCAGGGCTTGCCTTTTAATTTTGTTAACAGTGTCTTTTAATAGGCAAAAGTTTAATTTGATGAAATCCACCTAATGATTTTCTCGTTTGTTTTATGTATCTTATTTAAGAAATTTTTGCCTAATCCAAAGTCCCAAAGAATTTCTGCTATGTTTTCTAATAGAAAATTTACATTTTTATCTCTTATGTTAATGATTCTCTTTAGGCTGATGTTTGTATATTGTGTGAGGTAAAATTCAAGGTTCATTGTATTCCATACATCCTGTTTCCCAGCCCCATTGATTGAAAGTACACTGGTACCTCGAGATACGAGTGCCCTAACATACAAGATTTTTGAGATACGAGCCGTCGAGCGAGCCATTTTTTGCTTTGAAATACGAGCAACATTTGAGATACGAGTAATCGCGCTGATCCGCTGACTACACATGACCCACCAATTTACTGCGACTGGAGCTTCTCATAGTTTCCCACACCTCAGTCAGTGTGCTTGTTTACCTCCTTGTCAAAGCATCTTTTGTGCATTTACATACTTTATCACACTTCTTTTAATAACCATGGGTCCGAAGAAAGCGAGTGGAAAGGTCAGTGCTCAGAAGAGGATGACGTCTATTGAATGAAAGTGTGAAATCATAGAAAAATATGAGCAAGGTGTGCGAGTGGCTGACTTGGCGAGGCAATACGGGCGTAGCACTTCAAAGATATGCTCTGTGCTTAAACAGAAGGAGTCGACAAAGGGTATAACGCCAGCTAAGGGCGTTACAATAATTTCTAAGCTCCGTAGCTCTCTCCATGATGGTGTGGGTGACGGAGAAGCAGCTTAAAGGAGATACTTTAACACAGGGCATCATATGCGAGAAGGCGCGAGCGATTTACAGTGATTTGCTGGAGCAGACCCTGCACACTTCCATGGACGAAGCATTGAAAGACTCACTTAAAGCCAGGAGAGGCTGGTTTGATAAATCAGGAAAAGGTCCAGCATTCACTCCATCGTCAGGCATGGTGAGGCAGCAAGTTCGGATGTGAAGGCAGCTGAGGATTACCTCAAAACTTTTTCTGAACTGATAAAAGCCAAAGGATATATCCCCCAGCAAGTCTTCAACTGTGAGGAGACAGGGCTTTTCTGGAAGAAGATGCCAAATAGGACTTATATAAGGGCAGAGGAGAAGGCGATGCCAGGCTACAAACCCATGAAGGATAGGCTAACTCTCGCACTGTGCGCCAACTGCAAGATCAAGCATCTGCTCATATACCATTCGGAAAACTCCAGAGTCTTTAAGTCACATAAGATTTAAAAAGATAAACTGCAAGTTATGTGGAGGGCAAACCCGAAGGCATGGGTCACCAGGCAGTTCTTTGTGGAGTGGGTAAACCTGGTTTTCGGCCCTTCTGTTAAGAAATATCTACAGGAAAACAACCTAACCAAGCAAGTCCTCCTCATCCTCGACAATGCTCCTGCTCACCCACCGAACCTCAAAGATGAACTCCTCGAAGAGTTCAAGTTTATAAAGGTTGTCTACCTACCTCCCAATACCACTCCTATCCTGCAGCCCATGGATCAAGAGGTGATTTCTGGGAGAATCCAAGATGGTGGCATAGGTAAACACCTACACTGCTGCCTCACACAACAATTTTAAAACTACAACTAAAAGACAGAACGGACATCATCCAGAACCGCAGGAAAGCTGGCTGAGTGGAAGTTCTACACCTAGAGGGAAAGAGAGGGGCTCACAGAGACCCAGAGGAGCTGCAAAAAGCTGAGGCACGGAGACGCGCACACGGAGAGAGCGGGTGCCGGAGTACCTGGCTGGCTTTCTCTGGCGGGAGGGAAACGGAGACTCCCAACGGCATTGAACCCTTTCTCTTACGACACTAAACCCCAAATCCAGCCAAAACTCATACGGGGTGAGTTTGGACTGTGAAAAGGGAGAAGTGCCGGAAATTTAGGGGAGTCGCAAAAGATCAGAGGGCTGGTGGCGGCGCGCACGGCACTGGGCGAAGGACAGATTGCTGATTGTGCCGCTGGCTTTCTTGAGTGGGCGGGAAACAGACCCTCCCAACTGTGCCACTTCTGACTCCACTAAGCCCCTATTTCAGGCGAAACCCTGGGGATCTAGACTCATGTGGTCCTGGTGCTCAGGGGAGCTGGAAAGGCAGCGGTTAGAGGCACTGTGGGTGCGGGTGCCCGCACAAGGACCGCTCCAGCCATTATCCAGTCACGTGAGACTCAGGGGCCGTGGAGGGCAGGGCCGACTGGAAGGCAAGGCGGTCCCTTAAGCCCTGAGACTCCCCCCCTCCCAAGCTCAACAGAGGCTTCTGCGGCTTTGCCTCTGGCATCATAAAGCTGAATCCAACACAGAAGTTTCCCCGGCATGGTGAAAATGCCGAAACAAGGGAAGGGATCACAAACAAAAGAAATGGAGAAAAAAAACAACAGGATATAGAGTTCAAAACCATACTTATAAGGTTTTTCAAGAATATGCTAGAAAAGATGGATAAATTTATCAAGTCCCAAGAGGAGATGAAAAAGGACCAACTAGTGATGCAAAAGAGCCAACTAGAGATGGTAAAGGTCCAACTAAAGATGAAAAAGGACCAACTAGAAATTAAACATTCACTGACTGAAATAAAAAATATTATACAGAGTCCTAACAGCAGACTAGAGAAAGGCAAGAATCAAGTCAAAAATTTGAAATATAAAGAAGCAGAAAACACTCAACTGGAAAAGCAAGAAGAGAAAAGAATCCAAAAATGTGAAGATAATGTAAGGAGACTCTGGGACAGCTTCAAATGTACCAACATCAGAATTGTGGGAGTGCCAGAAGAGAGAGAGCAAGATACTGAAAACCTATTTAAAGAAATAATGACTGAAAACTTCCCACGTCAAGTGAAAGAAATAGACTTACACGTCCAAAAAGCACACAGAACCCCATATAAAAGGAACCCAAAGAGGACCACACCAAGACACATCATAATTAAAATACCAAGAGCAAAAGACAAAGAGAGAATATTAAAAGCAGCAAGAGAAAAACAGTTCATTACCTACAAGGGAGCACCCATACGACTGTCAGCTGATTTCTCACAGAAACGGTGCAGGCCAGACGGGAGTGGCAAGAAATATTCAACGTGATGAATAGCAAGAACCTACAACCAAGAATAATCTATCCAGCAAAGCTATCATTCAGAATTGAAGGGCAAATAAAGAGCTTCACAGATAAGAAAAAGCTAAAGGAGTTCATCAACTACAAACCAGTATTATATGAAATGCTGAAAGGTACTCTTTAAGAAGAGGAAGAAGAAAAAGATTAAAGTCAAAAAATTATGAACAACAAATACGTATCTATCAACAAGTGAATCTAAAAATTAAGTGAATTAAAAATTTGATCAACAGAATAAACTGGTGAATATACTAGAATCAGGAGCATTGAAAGGGAGTGGACTGATAATTCTCAGGGGGAAAGGGGTGAGGGGTATACAGGGAGAGACTGGACAAAAATCATACACCTATGGATGAGGTCAAAGGGAGGGAGGGAAGGATGGGAGCTGGGTGGAGGGGTGCTATGGAGGGGAAAAAAGAAAAACAAATGTAATAATCTGAATAATAAAGATTTCATTAAAATAAAATAAAAAAAATGATTTCTAATTTTAAAAAGCTGTACATCAAGCACCTGTTCCGGTGCTGCTTTGAGGTGACAGAGAACACAAACCTCACCCTTCGATTGTTCTGGAAGAACCACTTTAACATCATGATATGCCTCAGAATTATTGATCAGGCCTGGCTGGGTGTTAGTTACAACGAGGACTTTGACCTCTGCATGGAAGAAGCTGTGGCCTGAGTCCGTAGCCGAAACGACCTTCGAAGGATTCCAACCTGAGGTGCCAGTGGAGGAGGAGATAGTGTCTCTGGGAAAATCCATGGGCCTGGAGGTGGATGAGAGAGATGTGAATGAGCTCGTCGAGGAGCACTCTCTGGAACTCACCATGGAGAAGTTACAAGAGTTGCAGTCTCAGCAACATGCGGAGGTTCTCCAAGAAATTGGTTTCGAGGAGGAGCCAGAGGTGGAGGAGATCTCTACAAGTGAGATAAAGGAGATCTTAGGAATGTGTCACACTTCGTGGAAAAGAAACACCCCGAAAAAGTTGCTACTGGTCGTGCATCGGAGCTGTTCAATGAAACTTGCCTCACCCATTTCAGAAACATTCTGAAAGGGAGGAAGAGGCAAACCTCGTTGGACACGTTTTTTTTTTAAATCGGCCAAAAATGCAAAGACCAGTAGCAATTAAGTTTAGTGAAGATTAGTTAAGTTACATTCAGTTTAGGGATAAAGTGTAGCATTAAGAGTGTAAGGAGTAGGGAAATACACTTGATAAAACCAGTTTATTCCTTTACATTCTCTTTTATTATGTTTTTATCCAATATTTGTCATTTATAAATACATTTTTCTTATTCAAAAACATGTAACAAGAACAACTGGGGTGGCATTTTGGGGGCTGGAACGGATTAATGGCATTTCAATTGATTTCAATGGGGAAATTTGCTTTGAGATACGAGCAACTTGATATACAAGCAAGGTTATAAAACGAATTAAACTCGTATCTTGAGGTACCACTGTAGTATTATTTTCTTTTCATTAAAGAAAATTGATCCCATATCTGTATATTTCTTTCTGGATTTCCTCCTCTGTTCTACTCATCTACATGTTTATCCTTATGCCAGTGCCACTCTATTTTGGTGACTGTAATTTCATAATAAATCTTGAAAACAGGTAGTACAAGTCTTCTAACTTTGTCATTTTCTTCTCCAGGAAAAAAAGGTTCTTTTAGGTCCACTGTGTTTTCATATAAAATTTTTAATCAGTCTGTCAATTTCTACCAAAAAAAGAAAGAAGTAGTAAGGGAGAGAAAGCCTGTTGTCATGCTATAAAATAAACTAAACCTGGAGGACATTATGCTAAGTGAAGTAAGCCGAACATAAAAAGTTAAATATTGTATGATTCCACTTATATGGGGTACCTGGGATAGTCAAATTCATAGAGACAGAATACTTGCTGGTTGCTGGGGGTTGGGGAAATGGCAATAGAGAGTTATTGTTTAATGGACAGAATTTCAGTTTGGGAAAATAAAAAAAGCCATCAAAATGGATGATGGTTATGGTTGCACAATAATGAGAATATACTGAACTGTACACTTAAATTTGTTAAAATGAAAATTTTCTATGTTATGTATATTTAGCAAAATAAAAAATATTATGCTTTTTTTGTAAAAACATCTGCTGGGAATTTATTGCAATTACATTGAATCTGTTGTTCAATCTAGAGAGGATGGTGCCTTAAAAATATTGAGTCTTCTGATTTTTAAGTGTGGTTTATTCATTTATTTAAGTATTCTTTATTTTCTCTCAGCAACATTTAGTTTTCAGTGCACAAGTCTTATTCATATTTTGTTAACGTCATCCCTATGTATTTTATTCTTTTTGATGCTATTTCCAATGTTTACTTCTAGCATATAAAATTATAATAGATTTTTTTATATTGACTATGTATCCTGAGACTTTGCTAAATTTATTTATTTGGCTTAATAGCTTCTTTGTAAATTTCTCAGGACTTTCTACATAGGTGATTATGTCACTTGTGAGTAAAGACATTATTACTTCATTCTTTCCAATTAGTATTTATTTTCTTTCTTTTCATTGCATTAATACACCAACTAGGACCTTAGTACAATGTTGAATATACATGACAAAAGCAGACATCTTTGCCTTGCTCCCAGTCATAGGAAGAAATTCAATATTTTGCAATTAAGAATAATGTTAGTGTTAGGATTTTTGTAGATGTCCCTTATCAGGTTGAGGAGATTTCCTTCTATTTCTAGTTTGCTGAGAATGATTTTGTTTATTTGTTTTAATCAGGAAGGTGTATTAAATTTTATCACATTCCTTTTCTACATCTATGGAGGATCATATGACTTTTTCTTCTTTAGTCTTTCAAAATGGTGAATTTCGTTGAGTTTCAATGTTATACCAACCTTATATTCCTGGAATAAGACTCACTTGGTCATAGGTGTGTGTGTTTTTAATGTATTGTTGGATTCATTTATTTGCTAAAATTTACCACACTTTTGTTACAGTGTCTATGTTCATGAGATATGTTGGTCTGTAATTTTCGTGAAATTTGTCTGGTTTTGGAATCAGGGTAATGATGGCCAGGAAATTTCCCTTTCTCTTCCCTTATCTGGGTTTGTGAAGAATTGATAGTATTCCTCCTTAATTGTTTGGTAGAATTTAGCAGTGAAGTCATCAGGAACTGAAGTTTTCTTTGTGGGAAAGTTTTTAACTATCAATTCAATATATTTCATAGATGTAGGATTATTTCACGTTATCTGTTTCTTCTTTAGATAATTTGTGTATTGCAAGGATTTATTCATTTCATCCAAGTTATTGAATCTATTGGCTATAATATTGTTTGTAATATTCCCCTTTTTATAATCTTAAAGTCTATAGACTCTATAGCAATATCTCCATGTTCATTATTAATATTAGTCATTTGTATTTTCAATCCTCTCAAATGTATTGAGCGTTGTTTTATGGCTCAGAGCATGGTCTATGTTGGTGACTGTCACAAGTGCATTGGGAAAGCATGTATACTGCTGGTTGCTGGGTTGAATGTTCTATAAATGTCAGGTCAAGTTGGTGGGAAGTATTGTTCAAGTCTTCTATCTTTTTATGGATTTGCTGTTTACTTGTGCTATAAATTAGTAAGGCAAAGTGTTGAAATGTCCATCTATAAATTCTGAATTTGCCTATTTCTCCCTTCAGTCAGGAAGCAGTCTTTGCTTATGTATTTGAACTTGTCTCATTAGGTGCATACAAATTTGATTGTTGTGTCCTGTTGATGAATTGAACTCTTTGACATTTTGAAATATTCCTCTTTATCCCCTTATTAATTGTTCTGAAGTTTACTTTAATGGTAAAATAGCTTTCTTTCTCTTTTTATATTTTTATAGATTTTTTTTTTTTTTTAGAGAGAGAGGGAGAGAGAAACATCAATGTCTCCTTCATGCCCTCTAACAGAGATCAAACCTGTGAAACATCAATGTCCCCTTCATGCCCCCTAACAGAGATCAAACCTGTGTGCCCTGATTGGGAACTGAACCTGCAACCTTCGGTGCAGAAATAATACCCAACCCACTGAGCTACACCAGCAATGGCAAAATAAACTTTCTATTAGTGTTAACATAATACATTTTTGCCATCTTTTTCTTTTTAATTTATTTGTATCCTCATATTTAAAGTGCATTTCTTATAGACAACATATAGTTAGGACTTGCTTTTTCATCCAATTTAACAATCTCTGCCTTTTGATTCAAATGTTTAAACATTTACACTAATGTTTAATATGATCAATATGGTGGGCTAAATCTACCTTCTTGATATTTGTTTTCTATTTGTCTTACTGTTCTTTTGTTCCCTTTTTCCTTCTTATCTTTTTTTAGACTGTTCTTAATTACTCCATATCCTCTCTACTGTGGCTTATTAACTAAACCTTTTTTTTTTTTTTACTTATTTAGTCGCTTCTCTAGGGTTTATAATATACACTCTTTTTTAGAAAATATTTTTTTTTTATTTCAAAGAGGAAGGAAGAGGGAGAGATAGAAACATCAATGATGAGAGAGACTCACTGATGGGCTGCCTCCTGCATGCCCCCCACCGGGGATTGAGCCCGCAACCCAGGCATGTGCCCTTTATTAGAATCGAACCCGGGACCATTTAGTCCACAGGCCAATGCTCTATCCACTGAGCCAAACCAGCTATGGCTATAATATACACTATTAATTATCATAGTCTATCTTCAAATAATACACCACTCTATGTATAGTGTGAGAACCTTACAACAATATACTTCTAATTCCTCTTGCACACTTTGTACTACTGTTGTCAACATACAACTTTGGCTGATTCAAGTGTGTGTAACCATGTCCATGATCAGTAGCCTCACAATACAGCATACAGGGCCCACCATATAGGGTAAAGAGAGAAACGGAAGATAATGTCCCGTGTTAGTAATATTATTTAGTGAGAGACTGACTGCAGAGTCACAAATTAATCAGAACAGCCACCAACTAGCCTTAGCCCTGAAACAGTGTGTTCAAAGGCCTTAGTTGCACCAAGCATTGGCCTTTAATTTGCTGGATCATGATAGTGTCTAGGAGAGAGTCAGGCACTTCCAGGGCTAAGACAGGGAAAGGGAAGGTGAGGTTCAGGACAGTAGTTATTTACTAAGCAGTTTAGAAGTAGTGCAGTATTTTAACACTGATTGGCCATTCAGGTGCACACCAGCTGTGTATATGTCCTAGAGGTAATGAAGTACCCCCTATACATACTTCCTTATGGAATCTCCAATAATGTATGGCATGTTTGCTAATATAGTGTGAGAGAATTCTCAGGGGCACAAGAAGAGGTTGATACATCAGCAAAGTCCAACATAGGAGACAGAGCAGAAAGAAAAGAGCTTACAAGTGTCATAAATCATAATAATGGCCGGTATTTTAGTACTTGCCATCTATCTCTAAACCTCTTCAAAACCTTTTGAGTGCACTGTTATTCTCAATCTGCAGATGAGGATTAGGAGGTAAGATCAAGAATTTGCCCAGGGTCATATGGTGAAGAACCTATATTATATCTATGACTCACTCCATTGCTCCTTTTGATCAAGGATTTTTTCCTTCCAATATGTGAAGAATTCAGTCACTTAAAAGGGTTTAATTTGTACTAGTGTTAGTAATACCGAATAAAGCCCAGGCTCACACCTCATTTCTCTATTCCTGACACCGCCATTAATTACCTTTCTCAGTCTAGAAGAGGAATCATGGCTTGAAGTTGGAGGAACAAAATGGGTTACCAAAACCCCATGGTTGTGGGAAATCCACCTCATAAATACGTAGCACTCAAGCAACCCAACTCCACATCCCTTAATTGGTGCCACAAGAAGTGATCCTAAGGCAGGACTCCCAGGGCCTGCAGCCTTTCCTAATTCAATATTGTCCATGTGGTATGGGTAGCAGCTCTTTAAATTGGAAGTGGTTCCTGCCTTGTATTACTAAGGATCAAAAATAAAATGAGTTCATATTTTCTATTTATGCAGCATCCTTTCTCTAGGTGGCCTTACTTGTTTTTTGAATGGGAAAGTGACTCAGCTTGCTCAATGAAGATGAATCCATTTATAGCTCTTTAAGTCTGACAAATTATATATTTCTTCTTTTCTGGAAAGGAGTACTAAAAACTACTGGTCCCAGGCAAAATATACAAAAGCTGTGATGACTTTCTATAACACCAAACTCCCAAATCTGTGACCAGAATAGGAAGTACAGTCACTAATGTAATAAAACTAGTGTGGTTTAAAAGAGCTGTGTTATACCTACTGGCTTAGTGTAGCAACTCAAAAGCAAAATACACAAACTGGCCTCATAAACATATTTAACTATGAATGGACTTTATTTTCTATTCTCAGAATTTAACAAGACTATACACCAGAACTCTTGGACCTTTATAAACTCACTAAACATAAAAAAAAAAAAAAAGCATCCTCAGTAGACCGTATGCACTTTTATAGTATTAAATTAGAATTTCTGTACTATAGAGTACATAGATGACAACATTTTTTAGCTTTAAAAAAGAAAATATTTTCTCAGTACCAATTTAAAATATTCTACCTCCAATTTACCATTTGATAACCAATCACTCTTACTCAAAAATGGCAGAGATCATTGATGGAGTTGTTTCTTATTTCATGATCAGTGCCCTGGGCTCTATGCAGCAGTTGCCTTAACATACATTTAGGTGACCGTATCAGTCTAAATATCTGAGAAGCTCAATGCTTCAATGCTTTTGCTCACAAATGCCTCCTCTCTTGAACTTCAATAAGCAATGTTTTCTGATGGCAGACTGAAGATACACACATCCATATTCTCCTCTTTGGGATGAGCAAATGGGGAACAGTGGACAGGAAGATAAAGGAAGGTTTCAATTTTTTCCTCAGCTGATTCCAACTTCCTTATGTTGATTGAGACTCCTCCAGGAAGTAGGCATTTAATTGTCTAGCAGTCTTAATTTTAGGAGGCGCTGTTTTCACTTCATGTGAAATTCTGCTTTGCAAAGTTGACCAATGCAGTGAATTTTGGTGCATAACCAAATGGCCTCAAGATATAATCCAAATTTACTTATGAGTCAGTTTAACAAAATGGCAGGTGGTCAAGTGTTCCAATTTTTTTTTTTTTAATTTTATAAAGGAGTTTAAAGAACTCTGGTGAATATGAAGACTGCTATAAAATTACTACCATGATGTCAGAATCCACTAAAAGAATTCAGTTAATAAAGTGGCTTATTCAGTGGTCAAGAGCAGGGATTCTAGGTTCAATCTTTGTTGTATTATTTGTATGTTCGGGAAATAACTAAGCATCTCTATGCCTAAATCTCCTCATCCATAAACATTTATCCCCCCTATCATTAAAGAATTATACTAAGCCCTTTGGAATTCAAAGATCAACATATATTTTTCTTTCAAAAAATTTTAAAACCTAGAGACAGTAGTACATAAGAAACAGTACATAATTATAATACACTAGAGGCCAAGTACATGAGATTTGTGCATAGGTAGGGTCCCTAGGCCTCGCCCTTGATCAGGGCCGATCGAGGCCTTCTGGCTGTGGGGTGGGGTCTGCCTTCTCTGGCTGCCAACCATTGGCTGGAGCCTTCCTTCATTCCGTGACACCCCCTGGTGGTCAGTGCACGTTATAGTGAGCGATCGAACTCCCAGTCTCCTGGTCAAACTTGTGAGGGGACACTTTGTGTATCAGCCTTTTACATATATAGACGAGGTGGGGAGGAGAGGAAGGGTGGATTGAAAGTGTGAACCCTGGAACAAGATTGCCTGGATTGAAATTCTAGCTCTACCACTTTCCTTGAGAAATAGAGCAAGTTACTTAACTCATGAGCCTTAGGTTCTTCATTTCTAAAATAGTGATGCTATTTACACCCAAGGGTTTTATGAAAATTAAGTAAGTTTAATAGAAAGAGCTCATCAAAATCACATTGAGGTACCACTTTACAACCATTAAGATGGCTATTATCAAAAAACAAAATAATACCAGAAATAACAAGTGTTGAAAAGGTACATGTAGAGAAACTGGATCCTGGTATACTGCTAATGAGAAAGTGAAAATATACAAACACTGTGGAAAACATTAAGGTGGTTTCTTAAAAATTTAAACAGTTATCTTATGACCCAGCAGTTATAGTTCTAGGTATGCACTCAAAAGAATTGAAAACAGAGATATTGCCGAGACCGGTTTGGCTCAGTGGATAGAGCCTCGGCTTGCGGACTGAAAGGTCCCAGGTTCGATTCTGGTCAGGGGCATGTACCTTGGTTGCGGGCACATCTCCAGTGTGGGACATGCAGGAGGCGGCTGATCGATGTCTCTCTCTCATCGATGTTTCTGATTTTCTATCCCTCTCCCTTCCTCTCTGTAAAAAAATCAATAAAATATATTAAAAAAAAAAAAAAAGAAAACAGAGATATTCACACAAGTATTTTACACTCATGTTCACAGTAGTATGGAAGGAACAAAAAGTAAAAGCAATACATTTTTGTGCACAGATGAATACACAAAATAACAGATATACGTACAATGAAATATTTAATTTTAAAAAGAAATTTTGACACACTACATGGATGCAACTTGAAAACACTATGTCAAGGGAAATAAGCCAGGCATAAATGCATAGACAGAAAGCAGAATAGTGGTTCCCAGTGGCTTGTGGGCCACAGAATGGAGAGTTGTTGTTTAATGGGCAGAGTTTCAGTTGGGGAAGATGAAAGTGTTATGGAGATGGATGGTGGTGAAGGTTGTACAACAATGGAAGGTGTGAAATGCCACTGAACTATATACACTTAAAAAATGGTAACTTTACTGTATATTTTATTTTTTTGTGCCATGCCAGCTCAGCCAGGTTCAGTGAGCCTGAGAAGGGGCAGTGAAGGATTAAGAAAAGACAAGAGAAAAACGCTGGGTCTGGATGGGACGCTGTCCTCTCTGATGGAGAGGTAGTGACAGCATCACAGCCGGTTAGCCATCTCTTTATTTTATAACCAGATTCCACGAGGCAAAGTGCGTGGTTACCACATTCTCATGGGTTTTGAATCTACTCAATAGTAAGTGCTCAATAAACATTAACTATCTTTAGTGCTTTTGAAAGCATTCAAAGAGAGAAAATTTACACAGTATATCAGAAATGTAGGGATTCAGTGGATGAGTAAGATGGATAACAGCTATAGTAATTATTAGCATCAGCCCTTTATGAATAAAAAGTCCGATGTTAGTTGAAAGGAGTCTTCAAATGCTTGACAAAATTTAAAATTAATTAAAACTATTACATGCAAGGCATGAGGGTTACATTGATGAAGGAGTCTGAAACACAAACAGGTAAGCATGGAAAATTAATATGTTCAAGGATCAAATACCTCTTACTTAATTCCACATTTTACAGATTAGTTTGCAGTAGTTACTTAAAATTTTGGACTTCAAAGTGTTACAGAAGATTGGAGAACCAAACAACCCTTAGAGATGGAGTTGCACTTTATTACTATGCACGGCGGGCCGAGAGAAACTGTATTACGAATTCCGGCCCCGACATGGAGGAACTTTCCCTATTCAGTCTATGTTTTTACCTTCTTTGTCTCTGAAATATGGGGTTTTCTAGTCCCTTTTGCAAATTCTTAAACAGCCCTATGTGCTGGGGCTTTGAGACCTCAACCAAAGGCGTGCCCTGGTGCCAGCACTGATAACTTCGTCTGGGGAAGAGTTATAGCCTCTCTGGAGTAGTCTTTTTTTTTCTTATTAAGTAAGCAAGCGTTTACAGAAGCCAAAATAACAGGGTTAAGATTTCAAACAGCAGTTTTTATATAAGATGGATGCTTCAAAATAACTCTGGTTACATCTTAGATAATCTATCCGATTTTTCCACAACCCCACCATCCCACTCCCTTTCCATTACTTTTCTACTAAAAACCCAAGTATTCCTTTTAATAATTCAATGAAAATTACATTTAAAATAGATGCATTTTATTTTGTGTAAACAGTACCTCAATAAATTTCATTTACAAAGCAAAATGACAGTATATTTTTAAGAGTTCATTTAGAAAAAAGAAAATGACAATTTTTATTAACAAATATGAATACCTTATTTTTTTATTTTTTAAAAATATGTTTTATTGATTTCAGAGAGACAAAGAGAGGAGGAGAGAAAAAAACATCGATCAGCTGCCTCTTACACACCCCCTATTGGCACATATGCCCTGACCAGCAATTAAAACATGACCTCCTGGTTCATGGGATAAAGCTCAACCATGAGCCACACTGGCCAGGCTGAATACCTTATTTTTAAGAAGCTAATATATTATGGATAAAACTAAAGTTTCCTTTGATCACCTTCCCAATCTTCACTGCCACCCCTTATCTATCCCATTTATACTGCCTCCCCCAAATCATCACTGCTGTGAGTTTGATATGGGTTCTTCTGAACCTATGTATATATTTACATACATATATAGCCACTGAAAATGTAGAGTACTGTATATATCTTTCTGCAACTTGCTGTTGTCACTTAACATTATGTTTCTGAAATGTATCCATGTTTATATGTATAAAGTTTATTTTTAAAATCTGATATAAATAATCTGTTTTATGACTATAGTGCATTTTATTTAGCCAGGCCTTTCCCCTCCTGACAGATATTTAGGTTGCTTTTCTCTGTTACAACTCACCAGTGAAGTGGTAAATAGCAGTTACCACTGGGGTTGCCATAGGAATGGGAGATGGCGTTCTGCAAGGTTTAATTTCTTACAATGAGAATGCATTCGTGTATTATTTATATAATTTAAGTACTGAATTAAAGAATTTTGCGATACATAAATTATTTAAAAAGAAAGAAACACACAATTAGTAACAGGGGGCAATCATCTATTAAAATATATGGAAAATAAAGTTATAGAGCATAACAGTGTACTCATGGTTTGAGACATAAGCACTTACTGAAAAATAGTGATCTGAGCACTAAACAGGTCATACAAACATTTTCCTCTATTCAAAGCAATTACAATGAAAGTATCAGCATTTTGGTTATCTTGTCACAGCATAATTAAAATATGCATGAATACTTAATTTATACTTTTTGCTTTCTTCTTTTATGACTATGATGTCTTTCCCCATCCCTGAAATGAAAGGGGTAAACATAAAAACTATCATAAATGATGGACACTTCAACAGAAGAGTTTTAAAATAATAATTCATACATCAGATACAGACCAGGACAAATAAAAATATGCATTTAGAACTGAAAAGTGATTTTTAAAGAGTAAAAATGGAAGCCACATCATTAAATCTAAGGGACAAAATTGAGATGGGGATAAACAAAATGAATTTTTTAAAGGCTACACTTTGGAGCTCCAGTTTAAAATTAACTTTGAATATATGTACATGGCTGATGATCAGAGAATTCATTTCAAGTAGAATATTAAAGTCAGAGGAGAAATTAGAAACTGTCTGATGTCTTTATCCTGGCTCCTGTCTCAACTCATTCTATCTCAGGGAGAATATAAAAGATTAGCCTATTGAGAAACATTTCTGCTAATACTCAGTTTATCTTCTTTAAAAGAAAATTATTCATGTTTAGATTTTGTGCCTGTCTAATGAATTTAAGTCAATAGGGATTGACCAGACATATCAAAATTTACTTAAGTGGAAAATGCACTAATAAACCAGGAAGAAGTTAAACAGCATGATTTCTGATAACTAATCAAGAATTAGTATGAAATTATTATAAAATATCATAATTATATAAATCAAAAGATTACTAAGCAAATATTTAATTTTTATAAGAGAACGACTAAATCCTTGAACTGAATGATAGTAAGATAAGTAAAATTATTAAACCAATAAGCCTTATAATTTCCTGATCACCAGTGGCCCTGCAGAGATAAGGTGTTATTTGTAAGCCCATTTATCAGACAAGCCCTGTGCACATAAATCCTACGTAAGACATAGGCCTGCTCTCAAAGAGCTCACAGCCTATTAGGGAGAGTAATAATTATGCATGTGCCAGGTAGATAAGTAACAAAATGGAAAATATCAACTTTATTTGAGTGAATGAAAAATGGCTTCCTGGGAATGACTAAGCTGGATCTTAAAAGATGAGGACTTTACCAAGCAGGCCTTACTTAGGCAGCAGAAAATGACATGGTAAGGTAGAAATGTAGCACAGTGTGGATGAGAAACTGTAGTAATTAGAGCTGGCTAAAGCACTAACTACCCATTTCATGGGTAGTGGCAAAATACAAGAATAGGTAGGCAGATGCCTTGAACCTTGAGAGCCATTCCAAGGAATATGAATTTTGCCACTGAAGAGTTGTAAAAGGTGAAAGTTCACTCTGGCAGCAGGGTAGAGATGAATCCATAAGGGACAAGCTTCTAGACAGGTAGAGCAATCAGGAAAACAACCATACTTTTCCAGATGGATAGCAATAATGACAGAGGAAGAGGAGGAGTAACTGAGGACTCTTCAGGTACAACTGACAGCAGCAATTAAAGCTAGATAATAAGGAATAAGAAAGGAGTATCTAACATGACTCCTTGATTTCTGGCTCAGATGAACAAATGATGGTCATTCATTAACCAGGGCAGGAAATGCTAGGAAAGAGGAACAGACTGAGAAAAAGATACATTCAGGTATAGCCCCACTGAACATGGGATCTAGGCAGATGCCCAGTATTATAGAAATAGACGTCAATTGCTTTCAATTTATTACTTTAGCATTAGTTCATATCCCTCATCTATCAAAAATTTATCAGGGATATTCACAGGGAAAAACTGACTGCTATTAAAGTTTGGATATTTTCACTGACACTATATACCCTACACCTTAGGAATTAGCAAAGGAAGAAAACAAAAAGAGAGAGAGGGACAGTTGAAGAGAGGAAGGAAGCAGGAAAAAAAGAAAACACCTTTTTAACACAATTAACTGTCCACTTACACATTATTTAAGAAACTCTACCTTTTAAAGGTAAACAATTCACTGTTGGACAAAACAATGTTAGACTTACCTCTCTTTCCTCCTTCTTGAGTCCCAACTTTTATCTTTATTTCTTTTTCGTTTATGTGGGCTCCTACTCCGATCCCTTCTATGCCGTGAACACTCAGCATCCAAGTAACTTCCACCAGACTGCCGTGAATCTATTGAAGCTGATCGCCTTTCTTCTCTCCTGAAACAGAGACAGGACCATTCATCAGTTTACTTTCTTCACTGGTCTTCAGTGTGCACCAGCCTAAAGTTAATATGCTGCATCAGACTAATGATACAGTATCTAAATAAGTATGTGTAATCTTACATGTCATTTAAGAGGGCAGAGACATACAGTTTTTATAACATGTTTTACAACTCCGGTGTAATATTCCTAAGCAATGAAGAGAAATAATAAGTGCTCTGATGAATTCCAGTGTGCTACTAATGCCCTTGGAAATATTAAAACTTAAATGAAAAAGAGAATATTTTCACCAATAAACACAAGGACATACTTTTCAGCATCATCCTCTTTTTCCTGCTCTTCTTGCCAATTATTACTGAGTTCTTCCATGTGCACATTTATCACATCCCGAATCACCTTAGAGAGTTAAGCACACAGAATTTCAGATAAGAAAGCTGTTCAAAAAATTAAGTTTAATGCTAGAAATAAATCACTGCTGACAATCAAATATTTATTAAAAGCTATGATACAGTGGACTGTGGTATAAGGAGTGGCATAAGTCACAAATACCTGAATTCCTGAGGATTATTATGCAGTTTAGATAACATTAAAAAGGCAAGTCAAATTAGAATATGAATGGCAGATTAAAGTATATCAATGTTAAATTTGCTAAAGTTAATGACTATACTATGATTATGTAAGAAAATATCCCTATTCTTAGGGAATAGTATTAGGGATAAAGGATCATAATGAACAGTTCAGAAAAAAAATTAATGTACAGATAGAGACAGCAAAAAAATGTAACGATAAAATGTAGGTTATGGGCTCGATCCCCAGTAGAGGGCATGCAAGAGGCAGCTGACCAATGATTCTCTCTTATCATTGATATTTCTCTCACTCTCTCTCTCCCCCCCCACTCTGAAATCAATAAAAAGTATATATTTTTTAAAATGTTAAAGTTAAGGATAAAGATACAATCTTAAGAGCATCAACAAATAACTGATTACATAGTAGAGGCCTAGTGCACTGTGGGGGGGAGTGGGGAGAGGGTCCTTCAGCTTGGCCTGTACCCTCTTGAACTATGGGACCTTTCGCTCCTTCCCACTCGCCTGCAGTAGAGGCAGGAGAGTCTCCCATGAGCCTGGCTTATGGCAGAGCGACACTCCCCCTGTGGGAAAGCATTATCCACAAGGCAACTTCTGCGTTGAGCTGGTGGTCAGTGCACATCATAGCAACTGGTCATTCTGCTGGTCTTTCGGCTGTTCGGTCGCTTTGCATATTAGGGTTTTATTATATAAGATTATATAGGATAAGGCAAACCCCATAAAGCTATCAGCAGATTTTTTTCAGCAAATCTTTATAGGCCAGAAGGGAGTGTCATAACATATTCAAAGTGCTGAAAGAAAAAAATTTCCAACCAAGAATTCTCTACCTGCAAGGTTAACATTAACATTTGAAAGAGAGATCAAGAGTATTCCAGATAAGCAAAAGCTTAAAGAATTCATCAACACTAAACCAGCCTTATAAGAAATGTTAAAGGAACTTTTCTAAGCTAAAAAAAAAAGGGGGGGGTGGGGACTAATTAATAAAAAAACAAACACACTTGAAAAGGTAAAATACATACACACTTGAAAAGTTAAAACATCACTTTAAAAGGTAAATATATAATAAATGTAGATCAATCATATATAAGCAAATATCCAGGTTAAAAGACAAAACAAGTGAAAGTAAATACAGTGGTACCTCGAGATACAGGTGCCCTAACATACCAGATTTTTGAGATACGAGCCATCGAGCGAACGATTTTTGCTTTGAAATACGAGCAACAGTTGAGATACGAGTAATCGCACAGATCGGCCAGCTGCACACAACCCACCAGTTTACTGCAACTCAAGCGTCTCATAGTTTCCCACGGAACGAATTAAACTCGTATCTCGAGGTACCACTGTAAAATTACAATTAAGGAAAACATAAACATAGAAATGTGTTGTAAAGACTATAATATGGGCAGGGGAGTAAAAATGTAAATCTTTGGAATGTGTTCAAAATTAAGTTGCTATCAACTTAAAAAAGATTATTGAATGCATAGGATGCTGTTCAGTCTGCAGAATGAGGTTGGACTCATTACACACAGATTACAGGTACACCATCACCAGCTTCTCTGTGGAGACACCTCAACTTGTACAGTCATACAAGGACATATCCCCTTGAAATTAACACTAAATAAACTGTAAGCTGTCTATTTTCTTTAGGGATCTGGCAAATGCAGGGGGCTTACAATGTGGGCTGAGGAAATGTGTAAAATCAGGATCATGCTTATCCAGTTAAGTTATTGATTACAGATAACTTGAAAGACTTGGATATTTCAGCCTATAGGCCAAAATATTGGCTAAAACAAGATTTAGAAGATGTCACAGGACAAGATCCCCTAGGCCACTGCCACTACCATGCAAACAGAAGTAGGATACAGTGGTACCTCGAGATACGAGTGCCCTAACATATGAGATTTTTGAGATACGAGCCGTTGAGCGAGCGATTTTTGCTTTGAAATACGAGCAACAGTTGAGATAGGAATAATCGTGGGGATCGGCTGGCTGCACACGACCCATCAGTTTACCGGGACTCGAGAGTCTCATAGTTTCCCACGCCTCAAGGTTATGGAACGATTTAAACTCGTATCTCAGGGTACCACTGTATATGGGAACGAATACCTGGGTGGAATGGATTAAATACTCTGTATGCACCCTAAATAAAAGTGACTGTTACACTTGTATGGTAGGAAGGCTAGAAGCCCAAGTGGTCCCATTTCCATTCGGTTGGACCTCATACTGTAACAGGATGGAATACATTCTTGCACTGTATCAGGAGGAAACTGCCTGGGGAAACTCTTCCTATAAGATTCTCTTCCTGTTGTTCCCATTCAACAGAGGTAAAGAGCAAGGACTGCCTCCCCTCCCAAAATGATCCTGCCCCCATCCTCTGACATAAACTCTACCTCCTACCTCTCAAGGGAGAGGGGGACAGTACTCAAGAGTTTATAGGAAATTTATCCAGATGCGTAAATGGCCGAGTATCCTCAGAAGCCCATCATGCTGCACTGCTGATACCCCATGCTGATGTCTGGTAGTATTATGGGGAACTTGACTTGTGGCCTTGCCCAGCAAATGGAGTGGAACTGTGCTCTGATACAATTGGCTATCCCTTGCACATTGGCATATCATAAACTTTTTTTCATAAACCTTTTTCAAGGGACAGACTAGGAAGAGGAGAGTCCAGGGCTCCTTTGATTACCCATATTTACACAGATCCCATTGGGGTTCCAGGAGGAGTGCCAAAGGAGTTTAAGGCTAGAAATCAGATTGCTGCAGGAATTGAATCTGTCCTATTCTGGTGGCCCACTGTAAATAAGAATATAAGTTAGATTAATTATATTTACTATAATCAGCAAAGGCTTGTTAACTATACTTGAGATGCAGTTAAAGGTATAGTTGAATAGTTAGATGCCACCAGGATGATGTGGGAGAATTAGTTGGCCTTGGATACCATTCTGGCAGAAAAAGGAGGCATTTGTGTAATGATGGGGGGCCAATGTTATACATTCATCCTCAACAATGGACCGTCACTAAGGCCCTACAGGGATTATCAACTCTAGCTAATGAGTAAGCTGAGAATCCTGGAATTGCTAATCTTTTCTCCAATTGACTAGAGCAGCTGTCAGCAAACTGCACCTTACAAGCCACATTGCAGCTCACAAGCCGTGGTTTGCCACTCTGTTGACTAATGAGTTTGCCGACCACTGGACTAGAGCAATGGTTCAGAAAATGGAAGGGAATGATGGTACCCATGCTCACCTCTTTGATAATCGGATTAGGAGTTACAGTAATGGGATGTTATCTCATCCCATGTATGAGAGGTCTTATCCTAAGATTAAATGAAGCTACACTGACCAAACAGCAAAATAATCAAGTGTTAGCCAAGTTTGAAGAAAAGAGTTAAATATGAAAAGGGGAGAACTGTGAGAATAAACAAGTAATCTTTTCTGTTGAAGAAGGGAGATTAGGCAGCCACCATTTTGTTTTGCATGAATTGCAACTCCCCTGGGGCCAACATTTTGAAATGGCAGAGATAAACCCCTCTTTTATTCCTTTAAATTAGCCAATTGCACAAGACTATAAGCCTAAGCTCTTACCAATCAAGAGGAAGGGACAAATGAGGATTCAGACATAAAATCCAGAGTGGACCACCAGCTCAGTCTGAGGTGCTGCCAGAGCCTGAGTGTGTGCATTCTCCTTCAGGAATAAATATATTTGCCTTATTTAAAAAAATCAATTATAAGATGATAACCAGAAAAATTATAAGAACCTAGATATGTAAGAGCATGCTCATAGACAACCAATGGATCATCAAAGAAATCAAAAGGAAAAATAAAAATTACATAGAGACAAATGAAAACAGAAATATGACATATAGAGAGAAACCAAGATGGAGGTACAGGTGAACACCTAAACTGCTGTCTCACAAAACAATTTCAAAACTACAGCTAAAAGACAAACGGACATCATCCAGAACCACAGGAAAGAAAGCTGAGTGGAAATTCTACAACTATAAGGAAAGAGAGGGGCGGCTCATGGAGACTCAGAGGAGCTGCAAAAAGCTGAGGTACGGAGATACACGCATGGAGAGGACGGGAAAGGACGGCCAGCTGAGTGTCTGGCTGGCTTTCTCTAGTGGGAGGGAGACGGAGACTCCCAACTGCACTGAACCCCAGTTTTGGGCAGGACCCTGGGGACCCAGACTCATATGGGTCCCCGGAGCGCACGAAAACTCAGGGAGCTGTGAAAGGCAGAGGTCTGGAGGTATGCACATGAGTGCATGCAGAAAAGACTGCAGTGATTACTGAGGGACACTGAGACCGAAGGGCTTCATAGGGCAAGGCTGACGGGAAGCCAAGATTGTCTGCTCAGTTCTGAGATTCCACCCCATCCAAGCCTAGCACAGAGGCTTTTAAAATTTTGCAAGTCTTGTCTCATAAGGCTGTCTCCAGCACAGGAGTTCTCCTGGCGTAGACACAGCTGATCCTCATAGCCAATAGGCCTGGAGGTCAATTCACCCAAGTGATACCAACAACAATCAAGATTTAACTACAACAAGACTGTACACACAGTCCACAAAGAGGTGCACCAAGAGTGTCCACCTCAGGTAACCGGGGAAACGGAGCCATTGGGCCCTATAGGGCATCTAGCACACAAAGCTACTCTACCAACTCAGGGAAGCAGCAAAAATGCGAAGACAAAGAAACATATCACAAATGAAAGAAATGGAGAAAAACAAATGACGAGATATGGAGTTCAAAACCATAGTTATAAGGCTTTTCAAGAATTTCCTAGAAAAGATGGATAAATTTAACGAGACCCAAGAGGAGATGAAAAAGGACCAACTAAAAATTAAACATACACTGACTGAAATAAAAAAAAATATTATACAAAGACCTAACAGCAGACTAGACGATCGCAAGAATCAAGTCAAAGATCTGAAATACACAAAAACAAAAAACACTCAACTGAAAAAGCAAAAAGCAAAAAAAATCCAAAAATGTGAAGATAGTGTAAGAAGCCTCTGGGACAACTTCAAGTCTACAAACATCAGAATTATAGGGGTGCCAGAAGAAAAGAGAGAGCAAGATACTGAAAAAATAATGACTTGAAGAAATATTGACTGAAAACTTCCCACATCTGGTGAAAGAAATAGATTTATAAGTCCAAGAAGCGCACAAAACCCCAACAAAAGGAATGCAAAGAGGACAGCACCAAGACACATCATAATTAAAATGCCAAGAGCAAAAGACAAAGAGACAATATTAAAGATAGCAAGAGAAAAACAGTTAATTATCTACAAGGGAGCACCCACACGACTGTCAGCTGATTTCTCAACAGAAACTATGCAGGCCAGACAGCAGTGGCAAGAAATATTCAACGTGATGAATAGCAAGAACCTACAACCAAGAATACTCTATCCAGCAAAGATATCATTCAGAATTGAAGGGCAGATAAAGAGCTTCACAGATAAGAAAAAGCTAAAGGAGTTCATCAACACCAAACCAGTATTATACGAAATGCTGAAAGGTACTCTTTAAGAAGAGAAAGAAGAAGAAAAAGGTAGATAAAAATTATGAACAACAAATACATATCAACAAGTGAATCTAAAAATCAAGTGAATTAAAAATCTGATGAACAGCCAAGACCGGTTTGGCTCCGTGGATAGAGCGTCGGCTCGCGGACTGAAGGTTCCCAGGTTCGATTCCGGTCAGGGGCATGTACCTTGGTTGCGGGCACATCTCCACTGTGGGGCGTGCAGGAGGCAGCTGATCGATGTCTCTCTCTCATCAATGTTTCTGACTTTCTATCTCTCTCCCTTTATCTCTGTAAAAAAAAAAAATCGATAAAATATATTTTTAAAAAATCTGATGAACAGAATAAACTGGGGAATATAACAGAATCAGAGGCATAGAAAGGGAGTGGACTGACAATTCTCAAGGTGAAAGGGGTGTGGAGGGTGTGGGAAGAGACTAGATAAAAACTGTACACCTATGGATTAAGACAGTTGTGGGGAAGGTAAGGGCAGAGGGCAGGGTGAGAACCAGGTGGAGAGTAGCAATAGGGGGAGGAGGAGAAGAACAATTGTAATAATCTGAACAATAAAGATTTATTAAATTTAAAAAAAATGACATCAAAATTAAAGGGATGGAGCAAAAGCAGTTCTAAGAGGGAAGTTCACAATACAGGCCTAAACCATGAAAGAAGAAGAATCTCAAATAAACTAAGTTTTCACATAAAGGAGCTCAAAGCTAGTAGAAGTAAGGAAATAATAAAGACCAAAGAAAAAAATAAATGGAAGAGGTTAAAAAAAAAAAAAGATAAATGAAATGAAGATGTGGTTATCTGAAAAGATAAACAAAAATCAACAAAATCTTAGCTAGATTAACCAAAAAAAAAAAAAAAAAAAAGGGTTCAAGTCCAAAATGTAAGAGTTGTTACAACTGATACCAGAGAAATACAAAAGATCTTAATGCACTACTATGAACTACTATATACCAACAAATTGGACAACTTGTAAGAAACTGACAAATTCCTAGAAACATACAATTTTCCAGATTGAATCATGAAGAAAAAGAAAACCTAAATAGACCAATTACTAATAAGAAGACTGGATCAATAACCAAAATCTTATAAAAAATAGAAATCCAGGACCACATGGTTTCACTGATGAATTCTTCTAAATATTCAAAGATTTAATACCTATCCCTCTCAAATACTTAAAAAACTGAATAGAAATGAACTCTTCCAAACATATTATACAAACCCAGCATTTCCTATACCAAAAATCAAACAAAGACACCATAAAAATAGAGAAGTATAGGCCAACATCTTTGAATGCAAAATCTTCAACAAAATATTTGCAAACCAAATTCAACAATACACTAAAAGGATCCTATACCACAATCAAGTGAGACTAATTGCTGGTATGCAAGGATGATTTAACATCCATAAATCAATCAACAGGATATATGACATTAACAAAATGAAGAAGAAAAATCATGTAATCATCTCAATCCATGCAGAAAAAGCCTTGGACAAAATTGAACATCCACTTATTATTAAAAACTCTCAACAAACTGACACACAGGAAAATTATCTCAATCTAATAAAGGTCATATATAACAAACCATGGCTAATGTACTCAATGGTGAAAAGCTGGAAGCTTTTCCTCTAAGATCAGGACAAGACAAGGATGCACACTCAACACTTTTATTCAACACTAGAGGTCCAGTGCATGAAATCATGCACTTGGGGGGCAGGGTCCCCCAGCCTGGCCTGTGCCCACTCCCAGTGCGGAAGTCCTGCAATTGATTACCCCAAAGAGGTAAGCCCCACCCACTCATCTGGGGCTCCTCAATGGATTGCCCCAAAGAGGTAGGCCAGAGCTGGGGGTCCTGCCTCCACTGTACACACAGCCATCTTGTGACAGCATGAGGACATCACACATGATGGCATGACAACTAATTAGCCTTTTATTAGTAAGAATAGTACTGGAACCTAATCAAAGCAATTAAGACAAGAAAAAGAAGTTAAAGGCATAGAAATCAGAAAGGAAGAAGTAAAATTGTATTTGCAAATGATGTAATAACTACATATAGGAAACCCTAAAGCCTTCATCAAAAAACTGTTATAAAAAATGAACTCAGTATAATTGCAGGATACAGAATCAACATACAGAATTTTGTGACATTTCTATACACTGATAATTATCAGAAAGATAAATTAAGAAAACAATCCAATTTACAACTGCATTAAAAAAAATACCTAGGGACAGAAAATGGCGGCGGAGTAGACGGACACGTCTGGATCTTTGTCGCTGGGCAGAGGGAGAGAGAGCGGCTGAAAGTTGCATTGGGAGTGTTTGTTGGCAAGCTAGGAGTCAGTTGTCCCCCAGGGGAAGGCGGGGAACTGCTGGAAGGGGCTCTCCCGGCCAGGCAGCCCCACTGCCACGGGGTTTTTGAAGGCCAGAGCCACCAGCGTGAACACGGAGCCCAAGCCATCTTGCAGTGGGAGGTGGATGTCTGTGGCGGTCTGCGGCCGGCGGCTGGGCACCCATCGAGCAGCCAGGGACCCGGGGACCCAGAACTCTGCTCTCCAATCGGCGCAGACACGCGGCGGAATCAGAGATCCACAGAGCACACGGAAAGGTCAGATTGCGCCTGACTTAAGGGGGAGGTGGATGTCTGCCGAGGTCTGAAAGCTGCGGCTGACGGAGGCACCCACGAAGCAGCCAGGACCCAGAGCACGGCTTTCCATGCGGCACAGATGAGCAGGCGGAGGATTCAGAGATCCACAGGGTGCGCAGAAGGGTCAGATTTCGTCTGGGCCAGGGTGAGGTCTCCTACCTCCACAGGGCAGAGATGCGCACTATGGGAGCCGGGCTGCGGGAAAGCTGCCTCTGGAGAGGTCCACAGAGGTGGTCAGGGCGTGATCCCTGAGTGTGAAGGCAAACCCTCTGAGCTGTTGACAGAGGGGAGCTCTGGAAAACGACTCTTTTTTTTTTTCTTTTTTTTTCTGGGGCAGAGGGACAGCCTGGGAGTTATTACAGTGTCCTGGCTGTAAAACCCCCCACAAACTGGTTTTGAAAACCACAGAGTAGCAGGATCTGAACACAGCCTAGAGAGGTCCTGTGCTTTGTCTCAGAGATCAATTCCGAAACACTGCCACCCAATGGATGACACACAAATTGACTCTCGCATAACCACAAAAGAATAAAGAGATTAAAACACCAAGAGGGGAACACAGGAACTGCAATACCTCCCCTACTGGGAAACAGGAGTGCCAAACAAAATAATAGTGGAAGTGAAGGACCATTCTATTTTTCTTCTTTTTTTTTTTATTTTTCCTTTTTTCTTTTTTTTAATTTTTAATTTTTTATTTTTCATTTTCACTTATTTTAATTAAAACAATATTTTTTTCTTTCTGCCTCAATTGATTTTACCTTTATAATTATTACATTTTTGTTTTAAACTAGTATTATTAATTACTATTAGTACTTTGACGTTTTTGGAAAAAAAAAGTGTCATTTTGTTTTCTCTTTATTTTATTTCGAGATTAGAGTTCTACATTCTATTTTCATCTTTCCCTTAGCATAATTTTACTCCAACTCAACTCTACCTTTATGCCAACACTTTCCGCCTAACTTTCCCCATTTTGTTGTCTTGTTTCTCTTTCCCTTTTCCAACTTTAGATTCTCCCTATTTTTCTCTTTACCTGGTTAAAATTTCACCCCATTTATATATCTAATTTCAAATCCCCTACAAGTCCACACAAACCTCTCTCCTCTTGTCTTCACTAGGCAAAAAGTTGTTTTTTCTCTATGTCCTTTTGTTGCTATTTGCCTGAAAAGTGATTATATCGATTTTTTGAAATTTTTTTGTGAGATTGTTTTAGTTTATTCTACTTGTTTTATTTTGCTTTTTGCTTGCTCTGTTTTCCACCTCTCTTTTCCCTCACCTCCCTCGATACCAGCTGCTATTTGCAATTTGCCTTAATCTCTAGGTACTGGTTGCTGGCCTTTATTGGGATTAGTGACTGTTCTATTGGAGTTGTCTCCTGACATCTATATTTTGTTCCTCTTTTCTCTCTTATACACTTTCTTTTCTCTCTGACTTTTTTCTCTTCCTCTTTCCCCTTTTTATTTTCTTATTTTATTTTATTTTTATTGTTCATTTATTTATCTTTTTTTTTCTCACTCTCCCAATTTGATTTTGGCACATCTTTCTTTTATTTTTTCCTCATTTTCCTCTTCTTCTTTCTCTATTTACCCCTAATTTGTCCTTCATTGGTGGTCACCTTATTTGTGATTATTAACATCTTGAATACATTTCTATTCAGTGCCTTGTCTGCTGTACCTGGTCGTGTTGTAGTTTGTGCCTTTCAATCAACGTAGGAGAGAGAACTACATAACAAGACACCCAGAGAAGAAAGACCATGGGCAGAAAAAGAAACAGCCCACATAAGACAGAAAGGCAGGTTTCACCAGAAAAGGAAGTAAACGAAATACAACCACAAATAAGCCTACCAGAGAAAGAGTTCAGAGAAATGATCATAATGTGGTTGAAAAGAATGGAAGACAAATTTGACAATATGAGTAAGAGCCAAGAGGAAATGAAGAAGAACCTAGAGGAGGTGAAGAAGCATCAAGAAGAAATGCAGAAGAACCTAGAGGAGGTGCAGAATAAACAAGAAGAAATGAAAAATGACATCACTGCTATAAAGAACTCAATAGAAAGCATCAAAAGTAGACTAGAAGAAGCAGAGGACCGCATCAGTGAGCTAGAAGACACGGTAGGAAAAAATACCCAAGTACAGCAGCTTCTAGAAAAAAAAGTTAAAAAGCAAGAGGAGAGTCTAAAGGAACTTTGGGATAACATGAAACAAAATAACATCTGCATAATTGGGGTTCCAGAAAGAGTGGAAACTGAATAAGGATTAGAGAACGTGTTTGAAGAAATAATGACAGAAAATTTCCCCAATATAGGAAAGGAAAAACCCACACAAATCCAAGAAGCTCACAGAGTCCCAAGCAAAATGAACCCCAACAAACCAACACCAAGGCACATTATAATTAAATTGGCAAACACCGACGACAAAGTAAGAATCTTAAAAGAAGCCAGAGAGAAACAGAAAGTTACCTACAAAGGAACCCCCATAAGACTAGCTACTGACTTCTCAACAGAAACTCGTCAGGCCAGAAGGGAATGGAATGAAATATACAAAGTCATGCAAAGGAAGGGTCTGAATCCGAGAATACTGTACCCTGCAAGACTCGCAATCAAAATTGAAGGTGAAATCAAAAGCTTCACAGACAAAAAAGGACTAAGGGATTATATTACCACCAAACCAGCAATGCAAGAAATGTTAAAAGGTCTGCTGTAATAAAATGAAAGAGGAAGCGAAGAAGGAACTCGGGGGTAAGGACTAAAAATGGCAACAGATAAGTACTTATCAATAATAACTTTAAATGTAAACGGATTAAATGCTCCAATGAAAAGACATAGGGTAACCGATTGGATAAGAAAACATGATCCATATATCTGCTGTCTGCAAGAAACCCACCTTAGGAAAAGAGATGCACACAGATTGAGGATGAAGGGATGGAACATGGTATTTCAGGCAAATGGAAATGAAAAAAAAGCTGGGGTTCCAATACTTATATCTGACAAATTAGATCTCAAAGTGAAGGACATAAGAAGAGATAAAGAAGGCCACTTCATAATACTAAAGGGAACAATCCAACAAGAAGAAATAACTCTGGTAAACATATATGCACCCAATATAGGAGCACCTAAATACATAAAAAAACTCTTGGACGATATTAAGGGAGAGACTGACAGAAATACAATCATAGTAGGAGACTTTAATACCCCACTGTCACCATTGGACAAATCCTCTAAACAATTAATGCTAAGAAGTCTGTGGCATTTCTATACACTAACAGTGAAATTATAGAAAGAGAAACTAAAAAAGCAATCCCATTTACCATCGCACCAAAAAAATTAAGATACCTAGGAATAAACCTAACTAAAGAGGTAAAAGACCTTTATGCAGAAAACTACAGGACACTGAAAAAAGAGATAGAGGAAGATGGTAACAGATGGAAGAGCATACCATGCTCATGGATTGGGAGAATCAACATCATTAAAATGTCCATACTACCCAAAGCAATCTACAGATTCAACGCACTACCCATTAAAATACCAACGACATATTTCACCGACCTACAAAGAATTCTTCATAGATTCAGCTGGAACAAAAAAAGACCACGGATAGCTACAGCAATTCTGAGAAAAAAGAATAAAGTAGGTGGGATCTCAATACCAGACTTCAAGCTATACTACAAAGCAACTCTTCTCAAAACAGCCTGGTACTGGCACAAGAACAGACATATAGATCAATGGAATAGAATAGAGAACCCAGATATCCACCCAAACCACTATGCTCAATTAATATTTGACAAAGGAGGCATGAACATTCAATGGAGCCAAGATAGCCTCTTCAATAAATGGTGTTGGGAAAATTGGACAGATACATGCAAAAAATTGAAACTGGACCACCAACTTACACCAAATACAAAAATAAACTCAAAATGGATACAGGACTTAATCATTAGAAGGGAAACCATAAAAATACTAGAGGAATCCACAGGCAGCATAATCTCAGATATATGCCGAAAGAACTTCTTCACTGATACTGCTCCAAAGGCAATGGAAGCTAAAGAAAAAATAAACAAATGGGACTACAGCAAAAGAAACCATCAACAAAACAACAAGAAAGATCAATGCATGGGAGAACATATTTGCAAATGCTATCACTGATAAAGGTTTAATTTCCAAAATCTACAGCCAACTTATACAACGTAATAAAAGGAAGATGAAGGATCCAATAAAAAAAATGGGCAACGGACCTAAATAGAACCTTTTCAAAAGACGACAGAAGGAAGGCCAAGAGACACATGAAAACATGTTCAAAGTCACTAATCATCCGAGAGATGCAAATCAAAACGACAATGCGATACCATCTTACACCTGTCAGAATAGCAATCATCAACAAATCAACAAATGACAAGTGTTGTTGAGGATGCGGAGAAAAAGGAACCCTTGTGCACTGTTGGTGGGAATGCAGACTGGTGCTACCACTGTGGAGAACAGTATGGAGTTTCCTCAAAAAACTAAAAATGGATCTCCCATTTGACCCTGTAATCCCACTCTTAGGAATTGATCCTAAGAAATTACAAACACCAATCAGAAAGAATTTATGCACCCCTATGTTCATAGCAGCACAATTTACAATAGCTACAATTTGGAAACAGCCTAGGTGCCCGTCAGCAGATGAGTGGATCAGAAAACTGTGGTACATCTACACAATGGAATTCTATGCTGCCATTAAAAAGAAGGAATTCTTACCATTTGCAGCAACCTGGTTGGAACTGGAGAGCCTTATGCTTAGTGAAATAAGCCGGTCAATGAAGGAGAAGCATCACATGATCGCACTCATTGGGGGATAATAAAGAACATTATAAACTGATGAACAAAAGGATAGATACAGAGACAGTAAAGCTTCAAACAGACTGTGAAATTACAGCAGGAAGATTAAAGTTAGGTGAGGTAGATAAGAGATCAATCAAAGGACTTGTATGCATGCATATAAGCATAACCAATGAACATAGACAATAAGGGGTTGGGATATGCCTGGGAGGGAGGGGGGGGCAATGGGGAGATATGTATAAAAAATTATTAAAAAATTAAAAAATAAATAAATAAAATAAAAAATAAAGCTGAGGATACCCAGCTTTAAAGAAAAAAAAAATACCTAGGGATAAATTTAACCAAGGCAGTGAAAGATCTGTACACTAAAAATAATAAGACACTGATGAAAGAAACTGAAGGCACAATAAACAGATTTGAAGGATTAAATATCATATCATTAAAATGTCAATACTATCCAAAGCCATCAGCAAATTCAGTGGAATCCCTATCAAAATTCTAATGGCATATTTCATAGAACTAGTTCAAACAATTCTAAAGTTTTTATGGAACTACAAATGATCCTGAATAGCCAAAGCAATCATGAGAAAGAAAAATAAAGCTGGAGGTATCGTACTCCCTGAATTCAAACTATACTACAAAACTACAGTAAGCAAAACAGTATATGATATTGACACATATGATATACAGATTAATGGAACAGAATTAAGGGCCCAAAAATAAACCCATATATATGCAACTAATTTATGGCAAAGAAGCCAAGAACATATAATAAAAAAAGAACAGTCTCTTTAATAAATGGTGTTGGAAAAATTGGACAGTCACTTGCAAAAAAATGAAACTAGACCACTATTTTACATTGTACATGAAAACTCACTCTATAAGAATTCAAGACTTGAATGGAAGACCTGAAACCATAAAATTTCTGGAAGAATATATAGGCAGTAAGCACCTTAACATTGGTCTTAGCAATGTTTTTGTGGCTCTCACTCCAAACAAAAACAAAAATAAACAAATGGGACTACATCTTCAAATCATATATCTGCAAAGATGTTAATATCCAAAATGTATTTAAAAACTCACACAACTCAACAACAAAAGAACCAAACACCTCCTTGAAAATGGGCAGGAAATTTGAATAGATATTTTTCCAAAGATATGATAGCCAACAGGCACAGAAAACATGTTCAATATCACTAATTATTAGGGAAATACAGTCAAAACCACAATGAGATATCACCTCACATCTATTAGAATGACTATTATAAAAAAATACAAAATAAAAAGTATTGGAGAGGATGTGGAGAAAAGGTTAACCCTCATATGCTGTTGGTAAGATTGTAAATTGATGCAGGTACTCTGGACATACACACAACAGTATGAATATTCCTCAAAAAATTAAGAATAAAACTATTATATTATCCCAGCTATTCTATTTTTGGATATTTATCCTAAGAATATGAAAATACTGCCCTTGCCTAAGTGGTTCAGTGGTTAGAGTATTGGCCTGTGCACTGAAGGGTCCCAGGTTTGATTCCCAGCCAAGGGTCCCTACCTGGGTTGAAAGATTGATGTCCAGCCCTGGTTAGGGTGCATGCAGGAGACAACCTATCAATGTGTCTCTCACATCGATGTCTTTACCCTCCTTTTCACTATACATAAAAATTAGTGAAAAAATATCCTCAGGTGAGGATTTTAAAAAAATGAAAACATTAATTTAAAAAGATATATGCACCCCTATGCTTATCACAGCATTATTTACAATAGCCAAGATATGGACACAGCCAAAGTGTCCATTGATGGATGAATGAATAAAGATGTCACATACACATGATAGAGTACTACTGAGCCATAAAAGGGAATGAGATCTTGCCATTCATAGAACTTTGAATGGACTCTGAGGTATAAGCAAAATAAGTCAGGAAGAAAAAGACAAATACCAAGTGATTTCACTCAAGTGAAATTTTTTAGAAACCGAAGACAATTGGACAACAACAACAAAATAACACAAAACCTCATACATACACATAACACAATGGTGGTTGCAGTGAGCAAAAGGAGGAAAGTGGTCAATTGTATAGTGAGGATAATAATTAGACTTTTACTAGTAGAGGTGATCACTTTGTAGTAGCTATCGATATCAAAATATAATGTTGTACACCTGCAACTTATATAACAAGAAAAAAAATTAAAACAGCAAAACAAGTGCTGATAAGAAAACAACATATATTGTGATGTGGAGGTAAGAATAAAGCTACATAAATCCAGACACAGTTTAAGACACATGCAAAAGAAAATGCTTGGTAGAATGAGGCCAGATTGTGGAAGGTCATTGAAATCATAGAGAAAAGAAAGAAATATTGTAGAAACAATTAGGGTTTTGATGAGGAAATTATTTAGAATCTGGGCAAGGTAATTCATGTATCAAAAACTCATCAACTCTACCCACTAAATGACATCTGAAAATAAATTTAGATAAACATCAAGAGATTAATCATAATTTTATATATGCATTTACAAAATTATATAAATTATAAATAATTTTGCGTGGCTCAGGGGTTAAGCGTTAACCTAGGAGCCAGGAGGTGATGGTTCAATTCCTGGCCAGGCCATAAGCCTGGGTTGGGACCCAATCCCCAGTGTAGGGCGTGCAGGAGGCAGCTAATTATTCTCTCTCATCACTGATCTCTCTTTCTCTCTCGCTCTCTCTCTCCCTTCCTCTCTGAAATCAATAAAAATATATTAAATAAATAAATTATAAATAATTTATGCCAGGACATATCTTAAGTCTAAATATTTAGCAGAGTATATAAAAACACACTAAAATTTCTGCCAAAAAATCATAGCTATTCATTGAGCAATTTATATCCACATGTATAATCTCAATCAATTCTTATAACAACCCTGCAAAGTCTATACTGTGATAAAATTTTTTTAAGTGATTTTTAAAAAACTCAAATAACCTGTCCAAGTCAAACAGCAATGATAAGCAGCGGAATGAAAACTTAAGCCCAGTGTGCTTAAAGCCAAAATCTAAAATCCTCTTATCACTTTCTCAAAAGAAGGTATTTTTTAAAGATTGAACGACATCTTTATAGAAGGTTTCTGTATCCTAAAAACCCTTTGTCTGGCAAGTGATGAAGCAACTACAGATCGGGTGTGTCTAGCTTGAAGATACTTATTTTTTCAGAAAACTTCCAAGGAACTATGAAAATCCATAGTACAGACTTAGAAATCTATATAAAGGAAATGTTTGTTCTCAACAAAGCTCTACAAGAGTATATAAAACTTACCTCTGTGTATGATTTCTTGGTTATGTGAACATTCTTAGCTCTATAGGACTGACGTCTTCTTTTATAATCCCTCACTTCTGCCAAGATTTCAAGGTAAGATTTGGGACTTTTTCGACTATTATCTAATAAAAAATAAATTATTATGTCCTTAGAAAAATTTACATTCTTAAAAATTAACAGGAAGGAATACCACAATCATATTTTAACATGTTTCAAAATATGTTAAAAATATTCTAAAAATGCAACATTATATAAATGGGCTAAGTTTTATACCATTCCTTTTCTGTAGTCATCAGTTGAACATAAGGGTGTTTAGGCACATAAATTATAGCAACAGCATGGCTATAAGTAACATTCTCACAGAAGGATGTTTTGCTTAATGTAAAAATCAGAGAGCAAACTTTCACTACTGAATAAACATCTTTTATATGTGAACTAGAGGCCTGGTGCACAAAATTCGGGATTATCCCTCAGCCCAACCTGTATCCTCTCTTATCTGGGGCCCCTTGGGGGATGTCTGACTACACAGGGATCGGGGCTTAACTGGGAGTCAGACATCCCTCTCACAATCTGGGTCTGCTGGCTCCCAATTGTTCTCCTGCCTGCCTGCCTGCCTGCCTGATTGCTTCTAAACGCTTCTGCCTGCCAGCCTGATTACCCCCTAACCACTCCCCTGCTAGCCTGATCGACACCTAACTGCTCCCCTGATGGCCCTATCGCCCCCAACTGTCCTCCCCTGCTGGCCGGGTCACCCTAAGTGCCCTTTCTTGCTGGCCTGATCACCCACAACTGCCCTCCCTTGCTGGCTATCTTGTGACCACATGGGGGCAGCCATCTTGTGTGAGGGCATGATAATCAATTTGATCAACCTCTTTATTATATAGAATATCAGATGACACAAAACCATCTTATTTTTACTCAAAGTGGCCTAACAAATCATCTTAATTATACCAAAGAATGGAATAACAATTAAGAAACATAAAACTATGATATTCATCTCAAACCTTGATTAACTTTTGCAGCCAAGTCTACAAAGAGATCACTGTCATTTTCGATAATTTGAGAATCAGAGCGCTTTTTCTTTGTCTCCTCAATTACAAAATCATAGAGGGCAAGACGATCAGCTTGGGTCAGATCACAAACAAATCGTTTGTGATTCAGAGGAACTTCGACAGGTAAAGAAGAATAAATCCCTAAAGTAAAAATAAAACCACAAAAATAAAAATACATGAAGCATTTTGGACTTAAGATCTATTTATCTATAAACATGCACTATAGTAATAAAGTATGAACACAATGTTTTTCATAGTAATGCCCAAATTACAAAATATCAATCCATGTGACAAATGATAAACAATGACTTTAATCTGAATGCTACATTCACATACAGGATATATTGTGGATATACGCTTTTCCCTTCAATAAGGTTAAAACAGATCTCATGAAGGCAGACATAATTATCATAAGACACTGTTCATAAGAAAACCTTTTGGTAAACGATTTTTTAAAAGGCTACCCATATTATAAAAGTAGATATTAACTTCCTTTCTGTGTTTATGTTTTTTTTCCCATAAAAGCTGGTGGGGTGGAGAGATTAATAGATAATACATATTATAGTTCCATTGAAAATAAATTATAGAAATATGAAAAATGTGTTTAAAAATGTCCTTTTTTTTTGAGACATCAAGTTACTCATTCCGCATTAAAAATAATATCCCATTGTCTAATGACTCAGAGCTATGGACCAAAAACAATTAAGTAGCAGAAATCCCACATTTCCTCAGACCAGAGAAAGACAGGTTACATTGAGACTAAACTTGTTTTAATTTTCAGAAGAGGAAGCATATTGGCTTAACCAAGTTAACTGAAAAAAGTTAACAGCAGTGCCCCCACAACATTTACAGAACTTTCTAAAATCTGCTCATTAATGAAAAAAAGTAAATACAATACCTTGATATGATGTATTAAACTTTGAAGAAAAAATTTGTTTTGAGAATCAAATTTTCTCAAAGAAATAAAAAATTATTGTAACTGTAAATAAAGCAATTTAAAACCATAGTCCCAGACTCATTATTCACTAATGCAAAAAACATGAGTTATCAAATAAACCCTTTAAATGTTTGCTAGGTTACCCTATAGTAATAAATAACTCTGGTTCATAGAACAATATAAAATCAGTAGCTCTTCCCAGATACTTATATTTGATATTAGCTTTGTTGACTTCCTAAGACGGGAAAAAAAAAAATCAAATAAAAGCATACTATAAACTAAGCATTGCAACACATACACACAAAATATTATATTTGTCTACAAATTAAGAGGATCCCTATACTGAATCTGAGACTGTGGTCCAACAGCAATAGATAACTAAACATGTACAAATCAAAGGATTTTGAGTTAGTGGGGAAGAAAGGTTTCCTTTGAAGTCAATCAATTTTACTCCACTTCTGACAGACACAAAGAAAAGCCCTATGTGCAGCCAGATGTTAAAACATTTAATTATATAATATAAAAAAAAGAGTTTGCTTTGATAAACCTACTTCCTTTGAATATAGGCTACAAAGTCTAGGAGAAAAATTAGAAAAGACTAATATTCAGTCATGCTCCACTTAATGAGGGAAATATGTTCTGAGAAATGAGTCATTAAGCACTCCCATCATTGTGGGACCATCACAGAGTATATAAACCTAGATGGTTTATCCTACTACACACCTAGGCTTTGTGGTATAGCCTAGGCTACAGGCCTGTATAGCATATAACTCCATATTATTTGTGTATCTAAACATAGCTAAACCTTAAGAAAGGTAGATTAAAAATACTGTGTAAAAGATCAAGTATGTGTGGGCGTGTGGCTTTGGGGGCGGTTAGGGAAGGGTTGTGGAGTGAGAGAGAGTAGACATCAGGAGGAGGGAGGAAAGAAGGGAGAAATAAAAGAAGAGAGTAAAGCTAAGCAGAGATTAAAAGAGACGCAGATAAAACTTAAGACAGAATAAAGTGGGGAGGACAGAAGAGGGAAAAAGAGAGAGAGCCCTTGACAGAAAGAGTGAGAGACAGAGACAGGGGGTAGTAAAGGGATTGGGAGGAAAGAGAGACAAAGAGAAACAGAGGGAAGGGAAGTGAGTTTATGTGCTGTAGTGTGTGTTAATGCATGTGCAGGGGTATCGGGATGGGGGCAAGGAGCTCCCCTCCTTCACCAATTCTAGGCCCCAGCCAGGGGCAGGGGGCAGGGCGAGGAGACAACATGCCGAGCCTCCTCATCTATTTAAACCACTCAGAATTAGCAGTAAATTCAACATCCTAGTTGGGTCCAGCCTTTTCTTTCAACATCACAAATAAACTTTTACTTATAACCCATTATAATCTTATGAGCCTCCATGGTATATGCAGTTCACTGCATACCAAAACATCATTATGCAGTGCGTGACTGTGTTATAAACAAGTTATTTTCAAACAAAGAAATATAATTTCCAATATATATTGGAGTTTTCTTTATTTATCTTAAATTTCTATATAAAGACTGATACTTAAATTCCTTGAAAATTCAACTAAAATTCCAACTCAATACTGTGACAGTGACTAAGATAAAGTTTAGAAATTTGAATGATACTTTTAAAAGGATATCATTTGCAAAAAGGATACTGCATATCTTTAAATAAGGAGTACATTCAGGTTCCTAATTCCTCTTTATACTCACCCCAATTACTGAAAAAGAAAAAGTACAGGAAAAGTTAAACAACAAATTGCATTCAAATCATTCAGAACATAGATATTTCTGACAAAAAAAAAAATAAAGGGTAAACACACTTACGTAAGCTTACATTTCCATAAAATGTAAATTTTCTAACAAAATTTTCTATGCCTTAGATAGAGTGCATTTCAATGTGCTGTAATCATACCAATTCTGTGAACTTCTACTTTTTTGTATAATAATTTTTAATTGTGGTAAAACATACATAGCATAAAATTTACCATTTTAACCATCTTTAAGTGTATAGTTCACTGGCATTAGTATATTCACAATGCCGTGCAACCATTACTTCAATCCATCTGCAGAGCTTTTCATCACCCTGCACTGTCACTCTACTTTTTAATAACTCTAATTCTCAGTTTTTCCTTGTTAGTCACTTTTGCCATCATAGGGCATCTTAAACATATGCAATACTATACTATTTATTAATAAGAGGCACTGTTTCTGAGATACATATTTAGAATTTTGAGAGAATTCAGAGTCAATTTCTTAACATTAGTAATAAATTACAGCCCACAGAAGCAAAATGACTTACTAAAGTTTCACAAATGGTAGGAACAGATTAGTTTTAGAACTACTCTATTTTTATCTCTTTAGGGTTTGTTAGCCATAGTACCCTGATCTTTAAATCACAGCCATGACTCTCATATCAAAATCTGTGGATGCTCAAGTCCCTTATATGAAATGGTATAGAACAATACATAGTCAGCCCTCCACATGCCTGGATTCCAACTCTGGATCAAAAATACTATTTTGGTATCCTCTTCAGATGCCAAACTCATGGATTTAAAACTCACAAATACAGAGGGCCAACTGTATTTATTGAAAGAAATCCACGTGTAAGTGGACCTATACAGTTCAAACCTATGTTGTTCAAGGGTAAACTGTATGTTATGAAATTCAAGTATAACAACTTGAATCTTTAATACAGAAGGAAAAAGATAAACCACTAAATATAAAATGATTGTTTATGATTGAAATTAATATCTTGGTTATAAAATTAACCAAAGTAACTATATCTAAAAATAAGTAAGTAGATCTAGTGGTTATTTAAGCTTTCAGAAAGATTAATGGAAACCTAATAAGACTGATAAAATGAAAACATAAATATATAACCTCATTAAAAAATCTTAAAATTTAGTGGGTAACAAAAAATATTAATTATATGAAAAAATGTAAAATTGTTCATATTGGTTGTCTTCCTTCAAAATAAACACATCAAAAAGAAGATATTGAAGAGATTTTTGTGCTGGAGTAAAATGTTTAGGTATAAGTAAACTACAAAAATAATCTCTGTTGAGGAAATGCAGAACTCTACACAAGATGAAAAATAGTTTTAAAAAGAGAGTTACAGATCATATAAAAATAGTTTTTAATAGTTAAATCTTAATTTAAGCTAGTGCAAAAATTCAAAATCAAATAACATTTCCTCTTAATGTACGGAAAAAAATATTCATTCAAAGCAATTATTTGCTTTTATAAAAAAACTAAACTCCATGTCCAAATCTGCCTTATTACTCTTATATAAAAACCTCAGGTTAGAAAATGATCTAGAAAATTACTCATATATACATATATGAGTAATATATATATGTATATATATATATATATATATATACATATATATATACACACACACACACATATATATATACACATATATATGTATATGTATAAAATTCTCACCCATTTCATCTTAATATTGCTTTCTATTGCTCTAAATACCAGAAGATAGTTTTATACTACAGATAAGAAAGTAAAAACTCAGAAAAGCTGTCATTTGTACAAGGCCAAGCAACTAGTTTTTTTAAAATAGGCTTACCCAAAATATAATCAATAAACGAAAAGTATTAGTAGTAATATTATGTACAGATTTGAAGTTTGTGACGTTATTTTAATCATGATAGACATAATAATGAATATATTTGAGCAATTATGTAGAATCCACAAATATCACTAAATGTAGAGTTTCTAACAGAATGCAGAATAATTCAATGCAGTGTTTGTGCCAAAATTCAGAATTTGGCTCTGGATTCAGCTTTGCTATTATCTAGCAAAGGAGTGTCAATTCAGTTATGTATGCCTCTACTTCTTCACCTACTATGGAGGGGAAAATACTCATCCAACCTATCACAAGTTTATTGTTTAAGGAGTAATAAAATATATAACAGGGCTTTGAAAAATAATCTCTTAAAAGTATTAAGGACCTTTAGAATGGACACCAGAACCTTATCATCTCTATCAGTCGGGGTTTGTTTCCTTATCAGTAAAAAGCAGACACTATACTAGAAGATCTCCAAGTTCTCTTTAAACTCTAATAAATTCGTAAATCTACCTAACTAGAGTGTTTTAAATAAAATCTTTTAACAATTAACCCCTCAAAAAAAAATCCTCTACTTTTTCATTGGTTGATTAAAAGGGGCAATGGGTAGAACCAATAATATGGGTTCAGTAATCTTTTCAATAAGAAAAAGTCAAATGTCTCCCTCAAAGAGAAAAACCTGGAATTCAGCACAAAAGTACATAAAAACAGGAGCTTCAAAACAGGAAATACAATGTGCTTCTGCTGTTATAAGGAAACAATGTAATGTAGACTAAAGACAAAGGACTTCACACTTTGAAGCCACAGGGCACTTAGGGAGATATCAAGCCCAGATATTGACTTAGAAAAATGGGCTAAGACCCTGAACTTAACAAGAAAGACAACAAACCATAATGGGCTGGTGAATATAATTCAGAAGAGTGAAGAAAAAAAGGTAAGATGTCTGGGGAAAGATACCTTCAGAAGGTTCAAAAAACAACCCCAATCCTTATAAAAAGGAGCCAGTCATGTTTAGCTTAGATGTTTTATCTATGTTCAAAATCTATTAGATCTATATACTCCTTTGCCTCCTATGTTTTTGATGGAGTAAGTTTTCTTTCAATTTCCTACAAGCTCACACTTAAAATTCTAATCTAGTCTGTGCTAACATAAGCCCCAGAAAGAAACTCTTAACGCACTCCAAAACTGGGCATAAAAGGATCCACAAACCCTCTGAAATTATATGTAACACTTTGTGTTTGCATTTTATTCTCAGGGGCAGCTATGAAAACTAATCTCTTTTAGCCTAAGCCTTTCCTTTTATGTTCATTTCAATATTATATTTAACAATGGGCTAATCCTCAAGACAGGAAATCTCAGGGTAAAATAGTCTCACTAAATGAGATTTATTAACTAAATAATCATAATTTTAAAATGATCTATAAGGCAATCTACTCTATTAGGAAATTCCAAAGCATGAAGTCCTAGCTAAGACAGTGTCCTTGTCAGACTTGTATATTTTAGCAGAAAATATCTAACAAATAAAGCTAACACCAAGCACAGTAGTCTTATATGTAACCTTTATCATGTAATTGTTTTCACAAGATTTTTCTTAAAAATTACTAACATGTGTGCTTGTGGGAGAAAAATAGTTTTACTCATTATTTAGCTCAAACTATGATGCCACTTACTTTGATTATAATAGTCATCATTTTTTCCAACTGCAGTTCTAGCTTGTTTAATTATCTGGAATTGTGAGTCCTTATCTGTCAAAAAAAATCCATAAACACAATATGAATCATAAGTGTCCACAATTAGATTATTAACTGGGTTCCAATCCAAGTTCTTGAGACACACAAATCTTTAAAATCTTAAGAGGCAACACCCACAATTGCTGCCTAGGTAATCTGAAAGCAGGAATTCTTTCAGATCTAGCTAGATCCCAGTAAGTAACCAGCATTCAGGTGGTTCAGAAAACAAAATCAGGCACAACACAGTAGCCGCTACGAATTTTAGCAACAAATAATATGTAACATTTCTTGAATCCCACTAAGTGTCAGGCACTATTTTAAGACTATGTGTATCATTTAATCTTCATAAAAGTGCAAATACCCTGCCCTAGCTGGTTTGGCTCAATGAATAGAGTGTCAGCCTGCAGACTGAAGGGTCCCAGGTTCGATTCTGGTCAAGAGCACATGCCTGGGTTGTGGGCTTGATCCCCAGTAGGGGACGTGCAGGAGGCGGATGATGCTCTCTCATCATTAATGTTTCTCTCCCTCTCTCTTCTTCTCTGAAATCAATAAAAATGTATTTTTTAAAAAGTGCAAATACCATCATCCCCATTTTATAAAGAAATTTAGACAACAAACACATCTGAAAGTTACACATCTGTTAGTTGACAAAACCAGAAGCTGAATCAGGGCCTTCTATTTTAGAGCCCAAGATTTCAATCTTTTAGAATAGCAGTTGCTAACCGTGAGGTCCCAAAGGTTGGCAACCACTGTCTTAGAACATATTTCCATCTTCATTTCTGTCTTCAAACTATGTTTTGTGGCCAGATTTTTGTTATAACTAAGAAGAAAAGTGTCTGTCCTACTGTACAAAGCTTTCTAGGATTTTCACTGACGATATAATAGGTCTGGTCTCTAACTTTCAGATTACAAAATCTAGTTTCACTATACATTAATCAATCCTACATACTCTTACGGTACAAATGCCCTTAATTAAAAGATGAATTATCAATATATACATATAGTAAGATATTTTAAAATTATAATCTATTAAGTTAATACTTACTCAAAGTGATCGAAGGTATCTTCATATTCTCATAGAAAAATTCAGAATCATACATTTTATCCTAATTAGTAAAAAGAAAAACAAAAATGTCAGTGTTCTTGAGAATCAGATGATTAGCTATTTTAAGATTTGATATACACCAACAATAGATTAGTATCACTGAAATATCTCTTGCAATAATTTGTAAAATTAGGCTAGTACCATTCTATCCCACAAATGACTATTATTTCATGTCAGAAAACCTCACCCTATACTTCGAATACTGTGAATTTATTAATGCATGAATTATATGACATACGCATACCTCTTCTTCTTTGGTGTAGCCCAGTTTTCTCAATCTACATGACACCATGTGCTTTGCTAAAGATGATTTAGGCATGTGATGATTGAAATCATAAGGGCATATCACAACTTCATCCTATAAAAATCAAACAGAATCAAAGGAAAAAGATACATAATATTTAAAGATTTAAATAATTATACCACTAAATGTTTACTAGTTTATTAAGTGGTACTATCCAGTTATGTCCTCTTCTGCAGGCCTCTCCCAACACCCTGTTTGAGTGTATGTGCATATTAAAATTATTTTTAAAAACCCCAGTCAGGTCATTTCATACACCAAAAGATTGGGTGTTTGATTCCCAGTCATGGCACATACTTAGGTTGCAGGTTCAATCCCCAGCCCCAGTTGGAACAACCAACCCAACCAATGCATTCTCATTCTCTCTCTCTCTCTCTCTCTCTCTCTCTCTCTCTCTCTCTCTATATATATATATATATATATATATATCCCCCCCCCTTACCCTTCAACCCTCTCCCCCTCTCTTCTTCTTTCCTTCCTCCTCTCTCTCTAAAACCAATAAACATATCCTCAGGTGAGAATACAAAACAAATAAATTTTAAAATTAAAAATCTTTCCCTATAGCCTTTGCCCCCTCTCCACCTGATCAAAGCCCAACTCGGAAAAACTTGTTCACATTCACTGCCTCAACAACCTCACCCATCAGTCAGTAGGTCACTAACAACCTTCTGGCTACTATAGCCAAAGCACACATCATAGTTATTAAATAATGTCTGAATGCTTAGAAGGTCACAATCCAATTGTCTATTTCTGTCATCCAGATATACTTTTCATGGTCCTTCTGCTTCTCTGGTTCCTTCTACCTGGTCTCCTCTAAAGATGTCTTCCTTGTTCTACCTGTCTCCCCCCGTCCTCCCCCTGCCCCCAAGAGGGAACTAATATACCAGGGCTACACATATATTTTCTTTTACTTAATTTCCAACTCCCAACCTCCACTTCTTTGGCAACTATTACCTAGTTCTCTACATCTGAGTCTGTTTCTGTTCTATTTGGCTTATTCATTTGTTTTGTTTTGTTTTCGATTCCACATATAAGTGAAATCAGAGGGTATTCATCTTTTTCTGTGTGAATTATTTCACGTAACACAATTTCTTCAAGTTCCATCAATGTTGTTGCAAGTGACAAATTTCTTTTTTTATTGCTGAATAATAGTCCACTGTGTATATGTACCACTCACTACCTGTCCCCCTTTCTATGTTGGTGTTTCATGGAGGTCTAGTAGCCTTTGCCATCTGATACATAGTTACTAGAACTCATGGCTTCAACTGTCACTATATAGGGATGTCTCCCAAAATCTATAGCTAATTTAGACCTTGTTTCTCTCTTGAGCACTTTACAGTAAAGACACTAAAATTTCAACATGACCAAAAATAAATTCATTATATTCATGGCTTCCTGATCCCAAATTTATTCATCTTGTGTTTTCCTATTTCAATAAAAGGTCCTACTTGTTCTTCTCCCACATCGTCCACATCTTATCAATTACCTATCTATCCTTTTTACTCCTAAATAACTCTGAAATCCCTCCACATAATCAATCCATATTATCACTATCCCAATTCAGGATATCATGGATTATAACAGCCATTATCTAAGTACTTGCTCCACTTGCAGTCATTTTTTTTTTTTTACTTTTTTTACTGAATGTATTGGGGTGACATTGGTTAATAAAATTACATAGGCTTCAGGTGTACAATTCTATAATATGTCATCTGTATATTGCATTATATGTTCACCACAAGTAAAGTCTCCTTCCATCACCCTTTTTCCCTCCTAAGCCCTCTTTGGCCTCCCCACACCCTCCTCACCGCCCTCCGCTTCCAGTCCTGTTGTCCATTCCATTCTTCACACTGTAGCAAGTTTGAATCCCAGGTCTGTCATTTACTGACTGTATTAAGTTACTCGGGAGACCTAAATTTTGCTTTAGTTTCCTTATCAGTAAATTGGGTATAATAGCAGGACCTCTCTCACAAAGCTACTGTGAAGATTAAGTTATACATCGGTTTATATGCATACAGCAATTCAAACACAACAAGTGTTCAATAAATGGAAGCAATAAATAGGTTACTCAAATGTAGGTATTAATTATATGCCCAGACTTAAAAAGCTTCCCTGCCTCCCCCACTGTTCTCCTGCGTATAGGTTCTTTGAAAAGGCGGGCCCAGGACCCATAACGTAAGACCTCGCCCCCACGCACCATACTTAGAACACTCTTTCCCGCCACGCCTTTTAAAAAATCACAATTGGTCACGAATGCACTTGCCTACTTTTTCTCAAAACAATTCTAATGTTCAACAGGGCTGCTAGTGATTCCCTCAATAATTCTGGACTCGGTGCTCCCTCAGTCGGAAAGGTACAACTTGGGGCGGCGGCGAGCGGTGAACGGAGCTCCCAAGCGCTCCTGCCACGGAGCCGGGAGCCACTGCGGCGTCCGTGTGTCAGACGACAAAGCAAACCGCCCACGGCCTGGCCGCAGCACGCGGAGGCCCATTCACTCGTTTTCTAAATAATCAGCAGACCTGCCATTCCCTCCGCACCCAGAGCATTTCCACCATTTCTTTAAGCCCGGAGTGCCAGCAGGGGCGCCGCTCCGAAACTGTCCCGGAGGCCTCCGCGGCTCTGCCCCGGGCGGGGCTCCCACGCCCTTCCCCCCGTCGCCCGGCGTGGGTGCGGCCGCCAGGGAGAACCGCAGGCTCCAAGGCCCCAAGCGCCCGCACCCCTCACCGCGGCCGCCGCCTCCTCCTCGGGCTCCAGCCGATCCAGGCTCCAGCCCAGGGACGACGTCAGCTCCTCCAGTGTCCGACAGCAGCTCTCCACGAACCCGGTCAGCTCCTCCTGCAGCCGCCGCCGCTCCTCCACCGGCGGAGGCTCGCCCTCCATGGCCACCCGGAGCCCGCCAACGTCGGCCGCCGAACGGCCAGCGGCGCGCAGGCTTCTGGGAGTTGTGGGCGGGGTCGCCCCGCCTTGTGACTAGAACCGCCCTCAGGGCCAGGCCGGAGCTGTCATTTTGAGAGGTGTTTTCCTGTCTCTTTCCAGTGTCGCTACTTGAGTAACTTTTCCTGGATGCATTTGCTCCTGGCCTTCCCTGAACGGCATTACCATCCCCATCTACTTTTTTTTTTTTTTTTTTTACTGTTTATTGAAATAGGACCTTAAGAGCATTCATCTCGGGTAAAAACTGCTGTTTGACCTGGAAGCTCACACAAATCCATCCCACATCACAAAGGTTATTCTCCTGTGCCTGAGGACCAGAACCGTAAGAGATTGATTCCGGTTGACCCAGTGGCTCCAGGAGTTGAGACTGAAGATGACCTTTAGAGATGATTAATTTGCTCAGTTTTACAATCCACATTCCAACGTCTAGCAGGGGGTGATTGGGAGATAAGGAGCAGTCAACAGGAACCACTGCGGGCCACTGAAACCCACCGACCCCCTTCTCGGCTGTTTGCGGATTTTAGAACAAGTAAAAAAAAAAATGTGGTTTGGATCTTTAAAGGGGGCTGCATACCCCTGAGACCGCACAGTCGTGTGTGGACTCCACCTGCGTGTGGTGCCCTCGCGGCTGTCGCTGGCCAGCTCAATAAATCCTTGCTTGTTTATTACCAACTTAGCAGCCTCTGTGGTCATTTGCAACTGGGTGTGGAAGTCGCCCCACTACATTTATATCTAAAGAACAATTTAAAGTAGTGAGCTGTCCTCCTGCTCTTTAACTGTTAACATTTGGCCACGTGTGCTTTCTCCCACTCTATCTACACAGACCCACAGGTTATTTTTGCTGAATTATTTGAAAGTAAGTTGCAGATTCTTCAGCCCCAAATGTCCGTATGGATCTTTTAAGAATGAGGATAGTTTGCTTCCATGGCCACAATAAATTATCAAATTTAAGAAAAAGAATCATTTCAAAATATCTCATACATATACAGTTCATATTCAAATTTCCCCAGTTGTCTCCTAAATTCCTTTTGTAGCCACTTTATTTTTTCCAACTCATGACCTACAATTGGTTATTGTCTCCTTTACTTTACAAAAATCTGTCTCCCCTACTCTCCTTTTTAAGTTGAGCCAGTGAATTTTGTCAGGAGCCTCAGCCACTTGTCTTGTAGAATTTGTCATTCTCTTTCAGGATGTGTCATATTTTTTTCCTTTACCACTGGATTCAGTTTAAACATTGTTGCAAGGAGATGTGTGAACCTCTTTATTACATCTCATAAAAGACACATATTTTAGATTCTGTTAGTAATGCAAAATTTGATCACTTAGTAAAGATGATGGCTGTATCTCTCTCTTTTTAATAGTACATTTCTTCTTGGTAATTGGTAATCTGTGGGATACCTTATGGCATATGAATGTCCTGTACTCCAACGAACTCAAATAATCCTTCACTGAATCTCATTATGTTAGGAATTATGATGATTCTTTTTTAAAAGATTTTTTTTTATTGATTTCTAGAGAGGAAGAGACAAGGAAACATCCATGTGAGACATTGATTGGCTGCCTACCACCCACATGCCATCTGGATCAAGCCTGGGCATGTGCCCCACTTGGAAAAAATGGGCAACCTTTCTGTAGTGCACAGAATTATGCCCAACAAACTGAGCCACACCAGCCAGGGCTTATGATGAGTCTTTACTGCTATTATGGCTTCTATACGTATTAGCTAGCATTCTTACCACACCTTCACTTTGTTTCACTGTGGAACCAAGATTGTGGGGTTTTTCTATTATTGAGTTATTAATGATAAATTATTTTTAAAGTCATTATTACTATTCCATTACCATCATAATTCTTGCTGATGCTCAAATTGTCTCAAATTTGACCTGTGGGAGCTACTTTAAACCAGCCCATGTCTGTTTCACAAGTTCCCATGAGTTCTTGAGAACTTCCTTACATTGACTAATTCAAGTTTACTTTTTACATTATCTTCCCAAAAATTGGAATCAGTTTCTGTAGATGGTTTTAACTTCTAGAATCTACTCCTTCTTATATTATTTTATTCAAGCTTGATGCCAAACGTTGGTTCCCTTAGCATTTGTACGCATCAGGTAAAGAAACAAACATGAAGGAAATTTTTGTGAACAGCTGTTTCCAAAGACAAATAGCACAATTTTCTCACCTACAGAAAAATAGTAATGAATATAAAAAGGCAGTGCCAGAAAATACAATAGCTGCAAGCAGATGTGGGGTAAAGGATGAGTTCTAGAAGTAGCTAATTCACTCTACCCACAGCATCTTTACTTTTTATTCACAGTTAGAGTTAGCCCAGGAGCTAGAATGTATTAGTCTATTTGAATGTGAGATGATTTTCACTGAAAATTTATATATTTCCCTTTTCAGTGGGTGCATTGTGTTTCTAAACCAAATCAAAACTTAGTGCTGGTCAAGAATATCCTCTCTCCCAGGACACAGGTCCTATTTCATTTTAGAGCAGCTCGAAGTGGCTACACTATTTTGGAATTGTTTTACATTGATGCTTCTTAGTCTGTTTAATCATCGTTTACCTAGAGCAGTATCCTTCCCTATTTTAGTTTAGACCTCTGTAATGGGCTGAATTGTGTCATCCCCTTCACCCCCCAAAAAATGCTGTCTAATCCCTAACCCCCAATATGACAATATTTGGAGATGGGACCTTTAAAAGAGGTAATTATGTTTAAATGGGGGAGGGGGAAAGCGTTAAATGAGATTATAAAGTGGGGCCCTAATTTTATAGGACTAGTATCCTTAAAAGATTAGGAAGAGACACCAAATCTCCCTCCATACCCATCACTGCCTACAAGCCCAAAAGAATTGTCACTGAAACCAACCCTGGGCTGCAATTTAATCTTGGAATTTTATCTTCCAGAACTAGGAGAAAATAAATTTAAGCCATCTCATCTGGGGTTATCTTATTATGGCAGCCCAAGATAACACAGGCTTATAGCTGAAGCATAAAGAATCTCTACTTTCCCCAACATTTGTCATATTTTTTTCTTTTCATATTATAAGGACTATTTTTTACCAAAGATTCCTACCATGGGATCTACAGTCTCTGGCACAATGTGTAGCACACAGAAGAACTCAATATTTGGTGAATGAAACTAAATACAAATCTTCCAGATTGGGAGTGGGGCAAGGGCAAGAAAAGAGGTAAGACATGAATGCTGTTTTCACCCCAGTACCAAAAGCTGCAATAATTTAAGTATTATTTTAAGTATGATCCATTAGCATTTAACATGCTTTTCTATTTTCTTTTTGCACTATAAAATGTTTGATTGTATTAATATATACTAGTGATATATGCATGTTGCTTCACTGACTGAATGATGCATACCTTCTGTCCCTACCCAGGCTGCAAAGGCCTGAAGTCAGGGGTCTTCTAAATTCTATTACATCCTCATACCCTGTTTTCCTGAAAGTAAGACCTCTCCCGAAAATAAGATCTAATTCCAGTTTTGCCTCTTGCTGTAATATAAGGCATCCCCTCAAAAATAAGACCTCCCCATAATAAGGCCTCCCTGAAATATAAGGCCCCTAAGCTACCGTAAGGCACCTGACTCCTGATTTAAAGAGACCTCGCACTGCCTGAACAGCTCTGGCTGCGCTGTGGCCAATCAGTGAGCTGGTTTGTGATGACAACTACTACCTTCCCGTACACAGGTAATAAATCTCCTTTTTTTTGTTCAACAATAAATTTGTACCATATTCTTCTTCATGGAAAAATAAGACATCCCCAGAAAATAAGACCTAGCGCATCTTTGGGAGCAAAAATTAATATAAGACACTGTCTTATTTTCAGAGAAACAGGGTAGTACCTTGAATATGAGATATAAAATAGATATTCGGTAAAGCCGTGTTAATGTAATGACAAATGTCTGAATTTCAAGTTTCTCTTTCATCGAAAGAATAAACTTCTCGTTGTCCTTCAACAGAGAGCCAAGAACTCTTCAGAAACCATTTTTATAGATTGAAGGACAATTCTTTTTACAGAATTTGGGACAAAATGAAATACCCAAGTGAGAATCTTGGCCACCTCATATTTTTTAAATGTTATGATGACTTTTGCCCATGCTACTTGATATTCATTGTTCAGAATAGAATAGAACTGGGTATTGACCTCTGGTCTGGCTTCTACAAAGGCTTATTTCCAAGGACTCTACTTGGTACACAATAGGCACTTGAGAAACGTTGAAAAAAACTAATTCAAAGACCAAATTCTAACACGAATTCAGAATGAAAATAGTTTACTTATAAGACTACTTATAGTCTTTCTTAATATTTTGAAATCAGATGGTTTTAAATATATTTTACAATAAAAAAGCTGTTGCTAAATGCCCTTGTGTGTATAAACATGCTATTAAATTAAAACACAAAAATTTTAAAGTCCAAAAGTTTATTGCCAGAACAGCAAACTTCATAGACATCTTTTTAAAATACATTGAAAATGACAAGCAAAACAAACAGAAAACTTTGACCAAAGAAAAGCAAAGATTGCTGCTATCATGCACATACAAATTAATACCAAACCAAACAAATACGTAAGAGTATATGGGTCATACAATACACATTCTAAAACTAAAAGGAGACTCAATTCAAAATGCTTAGTTTTGAGTGGGTTTTCTTGGGTGGGTTTTTCTTGGGGAGGGTACTGTATACTAATATAGAAAATGGAAATATTTAGATGAGAAACAAAATAACTAAAATGTTAATAATCAATTTAATTTTCATCTCCAACAGAAATCTCTATCATAGGCCAAAAAATACTCAAGAAGAATGGATCAAAAATCTAAACACAGAAGAGAAGAAACAAATTCTAAATGCAATTTGTACTATCCTTACAACTGATTACCACTTCATATACACTACATTCAGTGTATTACATTAGTTGAGGTGGTGGTAAAAAGCCAGAACAGCCTTACTATTGATTTTAACCCTGGCAATGATTTCTGAAGCACAGAAAATTCTATCACTATATTGCAAGCATTAGATTTTCTTTATTATTTAATAAACGAAGTCAAGGTATAGCAACCATTTCTAACTGACTACTAGTGCCCAATAGAGCTGCTACTAAAGGAGTAGGAGTAAGTGTAGGAAGAATTCCCTGTTGCATCAAAGCTTCCCCTCCTGGACCCACTGCGGGAACCAGAGCGGGAGCCTGAGCGAGATCCAGAGCGGGAGCCAGAGCGGGAGCCTGGAGCAGAAGACATGTTATAAGGGCTAGGCAAGCCCTTGGAAGAAACAGAGGCAGCCTCTAGAAGGCGTAGGCCAGTGACATCTTCTACCATGGAGCGATTCATGGCATCCTTATAGGATATTTTTAATTTGGTTTTGGGGCAGGTCAGGATTTTGGCATAGCTGCTAATATCTTGCAGCCTCTGAGCTGCTCGGCCATCGATAAACCCCTTTCTGATGGCTTCCTCAATGCTTATCCTCCCATGCACTTCAGGGTCAACTAGGCCTCCTGTGAGGTACTGGAACTCCAGGAAGCGCTGGCCAGCCTCATATGGAAGCCATTTTTCTTTCACTGCCTCTGCTGCTGACATCTTCTTTCCCTTTACACCTTCAAAGCCAATGAAGGCTTTCTGAGCAGGCTTCAGCCTGGTAGCCATCTCTTGATCAATCAGGCCCTGGGAGATCGCATCCTGAAGTGCCAGCTTCTGACCAGAGGTTGGATGGATGATGCCGCCTGTGCAGGCCTGAGCCTCCAGAAGCCTCTGACCAGTGATGCTATCCACAATGCCCCGCTCTATACCTTCTGCAATGGAGATCTTCTCTAGGTTCTCTGTGTCAAAGATAGCTGCAATGGGGCTTGATTCTTCCAGGGGGTCAGACAGAGAGCTGCTCTTAATAGTCAAATTCCTGACACTGGATATGGTGGAAATCTTACTTACTGACTCATGTCGGGAGTTGCTAAAAACATCATCGACACCACCACCCATGCCACTGCTGTTGCCAGCACCATTTTTCAAGGAGATCATATCAGCAAATTGAGTGAGGCTGAGGCTGCCCGATCGGTACTGATCAAAGAACTTCCTGTCAACAAGGCCCTTGTCAATAGCATCTTGAATATCATACTGACTGCCAGTCTTTCTATCTACCAGGACCACCCTGGTGGAGCCGTCAGATCCAGTGATGGTTATTTCTTCCCACTCACACTCCTGCTCACATAGTTCCCTAAAAGTTTCATAATCGATAAGGCCCTTCTTGTAAGCCTCCTGAACAGACATTTCTTTGTTGGTTTCTGGGTCCACGATGACCACTCTACGCTTCCTCAGGGTATTCTTCTGTGATGTCTGCACCTGCTTCTTCTTTTCTTTCAGAGGCAGCAGACAGAGCCCTGTTTCCTCATCCTTAATGCATCTTTCTTTTAGCTGTAGATAAGTGAGATTTTCTTCAGTGTTTGGGTCAAAAAATCCTTTTGTGTCATCAGTTGGATCTGAGAGAATCTCACTGAGCTCCTCATTAAAGTAGCCCCTCTTGTATGCCATGTCAACTGGTAATCGATGGCTCTCCTTTGGGTCGATGATCCCACCGGTTGCAATCTGTGCTTCTAATAATCGAATGCCATGGCCCTTCTCAATGAGTTCCTTGTTCATTGCTTGGAACAAAGAGATAATGTTTCCCGTTTCAGGATCATTATACCCAGTGACAGCTCGTTCTGCAGACAGGAGCTTCTCTTTGAACTCAATACCCACCAGACCTCTTTTATAGGCTTCCTCCACTGTTAACCTCAAATTGCTAACAGGATCCACTATAAAGCCAGTAGCTGCTTGGGCTTCCAGCAACTCTAGAGCAGTACCAGGTCGGACCAAGCCAATTTTCATGGCCTCATAAATGCCAAGCTTCTGTTTTGTGGTCTCATTGTAAATGCCTGCTATGCAGCTTGAACCCTGAAGGAAGTCCTTAATTCTCTCACCAACTTCATCATAAGAAATTCGACCTGATTCCAGTTCATTTACAGTGGAGAGTCCCAATATACCAGAATCCACTAGTTCAGAAACGGTCACAGGCTGTCTGATTCCTTGGAAGGACATACTTCTCTTCTGTACTGACAGCAAGAGGAGACCAGTGTGAGGTTCAATTCTGCATCGTTCCCTCAGTTGCATGTAACTGACCTTCTTTTGAGTGACTGGATCCACAAAGTTTTTCTGACTATCTCGGGGATCATTCAGGGACCTATACAAATCTCTGTCAATCAGCCCACGGGCCAAGGCTACATCTTTTGGCAAAAAGACACTGTTCACGGGGTCCACTACACCCCCTGAAGCAATCTGGGCTTCCAGCAGGCGCATCCCGGTTTCTCTATCAATCAAATTTTTCTTTATGGCTTCTGAAAGGGATACTGTCTTGCCTGAAAATGGGTCATCAAAACCAGTGATAGCTTTTTCTGCTGTATATATCTGTTGTCGGTCATCGAAATCAATAAGGTCTCGAGCTATTGCATTGTCAACAGTCAGCTTCTCATTCCTATGGGGATCAATTATACCACCTGTAGCAGCCTGGGCCTCCAGAAGCATGACTGTGGATTCTGGGGTGATAAAATTCTTTCTCTTGGCTTCTACCAAAGAGTACTTTTCCTTAGGGGAAACAGAAGCTCCAGCGATAGCTCCTGCGCCCCGAAGGAAAGGCTGGATTTCAGAAGCAACTTCTTCCACTGACTTTTTCCCCTTCAGCAGTTTGTCCAAGGTTGTTTTGTCAATCAGTTGGCACTCGTAGAGCTGCATCGCCGTCACCTTCTTCCTCAGTCCATCAAATACCAGCTTGGAGGAGTCAACAGTCCATTCGTACTCAGTTTGGGTCTCACGATGGGATCCATATGGACGCTGTTTGAGTTTATCGATTTCCCTCTGAAGTCGGCAACGTTCTGTTTCCAACTGTGACTGTGTGTCCCTGGTAGAATCTTCCAACTTTCGCCTGCACCTCTCTTCAATTCTCTTTATCTCAGCCTGGAGTCTTTCGATCTCACTCCTAAGACTGTTCTTTTCTCTCTCACTCTTTTCTCTTTCTGACTCTATCTTTCTAATAGCCTCTTCTTTGCGGGAATATTGAGTTTTCCACTGATTCAGGTCATTCTGGATTTGCTGTTTCTCACACTCAAGGCGCTGTTTCACCCTGCTTTCTGCCTCTAGAGTTGCTTTGGCACGGTTCAGCTCATCCTCCAGCCTTTGCAGCCTGATCTTGTCTTGTTCCAGAACTTTGATTTTCACCAGCAGGCTCTCTCTTTCCTGTACCACCTGAGTGCACTGATTCTTTGATTCATGAATCCTATTAGATGCCTATAATTTAAAAAGAAAGAAATGGAAAAAACATGTTTGAATCATATCATACAACTACTATAATTTAACCTCTTTTCCTACATTTTCAAAACAAACAAACAAAAAACTTGCTTATTTTCCCTTTATTTCCCTGGGTATACTGTTATTCTGTTATTTTACAAGTTTATGAAAAAAAACAACCCTGTAGATTTATGTTGCCACTTTGAGAAATGGCTTCATACTTACTTTCTTTCCCCTATAAAAGGAACTAGAAGTTGTAGACCTGTCTTGTTCTTAACAACAATTAAGGTTTGAAAAAATATAGCAGTTGTGTTCCAAGTAATTAATTACAGCTGCTATACCTACATCTCTCCTGTTACAGTTATACTAACGTTTTAAAAATCTTTGCAATAAAAATCTTTGCAAATATACACATAACCCACCCAGCCCCACACAAATATTGTCTACAGAAGTCCAATGTATTAGAAGCTATAGAAGTTGTTTTTAAATTAGAAGTTAAAAAAAATAAAAGCCAAACAAGTGGGGCCACGATCAAGAGAGTAGAATAATGCATGCAGAAAAAGCATGCAAGAGGGGAAAAAGTGATTTTAAAATTGCACAGAAAACACCTATGACATGGTTTTATTTAGGAAATTTTAAATTAAAAATATAGGTCATAGCTCCCTAAGTAAGAGCTATCTTCTATAAAATAGAGTGAGACACTCAGAGGAATTGATTTCAGATGTTATACCTATGCTGAAGTTCTAAAAGCAGAGCCAAACACAGGTTACACACAAATTGGCATTGACACAGTGACAGAATGGAAGTGCAAAAAGCACTGAAGCTAGTTTAAAGCAGTTGCCTGGATGAGGGCTGATAGTAGTATAGTAATAAAAAGAAAAAGTAGACTTTCTATAAGCATCCGTCTCAGTAACAAGAGCACAGTTCAGGTAAGATGACAATGAAGTGAATTATTTGAGAGACAGTGGAGCTGTGATCAAATATTAGTGAATACCTCTAAAGCCTGCTTTTGGAATTTCTCAATTTCCTGTCTCAAATTTTCCCTCTCTCTCTGTAAATCATTAATCAGCCCCTGCAGTTCCAGGGTTCGGTTGTTGCTGATCTGCAGTTGGCTTCTTAGTTCAGAGATGGTTGCGTTTTTATCACTATCGGCTTCACTTCGGCCCCTCCTGAGCTCATCATATTCCAGCTTCAGGTTCCGTAGTTCTTCTTCCAACATCAAGTGCTCCTTGGTCAAGTTCTCTGTGAGAGACTGCAGCCTCTCAATTTCTATTTTGCTTTCATTTAAGCTTCTGCTTTTATCTTCTATTGCCTTCTGGAAATGCTCGTTCCTTGTGTGAGCCTGTTTGACATTTTCTTGTTCCTGGAGCAACTGGCGCCTCAGGGTCTCTACTTCCACAGAGAGCCTCCTCAGCTCTTCCTGGGTCCTCTGCTTCTCCCTCACGTGGCCGTCCAGCACGTCCCTCTGCTGCCGGAGGTCATCCTCACTTCTTTTCTTAATGATGGACACCTGCTCCAGTTGCTGGGTCAGGCTGGTGATTTTTATCGCTTGATCCTTCAAAGACCTCCTCATGCCTTCCAGTTCCTCCTCTAGCTGCTTCCTCTTGCAGGAATCTTCTGAGGCTGTCCTCTTCAGCCGCATCAGCTCCTCCTCCACTTTCTGTTTCTGCAACTGCAAGTCTTTCAGAGAATTCTGGAATCTTGTGATGTCCTGGTCCTTCACGGTCCTCTCCTGGGAAATCCTTTCATAGTCGATTCTCAGGCGTGTTAGTTCTTTCTCGTGAACCTTCAATTTGCTTATCGTCTCTGTTGCACTGTCATTTGCTTTCTGCAGGTCATACTGGGCCCTTTGTAATTTAGCATTTTCATCTTTCAGGAATTGTCGTTCATTTGTTTCTGTTTCTATAAGTTGTTTTAATCTCTCTATCTCTTTGTTTTTATCCTGGATTGTCTTGGCAGCGTCATCAAGAGACTGCTTATATCTCACACTCTCTTCTGTTCGAATCTGAGTAACCTGCCTCAGCTCAATCTCCAGCTGCTGCTTTCTCTGAGCCACCTCCGAGCCCATGGCCTTTTGCTGCTGGACATTTTCTTCAACCCTCCTGAGGTTCTCTGTGGTCTGGGCTAAAGTGTTCTTCAGCCTCTTTACTTCTTCAGATAGGCTCCTGTTTTCTCTGGTGAGGTTATCTATCTGGGCTCGGTAGCCACTGGTGTCCTCTTCCCTCTTCATGGTGAGCTGGTGGATGGTCGTCTTGGTGATGTTGATCTCTGTCTCAAACTGGTTTTTTAAGCTAATGATTTCCTCGTCGTAATTGTTTCTTACCTTAGCCAGTTCATTTTCATATTCCCAGCGGCGTTTTGCCTCATCCTGAAAGTCAGCTTTGAGTCTTTCAATCTCCTTGTTTTTGTCCTGAATGGTTTTTGCAGCCTCCTCCAGGGACTGCTTGTGTCTTGCATTGTCCTCTGAGCGCTGCTGGATGACCTGCTTAAGCTCTATCTCCAGCTGCTGCTTTTTTTGCATCATCTCAGAACCACAGGCTTTTTGCTGTAGGGCATCTTCCTCAGCCCGCCTTCGCTGCTCAGTGGTCTGCAGGATGCTGTCATTCAGCCTGACGATCTCATCCTTCAGATCTCGATTTTCCCTGGTGAGTCTATCAAGTTGGTTTCTAAGATTTTTGGAATCATCCTCCTTTTGCATGCTTATCTCCTGGATGGTGGTCTTCGTAATGTTAATCTCTGTTTCAAACTTGTTTCTTAAATTACTCATCTCCTCATTATAGTGGTTTCTTACCTTTGCCAGCTCATTTTCATATTCTCTCTTCCGGGCACTCTCCTCCTGCAGAAGAATCCTCAACCTTTCTATCTCGAACTCCTTGTCTTTGATGGCTTTTTCAGACTCTATTTTTTGCCAACCAAGGCTCTCCTTTTCACATTGCCTGGCTTTCTGCAGTTGGTCATAGTCACTTTTCTGTTGGTCAAATCTGTCTTCCACAGCCTTTCTTCTTCTCTTTTCATCTTCAATCTCATAAGTAAGTCTGGTGATCTTCTCATTCAGTTCTTTTATTTGGCCGTAGCACTTGTCTAGATTTTGCTTAGCTGCCTTTCCATCCAGCTCAGCTTGTCTCTTTAGTTCCTCCAGGCTCACAAGCTTTGCTTTGAACTGGGAACACTCTGTCTGATATTTCTGCAGGTTCTGATCCAGGAATTTGTTCTTATTGCAGTTTTCAGAGTTGGCATCTCGGGCCAGTCTAAGCTCCTCTTCTAAAACTTCAATCTTGGTATTTTTCAGCTATAAAAGTAAAATCAGAAATATGTTGAAACACAAACACCTCATATCACAAGAAGGAAGCAGTACTTTCCCCCTCCCAGACCAGTGTTCATTTTTATTTCTCTCTACATATCTGCATATACATGCACACATACTGACACATGTGCACACATATCACATACATAAGCACACACATATAGAGGGATATAAGACAAAAACCACTTGACAAAAATTCAAGAAATCTGTATTTTCCTCAAAATTTTTCAACTGCTTATATGATCTTAGCTAATGATATACCTTTGAGATTCAGCTTCCTCATCTATAAATGAGATAATTTCTTTCAAAAGCAAAAGCTTATGATTTCATAAATCATGTTTGCTTTATTTCAAGAAATACATTAAGTTTCTATATAAACTCAATTCAAGTATTAGGAATGAGGAGTAAACAATCACTCAATATGAAAAATCCAAATGCAGCTATCATCCAGTATGTTCTTAGTCTTGATTTAACACAAAGAAATAAATCAAATGCCTTAACCAAACAATAAATGAAATTACTGGTTTGGGGAAAGGTAAAATAGCTATAATTTTGTAAATATTACGTAAGGCGTTTTGTGCAGTGTACTAGAGCACAGGACTGAGCCCAGGCTCATGAGCAAACTATATTATACTAATTGTGTAGAAAAAATAGTTTTACCTGTAATTATGCCCAAATCCATGTTATAATGAGACAATATTAATAAGGTTCTACTCTATTTAACTTTTTAATGCTTCAAGGAAATAAATTAAAAAATTACCTTCAGGTCTTCCAAACTCTTCAGCATCTCACTTAGGAATCTGTAATAGTCTCCAGATCTTGTAATTAGTTCTATGTACCGAGAATGCATGTCTGCAGCCTTGGAGAAACGGAGTGAAAGAAGATAAAAAAGATTATTACATTCCAAAGAAGCCCTATGCAAGGTGACTGATTTGTTTTATAAAACAATGAAATAGCAAAATTATAATTTAAAAGTGAATTCCCTTCTTTCATGCATGTTAATACCAAATTCTAACAGTATATCAAACATGAAAAAGGTTTAAAACATTGTATTCCATCCTTAGTACTACAGGGTGTTTCCCCTAAACCAAGGGTAGGGAACCTTTTTTCTGCCAAGGGCCATTTGGATATTTATAACATCATTCATGGGCCACACAAAATTATCAACTTAAAAATTAGCCTGTAATATTTAGTCAAATATTTAATAACTCATCCCTAATGCCTTGGCAGGCCCACACCAAAAGGTTTCAATGGCCTTATATGGCTCACTGACCAGACATTTCCCACCCTTGCCCTAAACCAGTGGTTGGCAAACTCATTAGTCAACAGTGTGGCAAATCGCAGCTCATGAATATGCTGTTTGCCAACCACTGCCCTAAACCATCTGACGGGTGAAGTTCTCTGACATTTTTTTAGGGAAAAGTTGTCCTTTAAAAATCCACAAGATATTTTCCACTCTTTAAAAGTTTCCCTCATTAAATCCAGAATTTGAGCCTAATTTCTGCAAAAATTCTCATAAATAGACAACAGGTTCAGACTTCTACTTATCATTTCCTAAAATGCATCACATATTGATCACTCACACTAGAAGGAATATAACCTTCTATTCAACCTTTTTGAGTGGATACTTTATAACAAAAGGGACTGCAGGGAAGACAGGAACAAGGGAGGAGGCAGAAGGAAGGGCAGGCCCAAAGAGATATGTAATGACATACATACCTCTTGCAGAATCACCCCAGAAGGAGACTGAACCATGGTTCTCTTAATAGGTATGTTCAGTAGAGTTTCCAATCCTGAGGTGTATGAAGCTAGCTGGAGTTCATAATCCTGCAGAATAAGAGAGTTTAAGAAATACATACTCAGTGAACTTATAGTCATTGACAGCTACAATTCCACATTTCAAAATATCAAACTAATTTCTAATGACCAAATCCAAAGGCTATCATATGTAGCTAGTGCCCATGCAGCTAATATTACATTATTAAACCAAGTATTACATCTTTATATGCTAACTGGAGAATTTTGCACATGCCACCAGTCTAGAGAATGAGAACTGGACCAGCCCCACAGATATTGTCAATGTGTAATGAATTCATGTTAATGGATAACAAATTTTTATGGTTTGTTTTTAGGAAAGAATATATAAAATCCATAATTGCTATCCTCAAGAAGTTATAATCTTGAAACTGAATCAGAAAAAAATGCAGTTAATAATATTCTTGATAAAATACCAACATTCTTTGTAAAAGCAGCCTACCTTAATTGAATTTGCACAAAGTTCGGCAATTTTTTGTACTTCTTCTGATTTGTCTCGTTTGCCAGAAATTTCATTATGCAAGTTCTATATAAGAAAATAAAATATTATTTACAAATATTAAAGTGTATAAATATTTAAAAAGAAATTTTATTTCACTTTTTAACCACTGTTACTTGTTTTTTCTCTCTCAGTTTATTAGTACATGTACTGGCCTCCTCACAGTTAAACCTTAAGAGATGAGCACATGTTCTATTCAGAAAATAGAACAAAACTCTTCAACTTCTTATCTACTCAAAATGTTACTTTCAAGTCAGAATTTTTTTTTTATCCTTTCACCTCAATTTATAAAAATACATTAGTATAATATTCCATTATTTCTATAGTCATAACTGTATTCTTTGTAAATATCTCAATTGCTTTCCTCTGGGTAGCCTTTAAGCATTCATAAAATAGACTAGTAATATTAATCATTTCAAACTTAGGCACTGCTATGAAAATCAGGGGAAAGTACAGCCTACACCCAAGTAATTTTTTTTAAAATATATTTTATTGATTTTTCACAGAGAGGAAGGGAGAGGGATAGAAAGTCAGAAACATCGATGAGAGAGAGAGAGACATTGATCAACCGCCTCCTGCACACACCACACTGGAGATGTGCCCGCAAGCAAGGTACATGCCCCCGACCGGAATCGAACCCGGGACCTTTCAGTCCACAGGCTGACGCCCTATCCAATGAGCCAAACCGGTCTCGGCTATACCCAAGTAATTTTAAAATAGCTATGAAATGACAAGTTGACTTTTACCTTCTGCTCATTTAAAAATCTCATGACTGTGTTGGAATCTCCAAACTTCATGGATTCTAAGGAATCCTGGCGGCGTTTGGCATCATAGAGCCACTTGCAGAAAGCCTGGTAGTTATCACGGTAATTCCTCAGTTGCTTGATTTGTTTCTCCAGGTCCCATAATCTAGAGAAAGCACAGATAAAATTATTGAAATTGTTAAAGCACTGCAGTTGACCCTCAAAGTATTTAACAGAGTTCTTATATGACCAAGCCATTCCACTTTGCATTTACCCAAGAGAAATGAAAATATACATCCACACAAAAAGTTACACATGAATGTTCACAGCAGCATTTTTCACAATAGTAAAAAACTGGAAACGACCAAAATATCCATTAACAGTTGAAAAGTTAAACAAAATGTAATATTATCCATACATAAAATATCATTCAGCCATAAAAGAAATGCAGTACTAACACATGCTTCACCATGTGCGAACCTGGAAAACATGCTAAGTGAAAAAAGGCAACTGTTTGATTCCATTGATATGAAATGTTCAGAACAGGCAAACCTAATCAGACAGAAAATTGAGAGGTAATGATGGTTTTATCATCCTTTGTGAGGATGATAAAAATGTTCTAACTTAGATTGTAGTGATGGTTACACAGTATCAAATATCCTAAAAACCACTGAATTGTATACATTAAATGGGTGATCTGTATGACATGTGAGTTACATAACAATAAAGATGTTTTTTTAAAGCACTAATAGCTCTGGCCAGGTGACTTAGTTGGTTGGAGTGTCATTCCATACACCGAAAGGTTGCAGATTCAATTCTCAGTCAGGGCACATACCCAGGCTGCAAGTTCGATCCTTGGTCAAGGTGTGTTCAGTAGGCAGCCAATCAATGTTTTTCTCTCTCTCTGTTTCTCCCTCACTCCCTCTCTCTCTCTCCCTCATCAATAAAAACATATCTTCAGTGATGATTTAAAAAATAATAATAAGTAAAATAAATAAGAAGCACTGCTAGCAAAATGAACTACAAGCAAGATTCAGGAGATATTTTTAAAACCTCATGTGTTATAAGATATTTCTTTGGTTAAAGATTTAATTTTCATAAACTTTTAGTGAAAACACATCTGCTTCCTCCAACAGTCATAACAAGAGTTTGTTTATGGGACACAAAAGGGCTTGATCAATGTCTTCTACTATTTCCCCAAGAACCTGGATGGCACCTGGCTTGGGTGAGTTCAAGTTTGGCTATTGTGATGTACTATCTTTCTATTTCCAACAAAGCTTTCTACAGGCCATCTGTAACACCTGTATTGACTAACTTACACATAAAACAAAACCAAAAATCATCATTTTTATAGTGATTATTTCAAGTGCCATTATCTTAGGAACAAACAATTGGGGAAAAAGTGCAGAAAAAGGTTGGCATACCTGTAGTCTATCTGTTTATCTATTCTTTGCCAGCGATCTGTCAACTGTGTGACTTTTTCACTGAACTTTCCCAGATCCAGGTCATAAAGTGGATACTGCTGTGAAGTCTGGGAGTGGATCTGCTGGGCTTTCTGTAGTTCTGTCTTCATGGTGGCCAACAATGACTTCTTCAAGTTCAAGTCATTTTTAATTTTCTGTCATCAGAGGAAAAAAAGAGTATAAATTCATCTCATCTACTTCACGTCTCTGCAAATCACTAAATAAAATGTATTTTTTTTATAAAACTCTATAGAATATTCATATTTTTAAGTGATGATCAATTCAGGAAAATATATTTACTGATTATATTTCCCAATATATGTGCCAGTGACTTAGTTCCTTGTCCTACCCCCTTAAAAAAAAAGATTAAATGTGTAAATTGATTTGAGAAATGCTAAATATTACACTCCATCCCTTCCTGAATAATTATAACATGTATTAATGGCTCTGAGAAATCCCAGAGTAAAGAAACCAGTTTTTGCCAAAACCGATTTGGCTCAGTGGATAGAGCATCGGCCTGCGGACTGAAAGGTCCCAGGTTCGATCCTGGTCAAGGGCATGTACATTGGTTGCAGGCGCATCCCCAGTAGGGGGCGCGCAGAAGGTGGCTGATCGATGTCTCTCATCGATGTTTCTAGCTTTCTATCCTTCTCCCTTCCTCTCTGTGAAAAATCAATAAAGTATATTTTTAAAAAAAAAAGAAAGAAAGAAAGAAACCAGTTTAACTACATTTAGCTAGGCATTCCACCGACTAATCTACCACAAATTACTTCCTCACATTGTTCCTACTAAGGCACTCTAAAAAGCAGTGTATTAGAGATAACAATTAATAACAACATGTGTGGCCAACAAAATTTGGTCCTCAAATCATTGGTGAAGCTTCATCACTGGAACTGAGTCCCTATTACTTCCTATACCTGGGCCCCTGGGCCGTCCTTGCACATTACCTTCAGTCCACAGCGGTAAGCTTCCACTTTGTCCAGATCCAGGCAGACAGTTTCCTCTTCAGTGAGTCTGGCTTCATAAACCTTTAACATGTCTTCTGTTTGGAGGATGGCCTGGAGCAGTGCTCGCACTGCGCATAAGCTGTAAAGACCAAAGGAGGCAAACAGCATTGCCTGTGATTTCATGAAACTTTGAACCTCTGGATCCTGCCACTATTAATGAAAGAGGACAATTGTAAAGCAGATAAATTATTTTGCCTAGTTTATAAGCTGCAGGAGCAATACACCTCCTCCTGCTCCCTCATTATGCTTCAGAGAACCATTCTGCATTAACTAGAGAATTCTAAGCTCCAGCCCTTAGAGTATACCTGAGGTGTAAGATAAGTTAGATCTCAGAGCAGTGAAATTGACACCCTTGGCTAGAGGAGCCCCTCTCAAAAGCACAGAAGAATGTTAATTAAGCCTCTAGTGACAACAGAAACTGTGAGGCAAAGGATTCAGCAAGGCAAGCTTATAAAGCAAATAAATGTGACAAAATGAAGCTTGAGCAAAGCAAAATGTCTGAGATAAAGCATTAGTTGTGATTACCTATTTAAGTAGCCATCTGTAACGCCATTGATATTTTCCAGTTTCTGAAACAGCCCAAATACCTCATTCTGTAAATAGCAATATTTTTCCGAACCTCTGAAGTTAGCTAGCATATCTTTAAGCTGGTTGAGAACTTCAGCAATGGCTTGAGAATCATTCTGCACACTCTGCCAGGAAAGAAGGAACACTCTCTTGATTTAATTGTGTGATTCCTGTGATCATGTTTGTCCTTAAAAAGTTCACTAAATGTAAAGGATTCAAGAAAGAGACTGACTTGAACTTTTCCTTCCTTCTTCAGGGCGGACTTATGAACACTGTGCAATGTGACTCCTTACTTACAATTTACACCTAGGACATACCAATGCAGTGCCAGGTGTGGCTGGGCAGAGAAGACTGAGCTGAAACACTTGGGCTGTGGTCCTAGAGATTTTATTCCACCAACAAAATCTCTCAGTGCCAGTCTCCTATCTATAAATAAAGATAATTCCACCTGCCAGGCCGGCTCAGTGGTTGAAGATTCACCTGTGAATTAGGTCATGGTTCAATTACCAATTAAGGCACATGCCCAGGTTTTGGGTTTCATCCCCGGTGGGGGTAATGCAGGAGGCAGCCGATCAATGATTCTCTCTCATCATTGATGTTTCTATCTCCCTCTCCCTCTTCCTTCCTCTCTGAAATCAATAAAAACATTTAAAAAAAAAGATAATTCCACCTGTCTAGCCCATATCATAGGTTGTTTTAAGCAGAAGCCAAATTAATGTTTGTGAAACGTTTGAAATGAACAAAGTACTACTTGGCACAAAGGAAAAACACTGTAGCTTGATTCAGCAACCCACAACCTAAAAGCAAAAGTGGCTAATCCCTAGCCTGGTAAATGTCTACAAATCTGGGAGCATGGGAAAGAAAAAAAGAAATCATGCCAGAAACCCGTTTTCTCAAAAATGAATGTTTCTTGCCTATACATAATAAAAATCAGGAGTTTTTAAAAATAGTTTGCATATAAACATAAATATACCAGAATCAAACAAAATACTAAAATACCTTTAGCTCATTTATTTTCACTGTGATGTGGTGAGAGGAGCCTTGGTCTGCCAGAAGGATGTTTTTAAGCGCCATCCTGCCCTCGCAGTGCTCCATCTGCCTGCGAATCTTCTGGAGCTCTATTAGCATCCACGTTTCCTGCTTGTCATTTTCTCTGTTGGCTTCAATTACTTTATTATGGTTGACATCTTGGCAGGAACCAACATGAGTGATTTCAGTTGTGGTTACTGTAAAAATATGTTAGGACCACAAAAATCAGAGAATTCTGAGTCAGAATTCCCAAACAAATATAGCTACTTCCTTTGATTTGATTCTGAAAATTTAGCATATAAATGAACTTTGATATATTATTTTTCAAATAAATGATCCTTAAACTAGTCTTATGCTACTTTCTTTTCTTTTTAAATCTGCATGGATGGTTGCTACAAAGAGAAAGATGCTCCATACCAACCTGTCTGGTGCTGGGGGTGGCCAGGGAGCTGGATGACCAGCGTCTGGTAGTGCTTTTGGGCATCTGTGAACTGCGACTGCATTTTCCGTTTGTCATCATCCCCAAACATTTCTGAGCCTTGGCTGTTTCTGATGAACTCTTGGTAATGTAGCTCAAGGTCAGATATTGTCTTCATGTAATCTTCCTGCCGCATCGTTTTCAGCTGGAAGTAAGTCAGGCAAAATGATTTATGGTTGCCCCCATAGCCTGGCCAAGAAAAAGTCTGCTTAAAAAGGCTCTATGTTAAATGGGTCTGGGGGCAATGCTCATCATATGCCCACTAAGATAAAAAAAGGTCTTTGAGGGTGTACAGATTGTTCCTAAGAAATATAACAATGGGCTGTCAGAATTATATTCTTCAAAGGAAGTATTATTCAGAAGCCCCAAATGTAAAGCAGATCACAGCAAAGCTGTTTTGACTATAAAGAGAAAAGGTTAAGGGGAGCCAAAACGGCCCGTTTCCTGTTGTGAGAGGACTCCTTCACCTGGACTTCTTAGACCCCAATTGAAAACCACTGATCTCCAGTAACTAATGCTTTGAAGTTCTGCCTATAATTCATTCCACCTTTTACTTCTATGATACCCAGTCAATGATTTATGACCTAACTTTCCATTACATCTAAGGAGAATAGGATCCAGAATACTATAGGACTTTTTCCACATGTACTATAATTAGGCCTGTCATGTGACCAGCCACATGTGAATCCCTCCCATTCTACATTGGACAGGCCAGAACCTCTATGGCAGGCTGAGCTGATTCTTTCAATGAGATATAACAACATGAGTTGCACCACTAGAAGGTTTGACTAGCAGAAACACACACACTGGGGGGGATTAGCTTGGTGCCTCTTCCAGGCAGCCTGGGGTCATCCTGGGGACATACCTTGGCAATAGTCATGGCCCTGATTTTCTCAATGTCAATCATGCAGTAGTGCCAGGACACCAGGCTCTTCATGTTGATGTAGAGTTGGTTCCACAGAGCCAAGATGGCTTCATAATATTGTTCGATCCTAGGAAGCCAAGGGGGGGAACTTGCTGAGCCTGGCTTTCAAACTTTCCCATGTCCTATATGGGAAACTTGGCCATGCTTACATGACTGCACAAAAAACTAAAGGACTAATGGTAGCCCTGACTGGTTTGCTTCAGTGGATGGAGAGTCGACCTGGGGTTGATTCTGGTCAAGGACATGTACCTTGGTTGTGGGCACATCCCCAGAAGGGGATGTGCAGGAGGCAGCTGATCAATGTCTTGCTTATCAATATTTCTAACCCTATACCTCTCCCTTCCTCTCTGTAAAAAAATCAAGAATAATAATAATAAAAAAGAACTAACAGTAATGGGTGAGGGTATAATTTTCAAAACATTCAATATTGCAATACATTTGGACTAATGTACTCCCCAAAGTACATGCTCAATGATTTATCTATATAAAAGCTAATATGCAAAGTGTCCCTTTGGGAGTTCAATGGGGAGATGGGGAGTTCAATTACTCGCTATGATGTGCTCTGACCATCAGAGGACAGCAGGGAATGAATGGAGGCCCCGGCCTGCAACCAGAAGGCCCTGATCAGCCCTGATTGCCAGCCAGGCCTAAGGACCCTATTCATGCACGAATTTCATGCAGTGGGCCTCTAGTATTGGTATATTTTTAATTATTTTGATCAAAACATATAGTATGATTATTTTGGTGTGCACTGTTTGTTTGCAGAGCATGCTTTTTAGTGGACAGAAGTCTGACACTAGGCAGGACTTCAGAAAGAGTGCGCCCTGGAATGCTGATGACTGCTGAGGCTTAGAAATGAGCACACAGGACTCATTATGCTTCCCTCCCTATTCTGAGGGAGCTGAAGATCTCCACAACTAACAATTTAGAAGAATCTGCCAGAAATAATCTGTAAAATAAATGTTCTACCTATTGAGGAATGAATATTGATATTAACAGCACTTTATATATGTGGCTACACCCAAAATTACTGATTGTCTAAAAAAGAAGAACTTTGAAACAATGCCTTTTAAGCAAATGACAATTACATACTCTAGCCCTCTTATAGTCAGACATTCTTTCTGATCCTCCCACAGTAACTATAGTATCTTCAATACAGAATTATAAGACAATGAGGTCCCTTCATGAGGTTACAGTGACAAATGGTGTGTTTACATTTCTTGTATAAGCATCTGCCCCATTGCTCCCCACTCCCATCATGTCATGGGTATGAGGAACTTGAACAACTTACTTGCCAGCAAGGTCCACAGCCAGAGGATTTGGAGGAGGAATAATCAGGCTCACAGAGGGCACGAGCATGTCCACGCCTCCAGGGCCCGTCACATACCACTTGCTGCGCTCATTGTTGTCTTTCAGGATGCACTCATCCCCCTTGTGCACAATTTTCTGTAAGGCAAGCAACCCGAGTATTCATGACTACACATTCTTATCTATTTTTTTCAAAGATAGAAACAGAAATGAAAATCTGCAAACTATTTGAGCTTTTTATCTTATTAGTTTTTCCTCAAGTGAAGATAATCTTTACATAACCAACAATATTGATTCCTTACATAGTACATGTGAGCCTGGCAGTGGTTCTCAACCTTTCTAATGCTGCAACCCTTTAATACAGTTCCTCATGTTGTGGTGACCCCTAAAATGAAATTATTATTTTTTATTTTTTTTATAAAATTATTTTTGTTGCTACTTCATAACTGTAATTTCGCTACTGTTAATGCATCATAATGTAAATATCTGTGTTTTTCAATGGTCTTAGGCGACCCTACTAGTGGTTCTCATGACCCACAGGTTGAGAACCACTGCTGTAAGGTGTATATAAAGGGAATTAGATGAAGTAATTTGCCAAAGGTAGCCTGGGGAACCCACTAATAAAGCAAAAATTCACTACATGGCTTTTCTTTGTTTGTGATTCTGTATTTTATATATTAGATTTTAATGTGTGGCAGTCACTTGTCTTACTCATTTGCTCTTAAAATCTATACTAATGAAAGGGTAATATGCTAATTAGACCAGGAGACCTTCCAGATGTCCTTCCGGACAAAGCCATGGAAGTGGGGCAGAGGCAGTTAGGGGTGATCAGGCCAGGAGTGGAGGGCAGTTGGGGGTGATCAGGCCGGTGTGAGGGACAGTTGGGGGCGAGCAGGCCAACAGAGGAGCAGCTGGGGATGCGCAGGCCAGCAGGAAGGGGAAAACTGGGAGTGAGAAGACTGGCAGGCAGGTGAGCAATTAGGAGCCAGTGGTCCCGGATTGCAAGAGGTATGTCCGACTGCCGGTTTAGGCCCAATCTCACTGGGACAATTGGGACAAGCCCCCAACAGCCACTCCCCCCCCATCCTGCCACCATCCTGCTCGCCCCCAACTGCCCCCCTACCAGCCTGCTCGCCCCCAACTTCCTGGCAGTTGGTTATCCCCTGAGGGGTCCCAGATTAGAAGAGGATGCAGGCTGGGCTAAGGGACACCCCCCCCCTCCTGTGCACAAATTTCATGCACTGGGCCACTAGTTTTTAAATTAAAAATTTTGGTATCAGGTCCTCAGAAAAATAACTTTCTAAATTGACTCCAGCATCTAAATAGCTTCCTAAGTTAACACTATATAGCTTCTTAAAATGGGTAGCTAAAATATGATACCATCTTAACTAGTGAAATATAACAAGCTTGCTATTCATGTACTTCAATCACCATTTTAACTTCTTGTTGTCTCCACATAAGTTCTTAAAATATTTCTGCATATTAAAATAACTCCATTTTTTATAACATTTATCTAACCAACTAAACACATTTTATATTTCTTAAGTAATCCATAATTTTTGTAAGAACATAGAGCTGTGGGAATTACATAAATAATTATTGAAAACAAGTCCTCTTTCCATACAAATACTTGTATTTACCACGGCACCGGCAGAATTGGTATGCTCAATTACTGCATAAAATCTGCAATGACATGCACTCTATATGCAGCAGGATGCTCACATGTCTTACGATAGAAGTTTAAAGATAAGTGTGATCATAGACAAACAAGTTTTGCATATTAGAAAAAAAAGCATGAAGACTTAGAAGTGTTTAAAAATAAGCCCTGTCCTAATTATTGACACTATCGTGTGATTTTGAATAAAGCTGCTGCACTTGCTCAGCACTTGCTACTCTGTGTACAAAAAGACATTAACTGTGGCACTCGCTGGAACCTGCATTAAGTTCTGCTTTCTTGATGGACAAAAGTCTATACCTAAAGGAAGGGAACACGTTTGTATCGCTCTGCAGACGCCAGTACACACCTGGTCTTGTTTGTAGTCACACAGAGCCCTGAGAATAATGGGCTTGCTGCTTCTGTAGTCTGGGTTCCGCGGCTTCAGCTGCACAATCTTCTTGGACTTGTTCACCAAGTTCTGTACCTGACGCTTGTATTCAAGGATTTTCTCGCGTTCTTTCTGCAATTGCAAATAAAATCATACCTTAACATAGATACTCTGTGGATTTTGGGTAAGATCTTTAAATGGTATCAAAATAGCTACTGTGACATTACAAATGACATATTGCTGTATTTGCATTAGCCGTGAAAAGCCACAAATTCATCTATCTTCAGAGACTATGGGAACCTTTCATAATAAGCAACTCAAGAAGCTATAGAACCATGAATTAAGTGGACAGGGGAGAATATCATTGTGTAAAAGGACACTGATATTGATAAAACTTGAAGTATATTTTTCCAAAGGACTTTTCATGTTATCCTCTCCATTTTTTTCATTTTGAGCAGTAGTAATTACATTAGCAAAAAGTAATTTTCAACATTAACTGAGCATATAAAGAAATTTACTTTGAGAAAAGCCACGGAGAGATGAAGAAAATGCTTGTCTGAGCTTTAGACACATGTTCTATACAATAATGCGAATCTACCATCTGAACTGCGTCAGTGAGGGCATTTTATTTGCCCTGCATATGGCCACTGAGGGCTTGGGCCTGGGCCTGAGATGGTACCTCCAGCTCCTTGATCTGGTCCAGCAGGCGCTGCAGAGGCATATTCTTGTCACAGGGGTACTTCTTCCTGATGGAGTCTTGAAGGCCCTTCAGGTAGGCTTCAGTTGACTGGGCCTCTTCAAAAAACTGTTCAGGGTGAGAGTGATCCCGTGTCCATGAAAAGTAATTCAATAAGTAATATCACCTACTATTTCTATTTCAAGGGCTATCTCCCCTAAGAATCTGTTGCCAGACAGCTAAAGAAAAGGTCATAGGAGAAACTATTTTGACTCATGTGACAATAGGAGACTATATGAATGATGGATGACCAGATTATGTTCCTCTAAATTAAAAACTAGTAAGTAGTATTTATGCAATGCTTTGAACATTGTTCTCAGTACTTTTTAAATCATTCAGAAGATAAGGTATTGTGACCAACAAGACAATTAAATTTTTACTAAGTATAAAAACCTGAAAGTAGGCAGCATTTTCTTTGAGATGAACATCAATGCATTTGGTGATCTGAAGAATCCAGCTCCACTGTGTCTGAAGAGTGTCCATATAGGCCTGAAAGCAGAAAACATCGGCTGTCTCACCACCACTAAGCCATATAGGGGCTTCTCTTCTACCATAGGCACATGAACTTAAATGAAAGCTATGAGATACTTCTTTATCTAATCCCAAGTCAAGGAAACTTCTTTCCAAATATTAAAAACAGAATGTTCCAACTGGGAACTCTTGATATGATAGAAATTAAATTTTAAAACAAGTTTTAACAAATAGATATCATTAGGAGTATCAGACAAAAGACTCACCCAAATGACTTTGCTACTGACCAATGAGAACAGACACTGGGGATAGTCCTGGAACAGGGTTCCTCCACCAGACAAGCCCTTTTCCTAGACCATGGGAGGCCCCAACACCCAGGTGAGGGCCTCAGGGGCTTACCAACTAATATGGAAATATTTAAATTTTTTTAATAGCCAGTATGACCTTACCAGTGCTACCAGCTAATGTCAGCCTTGGGCACAGCCCACAGATGGCAGTCTAGGGCAGAGGTCAGCAAATTACAGCCCCAAGGACAACAGCTGGACCACTTGCCTGCATTTATACATACAGTTTTATGGTCATGCTCATTCATTTACATAGTTACAGTTGTTTTCACACTACAATGGCAGTTAAATAAGCTCAACAGACACCAAATGTCCGGCTAGTCTAAAATATTATTTGGTCCTTTCCAGAAACAGATTGTCAACCCCTGGTCCAGGTTCCCATTTTATCCTAATAAAAACATAAATCCCATGACACCTACCTCAATTTTGTCTGAAGCTGGATGCTGATTGAGGACAAGCTGATCACTTTCTTGCTTAAGCTTATTGAGCTCTTTTTCCTTAACTTCCAGTTGACTCATGCGTATCTGTGAATGAATAAAAAAAATCCTTCAGGCAAGTCACCAAAAGCCTTCCAGCATTTCCACCACAGGATGTTAAATACAAACTGCATCTGGGAAATGGACACCACCAAAGAATCTCGTTATGTTTTCCTCAAGAATCCTGGCATTTTTAAGACTGGAAAGGACTTTGACATCACTCAGTATGTGGCTGAGGCCAGCCTGGTGATACGTCTCTCCAAATTCACACAGGTAAAGTGACAGAGCTAAAACGAACATTGAGACTTTCTAATTCTAGGTTTTAATGCACCCTGCTACTATGCTACACCACTCTAGGATATGTGAGAGAACTAATTCTTACTCTATCTACTATCTTCTGGGAAGTTAATGCATAAGTCACTGAAAGGAATGGTTTTCATGATAGTTTTAACAGGCTGAATTACAGGGGGCTGGTGAAATTATTGCGAGTCCATTCATCCCTACCTCCAGGCGAGCATCTACTACTTAGGGACAAGCTTACGGAAAAGGCCTCCTGTTTCTGGGCGATGTTGGTGTTCTTGTCACTCCAGTCATAGAGCAGCTCCTCTTCCTCGCAGTCGTTGATCCACATGATCTCTCGGGAGGTGGCCTGAATGATGTTCTGCAGCTGTCGCAGGTGATCCATTCTCTCAAAGGACGCTTTCTGCACGGGGTGTTCAAAAGCAGCATTAGGATACCTATGTGCAGTTAATAGTATTCCCTGAAGATATTTCACAGATACAACCGTATGGTCCCTTTTAAAAAAACAACTATGACATAAGAATCAGTAAAATATTAACCGCTTGCATTCACTGACCACCTGGTTTGTGATCCAGCCAAACTCTCGGGGAGCAAGGGAGCAATTTTAGGTTCCCTGAAACAGCCAAATCCAGAAGGATCTTTATTCAGATACTGATGTTTGGGTTCAATAATTAGTTTTAGACTGTAATGGGGAAAATGGGATTCTTCAAGAAATAAATCAAGCTTTTTCTGCCCTTTCTTACACCCCCAAAATTTAGGCTGCCATCAGTTATACCCCGGACCTAATGGAAGTGCCACTATTAGCCACCTTATTTAAAAAGTAGCACTGCCAATAAGAAACTATTGAGAAAGTGAAGATAGGGTGACACAGGCAAAAGAATGGAAATATAACTTCTTCTGAGTCAAGTAATTGATTCAGAGTTTATCATAAAATGGTGACAATGGTCTAGTTACCTCTAAGAAAAGCAAGCCTTATTCTTACGTACACCTCATTAAAAGACTGCAATTCACCCGTAGAAAAACTTTACTGCTTTAACTGCAAGCATGACTGATGTGGCCCTTAACTCACAAATCAAACAGCACTCAGTACTGTCTTCAGAAAAAAATCTTTTAAAATTCAGTTCTAACAGAAACCATCAGCGTAAATATTAGCATCTTCAAGCCCCTAAGTGTGCTTGCAGAGTCCTGAGATATAACACCTAGCAAGTGCCTTACCCCAAGGCAGTGCCCCATGTTCATGGAGCTGCACTTAATTGAACACAAAAACTTTAGAAATAAGTTGGCTTACCAGCAGGTTTTCATACTCTTCCTCCAACTGGTAGATGGCAGATTTCTCACGCTAGAAGGCAACGAACAGCAGGTAATGATTTCATTCCCCTTGTGGGTTTGTAGAGAAAGAACAGTTCCTTTAACCCTCCTTTTTGTCAGATCCTGACTTTACATCGCTCAGCAGACTATTTACTCTAGGAAATCTTTCACTCATAGGGACCTCTCCCCAGTTGGTGTGAAGGTAAACCCTCGCTGGTCTGGCAGTGCCATCTCCCCTAGTGAAGGCCTGATCACTGTCACTTAAAGACTCATTGTTACATACTTGTAAAAGTTTGAAAATATGATTTAGGACTTCCTAAATCTTAGGGAAAACTGGTCAGATACTCAAGTGGACAAACATAAGGCAAAAAAGAAAGCCAGAAAAAAAAAAAGGAGGATGAGTAACTCTGCTCTAAGAAAAAACAGTACATTGCCCTGGGCTCTGTTGCTCAGTTGGTTGAGCATTGACCCATGCACCTCCCAGTCAAGGCACATGCTCCAGGTTGCAGGCTCGAGCTCCTGTAAGGTGCATGCAGCGGGCAGCGACTGATGATTCTCCCTCACATCGATGTTTCTCCCTCCTCCTTTCCTCTGTCTAGGAAAAAAATATTTTTAATTCTTTGAAAAAAACATGTAAAAGTCTGGGGGGGAAACCAAGCACTTAAAATCAAATAAATATTTTATGTTGTAATTCTCAACCTAGCTTCGAGTCAGTCCTTTTAGCAAAGGAAAGGTATCAGATACATTTTAATTACCACATAGAAAAGAATTCACCAACTGTATGACTGTTGAATTTTTCCTATTTTGAAGAGATGCTCTTCATTCTGCAGAAAAGAACTACCATCCCCAAAACACTCATTTACAAACTGTACACAAATGAGTGTTTGTATACCCTTAGTCTTTTGTTTAACTGCCCCCACCCAGTGTTAATACAATCTCTGGTAGACATATCAGATTCTACTTCCACATTTATGAGATGGGATTTTTAAAAATTTCCAGTCATTTGGGAAAGTAATCATAGACCAATGTTTCAGACAAAACTGGCTGGGATCAAATAACTACACAATCCCTCACTAGGCTTTTTGGAGATTCTAAAGTGAAATATTTCAAAGTACCAGGTCGGCTTTAATTTTGTCCAGTTGCCAGCGGTAGTCTCCGATAGCATTGTGGATGCTCCTGTGGCTGGCGATGTGCTGCTCCACGGAGGCCAGGTCCACGCCCCAGGAGACCATGTCCATCTCTGCCTGCAGAGGGAGAGCAAGTGCCCTTCATTTCTGATCCTGTGCATCGGACACACCTTACCTACAACATCAAGGTTCAGTGTACCACGACCACACATAGATCCACTCAGATCAAACTGAATATCTAATGTTGAAACCAAAAAATCTTTTTTAAAGGCTTGGGATTTCCAAACAGCTAAGAGAAGTTGCTGAATACTTCCCTCAGCTTGTCTGCCCCCCAGGCTCAAGATGAGCTGAGAGGTGATTCATAAATGATCTCCTTGAAGCCTAGATGATGTCCTCTGAAGAAGGAAAGTCTACATGTGCATATTCAAGTGGCGTGTGTGTGTGTATGTGTGTGTGTAGTGTGTGCAATATCTAACCTAACAAATAGTATGTCATAAAATACTGATAAGTTTCTATGGTTAGTCATTTTAAAATGGGCATTAAAATAATCATACACTACTTCCCAAGCTAAAGGGGTAACCTAAAAGTACTTTAGTTGTTTTTCCTTAAATTGTTTTTGATTAATATAATTTGTTTGACTCTTTAAATCCAGCATTCACTATTATCTTTTAGGATACAAAACTATCTATGGCCCATTTCAAAGAGAAGTTACAACAAACGCCCAATGCCTGACCTTCAATTAATGGTAACACTGAGATTGTAGATTTATGTTAGCTTTTTAAAAATCAAATCTAACTTCCTATTTTGTCTCTACTGCTTCAAATTTAAGAATGTCCCATAATAAGAATCAAACACATTGTTCCACAAATTTCATACTGTGGCCAGTCTATTATCTCATCTTTCTTTTGCATGAGCTCATATACATTTCCAAGTCACCTGTGTCATCTCCAAGACATGCCAAGGGCAAACATTCCAGTCTCTTATTACAGTAAGAACATAACACGTGTTGTTCTATGCCACATCCGTGTTCTAACATACTTGGCAAGCTCTCAAAAAGGGGAGCCATTTTAGAGTCAGACAACTGAAATTTACCCATTGACTTTGACCCTTCTCTCCCACAGCTCATTTTGGGTTTAACAGCAACAGGTGAATGCACTGGGAAGTTAATAAGATGACCAGGCTCCTGCTCAAGCCCCTCATTACCAGCCTTGTGTATAGTATCTGATTGGTCCATCAGCACAAACACCAATTGGGGAAACAAAACAAAAACCTGGCATAGGAGATGTGTGACTGCCTACTCATTGTGCTGCTAGGGACACTGTTCCTTATCAGCTAGGCCCTGTGGCTCAGTCTCCTGGGACAGAGAGGAAGAATGCAAGCTATGCGTTGGGAAAGGGGATAAGAGAAAAGGCACCTAAAAGAATCCCAGAGCAAACCAGCAATAAATGATAAAAATGCATATTCTTTTGAAAACACAGGGGCCATCTGATATAAAAGCATGGCTCATCACTGTGAGAAAACACTCCCTATTCCATGACAACTGAATCCGTGTAATATGCCATTTTCCAAAATTTTTAAATGTTGAGTCTTTGCTACAAAGAAATTCTTACAAAGGTACACCCAACATGAATACAGAAAATGACAAATTCTGAGCTGTCATTTTACATAACTGTCATAGTAAAAAGAAATTAGGGAATTGGACGTCTCATAATTTGGTTCAAAGGTTGTTTAACCTAACATCGCAGTCCCCTAAGCCCTGTTAAATTAAACCTTCCTTTGACTTCTCCGTTCCCCAAATACTGAAGTGCCACCTTTTCCCCAATCCTATCTGAGCAAGGTTTTATTACAGTTCAAACACGGTATTTAATCCTACTTTTTTCTGCATAAAAATTTGGCATTTGGATGTACATATTTTGTTTTCTTCAATAATATTCATTTTTGAATATTATTCAAAAATGCCATGGAACATAATTTTTGAAACCACAATTTCTGGCATGGTGCCAATACATATAAAATGCTCAAGAAATGTGTGTTCAGAGATTAGAAGGGAATTTCATAATGTATATAAATGTTTAATCACTATGTTATACATCTGGAACTTATTAATATTGTATGTCAATTATACCTCAACTAAAAAAATTAGAAGGGAATTTGAAAACATGCCATTTGGCTTGTATTTAGATATCAGGGATTAATAACTTTTATTCTACCTCCTATAATAGTGTTATATAGCCCTTATGATAAGTGTGAGAAAAAGTAATGAATGACTATTTAGTCTCCTAAGTCCTCACCACTTAGGAAAATACACATACAAAAAATTTTAGGTTGTCAAGAAATTTTAGTAACACTGTTAAATTGGTTCAAGAACAAGTAATTAAACCAGTGTTTCTTACCACCACAACCACAATGCATAACAAACAATCTCTCCACAACTTGTCATTCTGACATATCCACCTTCTCAAGAGAAGAATACCTCACTAGTGCAGGTTTTCATTATAAAATTCCCATCGACATGATTATGGCACATTTCTACTGCCACCTGTTCATTACAGCACATAATTACCACATAAAACAACAAAATAGTAATTAACAATGAAAAATACTTTGTAGAAACTCCGGTTCCTGGGAAGGCTCTGCACACTTGTGTTTCCATGACTTCATTTTACTCCCACACAGTGACCTGTGATTGCACAAGACAGCTGACACTTCAAAATATGAGGTGAGCAGCCAGTGAGTCCAAACCAGAATATCCAGTTTTAGCCAGTTTCCAGCTCCTTCAATTTTGTTAACATTTTAAATGAACCTCCACAACATTCTTTTGCTTTTTAAGTACCTATCAGTGACACAGATGAGATCAGCTACCATTCAAGGAGATCAGTGTAGTCTGTTAGCACATTAAGTCTCACACCAGACGATTTTCAGGTTGTGCACAAAAAGAGCTAGTCAAAATCGACTACTACTTAAATTATCCCTGTTAAATATTACCTGTGTGATAAAGTTTGGCTATACAGCAATGAGGCTAATTCTGTAAGCCATGCAGGGGGAAAAGAACTGACAAGTTTCATACATTTCAAAATAGAAGCCCACTTTCAAATTGTATATGAGAATTCCAAAAGGACACGTCGTTGCTGCCAGCAGAGGGCCAGCACACCCTTTGTGCTCCCGACTGCTAGGGCTGACCCTGCCCCAGTCCATCCCTCTAGCTTACAGACTTGGAACATGTGAGAACAGCCGAGTCCCTCTGAAAGCTGCTTACTTACCCTCTGCTGCCTCATCCACCCCAGACATTCGCTGGTGAGGCGCTTGGTGAATTCATCCCACCCGGAGCCGCTCTGACATGTGTACCCTCCACCACCCTTGGAGCTGGCCCTTCGGACTCGAGGGACACTGATGGCTTTATACAGGGCCCGCATTTGCTCCTGGAGCTGCAGCAGTCTGAAAAGCAAGGAAGAGAATTATCCCCGCACAAGAAAACACCCCTTTTCTGAGTCTCCTTTGTGTCAGTGTAGAGGCCACAAATGTTTTATTTGAAGAATATTTTTCTTTACCACTTGATATGAATCTTGATCACATACAAAAACATAAATATGATGATATTCAAAGCCTGAAATATCATGGAACATGCCTTGGCTTTGCCTACCTGGCCACACCTTCCGCTTTCTCATGAGTTTCACCGAGGGAATTTTGAAAGCAAAATTCCAGGTACCCTGAGAGCAAAAATCAGGCTGCATGTCTCTGCTTTAAAATGCATTTCCAACTCTAAGACTCTCAATTTTGTTTTCATTGAACTGAGCTTGACTTGATATCAGACTCTTAGAAGACAAATGTTGTGCCAAAGGCCTTTGCCATCCTCTCAAGAGAGGTACAATGAACATCTTCTAACTCAACTCTTCAAAATATACACACTCTTTTAGGCAGGTCTGTTCAATTCTCAGGGCAACTTTGTGATTCCTCAAAAGATGAAGGTAGTGGTTTTAGTCACGTTGGATTAGAGAGACATAAAGATGCAAAATGCCAAATAAGCGAGCCTGTCCTTGTGAACATTGGTGGTTCTTTTAAGAGATCTGGGTCCTGGGACTGAGTGTAACTGGTTGTGTGACATCCTCCCGCGTTCGTGCTCTCTGGGGATACCTTTTCTGATAAGCATCACAAGGCTGGCCCATCTGCCGCATCTCTCTGATCAAGCTATCAGTAATTTCCATCTGGTCATTGGCCTGAGCAAAACACTCATCCAGTTCTCTGCTCCGAGCCAGCTGTATTCCATCTCCATATTTCAGTTCCTAAAAAAAAAAAAAAAAAAAAAAAAAGGATATGAGAGGTTCTTTAGCGAGAACCTGTGGGCTTTGTTTTAAATTTTCACCAGGCTTTTATTTTTTGTTTTATTTTATTGATTTGTTTACAGAGAGGAAGGGAGTGGGATAGAGAGTTAGAAACATCGGTAAGAGAGAAACATTGATTAGCTGCTTCCTGCACATACTGGGATGTGCCCGCAACCAAGGTACATGCCCTTGACCGGAATCGAACCTGGGACCCTTCAGTCCGTAGGCCGATGCTCTATACACTGAGCTAAACTGGCCAGGCCTTCTCCAGGCTTTTAAAAGTGTATTTACAGATTACTGATCTTTCTCTTTTTTCTGTATCTTAAATGCCTAACTGTCATATTTACACACAATTCTCATCTAATGGGAATATTTCTGAGGTAAGAACATTGCACCATTATACTGGCTAAGGTCTTTCACACACAAACTAAACTTTTGTTGCATCTTATGAGAAAATAATTTTTCAGTTCTTAAAAAGAAAGCTCTCTAATCCACTGCATTCAGACAATGGATTTCCTGGGTTTGATGATGCATTAATTGTGTGAGATGTCACCTTGGAGGAAATGGAATGATAGGTACCAAAGACTTCTTGTGAATCTAGAATTATTTTGCAATAAAAAGGTTTTTTGTTTTTTTTTAAAGGAAGCTTCCTCTGTTCACATAGAAAAGCTGATGCTTCAGTGCCGTATATGAGCTTTACCTAGTGTTAGAATTGCTGCTTTCATTCAGCTTCAGCCAAATGACCCTTATTTCTTTGAACAGAAATGTTAGCGGACATGGTACATTTCCCTGACATCACTGCATCTCAGTGCATATAAATATGAGCACATGATGCCATGTGAATCTCTGGAAATGTATGTAAAACATATACATAGCCATCGCAAACCATTCAGGATTGGGTGTAAATGTGTTCAAAGTGAAGTCACTAGTGCCCTGCTTAGCTTTCTGTAAAGGAATCATGTGAACATTTTTAAAATATATTTTTTATTGTTGATAGTATTACAGATATCTCCCATTTCCCCTGTCCCCCTTTACCATTCTCTTCCGAGCCTCTACTCACCCCCAGCTCTTCACTACCCTACTGCCCATGACCACGGGCTATGCACATAACTATTTAAGTTCTTTGGTTTCTCTCTTCTTGTCCTCCCAAATCCACATTGAGGTATATCAATCTGTTCCATGCCTCCATGCTTTGGATCTTATTTTATTGATCAATTCATTTTGTTCATTACATTCCAAAAATAAGTGAGATCATGTGATATTTGTCTTTCTCAGATAGGCTTTTATTTCACTTAGGATAATATTTTCCAGGTCCATCCATGCTGTCTCAAAGAGTAAGAGACCCCTCTTTTCTACAGCTACATTAACATTGCATTGTGTAAATGTTGCACAGCTTTTTTTTTAATTTAATAAATCTCTATTGTTCAGATTATTACAATTGTTCCTCTTTTTCCCCCCCATAGCTCTCCTCCACCTGGCTTCCACCCCACCCTCTACCCTTACCTCCTCCCCACCCTCCCTGCCCCCTGCATTGTCCTCATCCACAGGTATACGATTTTTGTCCAGTCTCTTCCTGTAACCCCCTCACCCCTTTCCCCCTGAGAATTGTCAGTCCACTCCCTTTCTGTGCCCCTGATTCTATTATATTTATCAATTTATTCTGTTCATCATATTTTTTATTCATTTGATTTTTAGATTCACTTATCGATAGATATGTATTTGTTGTTCATAATTTTTATCTTTACCTTTTCTTCTTTTTCCTCTTCTTAAAGAGTACCTTTCAGCATTTCATATCATACTGGTTTGGTGTTGATGAACTCCTTTAGTTTTTTCTTATCTGACTTTCAATTCTGAATGATAGCGTTGCTAGGTAGAGTAATCTTGGTTGTAAGTTCTTGCTATTAATCACTTTGAATATTTCTTGCCACTCCCATCTGGCCTGCATAGTTTCTGTTGAAAAATCAGCTGACAGTCATATGGGTGCTTCCTTGTAAGTAACTAACTGTTTTTCTCTTGCTGCTTTTAATATTCTCTCTTTTGTCTTTTGTTCTTGGCATTTTAATTATGGTGTGTCTTGGTATTGTCCTCTTTGGACTCCTTTTGTTTGGGATTCTCTGTGCTTCCTGGACTTGTAAGTGTATTTCTTTCACCAGGTGGAGAAAGTTTTCAGTCATTATTTCTTCAAATAGATTTTCAATATCTTGCTCTCTCTCTTCTTCTAGCACCCCCATAATTCTGATGTTGGGATGCTTGAAGTTGTCCCAGGGGCTCCTTACACTATCTTCCAATTTTTGGATTCTTTTTTCTTTTCTGGTTTAGTGTTTTTTGCTTCTTTGTATTTCAAATCTTTGACTTGATTCTTGCGATCCTTTAGTTTGCTGTTGGATCTCTGTATAATATTTTTTATTTCAGTCAGTGTATGTTTAATTTCTAGTTGGTCCTTTTTCATCTCCTCTTGGGTCTCGCTAAATTTACCCATCTTTCCTAGGAAATTCTTGAAAAACCTTATTACTGTGGTTTTGAACTCTATATCCAGTCATTTATTTTCCCCCATTTCTTTCATTTGTGATCTGTTACTTTGTCTCCACATTTTCGCTGCTTCCCTGAGTTGGTAGAGTAGCTTTGTGTGCTAGGTATCCTATATGGCCCAATAGTTTCACCTCCTCAATTACCTGAGGTGGACTCTCTTGGTGCACCCCTTTGTGGACTGTGTGTACAGCCTTGTTGTAGTTAAGTCTTGATTTGTGTTGGTATCACTGGGGGGAATTGACCTCCAAGCCAACTGACTGTGAGGATCAGCTGAGTCTACGCTGGGAGAACTTCTGTGCTGGAAGACTTGCAAAATTGCAAAAGCCTCTGTGCTTAGCTTGGATGGGGCAGAGTCTCTGGGCTGAGCAGACAGCCTTGGCTTCCCATCAGCCCTGTCCTAAATGACCCCTGCGCCTCAGTGTCCCTTGGTAATTGCTGCAGCCCTCTCTGTGTGCACTCACGCTGGCGCACCTCCAGACCTCTGCCTTTCCAACTCGCTGAATTTCCGTGCGCTCCGGAGACCCGTATGAGTCTGGGTCTCCAGGGTCTCGCCCAAAACTGGGGTTCAGTACAGTCAGAAGTGGAGTTCAGCACAGTTGGGAGGTTTGGTCTTCCTCCCACTAGAGAAAGCCAGCAGCACAATCAGCAGTCAGTCCTCTCTGTGCGCACTGGCGCCTGTGCCTCCAGACCTCTGTGCCTGTGCCTCCAGACCTCTGAGTTTCCATGCACTCCTCCCTTTTTTTGACAGTCCAGACTGCCCCCGTATGAGTCTCGCCCAGAAAGAGGGTTCAGTGCAGTTGGAACTGAGATTCAGTGCAGTCGAGAGTTTCTGTCTACTTCCAGCTAGAAGAAGCCAGCCAGGCATTCCGCCACCCATTCTCTCCATGTGCCTGTCTTCATACCGCAGCTTTTTGCAGCTCCTCTGAGTCTCTGTGAGCCCCTCTCTTCCCTTCTAGTTGTAGAATTTCCACTCAGCCAGCTTTCCTGTGATTCTGGATGATATCGGTTTTGTCTTTTAGCTGTAGTTTTGTCATTGTTGTGTGAGGCAGCAGTTTAGGTGTTCACCTGTGCCACCATCTTGGTTTCTTCTCTTTGCACAGCTTTTTTATCCAATCGTCTACTGATGGGCACATGGGCTATTTCTAAATCTTAGCTATTGTATATAATACTACTATGAACATAGTTGGTGCATACATTCTTTTTCATTGGTGTTTTTTTGGGGGTTTTAGGATATACTCCCAGAAATAGGTTCACTGGATTAAATAGAAATTCCATTTTTAATTTTTTGAGGAAACTCCATCCTTCACATGAACATCTGGAGGTGTGAATTTCAAATCAGGTACTTGAAACAACCAGAACTAGAACCAAGTTAGTTTGCTGAGCCCAAGTACCTTTTTACATGGATTAAAGTAAAGTTGTCTTTATAACTAGACAAAATAAACCAGAACAAATACCCATGCATTATTTAAAATTAAGAAACTAGAACATTAAGAATGTTTCCAAAGAGACACGGAAATTCATTTGATTAAAATCCCTCTTTTTATTTAGTGGGGTCCTGTGGGATGAACCAGATTCCAGATATAATATAGCCTGTGCATTAATTAATGTTAGCATCATTGGGGAAGGAATGGAAAAAGTGGCTATGACCCCACCATTTTCTAGCCTGTTTTTAGCAAATTCAGAGTTAATGTGAATGCTACCGTCTTCTAAAATAACACTTTAAACAGGAAGAGCATCATGGGACCCGTGACTTCTAAGCTTGTTCCAACAGGATCATAGCTTTCTCAGTAACACCAAGGAATATCATAGGCTTTCATAAATGTTACCATTTCCCCTCAAATTTCAATAGCTTGTTTTAACACACACACACACCCCTATAGTTTCTCAAATAGAACTGTTCTTACAATATGATTATTTTTCCCCAAAAAAACTTATTAAATTGATGGTGTACATCACAATCCAGAGACATACAGAATTTCAAGGAAAAGAAAGTATTAAAAAATAAATGACAGACTACTGCAATTCCAACAGGTTGTTGCAATCTGCAGTGTAAACATTTGTTGGAGAAAAAAAGTGTAAAAACTGGTTTCCATTGTTAAACAAACATTACAAGCAGGTTAAGAAGATATACATCGCTGTCTCGTCTGTTTTGAAAAGATAATCTCCAAAGTGAAGGAGGGCAGTGAATTAGGAACCAAGGGTGAGGGCGAGGAGAGTCTAAGCCAACCGGGAACAAAACGGGGCGTGGGTGATACTTGAGAAAGAGAAAGCTTACCGGCTGCACAATCAGCTCAGCCCGCATCAAGCAATCCGCGCAGTTCTGTAGAAGCTCCTGGATGGTATTCTGGTTCTGGTGCCTGGATATTGTTCCAGTTTGACTGATGAGACAAACACAACGTAGCAGGCATGAATGCATTTTTTCAATTCTGAAGTAATTTTAAACGTTCAGAAAAGTGGTAAAAATGAGACAAAACACTCCTGCAGTACCTCAGCCCAGATTCCCCAATTGTTAACATATGCTGAGTAACCTTTCCACCCTCTCTATATGTAAGTGCATTTATACATTTTTCTGAACCATATGAGAACAGTCATGACCCTCTAACCCAGTGGTCAGCAAACTTATTAGTCAACAGAGCCAAATATCAACAGTACAATGATTGAAATTTCTTTAGAGAGCCAAAAATGACCTTCTGCACATGGGCCATGAAGTTTCGATCACACTGTACATGTATGCCCGCACGTGGTATTTTGTGGAAGAGCCACACTCAAGGGGCCAAAGAATGTGGCCCGCAAGCAGCAGTTTGCCAACCACTGCTCTAACCCAAAATATTTCAGCATGAAATTTCTAAGAATAAAGACATTCAACTATATAACCACAGTATAATTCTCAAATCAGAACATTTAAAATGAACTGAATACTAGTTTCTACTCTACAGGACTTTTTCATATTTTTCTAATTAGTTCAATAATGACCTTAACACCAAGTTATTTGTGAGTGTGTCTGTGTTTTTCCAGGTCCAAGGTCCAACCCAGAAATACTCCCTTGAGTTGTAAAAACACATTTCTGGCAGCTTCTCTTTCACACCTCTTGCTTCCATCCCCAAACCCCCACCCCCACCCTCTCAATATCCATAAAAGCCCAGTCCCCAAGTCCCTGGGGGAAGACCTTCCAAAGACCTCGACCCTTGCATACAGTTCCTCATGTGACCCCCAACCATGAAATTTTGCTACTGTTATGCATCGTGATGTAAATATCTGCATTTTCCGATGGTCTTAGGCGACCCCTGTGAAAGGGTCGTTCGACCCCCAAAGGGGTCGCGACCCACAGGTTGAGAATCGCTGCCTTAGAGCATAAAGGTGTTACTGACAAGTCTGGCTTCTGGAAATAGTAGAAGAGAAAAACTTATTCAATGAAAATACTTTCTGTAATCACAGGGAAAGAAGACATCAGTAAAGAAATAATGGTGTGAAAAAAGTGATGGAAAGTTACACATCTTTAATACAAAATACAAGCCACTTTTCCTTTCAAGATGATCCTAGAATATTTTTCTCTACAATGATGCTCATCCACATGTCAAATGAAGCACTTTCCTGGAACAGGCATGATATAAACCTTAAAACAACAGTGGTGCTTAAGAAGAAAGGTTGTAGATGTTCCATATTTTAAAGAAAGACATTACAGGAATTTAAGTTACACCAGATGTAAGTAAAAAGAGCATGGTATAATAACAGTCTTACTTTTAATTTGCCTGGATACATTATGCCGTAGCACAGCCTACTGTAGTTTAGTTTAAGACAGATTTAAAGCATATTAAATTATTGTTTAATGATCGGGAAAAGGCCTCATGAATGGGCTACAAGAAGCCTGTGTCCCTCGTGAGACTTCACAGCTACCCAGGCTTTTGACCAGGGCCGCCTGTAGATAAAACTGATGGATGCCTGTTTGATGTGTGGATTTTCTCTTATGTACCTCTGTGTCTGTGTTTGGGGTGGGTGTGTCTGTAAAAGTTTTAAAGAATTTCACTGTTTTGAAAAAAGGGTTTGAAAAATGGCCTCAATGATTTGCAGGTTGTGCTATGCATACATGGGGTAAAATCACAAAAAGATGGGGGACTTCTCCCACCAGACCTCATTATGTGTCATTTCACATCAGGAAGCACTCACTGACTTTCTCTCTCCGCCACCCATGTGGTCCCTCCCTGCAAGCAAGGCTCCCCAACAAGCCCACACTAGCTGAATCTGTGTGGGTGAGGACCCAAGCTTTCCCTTCCAACCACTCCCAGGTGATGACACGGCTCCTCCAGGCAGGCCCAGGCGATGTGCCGCCTGCACTGCCCACCTATCAAAACCAGGTCACCACACCCCCATGAATGCAGTCAGTCTTTCTTCCACTCCGAATTCCACAGGAAATCTGGCACACTTCTCGTCCTACTGAGGTATAAACAGGACTGCTTCCATTGTCTAAACTTGCACAAAATTCCAATTGACTTAGAATCAGAACACTTTCCAAAATATATTTATTATAAAATAGAGGGGAGAAATTCAAGAGACAGAAAAAAAAGTTCAGAAATACAAAAACCTCAGTTAGAACCTTAGGATGGATAAGAAGTTAGGAAGGTCCTAGGTAAGTACATTTATTTTCTTTTATTGAAGGGAGATGAGAGTAATGTTTCTCTACAACGATGAAACAACAGTGGTACTTTAAGAAGAAAGGTTGTAGATGTTCCATATTTTAAAGAAAGACATTTAGTAATGTTTTTTCTGAAACATTTAGTAATTCTGTTCAGCAATTTGGTTTACAGAGCAATTCCCACAAAGATTGTCAGTCCCTAGGATATAAGTGAAAGGCTATCCCTTAACATAATGGAAAGGCCAATTATGATCAATTCTTAAATGATCAAACTATCATAAACCCAGCTATTAGGCAGAGGCAGATGGAGGAAGCTGGGTGAAGAGTATGTGAGAACTCTCCGGGATCTTTGCAACTCTCCTATAAATCTAAAATTATTCCAAAATAAACATGTATTTTAAAAGAGACCAACTCAGCTATGAATGAATATATACCAAAGTGTACATATGTCTTTTTAAAGCCAGTTTATGAATAAATTCATTGGACAACAAAATATAAAGGAAAAAGAAAGGTGAGGCAATTAAATGTTGGTTTAAAATAGTGAACTTACCACATTTTTCCTTTTTTTTGTCCCCTCCTACTTTTAGAAGACATTCCTACTTCTAGGGAGAGCAGTTGATGTGTCTATTAAGATAAGTCATCTTATCTGCTTTCCTTCACTTTCATGCATCTAACTTAAAAAACAAACAAACTTCATATGCTGTTAATACTACTAAAAAGAATTATTCATGCTTACTGAAGGACTTGCATAAATAAGTTTATCACACATGCCTTTGATCTCCACCAAAACCCAATGGGTTTTGCTTGACATTTTAGTAAACAGATTAACAACTATGTAGAAAAGAGGAATTGAATCCCTGAAAGGGTCAAAAATGAAAAGCTATGAAAGGGTTAAAAAATGAAAAGCTAAAATATTAGAACAATGTAATGAAGAATCTTTGGTATTGCTATTTGTTTATGGGAAACTATGATCTGATTAACCAAATTTCACTTTAAACATAACTCCTGAAGACTGTGTCTGGTCCTTAAAGCAAGACCTACCTCTCCCGTCTTTCATCTGTCAGAATCTCACTTCAGTCTGAGAGTGGCTATGGAACCCTTTGGAAACTGACTTAGGTGAGAAAGGGAACCTTTTGAAGAGCTGTCATCAAAATGAAATGGAGGAAGGGAGACACAGGCCCTGAGGTTTAATGACTGGGAGCAAGACAACCCACCTTCACATTTAGGTTTGCTGCTTCAGCCTATTGAAGAACCCATACAGAATTGGCTACACTCAAATCGAGGAGGAAGTGCAGATAGAAAGAATTTTGACCTATGGGGTCAGTCGGGTGTCAGACATTCAACACTGTGCAGAGCTGGATTCTTCAGCATGACAGCCTGGAGAGCTTGCTTCAGGGAACATGTGCATTTTTTTAAGTTGTGTGTCTTTCAAAAATTTTTAAAGTCACATCCTCTTTTTATTGAGTTCATTACATTTTAGATCTTTTTTTTTTTTAAATCTCGGAAATTTTCTAGACCTCAGTTTTTCATCTGTTAGGCTACACAGTATCTACAATTTTTATAGCTCATGCTTTCTATAACTCTATTTTATAAAACTCATTCCTTCTTTGAAAATAATCCAAAAGTCTATGTTCTGTCTAATGGTAGTAAGTTTCCACTTTAATTCATATACTGAGCATACCTTAAAAAAATGCAAAATTCTATCAAATGTGAAAAAATAGTTTTCAAATAAATGAACTTATTGAACAAGAGTGTAAGTATTTAAAAATCCCTTGCCTTGAAGAAATTTTCAATGTTGGTACATATAGGTGTTAGGGGATCAGAGGTTTTTTAATCCATGTTAGGATTGAACTAACAAGTTCTAAGTTCAATTTTTAAATCCCATTTCAGTGGCATGAAGATGAAAGATGGCATTTTAAAAAGAGAAAAGGAAAGAAAGAAGAAGGATGAGTAAAGAAGAAGGAGAAGATACAAAAGAGAAGAGAAGAGAAGAGAAGAATAGAGAAGAGAGAAAAGAGAAAAGAAAAAATAAAATTCATTTGGGCCAAATCAATAAAAAAAAATCGACTTCTTAAATTAAAATTAATAGCTGTCCTTAAAAAAAATAACATTTGCTTTTAAAAGTTTTTAACTTTCTGAAATTCTATTTTATCTTCAAACTCACAAAGACAAATGACTCATGTTTCTTAAGTTTCTTCTAAGACTTGTTTAAACAAGTAGTGGTTCCAACAGATTGCCTTAAAGATCCCCTGTCAGTGGCTAAAAGGGAAACACGTTCTGGATTTTAATCCAAGGATGGAGCACATGAACATGGGAACAAGATATATAGCTTGTGTGTTTTATTTTACCACTATAAATTAACACTCTTTTCTTTAAAAATGACTCCAAAATTAGCTCTCTGAAGGCATTAGTTTAACACTTGTTACCAAGAATAGAATAAAATAACAAGGACAATTGTTTTGAAGAGAGGCATTACAAAGTACAAATATTTTTAAATAATAATAGTTACTCTCCTTGTTTTATAAAAGTAATTTTATAACAATCTGTTCTGTTTATTAGACCTTTGGCCCATAACACCTAATCTGTATTTCTTTTGTATATATACTTTCTCAACCATTGGGTTTCTTCTTTCCTTTCCTTCATCTCTATATTTGTATCCCTCTTCTTCCCTCTATTATCTCTATCTCTATCTCTATCTCCAGTCTTTCTTTTGTCCATTCATTAATGTAGGGTCCTAAACAAATGGGACCTTATTTTTGCAATCAGGTTCATGAAATAATGGCCTCAGAAAAGCTCAATAACTGTTGGAAATATAATTACATAATGCACTAATATTGATCTTAAAACCAATTTGCTTAGCTATTTATAACTTTCAAATCATTTTCACATATACTACTTTGAGTTTTTTAAAGAATATTAAGAAATAAAAAAAAATGTGGTGTCTGTAAAAAAGTATTTTTACTTCTTCATTTAAGGACAATGCCCTCGCTCCAAGACTCACTGACCACTCTACCAACCTTCAGAAGTTGCAGAGCAAATGCTGCCTCCTCTATTGAGCTTTCCCACACACACCTCTGCCCTCATTCCATTATTTACACACCTGTCTTCCCCACTCCTGGAGATCAAAGTGCCACATATAGTCCCACACCTTCAACTCCTGAATGCATGTAACAATACAGAGTTTGCACACAGAAGGTGCATAATGTATGTTTGTTTGGTTTAGTAAAATCGAAGAAAAACTAAGTCAAATAAAAGACTGATATGAGGATGTTACCACCTCATTTCTCATTTCCCCAATTTCCACCTCAACAGTGAGCAGAAAGGGGTGTTTTTCACTACAAATTTTAAAAAGAGGGCTTCCCTCTGACCCTTCATTTCTGTCCTCACCCAGGAGCTTTGGCATCAGTACTCTAATAATAGTTCTATTTCCTTTCCATGTTTATTATTTTCACACTGTTTGGGATGGATTGGAGGTGGGGGAAGACAGATCACATATCATAAACTTCAAAAAGACTTTGAAGTGGGGCAGACTTGGAGTCCACTCCCTGCCCAGCCACTTCCGGTTGTACAGTCTGTGATACTGAGCAAGGTAGACTCATTGTGCCTGGAGTTTCTGCATCTGCAATATGGAGGCGCACCCACCTTCTGCAGTTACCAGATGCTTGAGCCACTAATACCTGCAAGGGCCTACAAAAACTAAATCCTCACTGCAAGCTAGCTCTTGTGTGGTGGCTGCTGCTGATATGACATGGTTCTTAAATTTCATTTTGAGTTTTCACTTTGAAATTTTTGCCCCAGTTCATAATTTTAAAGATATCCTGCAGCGAATTAAGAATGGGATAAGAAGCCAAAAGAGGAAAAGAAAGAGATGAATTGAGTATTAAACATGAGACATTGCAGAGGTTCCTAAAATAATCTACAAGATCCCCAAATAATAGTTTAAGACAATTCCAAGAGACTGATACATTTTAACAGCATGAAAGAAAGAGATTGAAGGGATAAGGGAATTCAGAAAAAGATGTTCCTTTCCTCTGTTAAGCAGAGATGACAAATGAATACTTGGTCCTTACAAATTCAATGTCAAAGTAGAAATTTCTATTTTGAATTACTTCTCTATATGAAAACTGCCATTTATTCTGAAGCCTAAAAGAATTACTTACTAATTCTTTACTAATTACTTACTAATTCTTTTAGGCTTCAGAATAGTTATGATTATCCATCAAGAAGTCAACTCCTTTTTAAATTTTCTTCAGGTACCAGATAAAGCAAGGGACATTATGGTTGTGTGTCAAAAATTTTAATTCCAAGCAAAAATTTAGACCTCTTACTAACATGCTGTCATTTTCATGAAATGTAGATGTCACATTCATGAGATTTTTGAAGGCCCTGACCTTTCTAGCCCAAGCTGTAAATGACTGGGCTGCACTAGCATTTTACAGGATGTTGCTTCCAATGAGTGGCTCACTGAGTCTTGAGGTCCGAGGGACAGTGGCTTCAACATCAGAACCATACCTGGCCATTTTCCCATGAGTGCAAGAGGGAGAAAGAGAAAGACAAAGGGTGGGGCAGTGTTCCAATACCGAAGCAGCACTCTTCTAGAACCACACCTTCTGGAAAGACTGGTTAGCGGAGAATTGAGTTAGACTCTCCAAGGCACACCCAAGTCCTCCTTTGCTCCACCCTAAGAAGTCAGCATTGAGGCATCAGGGGCATCAGCAGTTTTTCTTCTTTCCCAGGACATCTCAATCACCTGAGCAACGCCCATATTTAAAAAAAAAAAAACTATTGTTGAAAGCTGTTTTGTAGATCTGACGAACCATTAGCTGACTGAGTGTGTAGCATCAGACTGTTTTCCTAAGCAGATGGAAACTCCACAAGAGTTTTAATGAAAGAACACAATGATTATAAAATAAATATTTCACAGGAATGCAATGAATTAATGAACTAAAAACTAATATTAGATGGAAGAGTTTATAAGTAGAAGAGATAAATCCAAATCACTACAGTTTGATAGTTTGATTTTTTTTTTTCCTTGAATCACTGAGGTATTCTGGATTTAAATGTAGTTCAATCACTGTGTGACCAGGGCCAAGTCGCTTAACTACTTTAACCACAGTTTTCCATCTATAAAATAGGAAGTTTGTCATGAAGCTTGAAATAAATACATAATATACCTGACACATCATAGAAGTGTTTGCCAGGTGATGGTAACTATTACTACCCACTGATATGATATTTTTTATGAAATATATAATTTTTTCAAATAACCATGTAAATATTATCTGCACATATTAAGCTAAACTGAATCTTACTTTGCAATCATTTCCCAGAAAAAATTTTAGAAAATCTATCCTATGAGTCACCCAACTCAGTTTTCTCAGACTCTCCCTTGCCTCTCCCATCCAAATCTTAGCTGAAGGTGCCATTCCACCTAGCAATATCTACTTTCCAGACATACTGCCACTAGACTCGCTCTGACTTTTGTCACCTCTCTCCTTCATTGGTGTAATTACTTCTTTATGCAAACCCACACCTGTAGGCTCTCCTGACTTCAAGCCACCCTGTGTACTGAGGCCACAGAAACAGTGCAAAAGCCCTCAATGCAGGAGACCTTCACCGGCTTCAATGAAAAACTGCAATGGCTCCCTTCTGCCTATTCAAATCCCCCCTTCTCCCATGAAGTCAAGGTCTCTCAGGCGCTAGTTCCAACCAATCCTTCCTCCTTAGGTCTTACTGCTTCCCTAGGTACAGTGGTACCTCGAGATACGAGTGCCCTAACATATGAGATTTTTGAGATACGAGCACTTTTTGCTTTGAAATACGAGCAACATTTGAGATAGGAGTAATCGCTCGGATTGGCCAGCTGCACATGACCCACCAGTTTACCGCGACTTGAGCGTCTCATAGTTTCCCACGCCTCAAGGTTACAGAAGGAATTAAACTCGTATCTCGAGGTACCACTGTACAGTGAATGCTCAGAAAGGACATCACTCTATAGCAGTGGTTCTCAACCTTCCTAAGGCTGCGACCCTTGCATACAGTTCCTCATGTGGTGGTGACCCCCAACCATGAAATTTTGCTACTGTTATGCATCGTGATGTAAATATCTGCATTTTCCGACGATCTTAGGCAACCCCTGTCAAAGGGTCATTGGACCCAAAGGGGTCGCGACCCACAGGTTGAGAACCACTGCTCTGAATTTGCTCCTGGTTTTCCACTTCTCCAACTGTTCTCATACTCTCTCTCCCCCCCTGGAATGCTCTCTGCCCACCCACCTTTACCAGCTGAAATACTCATAGTCTAATTCAACACCACTTACTTTATAATGTCCTACTTGTTAGTCTTACTAGAGATGTTATCTTGTCTCCTTTTGAAGCCTCTCAGTCATATACACCCTTCTTGTCCATAAATCCTGTCGTGTTATAGTACTGTGTACTTACTTTCCTTTAAAGAGCACGTGCTCCTTTAAAGAAACCTTTTATTTTCACATTTGAAACACCTAACACATAGCAGATGCTTAGTAAATATTTGCTAAGTGAATGAAGAAATGGAATTGAGATACCTTCCTCGGGTAAGTACAGAACTAATACACAAGGAACACCCTTTAGGGGCAGAGGATGACAGCAGGACAGAGGAGAGGGGCCTTGGCATTTCACTCAACTCAGCTAAGAGTGGACTGGGGTTTGGGGCAAGTCTTAATCTCCTTGTCTCTAAAGTGGAAAAATGAGGTGTTTGTATGCTTTACATTCCCTCTAACTCTAATTCAGTGCAAATGGACCTATTTGTTTCATGCAAATATATAGGTTTCTTTTAAAAAGTAGTTTAAAACAAAATATTAAGGGTGTGTCCCAGAAAATGTGTACATACTTTAACAGCTGACAGTTTAGCTTTGAAAGTGAATTGTATTTTAATAAACACTGCCTTTATAATTATTCAACTTTTGGGGACACCTTATATGTCAAATAGTGATCACATGCACTTTGGTTTTGAAATCATGAATTCTGGAGAAAACTCATAGTATAGGACCACATTTCTGTAGCTTAATAACTGTTTTTGGCTTTTTTTATTTATTTGGCTCTTAATCTTATAAAATCCACACTTTAATCAGTGAAAGATTTAGCTGTGGAACTCTGTCACTTGGCTACCAAATTTTACTACAAATTTTTAATTTATTTGAACTATGGGAATAAAATGAATAATTCTGTCTTAATCAAAACAATAGTAATATAACATCTATTTAAGAAAAACCCAAAGTTTACATTTTTAAAAACATACCTATTATGTTATCAAGCATATAACATTTACCAAACTTTAAAATATTAAGTAGAACAGAGGAGTTAAAGAAAATAGATTCAAATTCCACCCAGCCTAAAATAAAGAAGACGTAAAAGACAGGTCAGGGACGAAGGAGAATTAGAAGTTAGATATAATACGGTCCTAAAAATTGACAACTGTTAATAACGGAAAGGACAAAGCAAAGATGTTTTAAACTCACTTTTTAAAAACTAAGAATTGAGCTCTCTACACACTCAAACCAGTTTCTCAGGGAAGGGCTAAATACAAACACTGAGCACTTGAAAAACCACTAATCTACTTCAGCTATTAAAATATCAACTTTAAAAAATAAAGTCTGAATTTAAATTCAACCAGTAGTTTTCTTGCTGGTTTTGTGCTTTAAAAACAAAACACCTTCGCGGAAGGCAGTAGGAGTGGAGTGACAGACAAATCCCTCCGCAGAAACCAGAAAGCTACCCGGAAAACAGGTGCTGGTGCATGCCCTCCCTTCCCTCAGTCGTCATTATTTTAAAATGCAGAACTCTGCATTTGCGGGTAATTTTGTATTATGTTAATCCTTCAGTTCTACTAGGGTCGGAAGCGCTGAGGCAGGCCCCACAGGCTTGGGGAAACTCCAGGGCGCCCAGTGCCTCCAGACAGGCCCTCAGCCACACGCTCTGGCTCTGGCCCCGCAGCCCCGGCTGATCTTCATCCACGCGCAGAAAGACACCCTTCTCAGAGATCGGTCATTTTTCACTTGGTTCTGTTTGCCCTTCTCAGAGATATAAACCTCGACGGGCTTATAATCGGCCTTTCGGTTGGAATAACCGAACTCAAGAAATGATGCTATACTGTGAGAAAACATCAAAACTCCCCAAAATGCACTGTTTCAGTAAAGAATCCTTATAAACACGTATCTTTATGAAGTTCATTAAGTAATACATCAAACTACAATTCCTCCTACAAGAAGCCACGTAAGTTTAATTTCAATGAACAGTAATGTTCACTGTCAATTTTAGAAATAGAAACTCTAGGATAACAGAAGCATATTAAAAAAACAAACAAACACAAAAAAAAACAACACCCAAAACAATCTTGGTTCCTAAAATGCCACCAAAAGAGCTGCTCAAGAATCCTTGAAAATTCTGACTTGGACTTAAAACTGTGGATATTGAAACTGTGTTTTTCAAATACTGGAAGACTGTGAGGGGAACGCAGTTTCAGCTTTAAATGGTTGGTCGAGTTTTAAAACAAATTTAAACTTTTAACTTTCCATTCTCCGCATTGCTTGGCACTTTTTTTCCCTGGAAACCCCCAGGTGCATTTTGCTTAGGAAAAAAGAAAAGAGCTCAATATGGAGATAATTCTTTGCCAACTTACAGTTAGCAAAATAAGTCACCAAGGTGCTCCGGGAAATAAGTATAAATCTAAGCAGCCACTCAAACAACCCCTGCCTTCAAAACAGCTGGCCATACAAAACTCCCTTGGAGTGTATTCTGGTTGCTCCTCCCCAGCCTGAGGCCACAAGGCAGGGAAAAAATCGTTCTGGAAATCCGGCGTCTGTCTTTCCTCCCCAAACGGGGCTTGTTCGGGAAGGGTTTTCAGGAGTTGGGGAGGGGGAGGAATGCAAATTCTCACGGCTCACGTGGGCATCCCGAGCCCAGCACCCGGGACCTGGGACCTGCAGGTTCACTCTCTTCCGCCTCCCACTCAAAGGACTCCCTCGGTGGGTTTCTTCGATACTCCCGAGAAACAGACCAACGCTTCCCAGAGGGCCTTTCTGGGGCACCTCAGCCTGGGCCGGCCCCCAACATTGCGGGTGGGCACTCGTGGGGCGCGGCGCCCTCCCTTCACAACCCCCTTCCCATCCCGCTCCAGGTGCAGGACCCTTGGCCGCGCTGCGCGACCGAGAAAACGAGGTCGTTCCTCGGGTGCTTTGTAGAAAGAGGGAAACAAAGGACGCGGCCGCGGGGCCACAGGTGCGCTCGCTGGCGGAGGCTGCCGCCGGCGGACCAACGGGGACCGGCGTCTCCCGCGCGGTGGGACCAGGGCCAGGCCGCCGCCCGCCGCGAAGCTCCGTTTGAGTAACAGAAGAGGGCGAAGCGGCGATATCCCCGGACGGAACCCCGCGCCTCCGGGACTCGCAGCCTCCACAAAAGAGCTTGGGCGGCCGACGTGGTCTCGAGGTGACCAGGAGTCTGGGGTGAGCCAGGAGACACAGTGGAGCGCTGAGTCCGACCCTGGCCAGTGGCGAGGCCCGAGGCCCGCTCCGGCGCTGGTTTACTTTTGGTTACAATTGGGAGCTGGGTTGGGTCGCCTGCCCGCCTTCCCTCCTGCCGGCCGGGACAAAGGGGACGCCAGCCCGCGCTGGCCGTGCACGGGACATGCCTGGGAGCACCCGCGACCCCTCACAGGCTGGCCTCCGGCCCCCGAAAGCGACCGAGGCGGGATGAAGTCGCCGCGCGCACACGCCCACCGGTCGGCGCGGCGCGGTGGGCGTCAGACCACCTGGGTCCTGCCCGCGCGGGGACAGGAAATGCTTTCCTGACCTCGAGCCAACAGACTTTTCTCTTTCTGAACTGGGCTGAACTGCTCCTCTCCTGCCCCACTGGCTGGGATTGGTTCTGACAGGAGAGCCTGGAGACCCCGCGGCCCTGACCCCGGAGCCCCGAGCGCGCCGGGTACCCACCAGTAGCCGTCCGAGTTCTGGTCGTTGACCTGGTAGCGCCGGGAGTAGTACATCCTGCTGGTGCCCCCGCCGCCGCCGCCGCCGCCCCCGCCGCCGCCGCCGCCGCCGCCGTAGGTGACCTCGTAGCGCAGGTCGGGGCCGGACTCTGCGCGGGTCATGCGGCCCAGCGTGTTGATCCGCGGGTGGGACCCTCCGTTGCAACTCATGTTGGCGGGCACTCAGAGAGCACTCAGCGCCAAGGCATAAGCGAGGAGGCGACCGGCTCGGGGAGAGCAGAGGGCTTCAAAGCCAAAACCCCGGACCAGAGCGGGAAGCAGAAGTGCCGGGACGCTCCTCTCCGCCGGGCGGTCTGGCGCTGCGAGCGCGGCGCGGCGCGGCGCGGCGCGGGGAGGTCGGGCGCTGGCGGCGGCGAGGGCTGGGAGCCAGAGCGGGAGGGAGAGCTGTGGACCCGAGGGCGGCGAGAGCGCACAGGAGCTGGGTCGCGGCTGGGTGTCGGTGTTGGTCGGCGGGGCGCGCGAGTCTCCTCCCCGCTGGCAGCCGGCGCCGAGCCACACCTGGCCCGTTTCTTTCCAGGGCGGGGTGCGGCCGCCGCTCCTCCTCCGTCCCCCGCGGGTGTCACCGACGCGCTCAGGCCGCCCCTCCCCACCTGCCCGCCCGCGGCTCCGCCCTGCGTTACCCAGGCCGAGTAACACCAGGAGGGGCGGGTCCCCGAGACTCGAACGCCCCAGGCGCGGCCGCCGAGGAAAGGACGTGCGGTTTCAGCGCCCGGCTACCGTGGCCAGAAAGCGCGGCCCTGCTTTGGACGATCCGTGGTCCCCCAAAGCGGAAATAAGCTGAAAAATAAGAGCCATTCAACTATTTGTTAAACATCTACTTTTGCTCATCCCTGGAAATAGTGCCAACCAAGCTTTGATTAGAAACAATTGAGAGAATGTTTAGATTGAATTTCTTTTTATTCCAGAATTCCAGAAAATGGCCTCAGAGGTCCGATTTCCGCCATGTAAAAAGATTTCTACACAGAATCACCACTTTCCGGAGAAGTCCGCATCAGAAATAATTTCTTTGGCATGAAGATAAAAACACTTCGCCCCATTTTTCACGTGTTAACATGAAAATATAAATTGCATTTCTTTTTATTTTTGCCTGTTCGTGGTCATATAAAACTAGAAATTGCGAAGACTTGCATCTTAGATCCAGTTTCCAAATTTTGTAAAACAACCTTGGGAAAGCTTGTCTGTCGTGCCCCGAAGCACCTACTCGCTAGACTCAGAGACCAGCTCTTTGGGAACTCAGGGGTCTTGGGACTTCAGTCTCTGAGAGCAGCAAAGAACTCTGGACAGAGATCACCCACTTGGTACTGGTGAGTAACTCTGAGCCACAACTTTCCAGCTACTTGCTCCAGTTAGTGGCTGAGTGTGAACTACACCATGGTCTCTATGCCCAGGTTTAGATACAGACCCATCACAGCACCCATATAAAGCTGTTTCTATCATTCGGGAAACTGTCAAATTATTCTTTAATAAACATTTAAAGATCTTTATAATGAATATTTGTATCTTACCAAACAATGCCAGTTAACTTATCTTCTTAAACAGTGTATTTTTGAAGTGTTTATAAACTATAAAGAACAAAAATGGAACTACATTTGCATGTTGTAAAGGCATAGGGGGCGTTCTCTAAACATTCCCATATTGTAACACCACTAATTACCCCTCATTTTTTAGGCATAAATCTGTGGCAAAGTGTCCTCTTCTTTTTCTTCAGGATTGACCACAGAGTTGACCAGCTTAATCCAAGAAGTTAAACATACAATAAAAGTTGACTACTATTAGCACACCCTGTCTCACTTTCCTGTCATTTTTAATAAAGGCAAATGCAATAAAGTGCTCAAATGATTACATGAACACTGGTGTATAGACACGGACAGTGTTTCTTCTGAAATGAATCGATGGCTGTAAGTCAGCCCCAGCACGAATGGCCCAGTTTGTCCATTGGTTGGAAGGGATAAAAGCTATTTGAGGGTGTCAGTGCAAAAGGTACAAAATTTGATTTAGGGTGTTTTCCCTCTCTGTACCTCATTTGCTCAGCAAATAATTAGAATTTACAATATGGAAGGGCCAGTGCTAGACTTTGGAATATACAGAGATGAATAAGGCATAGTCACTGTACTTAAAAATATTACAGTAAAACTTATATTTTAAGAATTGCAGGGATTCTTTTATTCCAATAATTTGTAATAAAAAGATCATGCACTCAGCCCTGGCATGGATCATCAACCTATGGACCAAGAGGTCACGGTTCAATTCCAGGTCAGGGCCCACCCCCGGGTTGCGGGCTTGGTACCCAGTGAGGGACATGCAGAAGGTAGCCAATCAATGATTCTCTTTCATTATTGATGTTTCTATCTTTCTCTCCCTTTCCTTTCCTCTCTGAAATCATTAAAATTTTTAAGTGTTTTTTTTAAAAAAGATCATGCAGTTGCACAGTAGAATTCTCCCTAAAAACAGCACACACCTATGAACTTCCTGCCAGAGATGAGGAAAGCTCCACTCAACCCAGCAGACCCATTGAGAGCTCAGACCCAAACACCACCCAGAGCTGTTCAGTCTGTTTACAAAAGGGAAAGATATGAAAAGCACAGCCCACCAATGACACACCTCCATTGCCATGGCTTCATAGCAGATTTCATTGCTCCCTGTGCTTCAGAGATTCCCAGCTAATCAAATATGTCAGGTCTGGCTAGACAGTCCCTTTCATTTACTGTCTTTGTCTAGGGGTCATAAAGGAGGGTACGAGAATGAAATAAATAGATTGACATGAGAGATGGAATCCAGACATACACGCATGAATCTAAGCTGTCCCCTCTCCTAAAGGGGCACACAAGGATCAGAAGGCTATAGTTCTGATCTTGGTGCCACAGTGTACTTGGGCAAGAGCTCAATTTCCTCATGTACAAAGTGGAAATAAAAATACTTGTCCTGCCAACTTTCCAGTGAGGATCAAAGGAGATGAAATATGTGAACATTCTTGAAAACTGAAACAATATATATAGCCAAGGTACCATCATTAAAACAAAAACTCTTAGCTGGATGTGAAATTTAATCTTTAGTGTTTCCGTCTTATCCCACATGTGAATCAGGAAGACTCCCTTCTGTAGACATTTAACATTCATTCACTTAAAAAGCAGTTGCTAAATACCTGCTATCTGACACACATTAGGCTCAATACTCGTCTCTCAAACATTCAATGAATAAAGCATGGCTCCTGGTCTGTAGGATATCAGGTCTGAAATAGGAAGACAAATCATTACAATAGGATGTTAAGTATTCTATTATAAAGGTATAGTTATAGGAATGCAGGAGCAAGTCAGTAGAGGGTTTTTAAAGTAGCTCATTTCTTAAAATTAGGTGTTAAAAGTTCAGAATCCGAAGTCTAGTAAAGTCCTTGCTAGCTGACCTAAGGTCAGCTATTTTTTCCCTGCCACTTATAGATACCTCCCCTTGTACTGTCGGAGACATCACTGACATGTAACTTTCTCTCTGTCTGACCTTATAAACAACCTTGTGGTTAGGAAAGAGGCATCAATCATATCCTGAGCATATTTTGTAGACTAAACAGAGCACCTTAACTTCAATGAGCTGAAGAGCAATCATTTACTTGCTCAAAATCCCATGAGAACACTCATATCTCTTTGTTGGTAAATGATATCCCTTTGCAGCAGGAAGGGTTTTCATTTGCAGCCTGCCAGTTAAATGAGCTGTTCTGCCTGCCAGGGGAGTTGTATTTTAACAGATCAGAACTACAGAAGCTAGGATTGGAACTGTAATGTGAGATAATGAAAATGCCTAATGGTTAAAATTGGTCATGCATAAGATGACAGACAGTTTAATTTTTAGTAATTATATATCATTGCTCTTTCTTACTTGCTCTGTCTTCTGTGTGAATAAATTTGAATCCTACGGAATTAATGAAATCTGGGTTCTCACTATTGTAAAAAATCAGATTGATCTCTCCTAGTTAAAGTTTAAATTATTCAAAGCTTTCATTGAAGAAAGCAATTTGATAAACCACATAAATTCCATCTTGGGGGAAAAAAACTATTGGTGAAATTTATGCATTAGGCCAGAACTATCTCTATTTTTCCTTGGTACAATTGTCTTCCAGGAACAAGAGAATTTTTCTGTTTGTAGGGATTTTTCATGTCTGCCTGGGGAAGGTGGTTAACTTTTAAGAAGCTAAATAGAAGGGAGTAACATTCAAATATATTTTCTGTCATTGCAGTGAGGTTTTTATGTTGTTGCCAATTGTTTTAGTTTCTGCACAGGTAATGGCTAACAAAATGTTCTATTTTGTTGTGGCGTAAGAGTTTGTTTTTTTGGCTGCCTTCATGGATATGGGGGATTTACTAATACATTTCTGCCAGATCCTCTTTTACATTAAGAGCCCAAGTTTGTAAGATGGGAGAGGTTGGAGGTTAAAGTTGCAGATGATGGTGGGCACAGTGATGGACCACACAGGGTCCAGATGAGGTCAAGTAACTTCTAACTCAAAAGTTAAGCAATAATTTCCATTCATACACGGTCAAGCCAAGTAAGGTAGCCTTTTTAGTATAGTCTACAAGTAATTTTGTAAGCTTGTGACTGTGGGGGACTGTGATGCTGGGACTGCAACACTCAAACTTCTAAAAATATAAAGTCAAGATACAGGTTACTGTTGGTAAATCCAGTTATTAGCAAACACCACAAAGATGTGTAATGTGCTAATCTATGTGAAGAAAATTATGAATAGCTACTCAGCCTTTATTGAAGGACTTCAAAATTTATATTCCATAGAGAATTTCAGAAATGAAAGCTACCTTAAAGAACTTTTATGCCAGCTGTTTTCAAAATAAGTATAGTTTCTGAACTTTTTCTACAAATACAACCCTATGCAGACAGCCAGTAATTGAAACACATTATGATGGTGTCAAACTGGTTTTAACCTGGTGGGAGCCCATTCCCCATCCACTGTACCTAGACCACAACTTCTCATGCTCTGCCCCTCTCAAGCTCACCCCCCAGTATTTCCCCAACCAAATTGCCAAATACACCCAAACCCACATTTTAATTAAAAAAAATAATTAAGAAACTTCCCTGATTTACTTAATATCTAAAATATAGAATTCTGGCAGGTGAGAATTCTGAACAACCAGTGCAGAGTGGAATAAGCCAGTCAGAGCAAGACAGTTACCATATAATTTCACTCATATGTGGAATCTAATGAACAAAATTAACCAACAGACAAAGTAGAGACAGATTTATGGATACAGAGATACAAACTGACAGCTATCAGAGGGAAAAGGCTGGGGGGCTGGGTGAGAAGGGTGAAGAGATTGAGCAAATTTAAAGAAAAGGAAGACTCATTGACACAGACAACAGTATGGTGATTGCCAGAGGGAAGAAGGACAGGAGAAATAGGAAAAGGTAAAGGGCGGATAAATGGTGATGGAAGGAGACTTGACTTGGGGTGGTAAATACACAATACAATATACAAATGACATACTGTAGAATTGCATACCTGAAACCTGTATAATTTTATTAACTGGTGTTTCTCCAATAAATCAAGTAAAATGTAAATAAAGTATCAGAATTCTGTCTGTTTCTAGCTTCATGCCTTTTCTACTATGTCAAAATTCCTGTCCAATCAGGCATGAGTGAACACCTTTCTAAGTAGTGTCTTGGTATCAATTTGAAACACAGAAACTATCCTTCTATAATTTTCCTACACTAAACACATAACATGTCTGGAAATTCATTAAGTATGAAGTAATCAGCCTGTTTTGCAAAAGTCATGTCAAAAAATTATTCATTAATTTTAATCTTATTCCTTTAAGTGACATCCTTAAATCATAATGCATGTTTTTGTTTCGGTTTGGTTGTGTGCTTTTTTAGTATATAGGTTTGATCACTTAGAAAAAGTGGAATTATATTCATATACAAACAACACAAAATTAGAATGTAAACAACACCATGAATGATCCAATATCTAACTTTGGGTAGAGTATAATGCAAACAAAGTGCAACCTCATCTTTGAAATGGCCATCTTTCAAAATGTAGACATTCTTGGACAGTAACAAGTTCCCACAGCCATTATAGTTTTATCATCATGAAGGATTTATTGCATATACACCATTGCCCTGCTGCATAGAAAAGTGTTGGCATAGGGAGTTCAAATTAGTTCCTATCTTCAATTACCTTAACAGCTAAAGCAGAAGACAAAATATGAAACATAAACCAGAAAAATATAAAAAGTGAGCTTCTAAATATAGCAAAAGCCAAGAAAAACAAAAACCATCCCCAGCTTCAACTGGCTCTTCTAATCTAGAATCGCTGCAGTAGTTTAATTTTGTTAGGCATGTAAGATCACAGATCACAGGAAGAAACTATTCAAACTCCTCATTGTACACAGAGAAAACTAAGATCATGAACATTTGCATTACTTGCCAAGTTAGCCTGTGAGGGACAAGACCTAGGCCAGAGCTAAGAGTTTACTAGCAAATCAAGTAAGAGGCTTGCTTAGAAGGATGAATGTAAAATTAAGACTTCCCCTCCCCCACCCCCATTATATAAATATGTATGTTTGCTGTAGAATACTCAGAAAGGTAGAAAAGAATGTAGAGAAGCTAAGAACATTTTATCTATAATTATAGCATCCAAATAAGGCAATCACACTAAGGGTTTTGGGTAGATTTCCTTCTAGTTTATTGTTTTTAATTATTTTATTTTACCTAACTGATTAACATTAGTGATATATAAAGCTGTGTCCAGCTTCTTAATTTAGCATTGTATCAGAAGTGTTTCCCAACCTTATTTGTTAGCTTTGCTTTAAAAAGATGCATACTATTTTTTTAAGGCTCTTTTCAAAGTCACAAAGTACAGATCCTGGAGCTTTCCATGCAAGCGATCCACTCCTGTTCTAGAACTTGTCATATCAATGACAAACAGCAGACAGGGTGGATGGGGAATGAGAGAGGGTGAGGCAGAGCAGAAGCAGTGAGCAACCACTTCATAGAAGCAGTTACGACAACCAGCAATCTGTTTTAGGGAAACAATCCTGCCCTGGGGATGCAGGCATGTCCCTGTAGGCTCTTCCCAGCAACCTTGTGTAAACATGCAACCCAGTGGCCATTCACATTTGGGAAGTTCTAAAAGACCCGCTACTTCTGGTTTCTTTACCCAGCTCCTTGGGATTTAGTGAACTGACTGCTCACTGCTGAATGAGAAGGCTTCCCTTTAGCCACAGTTGGATTCAAGAGTCATGCAAATCAGGAGAGCCGAAAGGATTTGATTTGTGCATTTTTTACTGATTTGCAGAGTTTTAACCTGAACATTTTAAATCATACTGAACATCAGACAGAAACATTTCAAATTTAGGAAGAAGATATAGCACAGTCCACAGCAGTTTCAACAAGTCGGTGAAGCAGTTCTGTCTTGCAGAGGTGGGTGTGGAGAGCCAAATATGCTCGTTAAACCTGTCTGACTGCTCACTGCTCACTCAAGTTTTAACTGCTTAGCAATTTGGCTTACTAGTAGAGTAGAATCAAGCAAAGCATCTGGAGTCTTCCCATCAAGGTGCTCAGAAGAAATGTTATCCATTGTCTCTAAACAACCTTTTTTTTTTTTTTTTTTGCTTTACTGAATAAAGAAAAAATATTTTTGGGATTTAAAATTGGAATTACTGTGTTCTTAAAACCAAAATCAATATTTGTGTTTAATGTATCTCTGAGAAAATATAAAAAAGGAGGATTTTTAAACTTATTTTTTTAAATACAGAGGGACTTGTCATTATAGGAAGGCTTTATAATAATCTGAAATCTATCTTGATCCCAGAGTTATTAAAAATAAATGTTAAGAAAATAGGTGTGCTTATATAAGCATGGATGTAGAAAGAAGGCAAAATATAAAGTTATTTTAAAAAGCAATTAAGTCATATATATAGTGTGGTCAGATGCTTTACATTAAAAATTTTGTGTTAAAAGATATATTAGTGATCTTAAGGCATAGAGGCTATCTTTGGAAGACAGATGTATTGAAGATTTATTTGTTAGTGCATACATTTCTAATAATAAATCTTTTTGGTAAAGGTAAGCATTTTTTTGAAGAAAAAAGGTGGCTGTATATCTGATTTTGAAAATGAAAGTGAGATTCCTGACACTTGAATTTTCAAGATCTGATATTTATCAATATGAGAAACAGTAATTATTCTATTTATTTGTAAAGCATCTTACAGGATTCTTTCTTAATTCATTTCTAAAATTGTGATAATATACATATTACATACAATTCAGCCTTTCAACTATTTTTAATTGCGCAATTCAGTGGCATTAAGAATGTTCACAATATTGTGCAACGATCACCACCATCCATCTCCAGAACTTGCTCATCATCTCAAACTGAAACAGCATCCATTAAGCAATAACACCCTCTCCCCTGTCCCAACCCCTGGGACCCTCTATTCTACCTTCTGTCTCTATAAATTTGACTATTCCAGACACCACATCTAAGTGAAATTATACAATTTTTGTTATTTTGTGTCTGACTTACTTCATTTAACATAATGTCTTCATGGTTAATCATGTTATACCACATGACAAAAGTTTCCTCTTTTTAAAAGGTTGAATAATATTTCATAGTATATCTAAGTACATTTTGTTTATCCACTCATCAGTTGATATGCATTTGGTTATTGTGAACAATACTGCTATATTTTTTTAATTAAATCTTTATTATTCATATTATTACATTTGTTTCTCTTTTTCCCCCTCCATAGCTCCCCTCCACTCAGCTCCCAACCCTCCTTCTACCCTTACCTCCCTCCCATTGACCTCATCCATAGGTGTATGATTTTTGTCCAGCCTCTGCCTGTACACCCCTCACTCCTTTCCTCCTGAGAATGAGCAGTCCACTCCCTTTCTGTGCTCCTGATTCTATTATATTCACCAGTTTATTCTGTTGATCAAATTTTTAATTCACTCAATTTTTAGATTCACTTGTTGATAGATATGTATTTGTTGTTCATAATTTTTTATCTTTTACCTTTTTCTTCTTCCTCTTCTAAAAGAGTACCTTTTAGTATTTCATATAATACTGGTTTGGAGTTGATGAACTCCTTTAGCTTTTTCTTATATGTGAAGCTCTTTATTTGACCTTCAATTCTGATTGATAGCTTTGCTGGAGAGTATTCTTGGCTGTAGGTTCTTGCTGTTCATCACGTTGAATATTTCTTGCCACTCCCGTCTGGCCTGCATCATTTCTGTTGAGAAATCAGCTGACAGTCTTATCCGTGCTCCCTTGTAGGTAATGAACTGTTTTTCTCTTGCTGTTTTTAATATTCTCTTTGTCTTTTGCTCTTGGTATTTTAATTATGATGTGTCTTGTGTAGTCCTCTTTGGATTCCTTTTATATGGAGTTCTGTGTGCTTCCTGGACTTGTAAATAACTATTTCTTTCACCAGATGTGGGAAGTTTTCAGTCATTATTTCTTTAAATAGGTTTTCAGTATCTTGCTCTTTTCTTCTGGCACCCCCACAATTCTGATGCTAGTACGTTTGAAGTTGTCCCAGAGGCTCCTTACATTATCTTCACATTTTTGGATTCTTTTTTCTTCTTGCTTTTTCAGTTGAGTGTTTTCTGATTCTTTATATTTCAAAAAAAAATTTAAATATATTTTATTGATTTTTTACAGAGAGGAAGGGAGAGAGATAGAGAGTTAGAAACATCGATGAGAGAGAAACATTGATCAGCTGCCTCCTGTATGCCCCCCACTGGGGATGTGCGTGCAACCAAGGTACATGCCCTTGACTGGATTCAAACCTGGGACCCTTCAGTCTGCAGGCTGATGCTCTATCCAGTGAGCCAAACTGGTTTCGGCTTATATTTCAAATTTTTTACTTGATTCTTGCCTTCCTGTAGTCTGCTGTTAGGTCTCTGTATAATATTTTTTATTTCAGTCAGTGTGTGTTTAATTTCTAGTTGGTCCTTTTCCATCTCTAGTTGGTCCTTTTTCATCTCCTTTTGGGTCTTGCTAAATTTATCCATCTTTCCTAGGATATTCTTGAAAAGCCTTATAACCGTGGTTTTGAACTCTATATCCAGTTATTTGTTTTCCTCCATTTCTTTTGTTTGTGATCTCCCTTTGACTCAGCATTTTCACTATGCCAGGAAAACTTCTCTGTTGGATTCAGCCTTAGGATACCAGACTTGAAACACTGCAAAAGCCTCTCTGTTGAGCTTGGGATGGGTGGAGTCTCAGGGCTTAATGGACTGCCTTGCCTTCCAGTTGGCCAAACCCTCCACGGCCCCTGAGTCTCACGTGACTGGGTAATGGCTGTAGTGGTCTCTGTGTGTGCGTGCGTGCGCTCTCTCAGTGCCTCTAGACTGATGCCTTTCCGGCTCCCCTGTGCTCCGGGACCATATGAATCTAGGTCCCCGAGTTAGAAGTGGTGCAGTTGGGAGACTGTCTCCCGCCTATTTGTGAAAGCCAGCGGCACAATCAGCAGTCAGTCTTCTGTGTGCAGTGCTGTGTGCACCACTAGCCCTCTGATCTTTTGCGACTCCCCTAAATTTCCATGCACTTCTTCCTTTTCACAGTCCAAACTCCCCCCATATGAGTTTTCGGCTGGACCTGGGGTTTAGTGTTGTAGGATAAGGGGTTCAATGCCATTGGGAGTCTCCATCTCCCTCCCACCAGAGAAAGCCAGCCCGGTACTTCTGCATCTGCTCTCTCCAGGCACACATCTCTCTACCTCAGCTTTTTGCAGCTTCTCTGGATCTCTGTGAGCCTCTCTCTTTCCTTCTAGTTGTAGAATTTCCACTCAGCCAGCTTTCCTGTGGTTCTGGATGATGTCCGTTCTGTCCTTTAGTTGTAGTTTTGAAATTGTTGTGCGAGGTAGCAGTGTAGGTGTTTACCTATGCCGCCATCTTGGATTCTCTCTATATTGTTTTTTAAGTAGTAAAATTATTATAACCTTTTCCTTACAACTTCCTCTCCTCCCAGAGTAATAACTGACTTTTCTTTTGCTTAGTTGTCTGTTGTTATCATTAATTGACCCCCAATTTGACTAAATATTTTCTCAACATAAACATTCACATCAGGTCTTCTATTTCAACTGCTTGAAGAAATCCTTTCCTGATTTGGATTGGGGAGTGGGCAAATGGCTGAAGGGGTCAAAAGGTATAAATTTCCAGCTGTAAAATAAGTCATGGGGATGTAATGTATAGCATGCTGACTACAGTTAATAATACTATATTGCATATTTATAAGTTGCAAAGAGAGTAGATCCTAAAATATCTATCACAAGAAAAAAAATATTTCGTTAACTATGCATGGTGATGGATGTTAACTAGGACTTACCGTGGTAATTATTTAACACTATACACAAATATAAAAGTGTTACATTATACTCCTGAAACTAATATAATATTATATGTCAATTGTACCTCCAAAAAAATAAAACATTTTTAAAAGGCATTGCAGGCTCATAAAGGAAAGAAGGGAGGGAGGGAGGGAGGGAGGGAGGGAAGGAAGGAAAGCGAGCGAGCTAGCGAGCAAGCACCATCTGGAATATTCTGATTTGCTCTAATCTGAGTTCATTGCTCTCCAGACCTGCTTCTTCATTGTTTATGTGTGAGCTCCTTTCACCTTCACCCTGTTAAACAAAAACCTTCAAGGTCAAAAGTTATCCCAAAAAAGTTTATTAAGCCACTAGTAGCCTGGGGCATGAATTTGTGCACATTGAAAGGAAATTAATTAGAAGAAATATTTTAATATTGCTGTTTTCCCTTTCTCTATAATATAAGTGTCAACCAAATTCAAAATCAACAATGACAGATGGAAACATGTGCAATTGGAGCCAGCACAAGCTTTATATGTATTGTGCATGCACAAATCAACTTAGCCTTCTATATATATAAATAAACTTGTTTAATTAGACCTGCTTTGTGATTTAGCTAAACTTTTTCCAGCCCAGTGAAGCACCCCAACCTCTCTTTCAGGTAATTGTCAGCAACACAGAAATAAATATCAACATGAAGCAGATTATTATTGTAGATCACGCAGGGAGAGCAAAGGATAAATATTTAACTACAACAGTGTTTGACTATATTCTGCCCAGTGAGAAAACCTGAAGTCATTTTCAAGGTCCACCATTTCTTACTTCTTTTCAGTCAGGTCAAGTTTCTAAGCTTTCTAAACCTCCTTTTTCTGGTTATTGAAAATAGTATTCCACCAAGTCTCCTATCTACCTACTCCAGGACTTCTGTGAGGATCAAATGAGATGAGACATGGGAAAAACGCTTCACTGACATTTGGTTATAATGTGAAATGTTTCAACCTGGCTATAAAATAAGTCATCTTCCTGGGCTGAAGAAACTGCAAGGAGGCTAGTTGCTATGTGATGTCATTACCCAGATGGTCAGACTTTTAGTATATTAGCTTTTTACATATATAGATACGCTAGTCAGAAAAAGGACCAGGTCCTGAGGCTTACAGTCTAAACTCCCAGCAGCAATGCTAGAGGGAGAAGATATTGTCCTGGGGATGAAGGGATTCTTTTATAGAATGAGTGTAGAGAACAAATATAAGTTGTTTGAAAAGAATTTACATTGCCTTTAGATAAGGGGGTTGGGAAAGAGTGAGTCAGAGAAAGCTCTGGGATAGGTGAATAGCCTGTAAGTAAGAATACTTGATGCTTCTGGATTGGTTGTGGGCAACAGTGTGGAACATTCATGCACAGGCAGGATTCAGCGGTGCCCAATGGTTGGCTAGTCTTTGTACATAATTGTTGAAATTGCTGCCTGGAAGTTTGATTCCAAGTTTAAACATATATTCAGGAACGTGAACAGTCAGTCTTCTTTGGTTTCAGCTCCAGTTGTTGCTTAAGATGACCTAGTCCCTTTCTCCCACTTTCCAGCCTGCTGTAATTAAATTTAGGACATCTCATAATTTTTTCTTTTGTCAACCCTAAGGGTTCCTTTGCCTGCTGTGTATTGGTGGACCCTCTGTTTTCTGGATCCCATGCCTTTCACTCTCTTACTTCACTCCCTCATTTTGGTGGCACACTTCTTCCATCAACTTTACTGAGAAGAGTACATGGGAGATAAACTTTTTGAAAACTTACGTGTCTGAAAGTGTTCTTTTTTTTTTAGTTTTTTAAGTTTTTATTATTTTTTTAAATTAAATCTTTATTATTCAGATTATTACATTTGTTTCTCTTTTTTCCTCTCCATAGCACCCCTCCACCCAGCTCCCACCCTTCCCTCTGCCCTTACCTCCCTCCCATTGATCTCATCCATAGGTGTATGATTTTTGTCTCTCCCTGTACACCCCTCATCCCTTTCCCCCTGAGAATGATCAGTCCACTCCCTTTCTGTGCTCCTGATTCTATTATATTCACTAGTTTATTCTGTTGATCAAATTTTTAATTCATTCAATTTTTAGATTCACTTGTTGATAGATATGTATTTGCTGTTCATAATTTTTTGGCTTTTACCTTTTTCTTCTTCCTCTTCTAAAAGAGTACCTTTCAGCATTTCATATAATACTGGTTTGGAGTTGATGAACTCCTTTAGCTTTTTCTTCTCTGTGAAGCTCTTTATCTACCCTTCAATTCTGAATGATAGCTTTGCTGGATAGAGTATTCTTTGTTGTAGGTTCTTGCTATTCATCATGTTGAATATTTCTTGCCACTCCCGTCTGGCCTGCATCGTTTCTGTTGAGAAATCAGCTGACAGTCGTACCTTGTAGGTAATGAACTGTTTTTCTCTTGCTGCTTTTAATATTCTCTCTTTCTCTTTTGCTCTTGGTATTTTAATTATGATGTGTCTTGGTGTAGTCCTCTTTGGATTCCTTTTATATGGGGTTCTGTGTGCTTCCTGGACTTGTAAGTCTATTTCTTTCACCAGATGTGGGAAGTTTTCAGTCATTATTTCTTTAAGTAGGTTTTCAGTATCTTGCTCTCTCTCTTCTTCTGGCACCCCCACAATTCTGATGTTGGTACATTTGAAGCTGTCCCAGAGGCTCCTTACATTATCTTCACATTTTTGAATTTTTGACTTGATTCTTGCCTTCCTCTAGTCTGCTGTTAGGACTCTGTATAATATTTTTTATTTCAGTCAGTGTCTCTAGTTGGTCCTTTTTCATCTCCTCTTGGGACTCGCTAAATTTATCCATCATCTCTAGTTGGATCTTTTGCATCTCTAGTTGGCCCTTTTGCATCTCCTCTTGGGACTTGATAAATTTATCCATCTTTTCTAGCATATTCTTGAAAAACCTTATAAGCGTGGTTTTGAACTCTCTATCCAGTCATTTTTTTCCCTCCATTTCTTTTGTTTGTGATCCCTTCCCTTGTCTAGGCATTTTCACTATGCCAGGGAAACTTCTGTGTTGAATTCAGCCTTATGACACCAGACTTGCAAAACCAAAGAAGCCTCTGTTGAGCTTGGGATGGGTGGAGTCTCAGGGCTTAAGGGATCGCCTTACCTTCCAGTCAGCCCCGCCCTCCACAGCCCCTGAGTCTCATGTGACTGGGTAATCGCTGGAGCGGTCCTTGTGTGCGTGCGTGCCCGCAGTGCCTCTAGACCGCTGCCTTTCCAGCTCCCCTGCGCACCAGGACCACACGAGTCTAGGTCCCCAGCGTTTCGCCCGAAACAAGGGCTTAGTGGAGTCAGAAGTGGCACAGTTGGGAGGGTCTGTCTCTCGCCCACTCGCGAAAGCCAGTGGCACAATCAGCAATCTGTCCTCTGCGCAGTGCCATGCGCGCCACCAGGCCTCTGATCTTTTGCGACTCCCCTAAATTTCAGTGTACCTCTTCCTTTTCACAGTACAAACTCCCCCCGAATGAGTTTCGGCTGGATCTGGGTTTAGTGTCGTAAGATAAGGAGTTCAATGCTATTGGGAGTCTCCATTTTCCTTCCGCCAGAGAAAGCCAGCCAGGTACTCCAGCACCTGCTCTCTCAGCGCGTGCGTCTCCATACCTCAGCTTTTTGCAGCTCCTCTGGGTTTCTGTGAGCCCCTCTCTTTCCTTCTTGCTGTAGAACTTCCACTCAGCCAGCTTTCCTGTGGTTCTGGATGATGTCCGTTCTGTCTTTTAGTTGTAGTCTTGAAATTGTTTTGCGAGGCAGCAGTGTAGGTGTTTACCTATGCTGCCATCTTGGATCTAAGTTTTTTCTGAAAGTGTTCTTATTGCACCACACACTTAATTGAAAGTGAGGCTGGGTATAGTATGCTAGCTTGGAAATAATTTTCCCTCATATTATTGGAAGTATGGCTCCATTGTCTTTTCTTTGTAGAGGTGCTATTGAGAGGTCCAAAGTCACTCTAGTTCTTTGTACATTTTTGTGAAACCTTCAATAATTGGGAAGTTCTGTCATTTTTAGAACATAAAATCAAGAGGGGAGGGGTCCACCTAAATGCCCTTCTTGCTTGGTCTCTAGTGCAGGAGAAAAACAATATATTATAGATCAGAGAGAGTTGCTGCAGCAAAAAAGTCAGAGTTAGTAAACACTGCAGTTATTGGAAGAAGAAGAAGAAGAAGAAAGTGGATATTTTTAAATTTAATAAATATGCTAGATCAGTGGTTAGCAAACCATGGCTTGCGAGTCACTTGGGGCTCTTTGGCCCCTTGAGTGTGGCTCTTCCACAAAATACCATGGCCTACACGAGTCTATTTTGAAGTGGCATTAGAAGAAGTTTAAGTTTAAAAAATTAGGCTCTTAAAAGAGATTTCAATCGTTGTACTGTTGATGTTTGGCTCTGTTGATGAATGAGTTTGCTGACAACTGTGCTAGATGAATGAATGAATTCCCCTTAAGAACAGAATTCTTTCTTTCCCTCCTTCTTCCCCCCTCCTTTCCTGCCTTTTCCTTCCTTCCTCCGTTTTCCCTTCCTCCCTTCCTCCCTCCCTTCCATCTATATTTCTTTCCAGAGATGGTTTCTTTAGGAAGAATAACTTCCTCCATGAAGAGACAGACCTCTTTCATAAAAATGTAACAATAGCAGACAGCCTGCCCCAGTTTGACTTCCCAGGCATTACCTGCTTCCTCCTAATCAAGTGTGAGTGGTGTGGCAGGGGGCAATCCAGAAAGGTAACTCAGGTGACTGGAGAAATGGGAGTAGCCAAGCCAGGCTTCACCTGTACTCTGCCATCCAGCACCTTCTCTCTACCTTTTCTCAGTCAGGCAACTCTGTCTTCCCATCCCCGTGAAATTCCCCTTCATTCTATCTCCTCCAATTTACCTTTTTCTATGCAAGTCTCTTGGCAATTTAGTTGCCCTAGTTTAATTTCAAATTTCATAGATTACTTTATTTCCATTACCCACATTAACTCTAACTCAAGTCTCCAAGAAGAAAAAACACACATAAACATCCTGGTCTTCAAAACACCTTTACTTCTTGACTCAGTGTATGCCACATGCTCCACACTCATCATCCAGTTTTAGCTTGTCTCCACTCCAGCTAAACATTCACCTGCAGTGATTTTCAAGAAATGTCATCTTGTATATTTCAAAGACATTAAGAATTTATAGGAAATAGAGAGAACACAGGGGCTGCTGCCCTTTCCTTCATTTTCCTTTGTCTGTCTTTAGTTCCATGGTCAGGGACTTGACAGTGTCCCTTTTAAAATGGATTGCCATTTCTCTTTTCCACTGCATTCCATACACCAGCACCAGACTGACCTTCTGAGAAGTTTTCTCCTCATGTCATTCTCCTCAAAATCTGCACTGACTCCCCACTGTCAGTGGAGAAGATACATATTCCGCAGCCTGGCATTCCATAACTGTACCCTAACCCACCCCCTACACACATCTCGCCTTCCTGCTTCTGCACTTTGCTTCATGCTCACCCCACTGCAATGCTGTTCCACCTTCTCCTGACATTCTGCTAGTCCCACCTTTGGCCTTGCTTCTCCATGAGAACCTCCACATCACCAAAGCCTATGTATGGTTCATTTTTTTATTCATTCTACTATCAATCCATTATACTGTATATCCTTTCATTCAGCAAACATCTTTTTGAGAACCTACTATGAGCCAAGCATTGTGCTAGATGCTAAGGAAACAAAAATAAATGCCATCTTTTCAAAGCTGGCAGGATTGATAATCACACAGAACAAATAATAGCTACCATTTAGTTTGCACATACCATGTATCAGGTGGAGTACAAATCGTTCAAGACATTTTGTTAAATTATTTTAACAACAACACAGTGAGGGAGGTATTCTAATCCTGGTTTTTGTCAATAAAACAGAAGCTCAGCAGGGTCAGGCTAACCAGCCATAGTCGCTCAGATGATAATCAGCAGAACCAGGAATCCTATCTAATAAAAGAGTAACATGCAAATTAATCATAACTCAGTTACACCCACAAACCATGACCACAAGCCATGCCCACCAGCCAATCAGGAGCGAGTATGCAAATTAACCCAATCAAGATGGCTGCAGACACAGAGAGAGCAGGAGAGATACTTGGATTTCCCCGGTGGTGGAGGAAGCCAAGCTTTCTGCACACCCTGGTGGGCCCAGGCCTCCACTCAAGGCTACAAAGTTTCAATTATAGAAGATAAATAAATCTCAACAAAAATGGCGGCAGTCATGGAGCTGGAGAGAGCAGGAGGCTAGGGTTGCCCTCGGCGATGGAGTAAGCCAAGCTTCTGCAGCCCTGGCCTGTTTTGGCCTCCACTTAAGGCTACAAAGTTTCAATTATAGAAGATAAATAAATCCCAACAGAAATGGTTGCAGCCATGGAGCAAACACAGGGCTAGGGTTGCCCCTGATGATGGAGGAAGCCAAGCTTTCTGTCTTCCCTGGTCAGCCCAAGCCTCCACTCTAGGCTACAAAGTTTCATTTGTAGAAGATAAATAAATCCCAGATACCAGGGCCTTCACTTGGGTCGCTGGGGGGCATGGCTGGCCTGCATACCACCACACGCCCCTCACCCAGGCCACCCCATGTCTCAAGGGAATCCCCACCCTGATCCAGGACACCCTTCCGGGCAAACCAGCTGGCCCCCACCCATGCACTGGGCCTCTATCCTATCTAATCCTATTTAACAAAAGAGTAATATGCAGATAGACCATCACTCCAACACACAAGATGGTTGCCCTCATGTGATCAAAGATCCTGCCCCATTTGGACACAAGATGGCCACCACAAAATGGCCATCAGGGGAGGGCAGTTGGGAGGGACCAGGCCTGCAAGGGAGAGCAGTTAGGGGTTGACCAAGCCTACAGGGGAGGGCATTTAGGGGCAAATAGGCTGGCAGGGGAGCAGTTAGGCATCTATCAGGCTGGCAGGAGAGTGGTTAGGTGGTGATCAGGCAAAAGCGGTTAGGGGCAGTCAGAAAAGCAGGTAGGGAGCAGTTGGGAGCCAGTAGTCCAGGATTGTGAGAGGGATGTCCAATTGTCTGTTTAGGCTCGATCCAGGATTGAGCCTAAACGGGCAGTCGGACATCCCTGAGGGGGTCCCAGATTAGAGAGGGTGCAGGTTGAGCTGAGGGAATACCTCGCCCCCTGGGCACAAATTTTGTGCACTGGGCCTCTAGTAAGAGTCTATAAAAACCAGCCCTGGTGTCCATACCCCTGGGTGACACATGCTCTCTCACCACATCTCCCTTCCTCCTCTCTCTCTCCCCGTTCCTTCCCCTACTCTTCCCTTTCAGCTCAAAGCATTGGCGATTGGTCCTGTGCTATATGTTTTCTCTTTGCATCTTCTTAAATTGTAATTTTTGTGTGATTATATCTTATTTTCTCAATAAGACTTGTAAAAGCCGAGAGACAGAGGAGTTTGAAAATGATGCAGTTAAGAATGAGTTTTACAGAGTAGGACTCATATATTTGCTCCAGTTATAAGTTTCATAATATTCAACACCTCAATATCTTTTTTTTTTAATCTTCACCTGAGGATATTTTTCCCCATTGATTTTTAGAGAGAGTGGGAGAGAAAGGGAAAAACAGAGAGAAATATTGGTGTGAAGAAATATTGATTGGTTGCCTCCTGCACGAGTCCTTACCTGGGTCCCAAGCAGGGCCCCAGCTGAAGATGAGCCTATAACCAAGGTACCTTGCCCTTAACGGGAATTGAATCTGGGATCCTTTGGTCTGCAGGTCCACACTCTCTCCACTGAGCCAAACCAGCTAGGGTAGCACCTCAGTATCTTACGGAGTTGGGAGGAAGGCATCCATGAGTCAAACATAGATCGCTAATATGTACTCCGAACTTTTAAATTACCAGGACCATTTTTTAATTAAAATTGCAAATCTGTGTCAGACCAGTGTGACTCAGTGGTTGAGCATTGATTGGCCTATGAACCAGGAGGCCAGGGTTTGATTTCTGGTCAAGGCACATACCCGGGTGCAGGCTCCATCCCAATTGGGGGGCATGCAGGAAATAGGCAATCAGTGATTCTCTGTTATCGTTGATCTTTCTCTCTCCCTCTCCCTTCCTCTCTGAAATCAACAAAAATATATTTTAAAAATTATAAATCTGCACATGAGCAAAGTTATGCTCCCGACAGTAACCAATGGAGAAATATATAGTAACAACTTTCATGAATTTAACAATACTTTTAAACAAATTTGTTTTATTAATCACAATTGCACATCAACATAGTACATGTAGATGTAAAACATTCTTTATACTGTTACAGATGATGCTTGCAAACCAATAACAAAATCCCCTCTCCTAAAGCATCCATGTCCCATAGACTAAAAAACCACTGACCTATGAGTTTGCTGACGCTGAGTTGAGTATGGACAGAATGTAACCTTCTAAAGGGACATTCTTTCCTTCTGAGTCCAGAATTCTCTTATGGGGAGGAATCTAAATTTAAGGCAGAGCTCTGACTTTTATTGGTGCTCTGTGTTCAATAGGAATACAAAAGTGGGAGTGGTTCTCAGCTCACTGAATATGCAATGTAATTACAACAGGTGTCAATAGGGTTTACAGAAGTGAATTCAGTGGGACACATTTAAACTCAACTCAGTGAGTTTTTCACTTTCCGCTTACTTCTCCATATCCCAGACAGAGAAATCTGAATTAACAGGTTTGAGTTCAGTCAAAGTTGTAAATGTGCAAACTGTCAAATGATAACCGAGTGTTTGCCAAGGGAAAGAGAATTGCCTTCCCAGCACCCTACCCCTAGCCCCACCAATGTGTCCTCTGTTGAACGCTTTTTAAAAAAAATATTTTTATTGATTTCAGAGAGGAAGAGAGAGGGAGAAACATCAATGAGGCAGCCAATCAATGATAAGAGAGAATCATTGATTGGCTTCCTCCTGCATGCCCCTCACTGGGGATTGAGTCCGCAACCGGACATGTGCATGTGCCCTTGACTGGAATTGAACCTGGAATCAGTCCCCAGCCCGACACTCTATCCATTGAACCAAATCAGCTAGTGCTCTCTGTTGAACCTTTTATTATATGTTTTCTTTGCATTTTATCAAAGATAAGGCTATATTATCTGGTTCGAGTATCTCTGAATGAACCTACAAGATAACATTTGAAGCACAAAATACTGTATATGACATTGCATAACATGAAAAGGTTATTCAATGTTTTGTTCCTACAGCTACCTAATGCTTCCTTAAAGAGGAGTAAAGATCCTTCTGACATGAGACTTTAAACCACAAGCAATACAAAAATGTAGATTATGATTCTCACTGTGATAGCAGAGCTGAAGGGGAAGGGGACAGCTTAATAGTCAGCAAGGAAGAAACTTTATTGCTACTTAACTGGCAAAGAGGTTTAATTTTAAAAGTAATGTTGTGGGGGAAATCAATGCTAGCTGGGGAGCGTGCCTGATCTTTGACCCCGGGGATAGAGGTGGCAAAGGGTCACTAACATGCACAACTGATGTGATCTCTGCAGCTAAATGTTATCAGAATCAAGGCTCAAGGATGCATGCCCTTGCTCAGCAGATTGCCAAACAGCGTTCAGACCCATGATGCAAACAGGACTTTTTGGCCTACTTAGGGTTCCATCTAGAACAGATTAACTTCTATTCTCACCAATTGAAAATCTGCAGTCAAGTTGTAGCTAAGGCCCAGAGCATGGGTGGAGCTCACCATGGCTGCTTTGGGCTGCATCATATTTCTAACCTAAGTAGCCAAACTATCAATGAATGCTGTAGTGCAAGCAGTGAAAATGTCTTATATTGCCTCCAAGGAGATCATCCGCAGAGTCCTATTGTGACCCTGCACCCAATTGTGGTGTGGAGAATTAAGTCTCCTGAAAACAAACAAACAAACAAATAAACAAACAATAACCCTTGATTAGCAGCCAGAAGAAATTTGTGCAGCTGTCAGATCCTCCCAGTGCAGGTCACAAGTGAATGTAGAGGAAGACCTGTTTGCCGAAACCACTATTCTACTCCAGTGTCTATATCACAGATCCTGGCTAATAAAACTACTTTAATTTACATTTGACTAGTACTTGGTTAGTTCACCAACTTTTGGAGTTTAACCCACAAGCAATGTAAAACATTAGAAACTGAACGTACATAAACAACATGTATTTAGGATCATGTCATTGTCTTCTCTGTAAGCAGCACCTAATAAGTAATTAATATATGGCTGTTGAATGAATGAAAACATCAGGTGTCATTCAGCCTTCCCCCTTGCGGAGAATTTCTTATGTTCATTACCAAATGAACATAGGAGAATCAAGAGAGTCTTGTTCATCAGTAATAGCTTAAGTACATTTACCCTTTTAATTTTGAATTAAAACATTGACATGAGCTATTGATTTGGTTTTCAATTAAAAGAAGAAACCTCATTAAGTATTTTCCCATTTATTCTCCATTCTTTCTTTACCTGCCTTGACTTGATAGAGAGGTGTGATTCCTGCTATTGAGGGGTGGGAGTCTCAATCTTTAGATATTTGTACTAATTGTCAACTGATTAGACTAACATCCATCAGAAACTAACCAAGCTTGAGCAATAAAGCTACTTCCTGGATTTCTAAGGTTAGCCTCAATTATTAATGAAGCAATTTATTAACATTACTAGAGGCCCAGTGCACAAAATTCGTGCACTTGGGGGATGTCCCTCAACCCAGCCTGCATTCTCTCCAATCTGGGACCCCTGTCACAATCCAGGACTGCTGGCTCCAAACCACTCACCTGCCTGCCTGCCTGCCTGATTGCCTCTAACTGCTTCTGCCTGGCAGCCTGATCATCCCCTAACCACTCCCCTGGCAGCATGATTGATGCCTAACTGCTCCCCTACTGGCCTGGTTGCTCCCAACTGCCCTCCCTTGCAGGCCCGATTGCCCATAACTGCCCTCCCCTGCCCCCCATCTTGTGACAACATGGGGGTGGCCATCTTGTGATGGTGTGAGGGTCACTGAGGTTTTTCTTAATATAGATAAAGATTATGATGAGTTTTGAAGCCACAAATGTGCCTTTTAGGGTTCCATTGTGTTTAGCAGTTTTGCATGGTAAGAGTGTTGGATTTAAATGAGTCCATCAGAATTTATCCTTGGAGGAAGAGTTACCCACTTGGGGAAATGGAGCATCTAACTACATCTCTGAGAGAGTTATACCAACAAAAGTGCAAGCAATTCTACATGACTGTAAAAATCCATCTGTATCAGCTTACAATTGTGATTCAAAGAAAAAGGTCAATTTGAAAAACCTTTGGCATTAAGTAAAATATAACCGTGAATTGTATCATTGAATTATGAAATAGAGTGGATGGCAATGAAGCTGGAGTGATTTTAATCAATCATATTTTTCAAAATAAGTCATTGACGTTTTAAAAAAAGAGAAGTAATGATCTGGATTCGTGTAAACTTAATCAATCCAGAGTTTTACTTATTTTTACTGGAGAAACATGCACAATACTATTATCTTCATCCCAAAATGCATTTAGAGCTCCTATTATGTGCATGGCATAATTAAAAGCAACAATATTCTATTTTAAGAAATTAGGTGTTTCTTGTACTCTAAATGTCAGATCTATAAATACTCTATTTGGGCTTCCAAGTCTTTTTCCCTACCTCCCCCTTGGAAAGTCCAGCTTCTATCACATTGCCTAGCACATTAATTCAGAAAATGAATTAATAAATGAATTAATGAATGGGACGCCTGTGGCTTCCACAAACAACTGTATAAGCACAGACATCCTAGAGCATTTGAGATCTTGCTCCCCAGCATATATTGTTAGGTTGGCTCAAATAGACACTAAAAAATTTCCCAAACTTAATAAAAGAGAAATATAGACACTTTCACTCAACAAAAACTCAGGCCTGAACCTCAGGCTAATAATAAAAAGCCACACAGTCTAACAGTTGGTTTTACTACTCATTTTCCCCTTCCAAGTCTAAATTTCTTATAGTCTTTCTTTACATTCAAAGCAGAAGTGAAAGAGGAATTCTCCAAAGCTGTATGTGCCTTTTGTATGATCAGTAGTAAAATCATTTCAAGGCAGTGTGCACAGAGGTGATGAATTCTGGAGAGCAGGATTGTTGAGGAAAGTTTGCATGCTAGGGCTACCAAGGGTAGAGAAATGATAGAAAAAGAGAATTCAAGGCAGGAAATAAGAGGAAGCTGTATGTGTGTTTATGCAATCATATGAGTGCATAAAATGAAAATATTTAAACATATATGGCTTGAGATTGATCCATAAACAAACAGTAAAATGTGCCAGTTGCTAAAGAGATGTTCATCTTCCTTCTTCAGTGGACAAATGATTAAACCAAAAGACTGATCTCATCTTCGGAAAGGACATTTTAGCCTTTGAGCACTATGGCATTATATCAAGCTGGTCCAACTCACAAGGCACAGGGAAAAGGCAAAATAAATACCATTCATTAGGATTATGATTGCTGAGGCACAGGTACTGACAAAGAGGTTTTTTGTCAATTGGAGCAGATTTTTACCTGGTCATCTATTAAAATAGAAACATTTAAAACCAGACAATATCAGTATGTATGGTGTTAGAATTAGGGTAGTAGTTAGCTTCTGTGGGGACTGACTGGTGATATTCTATTCCTTGACCTGGAGAGAGTGCATACATGTGGGTGAAAATTCAACCAACTGTACTCTTATGAGTATATACATTGTATGTATATTATACTGCAGCAAAAAGTTTACTGAAAATGCCTATATAGAAATGTCAAGACTATCTCACTGATAGTAGAATCTATATAAAAGAACAAGCAATTTAAAACTATATGTATTTTCTTTAAAGAAAGTAACTGATGGATATAATACCACAATTAAGAGAATACCACAATTAATAGAAAGAGTGCCTATTCATGAGTCAAGTGTTTTGAGCTTCCCAGGAGATGAGAAACTAGTCCACATAATTAAAGGAAGCATGGAGCTACACTTACTACAGAGTCTAAAGTAATTGATCAGATAAAAGTCTAGGCCTTACAGGTCATGTGGTCAACCAACCTGTATTTTCCTAATTATTTTCTTCTCTGGTATCATTAAAGGCCTTCCTAACCTCTGATAAACAGTGAATAGAGATTAGTGGTCATTAATGAAGGTCATGGGTCACCTAATAGGAACGGCTCAGTGGGAAGTTTCTGTTCATCTTACTTGGTTCTTGATGGATCACCAGAGATAACTAGATCTATTATTACAGCTGCATCACAACCACACTCGCAGAAGGAAATGCTCCTCTCACTCCCCACCTCGAATTCATGAATGAAGAAGGCAAAAAACCTACGAATTCAGAGGTCTCATATTTGCTACTAGGTCTTCAGATCTGACTGCTGCCCTTTTCCACAGAGTGTTGCATGCAGGCCCCTGCTCCTTGACCTCAGAGGCAGGTCTCAAAGCTGTCAGCTCCTAAAGCCTTCACAGGCAGTGTCCACCCCTTTACCTTGTTTGCTCCAATCTCCAGAATTAGCAGAAGTGATAAGTAATTCCTATTCATGGGGGAGAAACAATAAGCATTTTTAGCATTTTTCATATTCAAAGGTAAAAATCTTTGCAGCATTCCATGATGAAGTCACAGGATTTTCAAGTAATGTTTATCAGCATTCCACAAAAGTGCACTCCCAATTCAACAGGACCAGTTCCTCTCTTTTTCTATTAAATGTCAGATTCTGTGCAAGATTTCATGAATGAAAAAGAGCTCTGGTGCTTTTACAAAACTTGAAAACAGGTTTCCAGCAGCTCAGGGGTGGCCAGAGAAGCAATGTCCAGCCAGCTCAGCTCTGCAAAGGCTCTCACCACAGTGTCCCCTCAGGCCCCCAAGTGCTCGCCCCACAACCTCTGCCAAGATGCCCAGGAGAGAGAAAGGCATTCAGTTCACGAGGCAGTAAGGCAAGGGAGCCCAAGGAGAGACTGGCCAGACACTACCCAAACTGCTCCTGCAAATGTTGAAATTAATGTTTAAAAAAATCATCAGGCAAAAAAAGTGCAGACCAATGGGGGAAGGGGAGCAAAAGGAAAGAGCCAAAATGACCAACCAAGAAAGTATAGAAAAGAGAGAAACTGCAGCCAGGAAAAGTTAGCCTCTGATGAAGAAGGGAAGAAAGAAGCCAGATCTGAACAACATCATAACCCAAGTCTCACTATCGCCCTTCTGGAACAATCCAGAGGAATTGTTTTAGCAACTATTTGTAAATGCAAGTTTTTAACAGTGCTAGAAACACACTTTTAAGAAGTAAGAAACCCATTCTATGCCTTAAAAAGTTTTTTACTTTTGAGAAGAGAGTTCATGGACTGGTTGTTTATTTTTCAGCACAACCGGACATAAATGAAATACAAATGAAGGGAGGTTTTGATCATAGGCTGGGGGGCAGAAGGGGGAGAGTGTGTTGGCAGTTTTTAAAATCAGTAACAAGAAGTTTAACCAAATGGCGATTTAAAGTCATAATCACACGTTTAGCTTGTAAACATTTCCTATCACTTAACTTATTCCCCTACTGTTTTTTAGTAGAATTATTTGTGAAACCGATCCCTGATCTTGGCTTCCCCTGACAGAACTGGGTGCGCTCTGTGACATCTTTGTTCACAGTAGCCACCTTCCTTTTTGTTTTGTTTTGTTTTGTTTTGGTTTGGTTTGGTTTGGTTTTTCTTTTTTTGTGGGGGGGGGAGGGAGAGAGGGAAGATAAATGAACTCTTTATTTAAGGTAAAGACTTTTGCTGTCATTGTATTGTTGTTAATCCTCACCCAAGGATATTTTTTTCATTGATTTTTCAGAAAGAGTGAAAGGAGATTGGGAGGGAGAGAAAGAGAAACATTGATGTGAAAGAGAGACATTGATTTGTTGCCTCTTGCTTGTGCCTGGATGGAGGCTGGGCATTGAACCTGCAACTGATATATATGTTCAGAGATATGTATGTGAGATATATATGTTCAGCTATAATATACTAGTGGCCTGGTGCATGGATTCATTCATATAGAAAGGAAATTAATTAGAAGAAATATTTTAGTATTGCTATTTGCCTTTTCTTTATAATAGAAGTGTCAGAGATTAAAGAAAATTAGTAAAATAAATATGAAAATAATATATAAATTGATAAATAAACAATAACAACACAGACATGATATAAAAACACTGATAAAAAAATGACTGATAAATTGATTAAACGTATTTTAATATCTTCCTGCATACCACGTTAAAAGTAAAAACACTTTCAGAGTGCTTGACTAATTTCCCTTATGATGAATTATTTACAACTTTAACTTTGTCGTCACATGCTCTTTGAACTTGAGAGAAAGCAACATATAACTGACAATGTCCAAAAATGGGTTCAATAGGAATATTCTTACTTTGTCTAAAGTTTGTCCTTGTGATTTATTAAGAGTCATTGCAAATGCTGGTATCACGGAAACTGTCTTTGAATTAATTTAAATGGGAGGACAGTGTCAGACGGGGACAAATGTTGCACATGCATGAGTCAATGTTTATTTTTAAATTGCCAGTGCATGTCATATGTACTGGCTGGCCAGTTGGTCATATGGTCAGACAGATGGATAGTAGGTCACTTAGCCTTTTATATATATAGATATATAGATATATAAGTATTGCATATATTTAAACAAAAATATATTTTTAGTATATAACAAAGGTTAAGGTGTGAAACTAGTAAAGTAGACAGATGTAGGATTAGATCTTTCTAGAATCCTTTCACCATTTCTAAATAGCAACTGAAATAGACATGACAAATATTCAATTTTCTGATAAAAATTACAACATATTCCAAATGATAATATAGAAACATAAGATTGCTTAACTGATTTAATAACATGATATAAAACCCCCACAGTTGATATAATCATTACACAAAATACATAGATGAATACTATATATTAAAAATATTCTCTTAAAAATCTATAATTATAAAAATATAATATGCAAATCGACCAAACAGCAGAACGATCATCTGGATGACCTTCCGGATGACCTTCTGGACAGCCATGCTACGACACCCAGTGACACCAAGGTGGGTGCAATGCAATTGGTTGGGGACCTGGCCATTGCCTCATGATTGCCCTGCAGAGGGAGGTCCAGGTTACTGGCTGGTGGGGTGATTGATCAATCAGGGGGCTCCATGATTGCCCCAAAGAGGGAGGTCCAGGTCACCAACCAGCGAGATATGATGGGTGGGTGGGGCCTCCCACTGTGGGGCCAGCCATCATGGAGTCCCTACTGGGTGGGTGGGACATACCTCTTTGGGGCAGTCAATCGAAGGGCTCCTGGACTGTGAGAGGGCACAGGCTGGGCTGAGAGACCCCACTGCCCCTGCCCCAAGTGCACACATTTTGTTCACTGGGCTTCTAGTATAAAATAAATAAGCAAATTGTGAAAATAGGCAAGTTTACATTAAATAATTTTTTAAAAGAATTTTTTGCTTTCCATATCAATTAAGAAAGGAAATGAACATTTAAACAATATTTAAGTTTATTAAGCAAAATAAAAAATTATTATATAATGTTTAACTTTCATCTGCTTTAAAGTTTTTGTTGCTCCTAAATTTTGCACAAATCTGCTAAAATTCACTCAATGCATTTCAATCTGGAATCTAAGGCATCAACTTCTTGCAAATTTTTATTGCTTCTTCTAACATTTCTTGTGTTTATTCTTGAGAATGGCTAATGAAACATTACCAATTTGATAAGGTATCATTAAGCAGTCGTCATCTGCAAGCATGATATCCTCGCAAGCACTTTCTAAATTTTGTTTTTATTTTTGTTAATCTTCACCCAAGAATATTTTTCCATTAATTTATAGAGAGAATGAAAGGAAGGAGAAGAGACAGAGAGAGAAACATCGATGTGAGAGAGACACATTGATTGGTTGCCTCCCACACGTGCCCTGACCAGGACCAGGAATCTAGTCTGCAACTGAGGTACTTTCCCTTGATGGGAATCAAACCGGGAACCTTTAGTCCATAGGTGAAGGCTCTATCCTCTGAGCCAAACCAGCTAGGACCATCTTCTAAATTTTGGAGTTGTTTCTTCTTTATGTCAGTTTCTTCCTTCGGCTCTGTGATTTTACTTGTATTCTGTGCAAATCTGTTGATCTTTTATTGATCTTTAAAAGTAACCTCGACACCTTCTGCAGCCTCCTTCTTCATGGTGAGCACCATCATGAGACTCAGAACCCTTCTCCTGTTAACTTAGCTAGTGTGCTGTGAAAGAAGGAAATTGTTGATCATGTAATATATGCAATACTAAATCATGAATTTATGAAATTTTAGACCTCATAGATGTCCAATGTTATGTTAATGGTATTTGAGATCCTCTGGTTTTTACCTGCTCTATGGAGATGCACAAAATTCATACAAGAGTAGGCCTTCCTTCCCCCGGCTGTCGGCACTGGCTTCCTTCTGGCACCTAGGACCCAGGCTTGACATATCATATTGTGTAAGTGTGAGTTGTACAACATAGTGATTTTATACATGTATATATTGCAAAATGACTACTCCATAGGATTAGTTAACACCTCCAACATTCACATAATTACCCTTTTCACATTTCAATTAACAGTTAACATTTGATATTCTTTTATATTAGTTTCAGGTGTACAGCATAGTGGTTACACACTTATATAATTTACAAAGTGATGGTCTGAATAATTCTAGTACCCACCTGACACATAGTTATTAAAATATTATTGACTATACATCTTATGCTGTACTTTACATCCCTGTGACTATTTTGTAACTGCTAATTTCTACTTCTTAATCCTTCACCTTTCTCACAAGCCCCCAACCCCTTCACATAATCACCGTTTGTGTGTGTGCACACTCGCGTGTGTGTGTGTTGAGAATATTTAAGACCCACTCCTTTAGCAACTTTCAAGTATATATAAAACAGTATTGCTAACTATCGTCACTATGCTATATGTTAGATCCTCATAACTCATTTATCTTATAATTGGAAGTTTGTACCTTTTGACCAACATCTCCCCACATCTCCCAACACCCAGCCTCTAGCAACCACTATTCTACTCTCTGTTTCTATGAGTTCAGCTTTTTTAGATTCCACATATGAGTAACAGCTTACAATACTTATCTTTATCTGACTTACTTCACTCAGCATACTGCCTTCACAATCCTTTAACAGCCTCTTTAAGAGCAATTTGTCTCCAAATTTTAAGCTGGAAAGCAACATAATAACTGTTTGGAAAGAATTATAATTATAAAGCATTGCATATTTTCAGCACTTGCATTAAGAACTATATGCAATTGACCATTACTAATCCTATATAATAAAAGGCTAATATGCAAATAGACCAAATGGTGGAACAACTGAACAACCGGTAGCTATGACATGTGGTGACTATTAGGGGGTGCGTGCAGACCATGGCAGGCATTTGGCCATGGAAGGATGATGGAGTAGGTGAGTGGGGCGCCAGACCAAGGCAAGGCGCTGTTGCTATCATTGGGGCAAACCTCTGGTGGTTACTGAAAATTCTTTGCTCCTACATGTCTCAACCCTGCACAGTGCTCACACCTGCTGCTGGAACCTGCCCATTTGCAAAACCCACTGCTGGCGCCAACCCCACTTGCACCTGCAAGGAGATGGTGGAGCATGGGACAGGGGGACATGGCAGGAGGGGTTGAGAGGGAGCATGGAGGATGGGCCGAGGCCCACCCCTGTGCCCACCACAACCTTGCGGCCCACAGTTCCTTTCAAGGTGCACAAATTCGTGCACTGAGCCCATAGTCACCAAATAAAACACAGTAAATTATCAATTAAGGAGAAAGAAATTCTCCAAATACAAGGTGTACTAGAAATTGTAGGCAGGTGGACAGGGACTCCCAGCCCAGAGAGGTAATGTGATGTCTTATACCACGTAGCAAACATTACAATAGTAAACCAAGACTTGAACTATGCCTTCAGGTCCCTTCATAACTTCTCAGCCAATTGCTGTTTCAATTACCCCATCTGGCCTCCTGGAAATAGCCCATCATCCTACAGGCATGCATGGCTTGCAAAGCCAAAGATAGGTTCAATCTAGATTTTTCTCTTTTACTACACTGCTTATAGCAATGCTTCTTAACACTTGCTGATCATCTGAGGGAGCTGTGAAAAAAAATACAGTTGTCAGACTCCTTTTCCATATTCTGACTCATTTGTTCTGGGGTGGAGCTCAGGTATTTTGATTTTTTTAAAACCTCACCAGGTTATTCTAATACAGAGCCAATTAGATGAAAATCACTTCTCTGTGGCACGGGTTCTCCACCCTGGGTACACATCAGAATCGCTTGGGGGAGCTTTAAAAGTGATCTGCCTGTGTCCCATCTTCAGAGATGCTGATTCACCTGGTGTGGGGTGCAGCCTCAGCACAATAGCTTCCCAGGTGACTTGACTGTACCCAGGAAATGAGAACCATTGCTAATGGACTCCCCAAGCCACACTTCTCTAATCTCAGTCATCTTCCAGGGAAGGCTTTCAGTGCCATCATCGTTGCCATTCTTAAAATTCCAGTGCTGCCAGTGTTGAATAAATGCTTGTCGATAGAATTGCCTAATGAGAATCAATGTTAATGGACAGGTGAGAAGGAAAGGACAAGTATAAGAAATAATGAGTATTTAATATGAAAATGTCCTGAGGGTAGAGAGTCAGCTAAGCAAATATTATGACAAATGCACAGGTGGCCCTCTTAGGTGTGAAGGCTACCGTCGTAGACCTGAGATGTCCTTGTTCCCACCGGTATTTGGAGAGTGAGAATAAGCGAATTCTCCCACCACCCCACCCATAACTAATTCCTGTCCCACATAATCACTCATTTCTGAGTCTATCAGCAATCTCAGCACAAGCCTCCACATAGCAAGATAAATCTCTTAACAAAATACTATGTCCGCAGGTGAACACAGATGGGTGTTACAGTGTGAATCTCTAACATAAAAGAACTATTTTCCTGGATGGATTTGAGTAAGCTAAAAAAGAAACATAATTTTCCCTTTTAAGATTATTTAACAAAAATACTAAGTTAACAAGTCAGACAGCAGAGCTGTCTGTGCTGTCCAGTCCCATATTTACAATAAACATGACTAGGAAGACATTTATCAAAATGTTCCAGGGCTAATCTTTAGATAGTGCAATTGTGGTGTGTTTTATTTTATTTTGTTCTGTTTTCTTTTTCTTTCTTTCTTTTCTTTTTTCTTTCTTTCTTTCTTTCTTTCTTTCTTTTTTTTTTTTGTTTTTTTGTCAATTGCAGGTATTACTTTTTAGTAACTAAAAAAAGAACACAACCTGTTTTTAAAAATGTAATTGTCTCAAGCTTGGGGAATAATTGTCAAAGACACTTCTGAACCTGTTGGCATGCTGAGGGAGGACAGGTTTGTCCTGCTGTTTGAAGATTCAGTAGCTCTGTTTGTGTTTTCACAAGCAGTCAGAGATTTTGCAACCCTGGTGATGTGCTGTCCAGGCTAACAAGGCTGGTATCAGACAGGTGAGCGATAAAGATTAAGTTTCCAATAACCAGGGAGTCTATCCATTTGTTGCCAAGCCTGACAATATATGAATGAATTAAACACTCTTTATATTGGTTTGCCACCATTGATTGATAATGTGAACTTCATAGAGTCATGGGGAGAAAATGCTCAAAAAGATTCATGATCTAACATCCTTAGATACTGACACTTGACAAAGTTGGCCTCAACATTTATAAATCAGATGCAAATAGTATATGGTTTGAAAGACAGAAGATGCAAATGTCATGTGTGTGAGCCTTTTAGAGAAATTCTAGTGTTGAGCTTATGTGCTTGGTTTACCTCCTAAGCCCAGTGAATGGAATGGACCAGTTGGGACTCCCTAATAAAACCACAAACCCAGCAGCGAGGTTCTCTAACTTTCAACAAGAAGATTCTCTTTCCTCTGAAACCTCCAAATCCTTACCAACACCCACAGATTCCTTTTTTTTTAATTAAATCTTTATTATTCAGATTATTACATTTGTTTCTCTTTTTTCCCCTCCATAGCACCCCTCCACCCAGCTCCCACCCCTCCCTCTGCCCTTAGCTCCCTCCCATTGATCTCATCCATAGGTGTATGATTTTTGTCCAGTCTCTCCCTGTACACCCCTCACCCCTTCCCCCCTGAGAATTATCAGTCTACTCCCTTTCTGTGCTCCTGATTCTATTATATTCACCAGTTTATTCTGTTGATCAAATTTTTAATTCACTTAATTTTTAGATTCACTTGTTGATAGATGTGTATTTGTTGTTCATAATTTTTTGTTTTTTACCTTTTTCTTCTTCCTCTTCTAAAAGAGTACCTTTCAGCATTTCATATAATACTGGTTTGGAGTTGATGAACTCCGTTAGCTTTTTCTTATCTGTGAAGCTCTTTATCTGCCCTTCAATTCTGAATGTTAGCTTTGCTGGATAGATTATTCTTGGTTGTAGGTTCTTGCTATTCATCACGTTGAATATTTCTTGCCACTCCCATCTGGCCTGCATCGTTTCTGTTGAGGAATCAGCTGACATTTGTATGGGTGCTCCCTTGTAGGTAATAAACTGTTTTTCTCTTGCTGCTTTTAATATTCTCTCTTTCTCTTTTGCTCTTGGTATTTTAATTATGATGTGTCTTGGTGTGGTCCTCTTTGGATTCCTTTTATATGGGGTTCTGTGTGCTTCCTGGACTTGTAAGTCTATTTCTTTTACCAGATGTGGGAAGTTTTCAGTCATTATTTCTTTAAATAGGTTTTCAGTATCTTGCTCTCTCTCTTCTTCTGGCACCCCCACAATTCTGATGTTGGTACGCTTAAAGCTGTCCCAGAGTCTCCTTACATTATGTTCACATTTTTGGATTCTTTTCTCTTCTTGCTTTTCCAGTTGAATGTTGTCTGCTTCTTTATATTTCAAATTTTTTACTTGATTCTTGCCTTTCTCTAGTCTGCTGTTAGGACTCTGTATAATATTTTTTATTTCAGTCAGTGTATGTTTAATTTCTATTTGGTCCTTTATCATCTTTAGTTGGACCTTTTCCATCTCTAGTTGGCTCTTTTGCATCGCTAGTTGGTCCTTTTTCATCTCCTCTTGGGTCTCACTAAATTTATCGAATTTTTCTAGCATATTCTTGAAAAACCTTATAAGCGTGGTTTGGAACTCTATATCCAGTCGTTTTTTTTCCCTCCATTTCTTTTGTTTGTGATCCCTTCCCTTGTTTCGGCATTTTCACTATGCCGGGGAAACTTCTGTGTTGGATTCAGCCTTATGATACCAGACTTGCAAAACCGCAGAAGCCTCTCTGTTGAGCTTGGGAGGGGTGGAGTCTCAGGGCTTAAGGGACCGCCTTGCCTTCCAGTCGGCCCCACCCTCCACGGCCCCTGAATCTCACGTGACTGGGTAATCGCTGGAGCGGTCCTTGTGTGCGCGCCCGCAGTGCTTCTAACCGCTGCCTTTCCAGCTCCCCTGCGCACTAGGACCACACAAGTCTAGGTCCCCAGGGTTTCGCCCGAAACAGGGGCTTAGTGGAGTCAGAAGTGGCACAGTTCAGAGGGTCTGTCTCCTGCCCACTCGCGAAAGCCAGCGCCACAATCAGCAATCTGTCCTGCGCGCAGCACCGTCCGCGTGCGAGACCAGACCTGATCTTCTGCGACTCCCCTAAATTTCCGTGCACCTCTCCCTTTTCACAGTCCAAACTCCCCCCATATGAGTTTCGCTGGAGCTGGGGTTTATTGTCGTAAAATAAGGGGTTCAATGCCGTGGGGAGTCTCCGTTTCCCTCCCGCCAGAGAAAGCCAGCCAGGTACTCCGGCACACGCTCTCTCAGCGTGTGCGTCTCTGTACCTCGGCTTTTTGCAGCTCCTCCGGATTTCTGTGAGCCCCTCTCTTTCCTTCTAGCTGTAGAACTTACACTAGGCCAGCTTTCCTGTGGTTCTGGATGATGTCTGTTCTGTCTTTTAGTTGTAGTTTTGAAATTGTCATGCGAGGCAGCAGTGTAGGTGTTTACCTATGCCGCCATCTTGGATTCTCCACAGAATCCTTTTAAAAACCCTGGTGCTCCTGTCTATTTCTTGTCTCTTTCATGAATTTTCCATCCTCTTGTTTTTCACATAAATATTCTTCATTCAGAACTTCCCTGAAACAAAATTCCTTCTCTTAGTCTCCTCCACTGGGACACCTCCCAATACCCCTGCAAGGCCTTTCAATATTCATTTCTTTACACTGCTGTCAGAAAATCCTACAGTCAGAAGGTATTGTTTTCTGCCCAACTTAAATACCATCTACTATAAATTGAGTTGTAAACAACTCAAGGCAAGGGAAGAAATCTACCTATTCATCTTCATATCCCTTCAAAAGCATGTAACTCCAGTAGGTTATTACACATTTGTTGAATAAGTTAGTTTCTACTCAAAGAACAGCACTAGCACTTTATATGAATACTAGAGGCCCAGTGCATGAAATTTGTGCATAAGAGTGGTCCCCTTAGCCCAACCTGCATCCTCTCAAATCCAGGACCCTTCAGGGGATGTCCGACTGCCAGTTTAAGTCTGATCCCCAGTTCCAGCCCCCAAATGCTCTCCCTACCAGGACTTGATTGCCTCCAACTACAGTTGAACATCCCTCTCATAATCTGGCACCACTGGCTCCTAACTGCTCACCTGCCTGCCTATCTGATCACCCCTTACTGCCCTCCTCTGCTGACCTGGTCACCCCCAAATGCCCTCCCTGCTGGCCTGGTCACCCCATGCGGTGTACTGTTCGGTCATTTGGTTGTCCCTCACTGCTCCCCCCTGCCCCCCTCCCCCGCCTGGTTGCCCCATTTAGACCTCTGTTCAGTCATTTGGTCATCCCTCACTAACCCCCCTGCCAACCTGGTCGCCCCATGCAGCTTCTTGTTTGGTCATTTGATCGTCCCTCACTATCCCCCTGCTGGCCTGGGACCCCCCCATGCAGCCTGTTCGGTTGTTCATTCAGTTGTTTTGGTTGCAACGGTTGCTTAGGCTTTTATATATATAGAATAGAGGCCTGGTGCATGAAATTCATGCATCGGGTGGTGTCCCTTAGCCCAGCCTGTACCCTCTCCAATCTGGGACCCCACAGGGGATGTCCAACTGCTGGTTTAGGCCTGATCCCTGCAGACAACCCTCTCACAATTTGGGACTGCTGGCTTCTAACTGCTTGCCTGCCTGATTGTTCCTAACTGCCCTCCCCTGCTAGCCTGATTGCCCCCAACTGCTCTCCCTGCCAGGACCTGATCACATACAACTACCCTCCCCTGCTGGCCTGATCTCTCCCAACTACCCTCCCCTGCCAAACTGATTGCCCACAACTGCCCTACCCTGCCACAACCCGCCACCTCCAGCTGCGGGAACCATGATTCCCCCAGGCCTCATTGTGTGGAACAGCTGCTAGGCCCTGCCCTCTACTGTGCGTGTGGCCATCTTGTGATGACATCACATGTGAGGGTGCGAGGACCACCTAGACTTTTGTTAGTATAGATCATATATTTATTTATATGGAGCCATTTCAAAGCATGTGAGACTTGTAGCTACAAATAAGATCCCCGAATTGCAGAATGGACATTTTCTGGAAATGTATTAGTATTAAAAATGGAGTATTTTTGCCTCCTGCTTCCTCCTCCTGCTCCCTCCCTCTATACACACCCACTGAGTCAGAATTCGAGTTCTAATAAGATCCCAAGGTCATTATGACTTTCAAGTTTGAGAAGATTGGTCTAGCATATTGCCTCTCAATACTGGCTGCATATTGAATCCTGTGAAATTCTAAAATATAGATGCCTGGGCTCTAGACCCCAAGATCCTGAATGAATCAATCTGGGTGGTGATGGGAATTAGCATTCTTAAAAGTGCCCCCAATGTGTGGCACTTGGGGGGCAGGGAGGAGTCACTGTGAGTGTTCTTACTGGGCTCTCCAAAAATCCTGCAAGGTTTTGTAAACCCAGTGCCTCACTCTATAATAATTTCTCTCCTCTTTCCTACTGAGCCTTTCTATAAGATGGTAATGCTTCTCATCTTTCCCAAAGTACCTGGTAGTCTCATTTGTCAAAAAGCATTTATCAAACATGTAGAATTGGCGTAAATGCAAAATCTGTTCTTAAACTTTCTTTCACTGTAAATAATTTAAATTCTTTTTCAAATTTTGTAAGCATTCTTTGGTGCTACTATAATTATGGCTTGTGTTTTCCAGAGTAGAGGAAAAGAAAATGAACTTTTTGTCCAGTTTTAAAATAACATAAGGATTATTTTGAGTCACAGAGATGTCAAAAGCTGGTTATATTTAAAAAGAAATATATTCTGTTCTTTAACCTTTATAAATATACCAGTGATCCGCTTTTCCGTCTCACCATTACAGCTAGCATTCCTAGAGGGTTCTCGATGCCCTGGCACTGAGCTGCTGTCACCTGTATTAATCATCTCAGTTAATTCACCTCACAGCCCCTGAGGGACATTCTGTTATTACTCCTGTTTTTGTTTTTGTTTTGATGAGAAAATAGCAGCACAAAGAAAAGTCCATTTGTCTCAGGTCCACAGCTTGTCTCCTGAAGACAGGACTGAGCCCAGGCTGCCGGGCACAGGACCACTGTAGCCATTCTGTTGGCTGTTCTGTAGTGGATGGTGTTTCAGGAACATGGTACTTTGGTTTAGGATCCTGGCATAGTCCTCCCAGATGTTTTAGTGCATCTTTTCAACTTTTTCCTCACTTTAATATGTGCCCATAAAGCACTTTCCCAGGTGTAATCCATGGTGAAGTTTAAAGGATTTTATGTTTGAATAAATTCCTCCTGAATGTTGAGCAAGATAAAAAACAAGTTCTGACAAATACAGTGACTGTCTAAGTAGAGAAGCCTTTATAGTTTATAAAGAAATGTTCCTCTCCTAACAAAATCCAGTTAAATTTTAGTATCTCTGTGCAAAAAAAAAGATAAATAATAAATGTAATAGATGAAGTCTCTGGGGGAAGAGAGAGAGAGACAGAGAGAGAGAGAGAGGGAGAGAGAGAGAGAGAGGGAGAGAGAGAGAGAGAGAGAGAGAGAGAGAGAGAGAGAGAGAGAGACTATAAAGCTAAGAAAGTTATTTCCAAAGGCATGTTTTTCTCTGGGCCTCCTCTACGACCATCCCCTTTTGATAGGTCTCTTCTTTCATCCTCCTCTCAGCTGGGAAATGATTTATTTTAATACTTTCTGGTTGCTCTGGAGTAGGTTTCTCAATCTCGGCACTGCTGACATTTTGGGGCAGAACTCCTTTGTTGCGGAGCTGCTCTGTGCATTGCAGGATGTTTAACAGCATCCCAGCCTCTAGCCACTGGGTGCTGGTAGTACACAGCCCCCACCGGTGAGTTGTGACAACCAGAAACATCCTCAGACATTGCTGCATGGCCCCTGAAGGGGAGAAATGGGGCAAGGTCCCCACCACTTGAGAACCACTGTTCTGAAAACAGTCATTGGAATTATAGGACTACACTTTCGTGTTTTGCTATATTTCATCTTAAATATTGTCTCAAAGATTTCAAGTCCACATATTAGATCTCCTCTTCTCCTTGTCTTGCCTTCTTGAGCCTTCATCTGACAAACCTTCCAGAAGACAGCATGCCAGCTGTTGCGGCAGTGTCACAGAGAAGGCCTAGGAGGATTCGTGAGTGTGATGCCAGGGGTTGAGAACAGGGGAGCACTCTGCCATTGGTGCTGCCTTCATCACAGATGTGCTTTTTAATGTATATATATATATATTATTGATTTTTTACAAAAAGGAAGGGAAAGGGAGAGTTAGAAACATTGATGAGAGAGAAATATCAATCAGCTGCCTCCTGCACACCCCCTACTGGAATTGAACCTGGGACCCTTGAATCCACAGGCTGACACTCTTATCCACTGAGCCAAACTTGTGAGGGCCACCACAGACATTTTTGATTCCCAAGGGCCTCCTCTGAAGTTATGTGAACAATACCATAACACCTCTAACATTATTCCAGCTGTTCCTCATAGAAAATAAGTGGCTAACCTTTGATGGTGTTAATAAACATCAAACATCGCTGCTTTACTTGAAATTTGCCTAAAGGCAAAGCAAGACTAGTATATCAGCAGAAAAGACATTTAGCATACATGAAATAAATATGTTGAGTAGAGATATTAGCTTGTCTTTCTTTACTCCATGTGCATGTGCATTTTAATGGTGCAGGTATTTTAAGGATGTGAGTATGTGTGGAGAAAATTTATTGCTTCATGTTTTTTATTAAATTAAAAATAACAAGTAAAATGAGGCTGACCATGTCCAGCTTCTGCCTGATCTTCAACCATAAAGCTGAGGACTCAGCAATAGCAATTATTGAGCACTGAGCATGAGTCACACAGTGCCAAGGATTGTCTTTGAATTGTATTTAAACCTTAGAACAGCCCTCAAAAGTGTGAATGCATCATTATCCTCTCCCCTTTACAGATGACCAAGGATGAAATTGGTCGAGTAATTGGACTAAGCTCATATTTCTAACAAGCTGTGATACAGGGATTCAAACTCAGACAGTTTGACTAATAGTGAACTTACAGAAAGAGAGACTAAAAAAGCAATCCCATTTACCATCGCATCAAAAAAATTAAGATACCTAGGAATAAATTTAACTAAGGAGGTGAAAGACCTATACACAGAAAACTACAGGACACTGAAAAAAGAGAGGAAGATGTAAACAGATGGAAGAGCATACCAGGCTCATGGATTGGGAGAATCAACATCATTAAAATGTCCATACTACTCAAAGCAATCTATAGATTCAAAGCACTCCCCATTAAAAACCAATGGTATATTTCACATAACTAGAAAGAACTTTCCAAAAATTCATCTGGAATTAAAAAAAAAGACCCCGAATAGCCACAGCAATCCTGACCAAGAACAAAGTAGGTGGGATCTCAATACCGGATTTCAGGTTGTATTACAAAGGCACTGCTCAAAACAGCCTGGTACTGGCACAAGAACAGACATATAAACCAATGGAATAGAATAGAGAGCCCAGATATAGACTCAAACCACTATGCTCAATTAATATTTGACAAAGGAGGCATGAACATACAATGGAGTCAAGACAGTCTCTTCAATAAATGGTGTTGGGAAAATTGGACATACATGCAAAAAAATGGAACTAGGCCACCAACTTACACCATACACACAAAAAAACCAAAAACTCAAAAAGATAAAGGACTTAAACATAAAACAGGAAACCATAAAAATACTAGAGAATCCACAGGCAGCAAAATCTCAGACATATGCCAAAGCAATTTCTTCACCAATACCGCTCCTAGGGCAATGACAACTAAAGAGAAAATAAACAAATGAAACTACATCAAAATAAAAAGCTTTTGCACAGCAAAAGAAACCATCAACAAAACAACAAGAAAGCCCACTGTATGGGAGAACATATATGCAAATATTATCACTGATTAAGGTTTAATCTCCAACATCTACAGGCAACTTATACAACTGAATAAAAGGAAGATAAATGATCCAATTAAAAAAATGGGCAACGGACCTAAATAGAATCTTTTCGAAAGAAGGCAGAAAGAAGGCCAAGAGACATATGAAAACATGCTCAAAGTCATTAATTATCTGAGAGATGCAAATCAAAATGACAATTCGATACCATCTCACATCTATCAGAATGGCAATCATCAACAAATAAACAAATGACCAGTGTTGGCGAGGATTCGGAGAAAAAGGAACCCTTGTGCACTGCTGGTGGGAATGCAGACTGGTGCAGCCACTGTGGAGAACAGTATGAAGTTTCCTCAAAAGACTAAAAATGGAACTCCCATTTGACCCAGTAATCCCACTCCTAGGAATATATCCTAAGAAACTAGAAACACCAGTCAGAAAGGATATATGCACCCCTATTTAGCACAATTTACAATAGCTAAAATTTGGAAATAGCCTAGATGCCCGTCAGCAGATGAGTGGATCAGAAAACTATGGTACATGTAATGCATTAATAAAAAATTTTTAAAAAAACTCAGTTTGTTCTCAAGGTATGTGTGTGAGTGGAGAATTTTTTTTTTTTTGAGAATTTTTAAAGTTATAGTAAAATACACATAACATAAAATGTACCCATCTTCACTATTGTTAAACATACAGTTCTATGGTATTATGCATATTCACATTGTTGTGTGCCCATCACCATCATCCATCTCAAGAACATTTTTCATCTTCTCAAACTGAACCTCTATTCATTAAACAATAACTCCCCAGCCCCAGCCCCTGGCAACCACCATCTATGTTTTGTCTCAGTAAATTTGATTACTCTGGGTACTTCACAAAAGTGGAATCATACAGTATTTGTTTTTGTGACTGGCTTATTTAACTTAGCACATAATGTCTTTAAGTTTCATCCATGTTACAGCACATGGCAGGATTTCCTTTTGAGGGCCAAATAAGATCCAATTTTATGCCTTTATCATACTTTGTTTATCCAATTGTTGATAGACACTAGAGTGTTTCCACCTTTAGCTATTGTGAATAATGTTGTTATAAACATGTGTATATAAGTATCTCTTTGAAATCCTGCTTTCAATTCTTTTCGGCATATATCCAGCAGAGCTGGATCATATGGTAGTTTCATCTTTAATTTTTGAGAAATTGCCACACTGTTTTCCACAGCGGCTGAACCAGTTCACATTCCCACCTGCAGTGCACAGGGTTCCACTTTTTCCACATCCTTCCAACACTTATTTTTGGTGTGTGTGTATATGTGTTTTTGCGGGGGGTGGGGGGAGGTGGGGGTGTGGATGAGGTTGATAGTAGCCATCCTACTGGGTATGAGTTTATCCCTAACGTTTTGAAATTTAGTTATATGCCAAGTCTTTCCCTTCTAAATCTTTTCTTCTTGATTCACTAGCAGTTGAAGGTGCTCACACATAATGGGAAGACTCCTCTGCACTCAACTTGGTTTTTTTTGTAGTATATATAGTTAGGGGGTTGGCTAAAAAGGCAGGAATGGATAATATAAACCACCTCCCTCTCTCTACCTCTAGCCTCCTGGATGTCAAAGTATGCTTCTTCCTCTTCTACATTTTCAGGGTTCTCTTCGAGTTTAGGAAGCAGAAGTAAACACACTTCAAGAGAGATCAGCCTATTTTTATTCTATTAATTTTAATGGGAATGTTCTTTCAGGACACCTGTTCTAACTTGATCAGGGGAGCTTATTGTAGGCAAATTCTCCACCTGGCATTCAGAACTGGACAAAAGGTGTGGCTACCAAGGCAGACAGGAATGACTCACACCTGCTTACAACTCAGTAAAGGCCCTGCCCTAGGTGTGTCCCTTTCTCCTCATTCCTGTTTTTTTCTCTGTCTGCTTCATGTTCTCAGGCCTTCCTGCTTCCAGGCACGTGGGAAGCAGAGGCTGAAATAATATGGCGATGAATCATCACCCATCTGACTGCACCAGTGAAGGCAGGAACAGCACGAGAATGAATCCTAGAATTTCAAGACCCAACTCTTAAGTAAGGATGGTTTCAGAGCAGCTTCCAGTTCAAAGGTCTCCAGACCAGAGCTGCTTGCTTAGTAGGGATGAGCGCTTTGAGTCTGGACCAAAGCCAGCTTTAATCAGGATGCTAATGAAGTTCTGCTGCGAGTGCTATTTGTTATGTTTGGGTGAATCCCGACAATTTCAAAAAATCATTCAGTGTCAGCATCAGAGAATTGTAGCATTTTATGGCTGTAAGAAATTTTAGCTACATGATATTAACGAATTTCCAAATTAAAATAATGTGTGGTATTGATCTCAACCAGAGTTGTGCTGAAACTGGCTTGTACCGTGTCATCAGAGCCCAGTGTTAAATTTTCAAGAAATTTGTGAGCTTCTTGACTCCAAGTTGGTAGCTTGAAATGGAAATATGGTGGGATATTTACACAGAAATTGACAAACACAACAAATTAGGGCTTCCCTTTCTCTCTCCTCCACTAAGAGCTTGTCTAGTTTGTCAGTGGTTAGAGCATAAGCCTTCAAACTGAAGGGTCAAGGGGTTAGAGGTTCTCCACCCCAATTGGGGTACATATGGGAGGGAACCAATTGATGTGGCTCTCTCACATTAATGTTTCTCTCCTCACACTCCTCTTTTTTCCTCCCTTCCCCCTCACTTTCTTTCAAAATCAATGGAAAAAAATATCCTCCAGTGAGGATTAATAGCAACAACAAGAAAATATCCCTGGGTGAGTAGTGAGCACTATTCTTGTCATATTTATTTATGTGAATGCGATGGGGAGACTTGGACACAGTGCTATCCTTGAAAGTAAGAGGCTTGGTTGTCCTTGAGAAAAAAATAGTGGCATGTTTGGTAGATGGTTAACAGAAGAGACAATAGAGCAAGTCTCATAATGTGTTGTAAATGATGGATTTCCAGGCTACAAATCTTAGGCTGGTTACGTCCTGGGATGAAAAGATCCAAAACAAAAGCAAAGGAACTTAGATGTTTTCTCCTTTATTCCAGTCCGGTTTACCTGCCCTTGCAAACTGAACTCAGAGCTCTGGCTTAGGATTTCTGTAGGATGACAACAGCAGGGAAGCAGAGCCCGCCACAAGCCAGAGCGGCAGGCCAGGAAAGGACAGATGGAGGAGATGGAGACTGGACCGTGTTACACATTCCACATGGGCCTCCAGAGCTGGTGCTCAGAAAGGAGGAGGGGCCTCCACTCCCCAGAGGGCAGCAAACTCTGAAGGAACAGGGAGGCCTCTGCTTCTGCCTGGTTGCATCGCCCAGGCCAGTGATACCAAGCAGGGACTGGGAGCAGCCATGCTGCATGGGATGAAGGAGAAAGGAGGAATCCTAATACTTCCAGGGAGGAGAGAAGAAGTCAAAGGCTCTCAGGGGTGCTGTGGATCTCATCCTCTTCAGACCCTCTGACAGTCTCTGGAAACACCAGCCTTACTACCAATGTGCTCTGCCAAAAGCCACCAGTGCTTCTCACCATGTTCTAGAGGCTCTTTCTCCATCCTGCGTCCCTAGCCTTAACAGTGTTTCCTACATCTGACTGTGAGAACAGACTCCGGGCCTCACATGCACCAACCCCACACCTCATTACTGTAGCCTTTGTAATTGCACAGTTGTTATCTCTTTAACCTATCATTATGCTTCACCCGGAGTACATTCAAGGTCTTATCTGAACAGTGATCCTAGTGTCAGTGACCAGCACAAGAGGTCATTCATGATGAGTAAAGGGAAGGAGAACTCAGGCCCTGGGATGAGCATCTCTCTTGTACAGACTTCAAATGCCAGGAATAAAATAAGGAGTTCCAGAGAATCCAAGATGGCTGCATAGGTAAACACCTACACTGCTGCCTCGCACAACAATTTCAAAATTACCACTGAAAGACAGAAAGGACATCATCCAGAACCACAGGAAAGCTGGCTGAGTGGAAATTCTACAACTAAAAGGAAAGAGAGGGGCTCACAGAGACCCAGAGGAGCTGCAAAAAGCTGAGGTACCAAGACCTGCGCATAGAGAGAGCGGGTGCCAGAGTACCTGGCTGGATTTCTCTGGCGGGAGACTCCCAACAGCATAGAACCCCTTATCCTATGACACTAAACCCCAGATCCAGCCGAAACTCATACGGGGGGAGTTTGGACTGTGAAAAGGGAGAGGTGCACGGAAATTTAGGGGAGTAGCAAAAGATTAGAGGTCTGGTGACGGGCACGGCACTGCGCCCAGAGGAGAGACTGCTGATTGTGCCACTAGCTTTCCCGAGTGGGCGGGAGACAGACCCTCCCAACTGCACCACTTTTAAGTCCACTAAGGCCCAGTTTCAGGTGAAACCCTGAGGACCTAGACTCGTGTGGTCTTGGTGCGCAGGGAGCCGGAAAGGCAGTGGTCTAGAGGCACGCACAAGGACTGCTCCAGTGATTACCCAGTCATGTGAGACTCAGGGGCCGTGGAGGGCAGGGCCAACTGAAAGGCAAGGCTGTCGATTAAGCCCTGAGACTCCACCCATCCCTAACTCAACAGAGAGGCTTTTGGGGTTTTGCAAGTCTGGTATCATAAGGCTGAATCCAACACAGAAGTTCTCCCGGGATAGTGAAAATGCCGAGACAAGGGAAGGGATCACAAACAAAAGAAATGGAGGAGAACAAATGACTGGATATAGAGTTCAAAACCACGGTTATAAGGTTTTTCAAGAATATTCTAGAAAAGTTGGATAAAGTTAGTGAGACCCAAGAGGAGATGAAAAAGAACCAACTAGAGATGAAAAAGGGCCAACTAGAGATGCAAAGGACCAATTAGAGATGGAAAAGGTCCAACTAGAGAGGGAAAAGGTCCAACTAGAGATGAAAAAGGACCAACTAGAAATTAAACATACGCTGACTGAAATAAAAAATATTACACAGAGTCCTAACAGCAGACTAGAGAAAGGCAAGAATCAAGTCAAAATTTGAAATATAAAGAAGCAGAAAACACTCAACTGGAAAAGCAAGAAGAGAAAACAATCCAAAAATGTGAAGATAATGTAAGGAGCCTCTGGGACAGCTTCAAACGTACCAACATCAGAATTGTGGGGGTGCCCGAAAAAGAGAGAGAGCAAGATACTGAAAACCTATTTAAAGAAATAATGACTGAAAACTTCCCACATCTGGTGAAAGAAATAGACTTACAAGTCCAGGAAGCACACAGAACCCCATATAAAAGGAATCCAAAGAGGACTACACCAAGATACATCATAATCAAAATATCAAGAGCAAAAGGCAAAGAGAGAATATTAAAAGCAGCAAGAGAAAAACAGTTCATCACCTACAAGGGAGCACCCAAAAGACTGTCAGCTGATTTCTCAACAGAAACGATGTAGGCCAGACGGGAGTGGCAAGAAATATTCAACGTGATGAATAGCAAGAACCTACAACCAAGAATACTCTATCCAGCAAAGCTATCATTCAGAATTGAAGGGCAGATAAAGAGCTTCACAGATAAGAAAAAGCTAAAGGAGTTCATCAACTCCAAACCAGTATTATATGAAATGCTGAAAGGTACTCTTTTAGAAGAGGAAGAAGAAAAAGGTAAAAGATAAAAAATTATGAACAATAGATACATATCTATCAACAAGTGAATCTAAAAATTAAGTGAATTAAAAATTTGATCCACAGAATAAACTGGTGAATATAATAGATTCAGGAGCACAGAAAGGGAGTGGACTGATAATTCTCAGGGGCAAAGGGGAGAGGGGTGTACAGGGAGAGACTGGACAAAAATCATACACCTATGGATGAGGTCAATGGCGGGGAGGTAAGGGTAGAGAGAGGGGTGGGAGCTGGGGTGGACGGGAGGTATGGAGGGGAAAAAAGAGAAACAAATGTAATAATCTGAATAATAAAGATTTAATTTTTAAAAAAGAAGAAGAAGGAGTTCCTGTGTGAGGGGTTCCTGCAGAATGAAGCCAGACAAGTAGAAATAGTGAAGTCCTTGGAAAGGAGACCCCAGACAGGTACTCAAAAGAGATACCAACTCTGAGGTCAGCATGTGGAGAACCGTACTCTCCTTTGGGCTGAAACTGATGAGCCCCATGAGCAACCTGGTTGTGCCAGATTAGACCCATATACTTGCAAACCTGATATTTACTGTACTCTCTTTTGCCCTCTGTTAGTTCTGTGGAAAACTTTTTTTTTTTTTTTTTAGTATCAGCATATTGCAGCAATAGTGTAAGAAATAGGCCTCTGTGCTCCATCTTCAGCAGAGTTAACTTTTAATGGAACCGGTTACTGAATTTCTCCAGGGCAAGTAGAATGTGTGGAGGAGGGAAAATGGCCCATGGGGAGACAATGAGACCTAGGTGACACATGAGGAAACAGGTGACCCCATAATACTCAGCCAATGAGGAGCTGGAGGAGGGCCTCTTGCCCCATAGGGATAAATAGCCAGTGATGGCTACCCCATGTGTGCCTGTTCCACTGGACATTGCTCTGGCAAAGCTGTATTAAAAGTCTCATTTTCGCCATACTTCTGTCTCCAAGTCTGTTCTTCGAATTCAGACAGGGGAGCATTTCTCACAGTAGTAAGAGGGAGAAAGAAAAGAGCTCTATCTACTCTTTGGCCAAAATACTAAACAAATGCTAAATCATCAAAGTTCTGGGTTTTGCAGTATTTTTTACTTATGCCACCTCCTCTCCAGACTTCTGAACCTCTCCACTGCCCTCATTCTCCTCCTCCATCTTCCCAATCACCTTTTATGGTCCTCCTCCTCCCCAAAAAGCAGGCTACTTTTCAAGGTGAGGGTCCCTTCCTTTCTTTTTATTTTGCCCCCAACAATGTCATCTGTTGTCATGTCTTCAATTATAACCTCCGTGAGGATGATCCCAATCTCTTATCTCTGGTTTTAACCTTTCTCCAGACAAGAATTCCATCTTTTTCTAGGCCACAGTGCTTGAATAGTTGATTGCTGCCTAAGTCAACAACTCCCAAATAGATTTCCTTTCTTTTTTTTAACACAAGCTTGAAAATTTCTAAATGATTTTGGGCAATCTCCCTGTCTTCACATCTAGTAAAGCCTATTGACTTTACTGATCTTTTCACCACCCTCTTCTTTCCAATACCTGTGTCCAGGCTCCTATTCCTTTTCCCCTGCACTATTGCAAACCCTGCTAAGTAGTCTCCCCACTTCCAGTCTCTACCCAATCAAATCAACCGATATCGAGATTCCAAGATGGCTACAGAGTAGATGGGAGCTATATACTCACTTACACTCAGCCCCAAACTGGATTTATAGCTAAATTATAGAGCAATCAACCTTAATAACCAACTGAACTGAAATACTAGCTGAACTGAAATACTATAACCAAAGATTAACAGACGTCGAATAGAGACTGGTAAAAAGGGGGGAGACATGGAAAGGGCTGGCCCCTGCACCTATGTGCAGAGGCTGAGAGGCTGGAGGGATATGTTGGCTGCTAAACTCCCTCGTCCCAGGAGGGAGTCTCAACCCCAAGCAGGGATCCCCAATCCAGAGCAACAAAAACCAGAAGAGGAATCCACATAACACTGTGGTGGAAGTCAGTGGGAATTCAGTCCACCTGGGAGAGAAAGGCGTCTGCTAGAGACTCAGACACCACCTTCCCAGGGTTGAGCACTCCTACTGTTACAGCACCAGCCTGAGGATGGCACTACCCAATCCAGTAACTACTTGCGACACCATTCTGCTGTGCTTGGGTTCTGTAGAAGGGTCTGCTGGCTGCACCCAGCAGGGAAATTTGGGGAGCTCTTTTTCTGGAGATCTGAATACAAACCAAGTGATTGAACTGGGAAGCTTTTGTTGTGCTTTGTTTTTGTGCTTTTTTGTTTTGTTTTGTTTTTAATTAAATCTTTATTATTCAGATTATTACATTTGTTTCTCTTTTCTCCCCTCCATACCTCCCGTCCACCCCAGCTCCCACCCCTCTCTCTACCCTTACCTCCCCGCCAGTGACCTCATCCATAGGTGTATGATTTTTGTCCAGTCTCTCCCTGCACTCCCCTCACCACTTTCCCCCTAAGCATTATCAGTCCACTCCCTTTCTGTGCTCCTGAATCTATTATATTCACCAGTTTGTTCTGTGGATCAAATTTTTAATTCACTTAATTTTTAGATTCACTTGTTGATAGATATGTATCTGTTGTTCATAATTTTTTATCTTTTATCTTTTTCTTCTTCCTCTTCTAAAAGAGTACCTTTCAGCATTTCATATAATACTTGTTTGGAGTTGATGAACTCCGTTAGCTTTTTCTTATCTGTGAAGCTCTTTATCTGCCCTTCAATTCTGAATGATAGCTTTGCTGGATAGAGTATTCTTGGTTGTAGTTTCTTGCTATTCATCACGTTGAATATTTCTTGCCACTCCCATCTGGCCTGCATTGTTTCTGTTGAGAAATCAGTTGACAGTCTTTTGGGTGCTCCCTTGTAGGTAATGAACTGTTTTTCTCTTGCTGCTTTTAATATTCTCTCTTTGTCTTTTGCTCTTGGTATTTTAATTATGATGTATCTTGGTGTGGTCCTCTTTGGATTCCTTTTATTTGGGGTTCTGTGTGCTTCCTAGACTTGTAAGTCTATTTCTTTTACCATATGTGGGAAGTTTTCAGTCATTATTTCTCAAATAGGTTTTCAGTATCTTGCTCTCTATCTTCTTCTGGACCCCCACAATTCTGATGTTGGTACCCTTGAAGCTGTCCCAAAGGCTCCTTACATTGTCTTCACATATTTGGATTCATTTTTCTTCTTGCTTATCCAGTTGAGTGTTTTCTGATTCATTATATTTCAAATTTTTGACTTGATTCTTGCCTTCCTCTAGTCTGCTGTTGGGACTCCGAATAATATTTTTTATTTCAGTCAGTGTATGTTTAATTTCTAGTTGGTCCTTTTCCATCTCTAGTTGGTCCTTTTCCATCTCTAGTAGGTTCTTTTTCATCTCCTCTTGGGTCTCGCTAACTTTATCCATCTTTTCTAGAATATTCTTGAAAAGCCTTATGACCGTGGTTTTGAACTCTATATCCAGTCATTTGTTTTGTTTGTGATCTCTTCCTTTGTCTTAGCATTTTCACTATGCCAGGAGAACTTCTGTGTTGGATTCAGCCTTATGATACCAGACTTGCAAAACCGCAGAAGCCTCTCTGTTGAGCTTGGGTTGGGTGGAGTCTCAGGGCTTAACGGACTGCCTTGCCTTTCAGTCGGCCCCATCCTCCATGACCCTTGGGTCTCACGTGACTGGGTAATCAGTGGAGTGGTCCCTGTGCATACACGCACTCTCGCAGTGCTTCTAGACCTCTGCCTTTCCAGCTCCCCTGCACTCTGGGACCATATGAGTCTAGGTCCCCAGGGTTTCACCCAAAACTGGGGTTCAGTTGAGCTAGAAGTGGCCAGTTAGGAGGCTCTGTCCCCCGCCCACTCACGGAAGCCAGCAGCACAACCAGTAGTCTGTCCTCTGCCCTTTCTCATCTTCCCCCTGTCTCCGTGCACTATTCCTTCTTCATAGTCCGAACTTCCCCTGTATGAGTCCTGCCGGACGTGGGGTTTAGTGCCTTAGGATAAGAGGTTCAATGCAGCTGGGAGTCTCCATCCCCCTCCCGCCAGAGAAAGCCAGCCAGGCACTCCAGCACCTGCTCTCTCCACGCCTGCGTCTCTGCACCTCAGCTTTTTGCAGTTCCTCTGGGTCTCTGTGAGCCACTCTCTTTCCTTTTAGTTGTAGGATTTCCACTCCACCAACTGTCCGTTCTGTCGTTTAGTTGTAGTTTTGAAATTGTTGTGTGAGGCAGCAGTGTAGATGTTTACCTATGCCGCAATCTTGGATTCCTCTGAACTGGGTAACTTTGAAAAGTGGACCCTTCTTCCCCACCTCAAGCACACAGCTGGCACCACCACCCACCCTGTAAACACACCTGTTGAATTATTTGAATTGCCCTACTACTCTGTGGCTCCACCCTGCTAAATTCAGTCACACAGGGGGATCAGAGTACTCTGCAGAGCTGGGACTTTTGGAGCGAGTCTCAGGGGAGGCTTTTATCAGGGAATCAGTTGGGCAGGTGCTGGGTTCTTTGACTACATCACAGGAAAGCCATTCTATCTCCCCTGCAAACTCAGCTCACACTATCCTGGAAAGGGGAAGAAGTGCCTATCTCCCCTCCTATAAGATCACCAGCACCACCTCCAATGGGAGACTGGATCTACCCTCCCCAGTCTCAATAGCCCCAGCCTGCTGAGCTCCGTTCTACAGCGGGAAGGCTGTGCTGCTCAGAGCTGAGACAACTAGAGTGTCTCCCTTGAAGGCTATTCCCTGAGACTGGGATGAAGTGCTTGGGCCCAGATGGATAGCTGACTGCACCCAACTTGAACCTACAGCATGCTCCCCCTGGGGGAGCTAGAGTTGGAGACTCTGGCAGAGACTGAGTGGTTTTGGCTGTAGGGTTTGGGATGTTGTGGTTAGGCACTTTCCCCTTATTGAGTGCCTAAACACATGGTCCCAAAGTAGCAGACCCACTAGCTCCAGCTTCCCAACCCTGGAAGTTTGCAACCCATGGAAGGGTATGTGAGTTGAGTCTAGGCTGGGCCACTCTATAGCTTTTCTTGGGAAGGCTTTGAAGCAAAGCTTCAGGGGGAGGCAGATGAGCTGACAGGTGGAGGTGAACCTCAGGGAATCTCAGACATTTTATAAATCTGCCTTCCTCCCAAGATGGAGAAAGCCAATTCTTGTATACAGATTGGTCCCTCCCATGCATACCAATGCCCAGTAGATGCAGCCACAAATAGTGGCAGCTCCAGACAGGTAGCCTAAGGCTGGTTACACAGACCATCTTACATTGACCTGTTCCTGAACCACACCCAAGTGAACCCAGAACCTACACAACCAGTGGTGAGCTGCAGACTACACAAGAGCTCCATGCAACTACCAACAAGTGGCACACCCAAAGAGGAATCTCAGCTGGCACAAGGCCCTGCTGGGAAGAACTTTGCCTCATGGCTTGGGGACAGCCCTGCACAGCTACTCATACATGGCAGTTAAGGTTTATCCTTATTGTCAGCCAGCCTGAAGGGTTAACTCCACCCATGAAAGGCCCAACAATATTCCAGACTCAACTACAACAGGAGGGTGCACATAACCCACAAGAAACATTCCTGGAACACTGAGTGCAGGTGATCTGGAAGATTGTGCCACTGAACCCAATAGGGTAACTAAATCATAAAGCCATTCTAACACATTTGGGAGCCTAGCGATCTACCTAATGCACAGGGACAAAAGAGAAAAAAAAAATGCCCCAAATGAAGGCAGAAGAAATCAACAGAAAGATAATTAAATGAAATGAAAACAACCAAGATACCAGATGGGTCAATTTCTGGGTTCTCTGTTCTGTTCCATTACTCTATTTGCCTATTCTTGTGCCAGTACAGTGGCTCTGTAGTATAATTTGATATCTGGTACTGTGATTCCCCCAACTTTGTTTTTTCTCAAGATTGCTGGAGCTATTTGGGGTCTTTTTTTGTTCCATATAAAATTTTGGAGTATTTGTTCTAGATCTATGAAATATGCTATTGATATTTTAATGGAAATAGCAATGAATCTGTAGATTGCTTTGGGTAGTATAGACAGTTTAATGATGTTAAATTCTAACAATCCATGAAAATAGCATATTCTTCTACTTGTTTATATCTTCCTCTATTTTTTCAACATCCTGTATTTTTTCAAATACAAGTCTTTTACCTCCTTGTTTAATTTTATTCCTAAGTATCTTAATTTTTTTGTTGCAATGATAAAGATTATTCTTTTTAGTTTCGCTTTCTGTGAATTCATTAGTGATGTATAAAATGACATCAATTTCTGGGTGTTAATTTTGTATCCTGCTACATTGCCAAATTCATTTATTAAATCTAGTAGTTTTTCAGTGGAGTCTTTAGGGTTTTCTATGTATAATATCATGTCATCTATGAATAATTACAGTTTTACTTCCTCCTTTCCAATTTGGATGCCTTATGTTTTCTTTTTGTCTCAACATTGTAACTATAACTTTCAGTAATATGTTGAATAAGAATAGTGAAAGTGGGAGAATCCAAGATGGCGGCATAGGTAAACACCTACACTGCTGCCTCGCACAACAATTTCAAAACTACAACTAAAAGACAGAACGGACATCATCCAGAACCACAGGAAAGCTGGATGAATGGAAGTTCTACAGCTAGAGGGAAGGAGAGGGGCTCACGGAGACCAGGGGAGCTGTAAAAAGTTGAGGTACGGCGATACGCAAGTGGAGAGAGCGGGTGACAGAGTACCTGGCTGGCTTTCCCTGGCACGAGGGAGACAGAGACTCTCAAAGGCATTGAACTCCTTATCCTACGACACTAAACCCCAGATCCAGCTGAAACTCATACAGGGGGAGTTTGGACTGTGAAGGGGGAGAAGTGCACGGAAATTTAGGGGAGTCGCAAAAGATCAGAAGGCTGGTGGCGTGGACGGCACTGCGCGCAGAGGACTGACTGCTGATTGTGCCGCTGGCTTTCAGGAGTGGGCGGGAGACAGACCCTCCCAATTGTGCCATTTCTAACTCCACTAAACCCCGGTTTCGGGAAAAACCCTGGGGACTCTTATGGTTCCGGAGCGCAGGGGAGCCGGAGGGGCAACAGTCTAGAGGCACTGCGAGAGAGTGCACACGCACAGGAACCACTCCAGCAATTACCCAGTCACGTGAGACTCAGGGACCATGGAGGGAGGGGCCGACTGAAAGGCAAGGCGGTCCCATAAGCCCTGAGACTCCACCCATCCCAAGCTCAACAGAGAGGCTTTTGGGGTTTTGCAAGTCTGGTATCAGAAGGCTGAATCCAACACAGAAGTTCTCCTGGCATAGTGAAAATGGCGAGACAAGGGAAGGGATCACAAACAAAAGAAATGGAGGAAAACAAACAACTGGATATAGAGTTCAAAACCACGCTTATAAGGTTTTTCAAGAATATCCTAGAAAAGTTGGATAAAGTTAGCGAGACCCAAGAGGAGATGGAAAAGGACCAACTAGAGATGATAAATAGAAATTAAACATACACTGACTGAAATAAAAAATATTACAGAGTCCTAACAGCAGACTAGAGGAAGGCAAGAATCAAGTCAAAAATTTGAAACATAAAGAATCAGAAAACACTCAACTGGAAAAGCAAGAAGAGAAAAGAATCCAAAAATGTGAAGATAATGTAAGGAGCCTCTGGGACAGCCTCAAGTGTACCAACATCAGAATTGTGAGGGTGCCAGAGGAAGAGAGAGAGCAAGATACTGAAAACCTATTTAAAGAAATAATGACTGAAAACTTCCCACATATGGTAAAAGAAATAGACTTACAAGTCCAGGAAGCACACAGAACCCCATATAAAAGGAATCCAAAAAGGACTACACCAAGACACATCATAATTAAAATACCAAGAGCAAAAGACAAAGAGGGAATATTAAAAGCAGCAAGAGAAAAACAGTTCATTACCTACAAGGGAGCACGGATAAGACTGTCAGCTGATTTCTCAACAAACGATGCAGGCCAGATGGGAGTGGCAAGAAATATTCAACGTGATGAATAGCAAGAAACTACAACCAAGAATACTCTATCCAGCAAAGCTATCATTCAGAATTGAAGGGCAGATAAAGAGCTTCACAGATAAGAAAAAGCTAAAGGAGTTCATCAACTCCAAACCAGTATTATATAAAATGCTAAAAGGTACTCTTTTAGAAGAGGAAGAAGAAAAAGGTAAAAGATAAAAAATTATGAACAACAGATACATATCTATCAACAAGTGAATCTAAAAATTAAGTGAATTAAAAATTTGATCCACAGAATAAACTGGTGAATATAATAGAATCAGGAGCACAGAAAGGAGTGGACTGATAATTCTCAGGGGAAAGGGGGGAGGGGTATACAGGGAGTGACTGGACAAAAATCATACACCTATGGACTCATCAATTGGAGGGAGGTAAGGGTAGAGGGAAGGTTGGGAGTCAGGTGGAGGGGAGCTATGGAGGGGAAAAAAGGGAGACAAATGTAATAATCATATAATAAATGATTTAATAATAAATCAGTCCTCTGCACTGAATAATAAAGATTTAATTAAAAAAAAAGAATAGTGAAAGTGGACATCCCTGTCTTATTCCTGTTCTTAGGGAAAATGGTTTTAGTTTTTGCCTATTGAGTATGATTTTGGTGTAGGTTTGTCATATAAAGCCTTTATTATGTTGAGGTATGATCCTTCTCTTTCTACTTTGCTGAGAGTTTTTATCAAAAATGGTTGTTGGGTTTTGTCAAAAGCTTTTTTCTACATCTATTGATATGATCATGTGATTTTTGTCTTTCAATTTGTGAATGTAATACTAGAGGCCCTGTGCACAAAATTCATGCATGGGTAGGGTCCCTAGCAGCTGCCAGCTACCAACCAGGACCTCCCTTCCCCTGGCTGCCTGCTGCCACTGGCTGGAGCCTCTCTTTACACCTGCCTTGGCCTGGCACCACCCACTCACCTACTCCATCATCCCACCATGGTCTCATTCTTATCAGGGCCCATCAGGTCAGGCAGTGCTTCTACTGCGGCCAGCTGCCTACAACACATTACTGACGCCTGCCATGTTCCACACTGTCCCGTGGTGGTCAGCACACATCTAACTCTAGGTTGGCTGAACTCCCCACCATAGGGACAATTTACATATTAGCCTTTCATCATATACTAGAGGCCCAGTGCATGAAAATTCATGCAGTGGAGGTGGGTCCCTCAGCCCGGCCTGGCCCCTCTCACCATCTGGGAGCCCTCAGGGGTGGAAGGCAATCTGGCAATCAGAGGAAGGTGACACTCCATCACAACTCTGCTGCTGTCAATGCTGGCAGTGCAAGTCTTTGCTGGTCCTGGTTACATGAGCCTTGGGCAACCTTGGGCAGCTGCCATCTGAGGCTTGCCTGCACCTTGGGCTGACCCTGAGTGACAGGAGGACTGAGGTGACTAGGGGACTCTGGAGGCAGGTGTGCAGGACAGCCAGGAGTGGGCCCAACCTTGTCACATGCCTGTCACCCCATCAGGGCTGAGAGGACTGGGTGCTGCCATCTTGTGGCTGTGAGAGCTGCCATCTTTGAGGGTGTGACAGTCAATTAGCATATTCCCTCTTTATTGGCTGTGGGTTCTGCCATCTTTGTGATGGCACTAGGGTCAATTAGCATATTCCCTCTTTATTAGATAGGATAGATATCACATTTATTGATTTGCAAATATTGTATCAGCTTTGCATCCCTGAAATAATTCCCACTGTGTATGATCTTTTTAAGATATTGTTGGATCTGATTTGCTAATATTTTGTTGAAGATTTTAGCATCTATGTTCATCAGGAATATGAGCCTATAATTTGCTTTCTTTGTAGTGTCTTTATCTGTTTTTGGAATTCAGATAATGATGGCTTCATTTAAAGTGGTTGGAATTTTTGGAATAGTGTTAGTTCTTCTTTGACTGTTTGGTAAGTCTTCCCTGTGAAACTGTCCAGACCAGGGCTTTTGTTTTCTGGGAGTTTTTTTTATTACTGCTTCATTTTCATCAGTTGTTATTGGCCTATTCAGGTTTTCTGATTCTTCCTGATTCAGTTTTAGAAGATTGTATATTTATAGGAATTTGTCCATTTCATCCACATTGTTCCGTTTGTTGGTACATAGTATTTTCTTACAATCCTTTGTATTTCTGTGGCGTCATTGTTACTCCACTGCTTTTATTTCTGATTTTATTTATTTGGGTCCTCTCTCTTTGTTTCTTATGAATCTGGCTAAAGTTCATCAATCTTGTTTATTTTTTCAAAGAATCAGCTCTTGGTTTCATTGATCTTTTATGATTTTTTTTTTTTTAGTCTCTATGTTGCTTATTTCATCTCTAATTTTATTATTTCCTTCCTTCTACTTACTCTGGGCTTTTCTTATTCTCTTTCTAATTTTTATATTGTATGATTAAATAACTTATTATTAATTTTTCTTGTTTTTTTTTTTTTTTAAGTAGGCCTGCAATGCTATGAACTTCCCTCTCAGGATTGCTTTTGTTGTGTCCCAGAGATTTGGGGTTGTTGTGTGTTCATTTTCATTTGTTTTCAGGTAGTTTTTTATTTCCTTTTTGATCTTATTGGTAAACTATTGTTTAATAATATGCTAGTTAGCCTCCATATGCTTGAATGTTTTTACTGTAGTTTATTTCTAATTTCATTTCATTGTGATTTGAGAACATGATTTCAATCTTCTTGAACTTGTAGAGACTTGTTAACATGTGGTCTAATTTTGAGAATGACCCATGTACACTTGAGAAGAATGTCTAGTCTGCAGCTTTGGGGTAAAATGTTCTATAAATGTCTATTTAAATCCATCTGATCCTGTGTGTTACTTACAGTCACTGTTTCCTTGTTAAGTCTTTGTCTGGAAGATCTGTCCAGTGAAGTCAGTAGGATGTTAAAATTCCCTATTATGACTATATTGCTGTTGATTTCTCCCTTAAAGTCCTTGAGGAGATTTTATTTATTTAGGTGCTCCTGTATTTAGTGCATATATGTATATCACGGTTATATCCTCTTGGTGGATCAATCCCTTTAGTATTATGTAGTGACTTTTATTTTCTTTTGTGATGGCCTTTATTTTGAAGTCTATTTTGTCAGCTTGTTTTTTTATTCCACTTGCCTGGAAATTTTTTTCCAGCCCTTCACTCTCATCTTGTGTAAGTCTTTTGTTCTGAGATGGGTCTATAGTTGGGTCATGCTTTTGTATCTATTCAGCTAACCTATGTCTTTTTTTTTTTTCTTGAGTACTTAGTTTATTTGAAACATTTTTCCATCATATGCTTGTATTCTTTCCACTCAGTTCAGCACTACACAAATCTGTCTTCCCTATTTTTAATCTTTTTTAAATCTCTGACTTTATTTATTTTTTATTTTTTTTAATTAATTTTTATTAATTTTTTTATCATATCTCCCCATTGCCCCCCCTCCCTCCCAGGCATACCCCGACCCCCCAGTGTCTGTGATCATTGGTTATGCTTATATGCATGCATACAAGTCCTTTGATTGATCACTTATTTACCTCACCTAACTTTAATCTTTCTGCTGTAATTTCACAGTCTGTTTGATGCTTTATGATTTTTGTCCTCCTGAGAATTATCAGTCTACTCCCTTTCTGTGCTCCTGATTCTATTATATTCACCAGTTTATTCTGTGGATCAAATTTTTAATTCACTTAATTTTTAGATTCACTTGTTGATAGATGTGTATTTGTTGTTCATAATTTTTTGTCTTTTACCTTTTTCTTCTTCCTCTTCTAAAAGAGTACCTTTCAGCATTTCATATAATACTGGTTTGGAGTTGATGAACTCCTTTAGCTTTTTCTTATCTGTGAAGCTCTTTATCTGCCCTTCAATTCTGAATGATAGCTTTGCTGGATAGCTTATTCTTGGTTGTAGGTTCTTGCTGTTCATCACGTTGAATATTTTTTGCCACTCCCGTCTGGCCTGCATCGTTTCTGTTGAGAAATCAGCTGACAGTCTTATGGGTGCTCCCTTGTAGGTAATGAACTGTTTTTCTCTTGCTGCTTTTAATATTCTCTCTTTGTCTTTTGCTCTTGGTATTTTAATTATGATGTGTCTTGGTGTGGTTCTCTTTGGATTCCTTTTATTTGGGGTTCTGTGTGCTTCCTGGACTTGTAAGTCTATTTCTTTTACCAGATGTGGGAAGTTTTCAGTCATTATTTCTTTAAATAGGTTTTCAGTATCTTGCTCTCTCTCTTCTTCTGGCACCTCCACAATTCTGATGTTGGTACGCTTGAAGCTGTCCCAGAGGCTCCTTACATTATCTTCACATTTTTGGATTCTTTTCTCTTCTTGCTTTTCCAGTTGAATGTTTTCTGCTTCTTTATATTTCAAATTTTTGACTTGATCTTTGCCTTTCTCTAGTCTGCTGTTAGGCCTCTGTGTAATAGTTTTTATTTCAGTCAGTGTATGTTTAAATTCTAGTTGGTCTTTTTTCATCTTTAGTTGGATCTTTTGCATCTCTAGTTGGGCCTTTTTCATCTCCTCTTGGGTTTCACTAAATTTATCCATTTTTTCTAGCATATTCTTGAAAAACCTTATAAGCGTTGTTTTGAACTCTATATCCAGTCGTTTTTTTCCCTCCATTTCTTTTGCTTGTAATCCCTTCCCTTGTCTTGGCATTTTCACTATGCCGGAGAAACTTCTGTGCTGGATTCAGCCGCAGAAGCCTCTGTTGAGCTTGGGAAGGGGTGGAGTCTCAGGGCTTAAGGGACCGCCTTGCCTTCCAGTCAGCCCCACCCTCCACGGCCCCTGAGTCTCACATGACTGGGTAATGGCTGGAGCGGTCCTTGTGAGCACACCCGCAGTGCCTCTAACCGCTGCCTTTCCGGCTCCCATGTGCACCAGGACCACACGAGTCTAGGTCTCCAGGGTTTCGCCCGAAACAGGGGCTTAGTGGACTCAGAAGTGGCACAGTTTGGAGGGTCTGTCTCCCGCCCACTCGCGAAAGCCAGCGGCACAATCAGCAATCTGTCCTCCGCGTGGTGCAGTGCGCAACCAGACCTCTGATCCTTTGCGATTCCCCTAAATTTCTGTGCACTTCTCCCTTTTCACAGTCCAAACTCCACCTGTATGAGTTTCGGCTGGATCTGGGGTTTAGTGTCGTAAGATAAGGGGTTCAATGCCTTTGAGAGTCTCTGTTTCCCTCCCGCCAGAGAAAACCAGCCAGGTATTCCGGCACACGCTCTCTCCTCGCGCGCATCTCCGTACCTCAGCTTTTTGCAGCTCCTCTGGGTTTCCGTGAGCCCCTCTTTTTCCCTCTAGTTGTAGAACTTCCACTCAGCCAGCTTTCCTGTGGTTCTGGATGATGTCCGTTCTGTCTTTTAGTTGTAGTTTTGAAATTGTTGTGTGAGGCAGCAGTGTAGGTGTTTACCTAAGCCGCCATCTTGGGTTCTCCTAACCTATGTCTTTTGATTGGAGCATTTAATTTATTTACTTTTAAGATTATTTTTGATAAGTATTTATTACCATTTTAATTCATTATATCTATGTTTCTCTATATATATTTATTTTTCTCATTATAACAGTCTCTTTAGAATTTCCTAAAGTGCTGGTTTGGTGGTGATAAACTCCTTTAGACTTTTTTTTTTTTTTGTCTGAGAAGCTCCTTCTTTCATCATCTATTTTGAATGATAGCCTTGCTGAAAATAGTAATCTTGGTTTCAGATCCTTGCTTTTCATTACCTTGAGTTCTTCATACCATTCCCTTTTAGCCTGTAGATTTTCTAAAGAAAAATCAGGTGACAGCCTTATGGGAGCTCTTTTGTAGGTAACAGGTTGCTTTTCTCTTGCTACCTTTAAGAATTTCTCTTTATATTTCATTTTTGGCATTTTAATTATGATGTGTCTGGGTGTGAGCCTATTTGGATTCTTTTTGCTTGGGATTTTCTGTGCTTTCTGAACTTACGGAAGTTTTCTGCCATTATTTCTTCAAATAGGTTTTCTATCCCTTGCTCAGTGAATATTATGACACTCCTATGGTGTGAATATTATGTTTCATGTTATCCCAAAGCTCCCTTAAGCTGTCCTCCTGTTTTTAAATTGTTTTTTGTTTGTTTGTTTGTTTTCTTTTTGGTTCTCTAATTGGGTGGATTTTTTTTGTGTGTGTTTTTTTCTACCTTGTCTTCTAATTCACTGATCTGATCCTTGGATTTCCTAATATTCTGTGTATTCCTTCCAATGTATTCTTTATTTGTGCTCTGTCATTCTTCATTCCTGACTGGTCTTTTTTCATAGTTAGTATGTCTTTTCTCATGCTGTTGAGCATCTTTGTGATCATTATTCTAAATTCTATATCAAATAAATTTCTTCTCTCCTTTTCATTTAGTTCTTTTTCTGGAGAATTGTCTTGTTCTTTCATTTGGGTCTTATGATTAGGTAGATCTTCTATGACTGCCAGTCTCTAGTGCAGGACAATGTCAAATACTGTTTGTGACTGGTCTGAGTACTCTGTTTGGAGCTATCAGCAATTCACCATTTGTGGCTCCCTCTGGGGGGACTGATTGACTTTTGAAAGGGCCAAAATGTACACCAAGGTCTGCTTTTCCTAGCCCCAGGCCCAGAAGGAGACTAGGAAAAGATTCAAAGTCTTCAGAGATCTGCCTCTGCCTGCAGTCTGATTGTTATTCAGTATTATTAGCCTCAGGCTTTCAACCACAGAATCAGGCAAGATCTTTTCCATAAGGGCGGGGCAATTGCTTCCCACCCCCGACCCCTCTATTCAGGCAAAACCCGCCAAGATGGTAAAAGTCAGCTGAAGAAAGTTATTCTCTGAAGTATGAGTGAATGCCTCAGCATAGGAAATCAGGATGGCTGCCATGAGTTCTACCCCAAAGCCCTTAACCCTGAATTCTGCTCACAGAACTTTGATCCACTCTGCAGTCCCTCTCCTAGAGCCTAAGGTGAATGGCTGCTCACGAAATTATATGTGTTGACCCTTTAAGAGGGTCCTTGCATTTCCAGCCATCTCTCCCTGGCAGACAGCAACCCTGAGGCTTTTCACAGCCTGATGTTCTGTGGGCTTCTTTCTTAGTTCTGATGCTCTGGGCTGGAGGGCAGCTTGGGGTTTAGACTTTAGAGATCTCAGTGGGAATCCTCACAGTTAAAATATTCTTCTAGAATTCCAGCTGCTATCTGTGGGAACCTGGCCAGCCCTTTCATGTCTCTGTACTTCTTGCAAGTCTCTATTCAGTCTCCACTTTCTATCCTTGGTTATCAGTGTTCTCTCCAGCTAGTCTTCAGTTGATTATTTTTCTATATTTTAGTTGTAATTCCAATTTGGTCCTGGGAGAGTGTCTGGTAGCTTCCACTTATTCCCCTGCCATTTTGGAATCTAAAACTTCTTATGTTTTATGATCTAGGGGGAAATGATTATAATGCACAAAAGAAGATTAGAGAATAAGTTGAAATAGATGTATTATAATATTTGGAGAGAGAGCCCTGGTGGCTGGTGTGGTCAATGGAGGCATGAAGGGCTGAGTTACGCTTGAGTAGTGGGTCAGGCCAGTGAAGAGCAGGCTAAAGGAATGGACATATTAGGGAAGCGGGGGCTGTTAATGTGTGTGAGGGGAAGGAGGCAACTATTGAAGCAGGTGCCTACATTAGTTTGCTATGGCTATCATAACAAAGTATTTCAGACTAGGTGACTCAAACAACAGAAATTTATTTTCTCACAATTCTGGAGACTGGAAATCTAAGCTCAAAGTGTCAGCTTAGCTTATAAATGGTTGCCTTCTTCCTGTGTTCTCACATGGTCTTTCCTCTGTGTGTGTCTGTGTCCTAATCTCCTCTTCTTATGGGAACACCAGTAGTATTGAATTAGAGTCTGCCCTACTGATATCATTTTTAACAATCTCCTCTTTACTTTTTTTATTTTTTACTTGTTTAATATATTTTTATTGATGTCAGAGAGGAAGGGAGATGAAGAGATAGAAACATCAATGATGAGAGAGAATCACTGATTGGCCGCCTCCTGGGTACACCCCACACTGGGGATGGATCCCAAAACTTGAGCATATGTCCCTGGCTGGAATCAAACCTTCAAGCCTTCAGTCTGCAGGCCAATGTTCTAACCATTGAGCAAAATTGGCCAGGGCAACAATCTCCTCTCTAAAAAACCTATCTCCAAATATAGTCACATTCTGAGGTACTAAAGGTTAGTACTTCAACATTTGAATTTTTTTAAATCCTCACCTGAGAGTATGTTTTGAGAGAGAGAGAGAGAGAGAGAGAGAAACAACAATTGGTTGTGTGCTGTACCTGTCCTGAAAGGAGATTGAACCCACAACCTAGGTATTTGCCCTTTCCAGGAATCAAACCTGCAAATTTTTAATGTACAGGATGACACTCCAACCATCTGAGTCACCCAGCCAGGAACAACATATGAATTGTGAGGGGACACAATTGTGCCTATGCCTGAATTGTAGCAGATGGTCAGGAAATGATTGAAAACTGAATGAATGAAGCAATGTAATTGCTTTGTTTATAGGTAAAGTGTGAAGTTTGTGAGACCTTAAAGTGGGAAAGATCATGGAGAACCTTGAGCACTAGAGAGAGAGGTTTCAATCCAAGCTTTAAGATATCCTTTGAGCAAAGGATCACCATGATGTTGCAAGCACATTAGATGTCATTGTCTTCCCATGTAGTTTGAAGCAGAGGTGAACCTGGGGGCAGGGAGGTTAGATGAGAGGCTATTTCATCATTCTAGGTGTTGGGTAACAAGGGCCTTGACCAGGGTGGTGGCATGGAATGAAAGCTGAAGACAGATAAGTGTGCCTGGCGGTTGTTCAAGCATCTGTACCCAGCTAATGTGTCTATGAGGGCCACATTCCACCCTCACCTAGAGAACAACGAGTCCTCTAGAAACTGGAAAGGTAGTCATTACAAAGCTCTGTAGGATGACCTATAGGTACTAGGACACCAGTGATTCCAGACAATTCATTTTGATACAAAGCCACTCAGTTTGGCTCATCTTGGCTCTGCAGCTGGGTCCTCTCTCTTTTCCAATATGAGTGGGTTACACTAAAACATATTTTTATTGGTTCAGAGAAGCATTAAACTTACTCTTTATTCCTTGGATTTTGTTGTTATCTCTTCTTATCACACCACTTGTGCCTACTAGGATGTCCTCTCTCCTCTTCCCTACCTCTGGATATCTTACCTGGCTTTTTAAGATCTATTTAGGTACTATCTCTGTCCATACAGCTTTCAGTGGTGCTATAGCTATGTGGTCCTCTCCCTTGGCTGAATCCTAATTATACATGTTTATACTGTAAGATGCATCATGATATTAAATAATGTATCATGGCCATATTTGAGATGTTTGAATATCCATATGCCTTGCAAACTCTTTAATGAAATTCTAAACTCTTTGAGGTTATAAACTTGCAACTTCTTATGTATTTGTTACATTGTCAAACCCAGTGCATATTAGGTGCTCAACAAATTAATGCTGGGAGAATAGCCAAGGCCCCAAAAGTCCATATAGGATTTCCCCTTAACCCAGGAAATGGGGTTAGTGGACAAAAAGAGCAGAGATAGAATATAAATATATTTGTTTCAATCCATCGAGATGGTCTCTAAATCCCAACTGCTTTCTAACTTAATGCAGCTCAAAAAACACTAACCCAAAGTCAGAAGGTGCTCTTAGACCTTCAAAGGTGCTCAATAGATAGGAACTCAAAACTGACTTAACCTGTATCCATAATGTTCATAAAAGCATTGAGCAAAAGAGGTTTTTGACAGTGTGCATCCAAAGAGATAATTAACCTGTCCTAAGAGGCAGGTGGGGCCAGCATTTGTGATAAGAATCATGCAGAGGGCCTGAGGGAAGCTGGCGCCAGGATGGCTTTGGGGAGGAAGGCAGTTGCTTGACAAAGGAGGTTTGGCAGGTTGTTGTTTTGTGAAGGGTCGGGAGAGGAAGATAAAAGCTGGAATTACAGGAGACTATAAACAGCCAAAAGAATCTTGAGGGGGAAAATCTTGAAGTTAGAAGTCTCACACTTCACAATTTGAAAACTTACTGCAAAGTTACAATAATCAAAACAATGTGATACAATGTGGCATAAGAATATATGTATAAGCTAATGGAATATAATTGAGTCTAGAGATAAACTCATGTACCTATGATCACATAATTTTTAATGGTGCCAAGTCCACTCAATGAGGGAAAGAGCAATCTTTACAAAAAATGATGTTGGGAAAACTGGATTTTCACATTTGTATATCATATACCATATAAAAAATTAACTGAAAGGATCAATGACCTAGACATAAAATCTAAAACCATAAAATTCTTAAAACACAGGAGCAAATCTCTATGACTTCAGATTTGGGAATGGGGTCTTATATATGACACTAAAAGCATGAGCAATAAGAGAAAAAAATAGATAAATCAGATTTCAAAGTTAAAAACTTTTGTGCATCAAAAGGCATTATCAAGAAAGTGAAGACACCCTGCTGGCATGGCTCAGTGATTGAGCATCAATCTATGAACCAGGAGGTCACAGTTCGAATCCCAGTCAGGGCACATGCCCAGGTTGTGGGCTTGATCCCCAGTGTAGGGCATGCAGGAGGCAGTTGATCATTGATTCTCTCTTATTATTGATGTTGCTATCTCTCTATCCCTCTCCCCTCCTCTCTGAATCTACTAAAAATAAAGTGAAGACAACCTACAAATTGGAAGAAAATATTTATAGATCAAATATTTGATAAAATTTTAATATCCAAATATATAAAGAATTACTAACATTTAACAAAAAGACAAACAACCAAATTTAAGAAGTGGGCAAAGGCCTGGACAGTGTGGCTCAGTTGGTTGAGCATGTTCTGTGCACTGAAAGGTCATTTCATTCCCGGTGAGGGCACATGCCCAGGTTTCAGATTTGGTCCCTGGCTGGGATGCATATGGGAGGCAAGTGATTGATGTTTCTCTCACATTTTTTTTCTCTCTTTCTCTCCCTCCTTCCCTCTTTCTCTCTCACTCTCTCTAAAATCCATATTTTTTTAAAAAGAAATTAGCAAAGGACTTAGACATTTCTCCAAAGCAGATGTACAAATTTCTGCCAAGCATATAGAAATATATACAAAATTATTAATCATTAGGGAAACCAAATCAAAACCATGATGAAATACCACTTCACACTTACTAGGATGGCCATTATTTAAATAAAATAAAATAAAATAAGTGTTGGTAAAAATGTGGAAAAATTGGAACCCTGGTGGGAATGTAAAATGATGTAACCACTGTGGAAAAGAGTTTGATGTTTTCTCAAAAACCAAAATATGGAGCCTGGCTAATGTGGCTCAGAGGTTGAGCATGACCCTTGAACCCAGAGGTCATGGTTTGTCTCCCAATCAGTGCAAATACCCAGGTTGCAGGCTCGATCCCCATTAGGAGGTGTGCAGAAAGCAGCCAATCAATGGTTTTCTCTCATAATTGATGTTTCTATCTCTCTCTAGATATAGATATACATACACACATAAATATTTTTAAAGCTAAATATGGAATTTCCAAATGACATAGTAATTCCTCTCCTAGGTTTATATGCAAAAGAATTGAAAACAAGTATCCAAAGGGATACTTGTCTACCAATGTTTAATGCAGCATTATTTACAACTAGAGGCCTGATGCATGAAATTCATGCAAAAGTAGGCCTTCCTTCATTCAGCTGCCAGCACTGGCTTCCCTCTGGCACCCAGAACCTGGGCTTCCTCGCAGCCCTGGCTTTGTCTGGAAGGTCATCTGGAAGGACATCTGGTCTAATTAGCATATTACACTTTTATTATTATAGATAGCCAAAAGATGGAAGCAATCCAAGTGTCCATCAAAAGATGAATGGATTAAAAAATATGGTATATATGTACAATAATATTGTTCAGTCATAAAAAGAATGAAGTTCTGATAGAACATGGTTAAACATTAAAAACATTATACTAAAAAAAAAAAACAAAAAAAAAAACATTATACTAAATGAAATAAGCCAGACCAAAAAAGTCAAAATATTGTGGGATTCTAATAACACGAAATATCTATAATAGGTAAATTCATAAACACAGAAAATGTAGTAGAGGTCACCAAAGGGACTGGGGGAAGAGTGGGATGGGGAGGTATTGCTTAATGCTTACAGAGTTTCTATTTGGAGTGGTGAAAGGGGTTTGTAAATTAATAGTGAGATCCTTGTACAACACTGTGAATGTGCTAATGTCACTGAATTACACACTTAAAGTAGTTAAAATGATACATTTTCCATTATATATATTTTGCCATAATAAAACGTTTTTAATAAAATGAGCATTGGCAGGTGTGAGGAGGTGAAGTGAAATGGAATGTGGGTATGGCACTCTATGGAATGGGAAGAGTTGGTGAGTGGGTGGTGTTGGCCAGCTTTTTATCCCAAAGACGTTTTTGTGCTAGACACCAACCAATATTTGCCTAAATACAAAAAAAATCATAAGCAAGAAAAATTTGCTCAAGCAAATTTGGGAGGAGCAAGATTGAGCCCTGAAATTAGGAGATCTCCCAAGGTGCCAAGATAATGATCTCTAGTCATTTTCTGTGTCCATGTTTTGTAATTCTGGTGGCAGGTACTTTCTCTGCCATAATGAAGTTTAAGTCACATATCAAAATTGGAATAATATTTTAAAATTATCTCAGCTGACAGGTGCTGAAAGCTTGCTTAGCTAAGAGATCTTCCAGCCTCTCTTCTGAAGAAAACAAAAGGCACTATGGCTTGCATAACCCTTTTAATTTACTTTTTAAGACAAAATATGTCTACTTCCTATTCTACATTATCACAAATTCTGTAATCTTAAGAGAAAGCTGCATGGAGTCGTGCAACCACTCCAGGATGACTTTAAATCTTCATCCTGGAGTGCTCCTGGATCACCAGGTGGACCAGGTAGCACTGCTGGACACTGGTTCCAGAGTACAGTGGTGGCCTAACCCATCTCTAAAATGGCATGAGCAGTTGGGTGTAGCTCAGCGGTTGGGTATTGACCCAGGAACCAAGAGGTTACTGGTTTGATTCCTGGCAGGGTACATACCCAGGTTGCAGACTCGATCCCCGGTGTGGGGTGCGCAGGAGGCAGCCAATCAATGATTCTCTCTCATCATTGATGTTTCCATCTCTCTCTCCATCTCCCTTCCTCTCTGAAATCAATAAAAAAAATTTTTTAAATAAAAAACATGGCATGAGCATTGAGATTAATGTGCTCCTTAGTGCTTGGCACATAGTAGATGCTCAAAATGTGTTTGTAAAATAGAGAACCTCACTTCCCAATGAAATGGAGAAACATGCATGAGAAGATGATTGATAGTATTTATGAATACTAATGAGGTTGAAGTTTCAGACAAGGACAGGATTAAGAGAGCAAATATGGTCCTTATTTACTTCAAGTCTCTGAAAATTTCTGCAATTTAATTAGGATAATTTTAAGCCTTCGAGTGGACAGAAATTGATTTTCAGTGACACCAAATATTGAATTAAAGAGCGATCTGCCTGCAAATAAGACATCTTCTCAAATATACAAACCTCCTGGATGAAGTAGGCTTCTGGAAAAGCACCAATTAAAAAGTGTGATGAATACATTATACTGGTTACAAATTCAAAGAGAGCCTTTAATAACAAAATACATTTCTGTATTGTTGACATTTGGGTAGATTTGATATGATGGCTAGTTTGCTTGGTTTTCTCTTATTTTGGTTGTTTTGTCTGTCTCAGTTGTACTGTGCAAGTACACCACACAGCTGGGCCTAAACACCAATGGCTAAGAGCTCTGCAGGGAAATAGATTCACTTAACATCACATCTTTAATTACATACGTCACATGTATAATTATTTATTTTATGGCATAATGCCATCCTATAGATAAACAAAGACTTTGAGAAGATTTACTAGCTTTCCTGGGAGTGTTCCCAAAAGGGTGTAATATTCATCCTCTCCAGTAAATAATCTGGGAATAACCCTACCAATAAATTGTTAATCTGTTGGGGTACAATAAGTTCAGAAATTTCCCTCATGAATGTTTTTCTTCTAACATAAAATTGCAAAAACATTTATCATATCTACACAAGGATGGTCACAGTGTTGGAAATACAAAATCTAGAGATTTTCAAGGAACTCACAGTATAACTCACAGAGACCAGCATATACGTAAATCATTAAAATAAAAGTTTGATAAAGGCACAAAAAGAAGGAATGAGTAGAGGTTGGAGGATAGTGATAGTCTTTGTGGCAAAAATAAAAAGTAAATATTAAAGAATGAATAGGCATTTGAATGATATGCCAAAGTCAGGAGAACATTCCAGGAAGAGTGAACAGAATGTACAAAAGCACAAGAAAGTGGTGGGTTTGTGACATCTCATTGTAGATTTGTATTGCTGTGAGTTGTGGGGGGTGAGAGGGGGGTTGTGAATTAAGGGGAGTTGAGACTGAAAATGTTGGACTGAAGGTAGAGGAGTTCTGTTTTTATTCTCCTCAATAAAGGAAGCCACTTCATCTTCATCTTAAAATATACAACATACTAGTAAATTGTGTTATTAGATTGTAAAATGTGATTGAGGTGGAAGAGCAGTCCTAAGGAACAATTGAACCAAGACCCTTTCTCTAAAATATATTTTATTGATTTTAGAGAGGAAAGGAAAGGGGGAGAGAGATAAAAACATCAATGATGAAAGGGAATAATTGATTAGCTGCTCCCCCTCCCCCCACACCACACACACACACACACACACACACACACACACACACACACCAGCACTGGGGATTCAGCCCAAAATCCAGGCATTTGCCTTGACTGGGAATGGAACCGTGACCTCCTGGTTCATAGGTCGAAGCTCAACCACGGAGCCACATGGACTGGGCGAATCAAGAATCTGAAATCTCAAAAACATTCTTCAGAATAGCATCAAAAGAAGAATTTCTCTTGCCACTCCCATCGCCAGAGTTGTGGGGGAGTTATTGGAATTGAGAGTCTAGGTCAGTAGTCGGCAAACTCATTAGTCAACAGAGCGGCAAACTGCGGCTCACGAGCTGCATGAGGCTCGCGAGCCTCAGTTTACCGACCACTGGTCTAGACTCTCTAGTCCAATAATTACAGGTTGTTGTAATTGACTGTCTAGGCAAGTATCTAGCACAGTAGATGATTGATAAATGGGAGCTGAGCCGCACTGAATCCTTGTCCCTGATCAAGTTGATAAAATTTTTCAACTTGTTTACTTAGTTTTTCAACTAGTTTTTCTTACCCTCCCATCCCAGCCAGTTGTCATACCTTATTTCAGTAATCAAAACATATACTGGTAGAGAACAGGATGTTCTTCATACTATATTAGGATTGGGATTTAAAGAGATTGGCCTTCAAAATACATAAAATAACATGACTAAATACGAATAAGAAAAAATACAAGAAACGTAAGATATTAAAATAAAGGTTAATAACAGAAAAGGGGGGAAACATAAGCATGCAGACTGTAAGAAATTATATGGTTGATATAATTAAGCCTCAATTTTTACTTTTTGCTTACTAGCAGCCAAACTAAAAAGGAAAACATAGTCAGTTGCATAGCTCTAATTGTTAGAGAGAAAAAGGAAACTTTCTCAGGTATTACCAATTGGGCTCAGGCTGCCCAATAACGAAGGCAGGATTGAATCATATAAGATGTTTATTGAGAAGGCTAGCCAACCAAGAAGACAAGTAGTATTCAAATCCTGTCTTATAGCAAGGTGCAGGGGGCAGGATTATAAAGGGGAAAGGGCTAGGGAGAGTCTGGGAATGGAATGCAGCTATGTACTGTCCTGAGGGTCCTCACACATCAGCTATTGTCCTTCAATGAGATAATGTGGATGAGATGATGTTTTGATTCCTGGTGGGTAGGTCTGACCATGCTTATCAGTTCTGCTTGCTGGATTCACAGCTGAGTCACCTCCTCAATCGCTTTACACGGGCCTTGAAAAGGAAACTTAAGAAAAACAACACCCTATTCACATAAGTATCTGTGTTCTAAGATTTAAAATAATAAGATTACTTTTCAGATTAATTCAAGTCCCTCTATCTATCTGATTATAAGATCCCCTATCAAGGGGAAGCTGAGCTTTTCTGAACACTTAGTTCCAAAATATATAACTCATACACAGTTCACATTAGCATCTAATCTCCTCACTTTGTGAGCAAGTAGATACTATACTAATCATACATTCCAATAGCAAAAGCAGTAAGTAAAGTAAAACTCTCTAGTAAAGGTTAATAGGTTCTCAAGCGGGGATACACATTTCATATCTGTTATCCATTGCTGTGCAACAACTCACCCCAAAACTTAAAACAAACACCTTTTTATTTGCTCATGATTCTGAGGGTCAGCAAATTGAGCTGAGCTCAGCTGGACAGTTCTACCAATACTTGGGCCTCATAGCCCAGAAGTGCTGATTTAACTGGTTTGGGATAGAGCCAAATTATCCACCCAACTTCAAAAGGTCCTCAGATGATTCTTATGTATTGCCAACCTGGCATGGTTAGTGCATGATCCTAAATCATAACTGAGTGAAGGCAATTATTCCCAGGTGAGGTGAAGTTAAAAAGGACTTCATTAGATTCCAGGAGCCCTGGCCACAGTTGCTCAGTAGTTAGAGCATCAGCTCACACACTGAAGGATCCCAGGTTTGATTACTGGTCAAGAGCACGTACCTGGGTTGCAGGTTCAATCCCTGGCCCCTGTGGGAGCAATTGCAGGAGGTAACCAATTGATATCTCTCCCTCCCCCTCCCCCCCTCTCTCTCTCCCCCCTTTCCTCCTCTCTTTCACTCACTCTAAAAATCAGTGGCAAAAATATCCTTGGGTTAGGATTAACAAACTAAAGAAAGGACTTCAGGAATTATGAGACATCAACTAGCCAAAACAGTATTTTAAAAAGAACAAAATTGAAAAACTCATAGTTGCTGGTTGCTGATTTAAAAATTTACTATAAAACTATTGTAATCAGGACAGTGTGTTGTGGCACAAGGAAGACATATAGATCAAGGAATCACAATTGGGAGTCCAGAGTTTTTTCCTTTCAGTGCTGTGGCAAAAAGGTCTGGTTAGACCCCTGTGAGACCAAGGAAATCATCAAGGCCAACTCCCATCAGCAGATTCGGAAGCTGATCAAAGATGGGCTGATCATCCTGAGGCCTGTGACTGTCCATTCCTGGGCTCAATGCCAGAAAAACACCTTGACCCACAGTAAGGGCAGGCATGTGGGCAGAAGGATGCTGCCAATGCACGGATGCCTGAAAAGGTAACTGGATAAGGAGGATGGGAATTCTTCACAGTTACTCAGAAGATACCATGAATCTAAAATTTATCAGGTACCACAGCTTATAAGTAAAAATGAGGGTAATGTGTTAAAAAACAAGTGAATGCTCATAGAACACATCCACAAGTGAAGAGCAGCTCCAGGCCAAGAAGCAAGAAATTATTAATACTCTGTCCAAAGAATAAGAAACCAAGGAATTGGCACCCAGCCAGTGTAGCTCAGTGGTTGAGTGTCAACCTATGAACCAAGAGATCATGGCTCAATTCCAGGTCAGGGCACATGCCCAGGTTACAGGCTCAATCCCCAGTGCAGGTAGGCAGGAGGCAGCCTAACAATGTTTCTCCATCTTCTATGTTTCCATATCTCTATCCCTCTCCCTTCCTTTCTCTCTAAAACCATAGTGGCCTTGATAATTACATGAATCAACCATTCAATAAAAAGGCCTTTATCTACCTAAAAAAAAAAATTTGAGAGTCCAGAAGTAAACCCTTACACTTACAGTCAACTGCTTTTCAACAAGGGTGCTGAGATCATTTGATGGGAAAAGAACAGTCTTTTCAACAAAGGATGCTAGGACAACTGGATATCCACATCCAAAGGAATGGTTTGGGACCCCTTCCTTCCACTGTATACAAAAAGTAACTCAAAATGGATGATAGACCTAAATGTAAGAACTAGAAGTATATATCTCTTAGAAAAAAAGCATAGAATTATATACAATGACCAAGTAGAATTTATCCCAGACTACACGATTGTTTGGGGTGTCTTAACTAATATAATTCACTATTAATAGAACAAAAGGACAAAATCATATGGCCATCTCAATAGCTGCAAAAAATTATTTCTCAAAATCCAATTTACATTCATGGTACAATCTCTCAATAAACTAAAAAGAAAAGGAATTTTATTCAAAGAACATTATACTTATTAGTGAAAGACTGATCATACAATGGAATATTATTCAATCTTTAAAAGGTAGAAAATTCCAAGACATGCTACAACATAGATGAATCTTAAAGACATTATACTAAGTGAAATAAGCCAGTCACAGAAGAATAAATACTATATGATTTCAGTTAATATGCAGAACCTAGAATAGTTTAATTCATAGGGGCAGAAAGTGAAATGGTGGTTGCCAGGGATGAGGAGGAAGAGGAAAGGGAAGTTGTTGTTTATGGTAAAGAATTTCAGTTTGGGAAGATGAAAAGAGTTCTTGAGATGGATGGTGGTGATGGGTACCAAACAATGTAAATGTAGTTAATGCCAGTGAACTGTACAGTTAAAAATGATTGAAGTGGGAGAATCCAAGATGGTGGCATAGGTAAACACCTACACTGCTGCCTTGCACAACAATTTCAAAACTACAACTAAAAGACAGAACAGACATCATCCAGAACCACAGGAAAGCTGGCTGAGTGGAAATTTTACAACTAGAGGGAAAGAGAGGGGTTTGCGGAGAACTAGAGGAGCTGCAAAAAGCTGAGGTACTGAGACGCGCGCGAAGAGCGGGTGCTAGAGTAGCTGGCAGGAGGGAAACAGAGACTCTCAAAGGCATTGAACCCCTTATCTTACGACACTAAACCCCAGATCCAGCCGAAACTCATACGAGGTGAGTTTGGACTGTGAAAAGGGAGAGGTGCACGGAAATTTAGGGGAGTCGCAAAAGATCAGAGGTCATATAGCGCGCACAGCACTACGCGCAGAGGACAGATTGCTGATTGTGCTGCTGGCTTTCTCCAGTGGGCGGGAGACAGACCCTCCCAACCGTGCCACTTCTGAGTCCACTAAGCCCCAGTTTCGGGTGAAACCCTGAGGACCTAATCTTGTGTGGTCCTGGGGCGCAGGGGAGCCGGAAAAGCAGCTGTCTGGAGGCACTGAGGGTGCGCGAGCACAAGGACTGCTGCAGCGATTATCCAGTCACGTGAGACTCCGGGGCTTGGAGGCTGGGGCCGACTGAAAGGCAAGGCAGTCCCTTAAGCCCTGAGACTCCATCCCTTCCAAGCTCAACAGAGAGGCTTCTGTGGTTTTGAAAGTCTGGTATCATAAGGCTGAATTCAACAGAATTTCTCCTGGCATAGTGAAAATGCCAAGACATGGGAAAGGATCACAAACAAAAGAAATGGAAGAAAAGAAATGACTGGATATAGAGTTCAAAACCACGCTTGTAAGGTTTTTCAAGAATATGCTAGAAAAGTTGGATAAAATTAGCGAGAGCCAAGAGGAGATGAAAAAGGACCAACTAGAGATGCAAAAGATTCAACTAGAGATGGAAAAGGTCCAACTAAAGATGAAAAAGGACCAACTAGAAATTAAACATACACTGACTGAAATAAAAACTATTATACAGAGTCCTAACAGCAGACTAGAGAAAGGCAAGGATCAAGTCAAAAATTTGAAATATAAAGAAGCAGAAAACATTCAACTGGAAAAGCAAGAAGAGAAAAGAATCCAAAAATGTTAAAATAATGTAAGGAGCCTCTGGGACAGCTTCAAGCGTACCAACATCAGAATTGTGGGGGTGCCCGAAAAAGAGAGAGAGCAAGATACTGAAAACCTATTTAAAGAAATAGTGACGGAAAACTTTCCACATCTGGTAAAAGAAATAGACTTACAAGTCCAGGAAGCACACAGAACCCCATATAAAAGGAATCCAAAGAGGACTACACCAAGACACATCATAATTAAAATACCAAGAGCAAAAGACAAAGAGAGAATATTAAAAGCAGCAAGAGAAAAACAGTTCATTACCTACAAGGAAGCACCCATATGACTGTCAGCTGATTTCTCAACAGAAACGATGCAGGCCAGACAGGAGCAGCAAGAAATATTCAACGTGATGAATAGCAAGAACCTACAACCAAGAATACTCTATCCAGCAAAGCTATCATTCAGAATTGAAGGGCAGATAAAGAGCTTCACAGATAAGAAAAAGCTAATGGAGTTCATCAACTCCAAACCAGTATTATATGAAATGCTGAAAGGTACTCTTTTAGAAGAGGAAGAAGAAAATGGTAAAAGACAAAAAATTATGAACAACAAATACATATCTATCAACAAGTTAATCTAAAACTTAAGGAATTAAAAATTTGATCAACAGAATAAACTGGTGAATATAATAGAATCAGGAGCACAGAAAGGGAGTGGACTGATAATTCTCAGGGGGAAATGGGTGAGGGGTATACAGGGAGAGACTGGACAAAAATCATATACCTATGGATGAGGTCAATGGGAGGGAGGTAAGGGCAGAGGGACGGGCGGGAGCTGGGTGGAGGAAAAAAAGAGTAACAAATGTAATAATCTGAATAATAAAGATTTAAAAAAATAAAATAAAATAAATAAAAAATGATAGCAAATAAATAAATAAATAAATAAATAAATAAAATGATTGAAGTGATCCTGGCCAGTGTTGCTCAATGGGGTGGAGTGTCATCCTTTATGCTGAAAGGTTGTATGTTCGATACCTAATTGTGGGCATGGAAATCAACCAATTGATATTCTCTCTCACATTGATCTCTCTCTCTCTCTCTCTCTCTCTCTCTCTCTCTCTCTCTCTCTCTCCTTTACCTTCTTTCTAAAAATCAATAAGCATCGCTTCTCAGCCTTTTTGACTAAGATCAAGTGTAGTATCTGTTCTTATCAGTTTAAAAAACAATAAGCATTTCTTAAGGTTAGAATATTTAAGAAAGTTAAAGTGGATAAATTTTGTGTTATAAAATTTTATAATTCACTACAACTTAAAAAATAAACGTAAGTAAATACAATAGTGAGAGAATGAATACTTTTCCTGTAAGACTGAGAAGTGTTCTCACCACTATTCTAGAGTCTCTAGCCAGTGAAATATTGCAAGAAAAATAAATAAAAGGTATACAGATTGGAAAGGAAGAAAACTGCCTTTATTCACAGACATGTAGAAAATTCTGAAGAGTCTCCAAAAACTTACTAGAATGAATAAACCAGATCAGCAATGCCACAAGATAAAAACCAATATACAAAATTAACTATATTTCAATGTATTAACAAGAAAAATAAAAAGATGAAATTAATAGGCAAGTCCATTCACAATAGCATAAGAAAAAACTCAAAATACTTGGGAACAAATTTAACAAACGAAGTGTAAGAGCTATGAACTAAAACCCACAAAATGGGGTAAGATTGATAAGATATTTACCTGAAAGCTGATAAATGGAGAGACATACCATGTACATCAATTAGAAGGCTCAGTATTGTTAAGAAGGCAATTCTCCCAATTTGATCTAGAGATTCCAAACAAACCCTATGAAAATCATATTTAGAAATACAAAATAACCTAGAAAAGCCAAAATTTTTGAAAAAGAGCAAAGCTGGAAAACTTATACTATCTGATTTCAAAACTTGCTATAAAGCTATAGTACTTAAAATAATCTTATTTTAACATAAGCATAGAATGTCCCAAAATAATCAATTGACTTTCAACAAAGATGCCAAAGGAAAAAATTACAGCCTTTACCACACACTACACACAAAAACTTATTTATAGATCTAAATATAGGAGCTAAATAATCATCTACCCTAATGTCAAAAATGTATCCCCAAAAATCCATACTAAATAGAGCTTTGCTTCATTTCACTTAGACAAATGAAGCTACAGGTGGACCAAATATCTAGAATATTTACCAACATTTCTTACCAATATTTTATCAATATTTTTCTCTCTGTTACCAGATTTGTTGAACTGGATCCACTGGAAGAAAACCCCATTACAACACACTGATGGACATCTGCATTGGAAGAAAAGATAGTGGAGTTTTTAGGTTGACCCCAGGGGTACTAAAAAATTCTAAATAGGTTTGAACTCAGATTTTTGTTTCATAGAAGGATAATTTATTTTCCATCTATAGAATTTAATTGAGAGTTATTAACAAACCAATCATTTCTCAAATTCAGCTGTGACCATTGTAATGTATTTTGAGGACCTGACAAGGAAAGGAAGGCCTACCCAGAGCTGTCCCCTATTTGGTTGCTTTGGCCCTAAAAGGCAGAGAAGGTCTACGGAATCCTAGGTCAGCAGCTGTGTTTTTGGAATTTCACATACTTCGTGCCCAAGTGTGCCTATTTGACAGTATGAATGCTGCAGATCAGGACTGAGCCTGCTTAGGTGAAAGGCCTCCAAGGCAAGCAGTCCCTCAATTAATTTCTCAAGGCTTCAATAGACCTGAGAAATGAATGGACACACCTCTCTCTCAAGGGAGAAGCTATGGGTTTGTCCACGTCTTCTGGATTCCCTCCAGCTTCTGGGTTAAGTTTTCTTTCTTGCAATTCAGGAATAGGTGTGGAAAGCAGCAAGCTTCTCTTCTCCACCAGTGGCAGCATATTCATTCACCTGCCAATACAAGCAACAACTTGTAGGACCAACACTTCACTTTTTTTTTTCAAAGAGATTTGGTACAAAGAAAAGCTGGTCCCCTTCCCATGAGGCTAATAAAAAGAAATTGTATTTAAAAAAAGGGTATATACTCAAAATTCTATTTCCATTTCTCCCTACCTACTGACAAATTCTCATGAAAATTGAATTTAAGAATAGTCGTGCATGTCTTTTTTTAAAAAAAAAATAACTTCCCTCCTATCAATGAATTAAACTTAAAAACTCTATTTCAGTTAGTAGTGACCTTTATTTTAGAGTCACACTTCATCAGAGACAACTCCTTTTTTCATGAATAAAAATATTACAATTAAGAATTATAACTCTTAATATTTATTTACTCTCATGCCCCACTTTGTATCTAAGAATTTCAAAATAAAATTGCATCATCATATAACAGAATAACTATATGAGCCTAGGCACGTCATTTTCCTCTTCTAGAGAAAACATGAGCAGGGGTTGGCACACAATCACATGGTCAGAACTGCTAGTCCTAGTTTTGTAATAGATTAAAGAAAATGCCTAGGACCAGCATGAGTTCAGGACACAGTTAAGCATGGCATGTGATCCCTGAGTTTCCAGTGTTATTTCTGAATATTTCTCCTACCAATACTCTATTTTCCACCATTTTTTAATGAAGCAATGTTATCTTGATTCTTTTTGGTATTTTCCTTTTGTTGTAAAAACAGCACTCACTGTTTTTCAGATCATAAAATTAATACTATTCATTTAAAATATAAAAACATATGAAGAAAAAAAGCAAATCATCATAATTCCTCCACCAAGAGATAATCATAATCACTGTTAAATTTTTGTTGTATTTTCCTTTAGTGTTTTTATATATAATCACTTTTCCCAAAAAAAAGTTGCATAGCAAATACATCAAAAGTTATTTCCTATTCTTAATCTATAGAGGCCCAGTGCACAAAATTTGTGCACAGTGGTGGGGAGGTCCCTTAGCCCAGCCTGCACCCTCTCCAATCCAGGATCCCTCTCACAATTCAGAACCACTGGCTCTTAACTATTCACCCTCCTGCCTGCCTGATGCCCCTAACTGCTCCCCTGCCAGCCTGATGGCCCAAACTGCTCTCTCCTGCCAGCCTGATCCCCCTAATTGCTGTCCCATCCTGGTCTGCTCCCCCTAACTGCCTATCTGCTCTCCCTTCCTCTCTGCGCCCTTCAGACCCTCAGTGCAGGTGTGCTGAGAGCTCTCTGCTGCAGCCCCAACCCCGTCCTGATTGGTTGATACATGACGGTGTCCTGACCAATTTGCATATTCCTCTATTATTAGTATAGTTACCCATGTGGGATAAGTCCACTTACATTTGGTCATGAGGTTGTCCCACAGTGCCACCAGCCTGGATCCTCTAGTCCAGTGGTTGACAAGCTCATTAGACAACAGAGCCAAGTATCAACAGTACAACAATTGAAATTTCTTTTGAGAGCCACATTTTTTAAACTTAAACTTCTTCTAATGCCACTACTTCAAAATAGACTCAACCAGGCCGTGGTATTTTGTGGAAGAGCCACACTCAAAGGGCCAAAGAGCCGCATGTGGCTCACGAGCCACAGTTTGCCGACCACGGCTCTAGTCCCTCCCTTGTGGTCTGTTTCTCCATTCACCCTGACCCTAAGTTCCTCAGCTGGGACCTGACTTATACAGGACTTTAGGTTCAAGTTTTGACTATTTGCCTTCAGTGTTGTCTGACCCCTTGGGCATTGCAAATGTGAACTATAAAGGCAAAACTCCATGCAACTATGCACCAATATAACAAAATCAAGTAAAACTTTACTAAACCTACATTATTTCTGATGCTTTGGAAAATAGAGTTTTATTCTGCCTTTTTAAAATGCAGGTATTTACTTTTTTTAATTTTTATTAATTTTTATACATATCTCCCCATTGCCCCCCCTCCCTCCCAGGCACACCCCCAACCCCCCATTGTCTATGTTCATTGGTTATGCTTATATGCATGCATACAAGTCCTTTGATTGATCTCTTATCTACCTCACCTAACTTTAATCTTCCTGCTGGAATTTCACAGTCTGTTTGAAGCTTTACTGTCTCTGTATCTATCCTTTTGTTCATCAGTTTATAATGTTCTTTATTATCCCCCATTGAGTGCAATCATGTGATGCTTCTCCTTCATTGACTGGCTTATTTCACTAAGCATAAGGCTCTCCAGTTCCAACCAGGTTGCTGCAAATGGTAAGAATTCCTTCTTTTTAATGGCAGCATAGAATTCCATTGTGTAGATGTACCACAGTTTTCTGATCCACTCATCTGCTGACGGGCACCTAGGCTGTTTCCAAATTGTGGCTATTGTAAATTGTGCTGCTATGAACATAGGGGTGCATAAATCCTTTCTGATTGGTGTTTGTAATTTCTTAGGATAAATTCCTAAGAGTGGGATTACAGGGTCAAATGGGAGATCCATTTTTAGATTTTTGAGGAAACTCCATACTGTTCTCCACAGTGGCTGCACCAGTCTGCATTCCCACCAACAGTGCACAAGGGTTCCTTTTTCTCCGCATCCTCGCCAACACTTGTCGTTTGTTGATTTCTTGATGATTGCTATTCTGACAGGTGTAAGATGGTATCGCATTGTCATTTTGATTTGCATCTCTCGGATGATTAATGACTTTGAACATGTTTTCATGTGTCTCTTGGCCTTCCTTCTGTTGTCTTTTGAAAAGGTTCTATTTAGGTCCGTTGCCCATTTTTTTATTGGATCCTTCATCTTCCTTTTATTAAGTTGTATAAGTTGGCTTAGATTTTGGAGATTAAACCTTTATCAGTGATAGCATTTGCAAATATGTTCTCCCATGCATTGATCTTTCTTGTTGTTTTGTTGATGGTTTCTTTTGCTGTGCAAAAGCTTTTTATTTTGATGTAGTCCCATTTGTTTATTTTCTCTTTAGCTTCCATTGCCTTTGGAGCAGTATCAGTGAAGAAGTTCTTTCAGCATATATCTGAGATTATGCTGCCTGTGGATTCCTCTAGTATTTTTATGGTTTCCCTTCTAATGTTTAAGTCCTGTATCCATTTTGAGTTTATTTTTGTATTTGGTGTAAGTTGGTGGTCCAGTTTCAATTTTTTGCATGTATCTGTCCAATTTTCCCAACACCATTTATTGAAGAGGCTATCTTGGCTCCATTGAATGTTCATGCCTCCTTTGTCAAATATTAGTTGAACATAGTGGTTTGGTTGGATATCTGGGTTCTCTATTCTATTCCATTGATCAATATGTCTGTTCTTGTGCCAGTACCAGGCTGTTTTGAGAACAGTTGCTTTGTAGTATAGCTTGAAGTCTGGTATTGAGATCCCACCTACTTTATTCTTTTTTCTCAGAATTGCTGTAGCTATCCGTGGTCTTTTTTTGTTCCAGATGAATCTATGAAGAATTCTTTGTAGGTCTGTGAAATATGTCGTTGGTATTTTAATGGGTAGTGCGTTGAATCTGTAGATTGCTTTGGGTAGTATGGACATTTTAATGATATTGATTCTCCCAATCCATGAGCATGGTATGCTCTTCCATCTGTTAACATCTTCCTCTATCTCTTTTTTCAGTGTCCTGTAGTTTTCTGCATAAAGGTCTTTTACCTCTTTAGTTAGGTTTATTCCTAGGTATCTTAATTTTTTTGGTGCGATGGTAAATGGGATTACTTTTTTAGTTTCTCTTTCTATAATTTCACTGTTAGTGTATAGAAATGCCACAGACTTCTTAGCATTAATTTTGTATCCTGATATGTTGCCGAATTCATTAATTAAGTCAATTAGTTTTGGAATGAAGTCCTTTGGGTTTTTTATGTACAATATCCTGTCATCTGCAAACAAGGACAGCTTTACTTCTTCTTTTCCAATTTGGATGCCTTTTATTTCTTCTTCTTGTTTAATTGCAATGGCTAATACTTCCAGTACTATGTCGAACAGGAGAGGTGAGAGTGGGCATCCCTGTCTTGTTCCTGTTCTTAGGGAAAATGGTTTTAGTTTTTGCCCATTGAGTATGATGTCAGCTGTGGGTTTATCATATATGGCTTTTATGATGTTGAGGTATGATCCTTCTATTCCCACTTTGCTGAGAGTTTTTATCAAGAAAGGATGTTGGATTTTGTCAAATGCTTTTTCTGCATCAATTGATATGACTATGTGATTTTTATCTCTCAATTTGTTTATGTGATGTATCACATTTATTGATTTGCGGATATTGAACCATCCCTGCATTCCTGGGATGAATCCTGCTTGTTCATGGTGTATGATCTTTCTGATGTACCGCTGGATCCGGTTTGCTAGAATTTAGTTGAGGATTTTGGCATCTCTGTTCATGAGAGATATTGGGCTATAATTCTCTTTCATTGTGTTGTCTTTATCTGTTTTTGGTATTAGGGTGATGCTGGCTTCATAGAAGGTGTTTGGTAGTATTCCTTCTTCTTGAATGTTTTTGAATAGTCTGAGGAGGATAGGATTTAATTCTTCCTTGAATGTTTCGTAAAACTCTCCTGTGTAGCCATCTGGACCTGGGCTTTTATTTGCTGGAAGCTTTTTGATTACTGCTTCAATTTCTTCCATAGTTATTGGACTATTGAGATGTTTGGCTTCCTCCTCATTGAGTTTTGGGAGGTTATGTTTTTCTAGGAAAATGTCCATTTCTTGCAGGTTGTTCAATTTGGTGGAATAGAGTTGTTCATAGTATTTTTTAACAATCCTTTGTATTTCCACAGGGTCTGTTGTTATTTCTCCTCTTTCATTTCTGATTTTGCTTATTTGGGTCTTCTCTCTTTGCTTCTTGGTGAGCCTGGCTAGGGGGTCCATCAATCTTGTTTATCCTTTCAAAGAACCAGCTCTTTGTTTTGTTGATTTTTTGAATTGTTTCTTTGGTCTCCAGGTTGTTTATCTCCGCCCTGATCTTCACTATTTCCTTCCTTCTGAGTACACTGGGCTTTTCTTGTTGCTCTCGTTCTAGCTCTTTGAGTTGTAGGTTTAGGTGATTTATTACCATTGTTTCCTGTTTTTTTGCAGTAGGCTTGTAGGGCTATGAACTTCCCTCTCAAGACTGCTTTCACTGTGTCCCATAAATTTTGTATTGTTGTGATGTCATTGTCATTTGTTGCCATGATGTTTTTGATTTCTTCCTTAATCTATCTGGTTACCCAGTCGTTGTTTAATATCATGATGTTTAGTCTCCATGTGTTTGATTTCTTTCTATTGTTTTTATTATAGTTGATTTCCAGTTTTATGCCACTGTGGTCTGAGAAAATGCTTGATATGATTTCTATCTTTTTGAATTTGAAGAGACTTTTATGACCCAACATATGACCTATCTTTGAAAATGACCCATGTGCACTGGAGAAGAATGCATATTCTGTGGCTTTGGGGTGAAATGTTCTGAAGATGTCAATTAATTCCATCTGGTCTAGTGAGTCATTTAGGATTGATGTTTCTTTGCTGATTTTTTGTTTAGAGGATTTGTCCAATGGTGACAGTGGGGTATTAAAATCTCCTACTATGATTGTATTGCTGTCAATCTCTCCCTTAATATCCTCCAAGTGTTTTTTTTATGTATTTAGGTGCTCCTATATTGGGTGCATATATGTTTACCAGAGTTATTTCTTCTTGATGGATTGTTCCCTTTAGTATTATGAAGTGGCCTTCTTTATCTCTTGTTATGTCCTTCACTTTGAGATCTAATTTGTCAGATATAAGTATTGCAACCCCAGCTTTTTTTTCATTTCCATTTGCCTGAAATACCATGTTCCATCCCTTTACCCTCAATCTGTGTGCATCTCTTTTCCTAAGGTGGGTTTCTTGAAGACAGCAGATATATGGATCATGTTTTCTTATCCAATCGGTTACCCTATGTCTTTTCATTGGAGCATTTAATCCGTTTACATTTAAAGTTATTATTGATAAGTACTTATCTGTTGCCATTTTTAGTCCTTACCCCCGAGTTCCTTCTTTGCTTCCTCTTTCTTTTTATTACAGCAGACCTTTTAACATTTCTTGCATTGCTGGTTTGGTGGTAATATATTCCCTTAGTCCTTTTTTGTCTGTGAAGCTTTTGATTTCACCTTCAATTTTGATTGAGAGTCTTGTAGGGTACAGTATTCTTGGATGCAGACCCTTCCTTTGCATGACTTTGTATATTTCATTCCATTCCCTTCTGGCCTGACGAGTTTCTGTTGAGAAGTCAGTAGCTAGTCTTATGGGGTTCCTTTGTAGGTAACTTTCTGTTTCTCTCTGGCTGCTTTTAAGATTCTTACTTTGTCATCGGTGTTTGCCAATTTAATTATAATGTGCCTCGGTGTCAGTTTGTTGGGGTTCATTTTGCTTGGGACTCTGTAAGCTTCTTGGATTTGTGTTGGTTTTTTCTTTTCTATATTGGGGAAATTTTCTGTCATTATTTCTTCAAACACGTTCTCTAATCCTTGTTCAGTTTCCACTCTTTCTGGAACCCCAATTATGCGGATGTTATTTTGTTTCATGTTATCCCAAAGTTCCCTTAGACTCTCCTCTTGCTTTTTAACTTTGTTTTCTAGAAGCTGCTGTGCTTGGGTATTTTTTCCTACCGTGTCTTCTAGCTCACTGATGCGGTCCTCTGCTTCTTCTAGTCTACTTTTGATGCTTTCTATTGAGTTCTTTATAGCAGGGATGTCATTTTGCATTTCTTCTTGTTTATTCTGCACCTCCTCTAGGTTCTTCTGCATTTCTTCTTGCTGCTTCTTCATCTCCTCTTGCGTCTTCTTTATTTCCTCTTGGCTCTTACTCAGATTGTCAAATTTGTCTTCCATTCTTTTCAACCACATTATGATAATTTCTCTGAACTCTTTCTCTGGTAGGCTTATTTGTGGTTCTATTTCGTTTACTTCCTTTTCTGGTGAAACCTGCCTTTCTTTCTTATGTGGGCTGTTTCTTTTTCTGACCATGGTCTTTCTTCTCTGGGTGTCTGGTTATGTAGTTCTCTCTCCTACATTGATTGAAAGGCACAAACTACAACACGACCAGGTACAGCACACAAGGCACTGAGTAGAAATGTATTCAAGATGTTAATAATCACAAATAAGGTGACCACCAATGAAGGACAAATTAGGGGTAAATAGAGAAAGAAGAAGAGGAAAATGAGGAAAAAAGAAAAGAAAGAAGTGCCAAAATCAAATTGGGAGAGTGAGGGAAAAAACGATAAATAAATGATAAATAGATAAATGAAAAAAGATAAATAAAATAAGAAAATAAAAAGGAGAAAAAAGAGAAGGAAAGAGGAAGAGAAAAAAGTCAGAGAGAAAAGAAAGTGTATAAGAGAGAAAAGAGGAACAAAATATAGATGTCAGGAGACAACTCCAATAGCACAGTCACTAATCCCAATAAAGGCCAGCAACCAGTACCTAGAGATTAAGGCAAATTGCAAATAGCAACTGGTATCGAGGGGGGTGAGGGAAAAGAGAGGTAGAAAACAAAGCAAGCAAAAACCAAAATAAAACAAGTAGAATAAACTAAAACAATCTCACAAAAAATTTTTCAAAAAATCGATATAATCACTTTTCAGGCAAATAGCAACAAAAGGACATAGAGAAAAAACAACTTTTTGGCTACTGAAGACAAAATGCAGGTATTTTCAAAGACATGGGATACTCTAGTGCAGGAACATATTTGTAACACCAGCACATGGCCCATAATAAGTGCTCAAAAATTGTCCAATGAGTGCTTAAATAACATTTATTAAACTCTTGCTCCCTGTCTGGGGGAATACACTCAAACTTGAAGTTAAAAATAGCAATAGTAATAAATGTGGTCGATGGCTCTGCGTCCTCTATCAGCCAGAATCACTAGTCTTTAATCATTGAAACATCACTGTTCCCACACTGGCTCTCACCTTCTTGATTACTAGCCTGTCATCCTGCAGCAATGGACTTATTCTGCCTTCATTACTGCTGCTTCCGCTGAACCTCCCCTGGTTGACACAGACTTTGCTCTACCACCAAGGACACACTGGCCTCCTCCTTCATTGACTCACAGTCTCTTCTCACCTTCCACCATCCCAACTATTGCGGTCTGCTCCACCTCCATCTCTCCTTTGAAACCATTCTGCCAAGCTCTATGATCATTGTTAATCATTGTTTTAGCTAACCTCCCCAAAACAAAACATTTGACACACTTGACCTCACCCTCCTTGAGACTCTGTCTTTAGAGTGCATGATTCCTGCATCTGGTTCTGCTCACACCCTGGTTGCCCCTTCCAGCCTCTTCTTCAGAGTCTTCCTTTGCCTGCGCTGTAAATGTTAGAATTCCCTGTTGTTTACTCCTCAGCTCTTGTCTGTCTTTACCCTGAGACTCACCGCTCTGGTCTCACCCATTCCCACAATTTCTGCAGCGTCTACAGATCCTGCATGCCATCTGTGAGGGGATTATCAACTGCCTACTGAATAATTGCACTTAAATGTCTATCAAAATCAACATGTCCAAATGGAACTCTTATCTTCCCTTCCAAACTTCCTGTTCTTTTATTGTTTTATGGAACCCAAGTCAGAAATTTGGGAGATTCCATGCTCTTCTACTACCCTAGCTCTAATGGTTCACCAGGTCCTATTGATTCTACCTTTTTACTATTTAGCCAATTGTTCTACAGACTGTGATCTTTCCAACATATCCATCTGAATGGGAAGTTCTCTCTGTAACTTCCCATTTCTCTGATAATAATGGGAACCACCATCCTTCTGAGGCCCTCGTCCCTTCATAGTGTTATCAGTAGAAGTGGGGTTCTTGGGCATACTGCTAGAATAAGTATTTCTTGAGGCCCTCATGGGAGGGTGAGATATGGTAAAAAGCTTTATTTCCATGGAATTACATCCCTGTGTTTCTAAAGTCGCATTTCCTTTAGTCTAGTCACAGAAGGAGTGTAGCTGGGATTTCAGTAAAGCTAGAAGCAGAGTCAGAGTCTAGAGTTCCTGTTCCATGTTGCAACTGGATCCAGTTCAGCACCAGGCTAGTTGCATCCATTAGTCCATTATGTATGGGGCCCACATAGCCATGGGCCACATGGGAGAATGCCATGAGCCAAGGTGAGAGGAATCAACAGAGAGAAGTTCTTTATTCAGGAAATTAAGTATCCCACATCTTCATAGTGGTCACACCCATTCTGGCTAACCCTTTACCCCCAGGTGTGATGGATAGCAAGAACCTTCACCAGTCCCCCCAACTTTACTGGGCATGCATCAATCTTCCCTTTGTTAGATTGCTAGGAAGCTAAGTTGTAGCTTACTGGTGAACCTGTCCAAATGATATGCCTATAACAACTGGCTTTTCACTTTACTCCTTTTTTGTTATTAATAACTAGGTTCATTGCAATGGTATCATTAATTCCTATGGTCCAGTCATACCTAACTGCTTTTCATTTACTCAGAAAGCTCTGATATCTCTAACCTCTGAGTTGTTGCATCTACCATTCCATATACTAGAAACTCTCTCTACCCCTTTTGTCAACTGGCCATCTGCTCCTTCTTCAAGTCTTAAGTTAGACATCATTTTTAGGGAGATTTTTCAGAAAGTCTTCCTGAAGCTCCAACTCTCTTGAAACATGCTCCTGACATATAAGCTCCAAGAATGTTCTGTATCATATTAGCACTTGCACAGTAATTGTGACTGCCTTTGTACTTGCCTGGACTGTCAAGTGAGAAATGCTGAGAAGCAGACACAAGTTTACCTTGTTTGTCTTTGTATTACCTGCACACAACGTGGCACGGTGCTAGCACATAGTAGATAGGTGCTCATAGAAATAGCTAGTGAATATCAAATTAATGAATGATTGAAGGAAGGACCAAATGAATGTGCTTCTCTCCTTTGCCAATGCCCTTTTCATCACATGCCAAGATTCCAGGATGAAATAGGTTCCTAACATAACTCCCAACCCTCCAATCCAATTTATTTTCCACATTTCAGTTCAGATTATAATTTTTAAAAAATTTATTTATTTATTTGAGAGAGAGAAGGAGATAGAAACATCAATTTGTTTTTCCACTTATTTATGCATTCATAATAGGGGATCAAACCCACAACCGTGGCATATCGGATGATGCTCTAACTAACTGAGTATCCAACCAGGCCTCAAATTATCATTTAAAACAAAAATAAGCTAATTATATCATATCTTGGTTTAAATCAATGACCGTGCATTTCTCACAAGATGAAGTACAGGCTTTAGCATGGTTTTAAGGCCCATAATGATTTAGCTCCTACTTACTTCTTCCATCACCACCACTCCTCCAACCAAAAACTAAACTCCAGCCCCACTGACCACTCTCGGTTCTTCCCACAAGTCAGGATCTCTCTTGGTTCTTGGCTTTTGCACATGCTCCTCCTCCCTTTTGCCCAGCTTATCCTCACTTGATCTTAAGGATCAGCTTAGGAATAACAAAGCCTTCAACCAGCCTTCAACCATAGCCCTCAGCAGCCTGTAGGTGTCCACAATATGATGCCACGATTCTTGAGAGCCCAAGAGCAGTCTTTCAATCCAAGCACAGTGACCTGAGTGAGAAAGGTAACAGACAAATAGTGAGGTCATTAACAAAGAGCTATTTTCAAAGTATTTTGAGTATAGTTGTGACCCCTGATTACAATTTTGTGTTACTACCTCACTAATCATATTACATGGTTGTGCGAGAGGTGGATAACAGACATGGGAGCAGGGAGAGCAGCCTTGCAAGACACAAAATAACACTGACCACAAACTGAGGAGAATAACTAACTTCACTTTCTGTACCTTAAGTTTTATCCCACCTTTAAAGTATAACTAGGAGAGCCTATAGATTTTATCGTATTCTTTTATTTATTCCAGTTACCTAAAATTTGGACATAAATTTGTTTTTTTGATAAATAGAATTACATTTTTAAATATTGCCATTTAAAAGAACCAGGACACCTCACACCCATTAGGGTGAACCACTTAAAATACAAACAAACAAACAAAAACAACAGAAAATAACACATAGGCAAGGAGGTTGAAAAATTGGAACCAAAAGAGATGGTGGTTTTTCAAAAATTGTCCAGCCAATGTGGTTCAGTGGCTGAGCATCAACCTATTAAACAAGAGGTCACAGTTCCATTCCTGGTCAGGTCACTTGCCCAGGTTTCGGGCTCAGTCTCCAATAGGGGAGTTACAAGAGGCAGCCAATCAATGATTCTCTCTCATCGTTGATGTTTCTATCTCTTTCTCTCTCCCTTCCTCTCTGAAATTAATAAAAAATATAAAAAGCCTCAAATTTTAAAAAATTTAAACAGAATTACCAGGTGTAAAAGCAATTCCATTGTTGGGTATTGAATTAAAAGCAGAGATTCTAAGAGATATTTTCTGTTCAGAGCAGTATTATTCTCAATAGCTAAAGGGTGGAAAATAACCCAAGTATTCATCCATTAATAAATGGATAAACAAAATGTGGTATATTCAAAAAATTTGAATATAATATTATTTTGCCTTAAAAAGGAAGAAAATGCTGACACATATTACAACATGGATGACCTTGAGGATATTATATTAAGTGAAATAAGCCAGTCACAAAAAGACAAATACTGAATGATTCCACTCATATGTGGTACTTAGAGCAGTCAAATTTATATGGACACAAAGTAGAAATGATGCTTGCAATGGGGCTGGAGGAGGAAGGAATGGGGAATTAGTGTTTAATGGAAACAGTTTCAGTTTGAAGAAATGAAAAAAATTCTGGAGATGGATGGACTGTGAATGTACCTAATGCCACTGAACTGCACACTTAAAATGGTTAAGATGGTTTTATGTCATTGTATTCTTCACAGGAAAAAAAAAAAGAGCCCCTAATTGAGTTGCTTTGTAAAGCAAAAAGCTCTTGTGTAATGTGAGGAGTCTCACCTCTTCCCCCTAACTAATCTGTTCTGGAAACTCAAGTTCATGCATATTGAATTACTTGCTAGTAAAGCAGGCACACTTGAGATATGTTTTGCTGTGGGAGCTACCCATTTGCAGTCACTTCTTCAAGGAGATTCTGTGAGAGGCACTCATTTACAGATATTTGGTGCTTGTCTAAAAATCACATTGAGAGTCGGAACCATTTACTCACCTTCATCACTATGTGTTGACATGTGTGTGATGACCAACCTGCTGCTTAATACTGTCATTCTGTAATTATCCCTATCACAGCAGACTGGTACATGGATCCCAGTCCCCGGCACATCACCAAAGTACAGGGAGAAACTTGAGCTCCTCTCAGCCATCAGTGGGAGTGCCGGTGGATGAGTAATGAATGGACCTGCAACCACAAATGAGGCTCCCTGTGACTCATCCACACACATCTGCTTTATCTCCCTCGTCCCACCCACAGGCCCTCCCTGTCCTTTCCTCCAGAGACGCTGGGGACTTAGATGAAAGTGGGCACACTGTGCCCTGAGTCAGAAAAGCAACTGAATCAGGAGCCCGCCTGGCCCTCACAGAATGGCCCCAATAACACCTCTGCCTGGACCACGTCTTTCATCTGAGCACCTCAAAGTCCTTAAAAGCATTGACTATGAATTCTCATGCAGGCCTGGAGTATGGGGGAAACTAGTTTAAAGTAGGAGAGATTAAGGCACAATGGGAGTCACAGTCGAGCTGAATATCACACAAGAAAATGGTCCAATGGTAACTATTGGACTTCCATGTTATTTTTAAACTCCTCCCACCCGTTTTCCCTGCTACTTTCCAGAACCGAACTCATGGGGAAAGGAAATAACAACTTTGCACAAAATATAATCCACAAATAGCAACTTGGTTCTTTGGGACAGCCAGAGAATTTTTTAGAAATCTTGTGGCTTTTAAAAATCTTTTCCTGCTCTAAATATTTTGCTCAGTGGATAGTGTCAGCCTGCGGATGTAAAGGTCCCAGGTTCGATTCCAGTCAAGGACATGTACCTTGGTTGCGGGCACATCCCCAGTAGGGGTGTGCAGGAGGCAGCTGACTGATGTTTTTCTCTCATCAATGTTTCTAACTCTATCCTTCTCCCTTCCTCTCTGTAAAAAAAATCAATAAAATATATTTTTAAAAAATCTTTTCCTCTAGAACTCCCCCCAGAGTCTCTCTTTTTCTGAAAGCTCTATTTCTTGTCATATCTTGGGCTATAAGACTGCTTCCCAAACATTCATTTGCAGAAATATCACTGGGGGATCTTATTAAAATGAGGGAGTTGATCCAATATGTCTGGGTGGGGCCTGAGACTCTGAATTTCTAATACACTATCAGCTGCTGATGCGGGCCCAAGACCCACACTGAGTGGCAAGTGGCTGGACAGAGAAAGCCACCTATAGACAAGTGACACTTGGAGCCAGCCCATTCCTTCTCTTAGCACAGCTTTCTAGCACCTAATTATTCTGAGTCTTTAATTATTCTGAGTTTAATCATTCTGACTCTTTAGAGTTTAATTTGCAAACCATGCTAATGTTAGCATAACACAGCACTGGAAGGAGGCCCGAAAGTTGTAGTGGTTTTGTTTAAAGATTATGCAAACTAGGGACATGGTACTATCTCTGATGGTACTTCACATAGTTAAAGACATGCTCCTTTAAGGAGTAGTACCAGGTATAATTGTTTGCTAAGCAACATTCCAGCACATAGACTAAAAAGGGAGTAAACTTAATAGGAGGTCACTGGTGAAAAGAAAAACTACTTTCAAATCAACCATCCAATGCATGTCAAGTACATAGTCCAGGAACAGAAGAGGTTTTACTACATACATTTATCAGTCTGACATGACCTTTCACCCCCACCACGTAATTCATGTTCCCCACGATTGTCATAGCAACACTGATAACCAGCAGTGGCTTCTCAACACCCACGGAATGCCAGTCATCCAAGCAATTACATTGTTTTAGTCTTCCAGCCTGTCACCCTATTAGAGGCAGTTGAGCCTCTGGGGCACAATCTATCTATATTAATAAAAGGATAATATGCTAATTAGACTGTATGTCTTCTGAACATTCTTCCTGACATAGCCGGAGTTTTGTCCTGGCCCCTTGCCCAGGCTACCCTACTCCCAGTGGGGACCCCACCCTATTGGGGGTGGGCCATCCTGCAAACTGGTCCCTGCCCCAGTGGCCCCATCCCCCAGCAGGATCCCCCAACCTGATCTGAGATCCTCTTCAGGGCAGGATAGCCGGCCCCCTCCCATGCACTAGCCCTCTATCCTATATAATAAAAATGTAATATACAAATGGACCCTAACAGCAGACCACCTCTTGGTTCCTTTCCCCAGCTGGCAGGCTCTTATTGCCTGATGGCCACCTGCTGTGGGGCTGGGGCTGGTGAGCGGGCGGGAACAGCCGACTTCTGGGTCCCTTCCCCTGGCCATCAAGCACTGATCACTCAATGGCAAATGGGGAATCACTGGTGGGTGGAGCAACTGTGGGCAGCTAGGGAAGATGGCCCTGATCACAGGCCAGACCTAGGGACCATAGCCATGCACAAATTTCATGCTCTAGGCCTCAAGTATATATATAAAAGCCTAATATGCTAAGTGTCTTACTGAGCAGTTGACCGACCAGTTGCTATGGTGTGCATGTGCTGCTGGGGCCTGGCCAATGGGGACTGGACGAATGGGGCCAGACATGCCCTGGAGCCCTCCTTCAGTCCCTCCCCTGATTGTCCCTGATTGGGACTGGGAGAGATGGCCCCCACCTGTGCACAAATTTCATGCACTGAGCCTCTAGTTTCTAAATAAAAAGGTGTGCTGCAAAACCTAAATCCCTTCCAGGCTGGCCTCAAACAAGGGACAGTCACCATGGCAAAATCTTTGCTGGTGCTCCTCTAGCCCACACATAAGGATAGGGACAAAGGGTGTAACTGGTAACATCTACTGCCCACCACCACCACCCAACCCTCACCCCACCCCTTCACCTGGGGAGAAAGGTACAGACAGCACTGACAGTGTGCTCCCAGCAGGGGTGGTGGAGGCAGCTGACTTGTATAAACAGATTTTCATTCCCTTCACAAATTCCTACAACCTAACAACATAAAACTTTACCTTTTTTTTTAATATTGGCAAATATTTCAAATGTATTGAGAATTGCAGATAATACTGCAACTATGTATGTATACTGAGTGGCCAGATTATTATGATCTCTGAACACATAATAATCTGGCCACACAGTCTATATCCTATATAATAAAAGGTTAATGTGCAAATTGCCCCCTCTACCAGGAATTTGACCAGTAAGCAGGCTGGCCAATCACCCATGTCCCCTCCCCTGGCCAAGCTGGCTGGAGCCCACCGATACATGAATTCATACACCAGGCCTCTAATATACACTGAGTGGCCAGGTTATTATGACCACCCATCAGTACTTTGTTGGGCCACCTTTTGCCTTCAATACTGTGGTGATTCTTCTTGGCATTGACTCCACAAGATGTTGAAAGGTGATGCAAGGAATCTGATACCAAGCCTGATGAATCGCACTGTCAGTTCTGTGATATTTGATGGTGTGGAACCAGCTGCCTGATGGCTCTTTTAACTTTGTCTCACAAATGCTCAATTGGATTGAGATCTGGTGATTGTGGGGGCCATCTAAGCAAGGTAAAGTCTCGATCATGTTCTTGGAACCACTCCTGCACAATACGAGCACTGTGGCATGGAGCATTGTCTTGTTGGAAGAAGCCATCAACATAATAGAATGAACTTGATCAGCAACAATTACTTAGGTATGTTGTGCTATTCAGACTTTGTTCCACATTAATTAAAGAATGACCCTAATTATTACTACGTCTCATAAAGGTTTCATATGCTATTGGTCACTTGGTATTCCTTTTCTCAATATTGTCAATTTACATTCTTTTACCCATTTTAAAATAGTCTTGCTTGTCATTTCTTGTTTATTTGTAGAAATTAGTTAAATGCATCTGAATCCTTCTTTGGTTGTATAAGTTGCAGGAAGGCAACCATTCCTGGATTTCTGTGTTCCTGCCCTGTCCAGGCCTTTCAAAGCAACGGACAGTGACATTGCCACAAAGATAGAGAATGCCTCCCTTCTCCCCAGGCCCAGAGCCCTTTGTTTACATTCCAAATGGTTATAAAAGCCCAGAGACCTTGCTTTCCTCTCCACAGAGTGGATTCCTTTACATTGGAGAGCAAAGGTTTCTCCTTCCATCTCCAGAGGGGGCGGGGCCAGTGTGAGGCAGCATCTTTGCATGTTCTGAGATAGTTTTAGAGCTCTTCCCTGTGTCACAAGCCCTGTACCTTCAGGGTACATCTGGCCCTAGCCCTGTTGCCTATTGGTAATTATCAGTAAGACCAATATGTGAACAAATTATTTTTAGGCAGGGTAAAGAAATATATATAGTTTAAAAAAAAACTTACATATATCTTCTCCTAGTCTGTACCTTGCCTTTTCCCTGTTTATGCTGTCTTTTTTTTTTTTGGTAAAATATACATACATAAAATGTACCATTTCAATGATTTTTTTTTTTGTATACAACTCAATGGCTTTAATATATTTACAATGTATGCAACTATCAGTATTATCCATTTCCAGAATTTTTTCATTTTCCCAAACTGAAGCTATACTCATTACATACTAACTCTGTATCCCCCACTCCCCTCAGCCCCTGGCAACCACCATTCTACTTTCTGTCTCTATGAACTTGACTATTGTAGGTACTCAATATTAGTGGAATCATACACTATTTGTCTTTTTTTGACTAGTTTATTTCACTTAGCACAATGTCTTCAAGTTTCATTCACATTATAGTAGCATATGTAAGAAGGTTCTTCCTTTTATTTTAATTGTGGTATAATATATAACATAAAATTTACATCTTAACCATATTTGTTTGTTTGTTTGTTTGTTTGTTTTTTAACACCTATACTTGAGTGGAACTAACTAGATTCACACTGTTATGCTACTATCACCACCATCCATCCGTAGAACCCTTTTCACTTTGCCAAACTTTTCACCATTAACAACAACTCCCACCTGGCTGGGGTGGCTTAATGGTTGAGGGTCATCCTATGGATCAGGAGGTCACAGTTCGATTCCTGGTCAGGGCACATACCCAGGTTGCAGGCTTGATCCCCAGTGTGGGACTTATAGGAGGTAGCAGTCAATGATTCTTTCTCATCATTGATGTTTCTAGCTCTCTCTCCCTCTCCCTTTAAAATAAAAATAAAAATAGAAAATAAACAAAAAAGAAACAACAACTCCCCATTGCCTCTTCCCCCAGCTCATTCCTTTTCAAGGCTGAATAATATTATACCCATTGTTTAACCACTCATTCGTTCATGGACACTTGGGTTGTTTCTACCTTTTGGCCATTGTGAATAATGCTGCTAAGAACATGGGTGTGAAAGTATCTGTTTGAGTCTCTCCTTATTTATGCTGTCTTTTGACAATAAGAATATCAAATTAAATTTTAACATTCACTTTTTCGCCCTTTCCTTTATAATCTGTGTTTTTTACGTTCCATGAAGCATCATTTTAAAATCTGCCATGCTAGCTACAATGGCCTGCCTTGCTTCTGGTTCCCACTGTTCTGTAATCAAAATGCTGATGCTGTTCACCTCCAACAGAGGCTCTAGGTCAACCTGTCCAAATTAGAGCAAACACTAAGTCTGGTTCCACACAAGTCTTATGCCCTGGGTCCTCTCATGGTTCTCCCTGCTAGCACTCCTTGAGTCCAACCCCAGTCTAGCAACTCCTGCCTTAAGTCTGTTTCTTCTTTGCCGAGTCCTGTCTACTCTCATTGGTTCTTCTAATGAGCAGGATCTTGTGCCTGAACTCAATCCCAGGGTCCAGGGCCTTCCTGTGTCTTATGCCTGGACTGCCTGCTTTGCCCAAATTGTCTGATTGCCTGAGTTTTATTCCCTGCTTGCTCCAGAGATCTTTTGTTTTCCTCCTAGGTCAGTGAGGTCTCAGGTGACCAGTGTCTTGGTCACCTGAGGTGCCTATATTCCTCATGTAAACAAACTGATCATTATTCATTCTACCCTTTTTATACCACCTACTATGTGCCAACCACTGCTTGGATGCAGACAAACAAGACCCATGTCCTGGGGAGAATCCAAGATGGCGGCATAGGTAAACACCTACACTGCTGCCTCGCACAACAATTTCAAAACTACAACTAAAAGACAGAACGGACATCATCCAGAACCACAGGAAAGCTGGCTGAGTGGAAGTTCTACAACTAGAAGAAAAGAGAGAGGCTCACAGAGACCCAGAGGAACTGCAAAAAGCTGAGGTACGGAGACGCGCGCATGGAGAGAGCGGGTGCCGAAATACCTGGCTGGTTTTCTCTGGCAGGAGGGAAACAGAGACTCTCAAAGGCATTGAACCCCTTATCTTACAACACTAAACCCCAGATCCAGCCGAAACTCATATGGGGGGAGTTTGGACTGTGAAAAGGGAGAAGTGCACGGAAATTTAGGGGAGTCGCAAAAGATCAAAGGCCTGGTGGCGCGCACGGCAACGCGCACAGGACAGATTGCTGATTGTGCCGCTGGCTTTCGAGAGTGGGCAGGAGACAGACCCTCCCAACTGTACCACTTCTGACTCCACTAAGCCCCTGTTTTGGGCGAAACCCTGGGGACCTACTCTCGTGTGGTCCTGGTGCGCAGGGGAGCCGGAGGGGCAGTGGTCTAGAGGCACTCAGGGCGCTCAGGCACAAGGACCGCTCCAGCGATTACGCAGTCACGTGAGACTCATGGGCCGTGGAGGGCGGGGCCGACTGGAAGGCAAGGCGGTCCCTTAAGCCCTGAGACTCCACCCATCCCAAACTCAACAGAGGCTTCTTCGGTTTTTCAAGTCTGGTATCATAAGGCTGAATCCAACACAGAAGTTCTCCTGGCATAGTGAAAATGCTGAGACAAGGGAAGGCATTACAAACAAAAGAAATGGAGGGAAAAAAACGACTGGATATAGAGCTCAAAACCATGCTTATAATGTTTTT
>JAAGEH010000392.1:18806573-18928705 GCA_011751065.1 Lasiurus cinereus
GAAGGGATCACAAACAAAATAAATGGAGGGGAAAAAACGACTGGATAAAGAGTTCAAAACCACGCTTATAAGGTTTTTCAAGAATATGCTAGAAAAGTTGGATAAAGTTAGTGAGAGCCAAGAGGAGATGAAAAAGGACTAACTAGAGATGCAAAAGATCCAACTAGAGATGGAAAAGTTCCAACTAGAGATGAAAAAGGACCAACTATAAATTAAACATACACTGACTGAAATAAAAAATATTATACAGAGTCCTAACAGCAGACTAGAGGAAGGCAAGAATCAAGTCAAAAACTTGAAATATAGAGAAACAGAAAACACTAAACTGGAAAAGCAGGAAGAGAAAAGAATCCAAAAATGTGAAGATAATGTAAGGAGCCTCTGGGACAGCTTCAAGCGTACCAACATCAGAATTGTGGGGGTGCCAGAAGAAGAGAAAGAGCAAGATACTGAAAACCTACTTAAAGAAATAATGACTGAAAACTTCCCACATCTGGTAACAGAAATAGACTTACAAGTCCAGGAAGCACACAGAACCCCATATAAAAGGAATCCAAAGAGGACCACACTAAGACACATCATAATTAAAATACCAAGAGCAAAAGACAAAGAGAGAATATTAAAAGCAGCAAGAGAAAAACAGTTAGTTACCTACAAGGGAGCACCCATACAAAGTCAGCTGATTTCTCAACAGAAACGTTGCAGGCCAGACAGGAGTGGCAAGAAATATTCAACGTGATGAATAGCAAAAACCTACAACCAAGAATACTCTATCCAGCAAAGCTATCATTCAGAATTGAAGGGCAGATAAAGAGCTTCACACATAAGAAAAAGCTAACGGAGTTCATCAACTCCAAACCAGTATTATATGAAATGCTGAAAGATACTCTTTTAGAAGAAAAAGGTAAAAGCCAAAAAATTATGAACAACAAATACATATCTATCAACAAGTGAATCTAAAAATTAAGTGAATTAAAAATTTGATCAACAGAATAAACTGGTGAATATAATAGAATCAGGAGCACAGAAAGGGAGTGGACTGATAATTCTCAGGGGGAAAGGGGTGAGGGTTGTACAGGGAGAGACTGGACAAAAATCATACACCTATGGATGAGGTCTATGGGAGGGAGGTAAGGGCAGAGGGAAGAATGGGAGCTGGGTGGAGGGGTGCTATGGAGGGGAAAAAAGAGAAACAGATGTAATAATCTGAATAATAAAGATTTAATTTAAAAAATATAAAAAATAAAATAAAATAAAGAAAGAAAGAAAGAAAGAAAGAAAGAAAGAAATAAAATGTTAACAATGTGTTAGGAGAAACCAAGATGGTAGCCTAGGTAAACACCTGAACTACTGCCTCACACAACAACTTCAAAACTATAACTAAAAGAAAAAACGGACATCATCCAGGAAGGCTGGCTGAGTGGAAATTCTACAACTAGAAGGAAAGAGTAAAGCACACTGAGACTCACAGGAGCTACGGAAGTAAGGCAAAGGTACAGACACACATTCACGAAGAGGACTGGTAACTGAGTATGTGGCTGGCTTTTTCAATTGGGAGGGAGATAAAAGCTCCCGACTGCTCTGAACTTCAGTTCTGGACCAGATTCTGGGGATCCAGACTCATATGGGGAGAAACTGGACTGTCTAGCAGCAGGCAGTACTCAAGGGTGTCTTCTCTCAGAGGTGCTTATAGCAATTACCAAGGGACACTGAGACCGAAGGGTCTCTTAGGGCAGAACTAATGGGAAGCCATTGCTGTTTGACCTGCCCTGAGACCCCACTCCAGCCAAGTTGTGTGCAAAGGTTTTTGCATATGAATGGTTTGGTCCTTTGAAATCTAACTTACCTAACTAATTGCAGCTGAATCAGAGAAACCCAAACATCCAAAAGAAGGCCCATTGTCTTACAACTGGGCCTCATCTTGGCACCTCCAAAACCAAAACAAAGATGAGGAATCTGCGGAAATCTCTGTAGCTCCTGCTGGGTGGCCTCAGGCAGAGGCTAGCGTAGCACCTCCTTGGAGATCCAAAAGCCCAGTGTACCCAGGGATAAGAGTAGGACCATTGAGATTAGAACTCCTCAGATCCATAAGGGACACACTCAGAGGACAGACTCAGTGAATACCAAAGCCCCACTAAAGCAAGTTTTGTCTCATAAGGGTGTCTACAGCACAGAAGTTCTCCCAGTATAGACACAGCTGGTCCTCATAGTCAACTGGTCTGGAGGTCAAATCCTCCCAGTGATACCAACAACAATCAAGGCTTAACTACAACAAGACTGTGCACACAGCCCACAAAGGTGCACCAAGAGTGTCCACCTCAGGTAACTAGGGAGGGTGAGCCACTGGACCCTATAGGTAACCAAGCACACAAAGCCACTCTATCAACTCAGGGAAGCAGCCAAAATGCGGAGACAAAGAAACAGTTCACAAATGAAAGAAATGGAGGAAAGCAAAAAACTGGATATAGAGTTCAAAACCGTGGTTATAAGGTTTTTCTAGAAAAGGCCGATCAATTTAGTGAGACCCTCAAGGATATGAAAAAGGAGCAACTAGAAATTAAGCATACACTGACTGAAATAAAAGATTATACCATGATCCAAAAGCAGATTAGAGGATTGCAAGAATCAAGTCAAATATTTGAAATACAAAGAAGGAAAAACACCCAACTGGAAAAGCAAAAAGAAAAAAGAATCTGAACAAATGAAGATAGTGTAAGGAGTCTCTGGGACAACTTCAAGTACACCAACAAACGAATTATGGGGGTTCCAGAAGAAAGAGAGAGTAAGATACTGAAAACCTATTTGAAGAAATAATGACTGAAAACATCCCCCACCTGGTGAAAGAAATAGACTTACAAGTCCAGGAAGCACAGAGAACCCCAAACAAAAGGAATCCAAAGAAGACCACACCAAGATACATCATAATTAAAATGCCAAGAGAAAAAGACAAAGAGAATATTTTTATTACTATTTTATTGTATTTTTTATTCTCATTTTATTTTTTTAAATACATTTTTATTGTTCAGATTATTAATATTGTTCCTCTTTTTCCCCCCATAAGTCCTCTCCACCTGGTTCCCAACCCACCCTCTGCCCTTACCATTGTCCTCATCCATAGGTGTACAATTTTTGTCCAGTCTCTTCCTGCACCCCCCATACCCCTTTTCCCCAAGAATTGTCAGTCCACTCCCTTTCTATGTCCCTGATTCTATTATATTAAGCAGTTTATTCTGTTCATCAGATTTTTAATTCACTTGATTTTTAGATTCACTTGTTGGTAGATATGTATTTGTTGTTCATAATTTTTATCTTTACCTTTTTCTTCTTCTTTCTTTTCTTAAAAAATTCTTTTCAGCATTTCATATAATACTAGTTTGGCAGTGATGAACTCCTTTAGCTTTTTCTTATCTGTGAAGCTCTTTATCTGCCCTTCAATTCTGAATGATAGCTTTCCTGGGTTGAGTAATCTTGGTTGTAATTTCTTATTATTCATCACTGAATATTTTTTGCCACTCCCATCTGGCCTGCACAGTTTCTTTTGAGAAATCAGCTGACAATCATATGGGTGCTCCCTTGTGGGTAATTAACTGTTTTTATCTTGCTGCTTTTAATATTCTCTCTTTGTCTTTTGCTCTTGGCATTTTAATTATAATGTAGCTTGGTGTGGTCCTCTTTGGATTCCTTTTATTTGTGGTTCTGTGCTTTTCCTGGACTTGTAAGCCTATTTTTTTCACCAGGTGGGGGAAGTTTTCAGTCATTGTTTCTTCAAATAGATTTTCAGTATCTTGCTCTCTCTCTTCTTCTGGCACCCCCATAATTCAGATATTGATACGCATAATTTCAGATATTGAAATTGTCCCAGAGGTTCCTAAAAGAAATAAAGGCTCCTTTTTTCTTTTTAGTTTTCTGATTGGGCGTTTTTTACTTCTTTGCATTTCAAATCTTTTACTTACTTCTTGTGATCCTCTAGTCTGCTGTTGGATCTCAGTATAATATTTTTTATTTCAATCAGTGTATGCTTAATTTTTAGTTGGTCCTTTTTCATATCCTCAAGGGTCTCACTAAATTTATCCATCTTTTCTAGGAAATCTTGAAAAACTTAATGACTGTGGTTTTGAACTCTATATCCAGTTGTTTGCTTTTCTCCATTTCTTTCATTTGTGATCTGTTTCTTTGTCTCTGCATTTTGGTTGCTTTCTTGAGTTGATAGAGTGGCTTTGTTTGCTAGGTGTTCCATAGGGTCCAGTGGCTCAGTCTCCCCAATTATTTGAGATGGATACTCTTGGTGCACGTTTGTGGGCTGTATGCACAGTCTCATTGTAATTAAGCCTTGATTGTTGGTGGTATCATTGGGAGAAATTGACCTCCAGACCAGTTGGCTGTGAGGATCAGCTGTGTCTATGCTGGGAGAACTTCTGTTCTGGAGACACCCTTATGAGACAAAACTTGCAAAAGTCTGTGCTCAGCTTGGATGGGGTGGAGTCTCACTGAGGAGCAGACAGCAATGGCTTCCTGTTAGCCCTGCCCTAAGAGGCCTCTTCATCTCAGTGTCCCTTGGTAATCGCTGCAAGCACCTCTGACAGAAAGCTGTCCTCGAGTTTCACCTGCTGTCAGACAGTCCAGTTTCTCCCTGAATGAGTATGGGTCCCCAGAGTCTCACCCAGAACTGGAGTTCAGAGCCATTGAGAGCTTTTGTCTCCCTTCCAATTGAAAAAGCCAGTGCGTGCTCTTTTGCCAGCCCTCTTTGCATGCATGCACCTTGGTACCTCTGCCTTCTGAAGTTCCTCTGAGTCTCAGTGTGCTTTTCTTTTTTCTGAAAGTTCAGTTTCTCCCCAAATGTGTCCGGGTCCCCAGAGTCTTGCTCAGAACTACAGTTCAGAGCCATTGGGAGCTTTTGTCTCCCTCCTGGTTGAGAAAGCCAGCTGCCTACTCAGTTGCCAGCCCTCTCTGCCCACACACCTTGGTGCCTCTGCCTTCTGCAGCTCCTGTGAGTCTCAGTGTGCTTTTCTCTTTCCTTCTAGTTGTAGAATTTCCACTCAGCTAGCCTTCCTGTGGTTCTGGATGATGTCCATTCGGTCTTTTGGTTGTAGTTTTAAAATTGTTGTGCGAAGCAGCAGTTTAGGTGTTTACCTATGCCACCAACTTGTTCTCCAGAGAGTATATGAAAAGCAGCAAGAGAAAATCAGTTAGTTACCTACAAGGGAATACTCATACAATTGTCAGCCTATTTCTCAACAGAAACTATGCAGGCCATATGGGAGTGGCAAGAAATATTCAATGTGATGAGTAGCAAGAACCTACAACCAAGATTACTCTACCCAGCAAAGCTATCATTCAGAATTGAAGGGCAGATAAAGAGCTTCACAGATAAGAAAAAGCTAAAAAAGTTCATCACCACCAAACAGTATTATATGAAATGCTGAAAGGTATTCTTTAAGAAGAGGAAAAAGAAAAAAAATGTAAAGATAAAAATTATGAACAACAAATACATAACTATCAACAAGTGAATCTAAAAATCAACTGATAAAAAAATTTGATGAACAGAATAAACTGGTGAATATAATAGAATCAGAGGCATAGAAAGGGAGTGGACTGACAATTTGTGGGGGGGAAAGGGTGAGGAGGGTGCTGGGAGAGACTGGACAAAAATCGTACACCTATGGATGAGGACAGTGAGGGGGGTGTGGTAAGGGCAGAAGGTGGGGTGGGAACCAGGTGGAGAGGAGCTATGGGCGGGATGGGGAGAGGAACAATTGTAATAATATGAATAATAAAGATTTATTAAAAAAACAACAACAACAATGTGTTGATAAGTATCTAGGAATGGATATACTGGTAGAAGTGTAAACCACTGCCCAAATCCATGAAGGGATACTTGAAACTATCCATCAGAATTACAAATGCACTTTATATATGTATGTATTGGAAAGGAAAGAATCCACCCCCCCTCCACACACACACACATCCCTCTTCAGTTCTTATAGCCGGACTAATAATATATATATATATAAAACCCTCATATGCAAATAGACTGAATGGCAGAATGGTGGAACAACCAAACAACTGGTTGCTATGGCATGCACTGACCACCAGGGGGCACACACAAAACATGGCAGGCGTCAGCAGCAGGCAGCAGAGTGCAGAACATGGTGGGCATCAGCCATGATGGGATGGTGGAGCAGGTGAGCAAGGACACCAGATCAAGGAGGGGCACTGTCATTGGGGCAAGCCTCTGGTGGTTACTGAAAATTCTTTGCTCCTACATGCCACGGTCTTGCTTGGCGCTTGCACCTGCTGATGGTGCTGGCCCTACTGGCACCTGCTAATGACATCAGAGCCACTGTTCATACCTGCTGCTGGCTCCCAGTGCTGGTTCTGATCAATTGGTGCCATCAGTGAGTGCAGTGGCTGCCAGGCCCCAATCACCCCTGTGGCTTCTTCACCTCCCCCTGCTCCTGTTGGACAATCAGGGCAGCAGCCACAGCTCACACCTACTGATGGCCCTGGCTCCACTCGCACCCACTGCTGGCACCAGCCCAATAGCTCCATTCTGTCAGCGGGTGTGAGAGGGGCCAGTGCCATCAGCACAAGGGAGTGGTGGGAGTGGGGCTGCCAGCTGACAGGGGACTAGGGGAAGTGGTAGGAAGGGCCAGGCAGGGGTATGGAGGGTGGCCCACAGCAGCCTTGTAGCCCAGAGTTCCTTTCAAGGTGCACAAATGAGTGCACTGACCCCCTAGTAAAATAATAAAATACAAAACTAGATTAATAATAGAAAAAAAATTTAATATGTGTACATGGGAGAATCCCAAAGTGAGGCTAAACATCAGCTTGCAGATTAAAGGGTTGCAGATTTGATTAGGGGCACATGCTCAGGTTGTGAGCTCAATCCTCAGTAAGGGGCATGCAGGAGGCAGCTAATCAGTGACTTGCTCTCATCATTGATATTTCTATCTCTCCCTCTCCCTTCCTCTTTGAAATCAATAAACATACATTTATGAATAAATAAATAAATAAATAAATAAATAAACAAACAAATAAAATAAGGCTCAAAGATTATCAAACCAAGCACTTTTTTATACTATTTAAGCAATTTCAAAAAATAACTCTCCAGCCAATGTGACTCTGTGGTTGAGCATCTACTCATGAACCAAGAGGTTACTGGTTCCATTCCTGGTCAGGTCTCATATCTGGATTTCAGGCTTGATCCCCAGTAGGGGGCATGCAGAGGCAGCCAATCGATGTTTCTCTGTCATCTCTCTCTCTCTCTCTCTCTCTCTCTCTCTCTCTCTCTCTCTTCTTCTCTCTCTAAAATATATATATATATATCAATTAAAACATTTTTTTAAAAGCACCAATGCATTTGACAAAAAAAAATAGTGCTCTTTAGAAAGGAATCTAAGTAAGGTTTTGGTACCAATTAATGAGGAGTTTAAACAAAGTAGTAAATAAGAAAAGAAACAGTCAGATTTGATTACACAGACTCTTTGGCTGTGAGTTGTTTAACTCTGTGATAAGGGGTGTCTTCCAAGTGCCAGAGGACTCCTTCTATCTGGGAGATTTATTTCCTGCATTCAAGGAGACACCACCCACTGGTCAAGTAACTTTAATTCAAAGTAATCAACATGCCATTGTAGGACATTTTGGGTTGACCTATCTTGGGCCCTGACATATGATAGCATATATGAAGTAAATAATTCATTAAAATTCCAAAGGATTGTAAAGATCCAAATATCCATCAATAATGGCCTAGTTAAATGACATGTGATATTATGCACAAGACAGAAGAATGCAGAGGTCTTTATGTATTGGTGTAGGAAAGATTTCAACCAGATATTTTGTCTAGTGAAATAAGCAAGGCTCAGGGCTATGTGAATGTCTCCATTTGTTTAAAAGGGGGTTGGGGAGGGGGCAAGAATATTTACATATTTTGTTTACACAAAATCTGCGGAAGTCACAAAAACAACTGGTAATATTTCTTACTTTTGGAGAAAGGAAATGGATAATGGGAGATACAGAGGTGTGAGAAAAAGACTTTTACTTTATATCCGTTTATAGCTTTTGAATTTTGAAACATGTGCTAAAATGTTAATTCTGGGGCGAACCAAGATGGCAGCATAGGTAAACACCTACACTGCTGCCTCGCACAACAATTTCAAAACTACAACTAAAAGACAGAACGGACATCATCCAGAACCACAGGAAAGCTGGCTGAGTGGAAGTTCTACAACTAGAAGGAAAGAGAGGGGCTCACAGAGACCCAGAGGAGCTGCAAAAAGCTGAGGTACAGAGATGCACGCCCGTGGAGAGAGCGGGTGCCAGAGTACCTGGCTGGTTTTCTCTGGCAGGAGGGAAACAAAGACTCCCAATGGCATTGAACCCCTTATCCTACGACACTAAACCCCAGGTCCAGCCAAAACTCATACGGGGGGAATTTGGACTGTGAAAAGGGAGAAGGACATGGAAATTTGAGGAAGTTGCAGGAGGGCAGAAGTCGGGCTAAATGCACAGCACTGCGCGCAGAAGAACAACTGCTAAGAGTGCCGCTGGCTTTTACAAGAGGGTAGGAAACAAAGCATCCCAACTGGGTCACTTCTAACTCCACTAAATCCCAGACTTGGGTGAAACCCTGGGGACCCAGATTCATATGGTCCCACAGCTCAGGGGAGTCGGAAAGGCAGCAGTCTAGAGGCACTGCGAGAGAGTGCGCACACACACAGGGACGGTTCCAGTGATTACCCAGTCACGTGAGACTCGGGGACCATGGAGGGTGCGGCTGACTGGAAGGCAAGGCGGTCCCTTAAGCCCTGAGACTCCACCCATCCCAAGCTCAACAGAGAGGCTTTTGCAGTTTTGCAAGTTTGGTATCATAAGGCTGAATCCAACACAGAAGTTCTACCGACATAGTGAAAATGCTGAGACAAGGGCAGAGATCACAAACAAAAGAAATGGAGGAAAACAAATGACTGGATATAGAGTTCAAAACCATGCTAATAAGGTTTTTCAAGAATATCCTAGAAAAGATGGATAAAGTTAGCGAGACCCAAGAGAAGATGAAAAAGAACCAACTAGAGATAGAAAAGGTCCAACTAGAAATTAAACATACACTGACTGAAATAAAAAATATTATACAGAGACCTAACAGCAGACTAGAGGAAGGCAAGAATCAAGTCAAAAATTTGAACTATAAAGAATCAGATAACATTCAACTGGAAAAGCAAGAAGAAAAAAGAATCCAAAAATGTGAAGTTAATGTAAGCAGCCTCTGGGACAGCTTCAAGTGTGCCAACATTAGAATTGTGGGGGTGCCAGAAGAAGAGAGAGAGCAAGATACTGAAAACCTATTTAAAGAAATAATGACTGAAAACTTCCCACATCTGGTGAAAGAAATAGACTTACAAGTCCAGGAAGCACACAGAACCCCATATAAAAGGAATCCAAAGAGGACTACACCAAGACACATCATAATTAAAATACCAAGAGCAAAGGACAAAGAGAGAATATTAAAAGCAGCAAGAGAAAAACAGTTCATTACCTACAAGGGAGCACCCATATGACTGTCAGCTGATTTCTCAACAGAAACAATGCAGGCCTGATGAGAGTGGCAAGAAATATTCAACGTGATGAATAGCAAGAACCTACAACCAAGAATACTCTATCCAGCAAAGCTATCATTCAGAATTGAAGGGCAGATAAAGTGCTTCACAGAGAAGAAAAAGCTAAAGGAGTTCATCAACTCTAAACCAGTATTATATGAAATGCTGAAAGGTACTCTTTTAGAAGAGGAAGAAGAAAAAGATAAAAGATTAAAAAAAATTATGAACAACAAATATATATATCAACAAGTGAATCTAAAATTAAGTGAATTAAAAATTTGATCAACAGAATAAACTGGTGAATATAATAGAATCAGGAGCACAGAAAGGGAGTGGACTGGTAATTCTCAGGGGGAAAGTGGTGAGTGGTGTACAGGGAGAGACTGGACAAAACTCATACACCTATGGATGAGGTCAACGGGAGGAAGGTAAGGGTAGAGGGAGGGGTGGCAGCCAGGGTGGAGGGGAGCTATGGAGGGGACAAAAGAGAAACAAATGTAATCATCTGAATAATAAAGATTTAATTAAAAAATAAAATAAAATGTCAATTCTGGGGACAGGAGTAGAGGGAAAATTTAGATATAAAACAAAATCATTATGCCCAAAGTTGAGAAGTGAATTCATGGAAATGCAAGATTCCTTTCATATTTTTTAAATTGAGATATAAATCAGATGTCAAAATTCATCATTTTAAAGTGTATAATTCAGTGGTTTTCAGTCTGTACAGAAAGTTGTGTAATCATCACCGCTGTCTAATTCTAGAATCTTTCATCACTCAAAGGGAACCCCCATGGATCTTAGTAGTCACTTCCCACTAGTCCCTGGTAACCATTCATTCATCTATCTCTGTGAATTTTTAGGTATTTCTTGTAAATGGGATAATACAATGTAATTTTGTTGCAACTGGCTTTTTTCACTTAGCATAATATTCTCAAGGGTCATCCATGTTGTATCATGTGTCAGAACTTCATTTCTTTTTATGGCTAAAAAAATATTTCCTGGCAGGGATATACCCATTTTGTTTGTCAGTTGATGTCCAGTTGGGTTGTTTCCACTCTTTGGCTATTCTTAACAATGCTGCAGAAATGTAAATTTGGAAGGAGGTTTAAGTTGGGTTGGTGAACACACAATACAATATCCAGATGATACAGTATAGAATTGCACATCTGAAACCTATATAATTTTACTAACCAATGTCACTTGAATAAATTTGATTAATGAAAAAGAAAATTTTAAAAAAAGTCTGGCCAGCATGACTTGGTGGTGGAGAGTCAACCTATGAACCAAGAAGGTCATGGTTTGGAAACCGTTCAAGGCCCAGGCCTGGGTTGCAGGTTCAATCCCCAGTGTAGGGTATACCAGAGGCAGCCAATTAATGATTCTCTCTCATCATTGATGTTTCATCTCTTTCTCCTTCTCCCCCCTCTCTTTCTCTATGAAATCAATAAAAATGTAAATTTTTAAAAAAGAAATAAAAATATTTGACCCAGTAATTCCACTTCTAGGAATATATCCCAAGAAGTCAGAAACAACTATCAGAAAGAATATATGCATCCATATGCTCATAGCAGTGTAATTTACCATAGCTTAGATTTGGAAATAGCCTAACTGCCAATCAGCAGATGAGTGGATTAGAAAACGGTGGTACATCTACACAATGGAATACTACAATGCTGTAAAACAGAAGGAATTCCTACCATTTGCAACAGCATGATGGACCTGGAGAACATTATGCTAAGCAATATAAGCCAATCAGAGAAAAATAAATATTTCATGATCCCACTCATTTGTGGAATATAATGAACAACATAAACTGATGAACAAAAACAGATGCAGACAGAGAAGCATTGCACAGACTTTCAAACCTCAAAGGGAAGGCAGGGGAGGGTGAGCAGCGGGGAGGCTTAGGGAAAAGAGATCAACTTTTATGCATGTAAGTATAACCAATAGACACAGACAATTGGGGGAGGAGGATGAAGGCTGGAGCTGGGGGGCTGGGACAGCCTGGGAGAAGACAATGGAAGAAGGGGAGGAGACATATGTAATACTTTCTTTTCTTTTTTTAATATATTTTATGGATTTTTTTATAAAGAGGAAGTGAGAGGGATAAAGAGTTAGAAACATTGATGAGAGAGAAACATTGATCAGCTGCCTCCTGCACACACCCCATTGCGGTTGTGCCTGCAACCATGGTACATGCCCTTGACCAGCATCGAACCTGGGACCCTTCAGTCCGCAGACTGACACTCTATCCACTGAGCCAAACTGGTTAGAGCAATGTGTAATACTTTCAATAATAAAGAATTAAAAAAAAAGAAATGCAAAATCTTGATGTACATTGATTTCAAGATTTCCTAATACAAGAAATGGGCAGCATATTCTACTGCCACAGAATAGATTATTATCTGTACACATTTTCAAATACATTTAAAACACATTCTGAGCCAACTATGAAAAAGTCAAATTTTCATTTAAGTCAAATTTTTCTTTACCGTCTTGCACATCGCACCCACCTTCCTTGTTTCTTCTCTTCTTTCCCTCTCTTTTCTGTCTTATGTACACTCAGCGACCCCCACCATCTGCATTCCAGTCGCTCCCTCCTCCCTCTACACACCTTATTTCTTTACTGTACTTTTTTATTCCTCCTCTTTTCCAACATATATAATCATCATTGCCAAATCAATTCATCCTGGAAAACATTTAAAAGCGACACACCCGAGCTTTCTTTGAATAGTCATTTTTTGCCATTAGTTCTTTGCCTGCGGGCCAAGGGCTTTGTTGAAACCCATCCTGCCTGCCTTCTCCCACAAGTCTGAAGCTGTGGTATTTTTCAGGCCCAGGTTTATTGAGCCCAGACCCTCTCTGAACAGAGATTGGGATCAGCAGCAAAGGGAGGGCAGGGTTCGGCTCCAGATAAGACATGGAGAAGCAAGCACACACTCCACCCAGAGAAACCGTTTGCCTGGAGTTTCCAGGAAAGTCAGAGTAAACAGGAAGATAAGAGCTCAGATTCTCCCGCTGCTGCCACCTCTGTCCAGCCAGGCTCCAGAGAGAACTCCCTCCAAGTGTGGAGACCAGGTCTTATTTACAAGAGGCATCCTTAGGAGTGAAAGATCAGAGTTTCGTATCAGTGAAACATGTTTGGATTTTTGAATTATAAATGTCATTGCCCTATCAGAGGTGAAAGTGCTCTTAAATGGAATTATAGACATATTTTTAAAATTCTATCTTTGCCTTTATGTTCCCACTCTGGGAATAGCCAGCATCATCAAGTCTCACCCCAAAGATTGCATCAGAGTTAATTGCTCTCTCCTCCTCTTCCTTTGCCCTGCCCCATCATTCTACAGAGTGACACAGGTTGATGCTCCTCCCACATGTCCCTGTCAGTCAGATCCCTGTTCTAACCAGCAGGACAAAGTCCCAATTCTTAGCCTGGTGCTACAATTAGGCCCCATCTCTTTTTGTTCTCCCACACACACCCTCTACTCCAACCAAATAAGTTGACTCACTCTCCTCTAAACACTCAAGTACATTCCAGCCTCAGCTCAGACCACAGTGTCTACTCTGTGTCAGTAAGGTTCCCATTCAACAAATATTTACAAAGTCCCCACTATATGCCAAGAGATGGGACATCGAAGTGACATGGGGATAAGTGAGGGTGACAGATCAGGTGTCAGGCAGTTCTAACCCAGTGTGAGAAAGGGTATGGGACTGCAAAGCAGGGTTTTGGGGGAGAGTAAACCCATGAGGTTAAGGGAACTGGGAAAGGGTGACATGAACCACACTCACTGCATGCTTTCAACAACTGTCAGGTGGGCACAGTTCTCCATTCTAGAAGGCGGGCTGAGAACTAGCAGATAGCAGAGGGTAGGTGCTGCTAGCCACTTGATTACATCTCACTTGGAGGCCCATGTCTCCCACCAGCCTCCATGGATCAGACAGACCTAAGTGATGGCTCCTGACACCAGAAACTTGTGGCTTCTGCATCTCATTTAGCAAGCAATGTCATCGGCCCTTGTTCTTTGCAGTGTTTTTAAATCTGTGTGCAAGTTATATCTTGTCTCCCCACCTGGCTATTCCCTGTGGGCAGGGCACAGTTTCACACATACTTTTTTACACAGAGTAGGCAGACAATAAATATCTGCTGAATGAATAAGTGTATGAATGTATTCATAGCACCTGGCTATCTATTCAAAATCAGCTGTCCACAAAGTAGCTCTAGTAAAGAGCTAGTTGCTCTTTCCTAGTTCACAGGGAGTGTGGAATAGATTCATCTGTGTTTCTTCAGTTGAACACTAAATCTTGCTGGATGAAAAAAAGAAAACTTACAAAATAAAAAAATATTTTACCTTATAGTGGGGTCTCAAAACTCATTAAACTCTCCTTTAAACTCATTTAAACTCACAACACAAAAAGTGAAGAGCATAAAATAAAGGGGGAGGGGGCAGAGACTTACTTTTCCTGTTTAAATATTTTTGCAATGTCTAGAGTGATTGCTGCTCCCTGGGTGTATGCTGCCAATTCAGAAGAAATGTACAAAGTGATGCACAGCTCAGAGCCGCCTTCTTCCTGAAGCGTGTATGGCCAGGCTTCTCCAAAGCCAGGACTCTCCGCAGGAGCTTCACACTCAGCAATTAAGGCTGTGGGAGCTACACCCAGACTCCAAGCCCCAAGCTTTGTCTCTGGGAGAAAATACTGCTGAGCACTGACGAAATCTACAAGGAGATTAAAAATAATGATGAGATCCACAATTTTGCTCTCCTTGCCTTCCCCTCTGGGCATTTGGCTGCCTGCTCCCAGGATGCCTTGTGCACAGTGGGTGGTGGCCTTCCAGGGAGAAATGAGCATGTTTGACGACACCCTTCTTTAAGGCTGCCCTCTCTTGCAGGAACATCATGTCCTCCTTGCCAGTTTTCCTATCTCCTCCATCTTATCCCACCTACACATTCTGTCCTACCTGTCTACAAGGTTGACTCTTCACACTCAGTCCAGGTAACTTACTTATTCCTGTGGTGTCATATACCCACCCCGCCCCCAAGTGGCAACCCCCAAATCTTACATCCATTTACACATTTGCCTGCTGAGAGGGAAAACTCATTATGCCCCAAAGTATCTCATTCTTTCTCCCCAAACCTGATCCTCTCTCACAGTCCAAGACTGCCGGCTCCCAACTGCTCACCTGCCTGCCTTCCTGATTGCCCCTAACCACTTCTGCCTGCCAGCCTGATCACCCCCTAACCACTCCCGTGCCAGCCTGATTGATGCTTAACTGCTCCCCTGCCAGCCTGTTTGCCCCTAACTACCCTCCTCTTTGGGTCTGGTCACTTCCAACTGCTCTCCCCTGCAGGCCTGGTCACCCCTAACTACCCTCTCCTGCAGGCCTGATCCCTCCCAACTTTCCTCCCCTGCTGGCCATCTTGTGTTGGCCATCTTGTGGCCACATGGGGGCAGGATCTTTGACCACATGGGGGCAGCCATCTTGTGTTGGAGTGACAGTCAGTTTGCAAATTACTCTTTTATTATATAGGATGAGAGGCCTGGTGATTGGGTGGGGGCTGGCTGGTTTTCCTTGAAGTGTGTCCTGGATCAGGGTGGGGCAGCCTGATGGAGGGGCCTTGGTGGTTTGCAGGCCAGCCACACACTCCGGCAACCCAAGCATAGGCCAGTGCCAGCTCCAGCTCCATGACAGCCACCATCTTAGTTGGGTTAATTTGCATACTCATCTGATTGGTTGGTGGATGTAACAGAGTGATGGTCAATTTGCATGTTTCTCTTTTATTAGTGTAGATTATTAAAATAATTATGTTATGTTAATCAGGAACTTGGTTAGTTTAAGTAAATAAATTAATACTGTTTAATAATAATAAGATATAATAATATAATATATTTGACTACCTTCTCAGAGTTTAAATTTTAAGATTTGCTTTCTCTCCTCATGAATGAAATTTTATACTTAAGATATATGGGAAGCTCTGTCAAATAAGGAAATGATAATTATGTTCTATTTATATATGCATATTAAATAGATTTGAATATGCTTTCATTTATAATTAATTGTTATAAGCTATAATATTGTGAAATATTGTGTTTTACAGAAAGAAAAAAATTTCATATCATTTACATTACTCTATACAGTATCTGAATTTATAGAAATACTAGAAGAAAAATCAGAAGAAACAACTTTATTATACAGCTGAATAAATAGGAAATAATTATTTAGTTTTTGTAACTTTTGTTGAAGGTATTGTTAATTCTTAAATTTTTTGTTTTTCAGATATAAGGAAACATTTTTAAAGCAATTTGGTAAAGTACATATTTCTGTAAAACACAATAAAAACTAACAATAGGCCAATTATAGCAGCCATGTCTTTGCCACTTTTTGCAGGACTTGATCCATACAGCATTCCACGGGAATCCCTTACAATCCACAGGGGCAGGCCATTGTTGGGCATGCCCAGTCAACATTAAAGAGCATACTAATAAAACAAAAAGGGAATATGGGACGCAAGGACCCAATGAATTTTAACATGGGGCAGAGGATACATGAGTGCTTCTATCCCCTCAGGGCTACTGTGGATTCCAGCTAGTCAGATCAAACCCTATCATGGCATGGCACGGTGATTGCCAGAACTCCTCTGACCACAATAGTATAACTTTTACTAATAATATTACTGACAATAGCCTGATTTGTGCCACTCACTGCTATATCTTTGTTATGGGCCCTAACCTACTTATTTTGCATCCTATATTACTTACCACCCAGAATATTACTTCATTGAACATCAGCACTATTATGGTACTTAGAACACAAGCAGAAATCCTGATACGTACCTGTTAATCTCACCAGAAAATGGCAAAGCTTTGAAACTCTTAGAAAGAGCATTGAGCCAATTAAGGCCCAAAAGATTTTTGGGAATGCTCATTGCAGCCAGTGTGTCGGCTATTGTTATTCTTACTACCGCTAACATCACCTTGGGGGCCCTTTCTGAGTCTGTGCAGATTGCCACATTTGTAGACATTATGGCCTATAATGTAACTAGAGAATTCACTGTACAACAGTACAAAAATTTAAAAAATATTAGCTAGACTACAGGCAATAGAAGCAGCCATTGAATATTTGAGGGAAAGACAGGATGCCATAGCATACAAGCAAGTGCTTAATTGTGATCGGGAACATAAGCAGCGGGGGAATTTTATTACCCCTTTAAAATGGAACAGTAGTCACCATCAGTGGATTAATATTCAAAAGCATCTATGAGGAGTCTTTCATGATAACCTTACTGAAGAAATAAACATGTTGCAAAGGCAAATTAGAGAGTCCTTACTTGCTATCAATAAACATGAAAAGCAGACTATTGATTGGAATACGGTAAAGGAGCATTTGGAGTAGATAGACTGCACCACATGGTTTCCTAAAATCAACTGGTACCTGATCGGACTAACCATTGCTGTCATTGGTAATTCTCTTTGTTTTTCTTATAGTCTACAAAATCAGAACTCCAGCAGTGAACATGCTTCTTGGACCCCGACCTTCCAAAGCGGAAAGTTTGCCCTCCAAAGCGGAAAGTTCTTGCCCTCTGTGTTCTGCAGCCAGCAAAACAAAAAGCGGGGAGATGTGGGAAGCACGAGACTTGGTTGGAAAGTCTGTAAGGAGGATTCTCCAAAAGTCAGGGCCTCTTTAGGGGGACCTTTCCATAGGCGGCAGCCCCTGCCTTGACTTTTCCAAACAAGTCCAAGCCCCCCGAGGGTTTTGCTGGAATCTCTGTTTAGTCTTTAAACCAGACCTTGCAGAAGCATGTACTTTCTCAAGGATTCTTATCCTGCTGATTGTATCTAGAGGTTAATTTTAGTTCAAGCTGTTGTTACAACAAAAGCCTAAGGAGGCAGGCAATTGAGGCTGTTTTGGTTCCTAAAGCCAAACAGCGCTTAGCCTTCTCTTTCACAGAAACGTGTCAGAGTAATCTATTCATCCCTCGCTCAGGGTCTGCTGGTCAGTCCCGGCACCACCTCCCCATTCTGACTACATGTCTTAGCTCAGCCTCACTGTCTCTCTCACTAGCCTACAAAATGGCTTCTCTGTCTCCAATCTCTCTCTCAGTCCAACTTCCAGGTTCTGGCCAAAAGGAATATTTCTAAAATGCCTATCTGATTATGTTCTCTCCCTGTTTAAATTCTCTCACTGGACTCCTAATGCCTGAAGCAGTGTTTTCTAAACCTCATTATAGACCTGGGAGCTTTTAAAAACTAGAGATTCAGAGGACCCAAGAAGGGCTAAGTCAGGATCTGCCTTGGACCTGATTTTGAAAATCTCTTACCCAAAGAATCAATTTCAAATTCCTTAGAAGTACTTTGGCCCCAACACTCCTCAGCCATCTTCAATGATTTCATTTTCCGCAGGTACACTCATTCTCTGCCCTGCTATTCTGCTGTCCAGATGTCCTCTCCAACTAAAGGTTTCCTTGTGGCTCCTGGCAAAATCAATTCCAGCCCCCTCTGGGCCTCCTCCTTGTAGTAAAAATAATAATAATAATAATAATAACAACAACAACAACAACAACAACAACAACCTGACTAGGACTGGGTGAAGGGATTAAGAGAAGTACAAACTGGCAGTTTTGAAATAATCGTGGAGATTTACAGTACAGTATTAGGGAATATAGTCAATAATATTGTAATAACTACACATGCTATCAGGTGGATACTGCACTTATGAGGGGGGATCACTTTGTAAGTTATGAAAATGTCTAATCAGTATGTTGTACATCTCAAACTAATATAATATTGTATGGTAACTAATTTTTTTAAATACAGAGAAAGAAAAAATCTACTCTATCATAATATCTATACAATATTGTACCTAGATTCCTTTTTGTTTTTTTAAGTTATTGCTCCCTCCAACTAGACTATAGACTAATTCCCTGAGGGAAGTCTTAAATAGCTTTGTATTCCCCAACTTCCAGCACAGGACTGGTATATAGTTGGTTCTTAATAAATGTGTATTAAATGCAACATTGGATAAAGATGAATATGAGGAAACACATGATTTCCACATGCTAAAGAGAAAGAAACAGCAGGCCCAAGGTGGGGTCACTTGCCCCCAGGACAGCAAACCCAGACTTAATTGCAGTTTCAGCCCCTCCCAAGAGTGGAATTTTAAACTAGAACATCCAGATCTATGCTAGTGAGGTAATCTGCTGGATAGGGCCTGTTTGAGGACAGGCAGGCTTGCCTGAAACGACCCTTTCTTTTGCTAATAGTTTTCTTGTCCCACCCATTTTCCTGTAAGAACCTCTATTTTGCACAAATCCTCAGAGGATCTACTTACTAAGTGGAATTGTGTCAGATTCTGGAATCAGTCAATAATACCAATTAGATCTTCAAATTAACTTGATTGAATTTTGTTTTTTAACACACATATGAAATTTTATGGAAGTGGAATAAAATGAAGAGCTACCATTTTTACAATTTTTAAAGTTTAAAAATAACTAAAGTTCCAGAATCCATTTTCTACATGAAACCTAAAAATCGCCTCATCGTCACTATAGCTTTTTCCCCCAGCATCCTCAGCTAAAACCACTAAGCAGTAGTGTACTAAGGGGAAGTGTTAGCCTAAATAGCTACATATTAATAAAGAAAGGGAGTGAAGGGGATCAGCATCAAGCCTAATAAACTAGGGAACTGAAGAAGACAGTAAGCCTGCTTCATACATTCCCCAAGGGACTGCTACCCTCAGCCCTCAGGAGCTAATGCACTAAGTCCAAGCAGAACCAGGCAGGAAGGACTTTGCTGGCCATTAGTAAAGATTACCAGGGAAAGACAGAACAGCAAGAGAAATTCCTCCTCTGGGGATGTCCAGTAGAAGTCAAGATGGACAGGGAAAGGTAATCACATGTGCAGTTGGAACAAAGGTAGCGTCCATAAGGGGTGGAACCTAGCCTGAGAAAAGTATTGGATTGGATATGGGACACAGAACCCAGAAGATCTAAGAAATGGACTAGTTAGGGGGAGGACCTATCAGAAGTCCAGGAAAGATTGGGAAGTTGAAGAGTTAATTTTAAAAGGCGGCTGGTCCTTTCCAAGCCCAAAGTAATATAAAGAGGCTAACAAAAGCAACCTCTCTTTCTCTCTCTCTCCCATCCTTTTCCCTCTATCCCTCCTCCTCCTCCTTTTCCCTCTCTCATGCATTTGTACCTGCGTTCATGTGCTTGAGCCTCTCTTTTTGAAGCAGCTATGCAGTCCTAGCAGCCAGCAGCCACATGGACTCTAAGCAAGCCTGGTTACAGTAACCCACCACTCGCCAGAGCACAGCCAGGAACAGAGACTAGGCTAGCCCGACAGGGATAAAAGCTGAACTGGACTAAACTTAAGTATGGACTTAACCAATGGCAATGAACTTCTGGACACTGGCTCTGTTCTGGGGCCTAATGAAGACAAGGCTGGACTTTTCTCACAGTGGGACAGATAGAGATGAGACACAGGGAAACTGGAGGCAGCCTTCTATTTCTATCTCAATGAATCTTGTCACAACACCACATCCATGCATGCCTGGAAATGCTTTTCTTGTGCCTTTGTGAAAGAACCCCATTTTTATCAGCAATTGAGTCATTAGCTCAAGTACAGCCAATAAAGGGTGGCTTTGGTTATGACAATTTAAAAGAAGATAATAGGCCCCAATTTAAACTATTTTTATTAACGTGTGCTGGCAATTCTTAACAAAATCAGTGATAAAATTCTACTGGTTTCCCTACTTCCAACTAACCTTGTCCTATTATGATTCTTCTAAGTGAAGCTATGTAGCTATGTATGTGTGAGTGTGTGTGTGTGTGTGTGTGTGTGTGTGTGTGTGTGTTTTCTTGATTTTAGAGAGGAAGGGTGAGAAAGATAGAAAGATCAATGATGAAAAGGAATCATTGATTGTCTCCTGAATGCCCCCTACTGGGGAATGAGCCCACAACCCTGGACAAGTCCCCTGACCGGGAATCAAACCATGACCATTTGGTTCACAGGTTGATGTTCAACCACTGAGCTACACCAGTTGGGCTATGTATGATCTTTAAAGCTTTATCTATGAGAGAGAGAGAGAGAGAGAGAGAGAGAGAGAGAGAGAGAGAGAGAGACCAGAAGAAGCTCTTGGTCAATGATACAAAACTACCTTCTCCTTTATCTTCCTTGGCCTGCTTGAAAGATTCTTAAAATAGAGCATATGAAAGAACTAAGCATTTACCTAAATATAATATTTTAATTTCCTTTTTCTCTTAGGGGCTGATATCAATGAAATAAAAGATTGCCAGGCTGTTTCAACTGTGTTTGTAGCCTTACCTACAATGAACATCTGTATTAGAATATTTGATTCAGTTCTAGGGTGAAGATATGTGATAAGCACACACCTAATTTCACTCCCTTTTGAAATGTTAAAATGAAAATGAACAAAACCTACACAGGGCAGGGAGAATGAGAGAGAAAATAAATACAACTTTGGAAGCTGGAAAACAGATGGACCAGTGATAATGATTTTGCCTACCTGAAAAAGCTGTGTGCTAACAAATGGGGAAAACTGAGAACAACTTGATTCACACCCCAGAATCCTTAAAAGACTCAAAAAAGAAATGAACAAACAAAACAAAACAAAACAAAAAACAGCTAAATGAGGAGTGACCTTTATTCTAGGGCGACTAGGGTAAAAGCTGTTTGAGAAGCAGTAAATCCATAGATCTCCTCCTTCCCTCCACTACTGCCCCTCCCTCACTGAAGAAGTTGAGAGAGCTAGTCTTTGGGAGGGGAAAGGAGTTCTCTAGACGGGGGAATACGTGGCACAATAAGGGATGAAGAGGTTCTACTGAAAGGAGAGGATGGTGTAAATGTGTACACACTAAGGAATGAAGCAGTTAAAGCTTCCCTTGCACTAGGCTCCCAGATGCTGGAGCCAGACATCCACTATCCTGTGTATGTGTTTGTGCATGTGTGTGCCTATGTGCGTACATCTGTGTGCAGGGGGGCAGAGGAGGCACAGACATCTAAACTGACCAACTCAAAAGAAAGACCTAAAGATTTGGACTTAGCAATTCCCATCAAAGGACCCATCTAAATCACCCTAAAATTTTGCCCTCAGTCAACAAACCCTATTCGTGTTCTCAGAGGTTCCAATCAGGGGGCTTAGTAGTAATTCCTAATTTGGAGCAGACCAGCAAAGGGTAACAGAGATTTGAGAAAAGCCTCTAACAAGCAGGGAACAACACACACACACACACACACACACACACACACACACACACACAAAGGAGGAAAGCAACTTGGAGGAAATGGGCCACTGCGGGGAGAAGGGGAGAAGATAACTTTCAGGACCCCCTCCAGTATTAGGAAGGGGAACTGTCCAACCTCCAGCCAGGACCTCAAAACTGGGTCAAGACAGAATGGAAGGAAGGAATGAAGGAAGGAAGGAAGGAAGGAAGGAAGGAAGGAAGGAAGGAAGGAAGGAAGGAAGGAAGGAAGGAAGAGAGAGAGGGAGGGAGGGAAGGAAGGAGGGAGGGAGAGAGGGAGGGAGGGGGGAGGGAGGGAGGGAGGGAGGGAAAGGGAAAGAAAAGAAGAAAGAAAAAAAAGAAAGAAAGAAAGAAGAGGAAGAGAAAGAGAAAAAAAGATCACTACGTTACAGAGATTCAGAGAAAAGAGTATATTAAAGAAAGAGTGGGAAAATATCTAAAAGTTGCATTCAGATAATAAAAGAGGAACTATTAGAAATTAAAACTATCAGAAATGAAAAGTTCAAGGAAGGATTGAAAATCTCCCAGAGCAAAATGCACAAATGAAAATGAGTCAGGGAACTGGCAACCCAACATAGGAGAGAGGTGAAGTGAACCCCAAAAGGTAGTGCAGGGAGATCCCGGGATGACAGCCATATACCTGCACAGGGCAACCAGCTCAGAGAGCTTTCATGAAGTTAACATTGACAGGATACTTGATAAAAATGATCATTTTGAGAAGGGATCTAGACAATTAGCAGAGAGTTTGGGATTTAATTAGTTATAGTCATACAGAAAAGTAAGCAATGTTTTAGTCTAGATAAGAGTTACAGACAAGGCATATTTGACAAAAGCACAGAAATTATTTTCTCCAGAAACTAAATACTAACCGGAACAACAAAATTCTCCATTTCTAGAATCCTGTTGGGCTGAACTGGATTGCCTGCAAACCTGGAGGCATTTGCTCAAGTTTGAACTGAGCACTGAGTCCAGAGCCCTTGCCTCCAGGTGGCTGTCCAGTTCAGTAGAGGAATACTTTCAGAGGGTGTGGTCATGTGATTTATAATAAGAAATACGTATTTGGTCTTTTCTGGCTTACAGCGTCCCAAACCCTTGGTATTCCCTAGGTGTTAAGAGTGATAAAGGTGTCTTTTGTTATGTGAACAGGGTCATTTTGGGAAACATGTAAAGATGGAGGCTGTTTGTTCAGAGAACTAGCACGTGATTGGCTTATGAATATTATGTTTTAGTAATATTTACTAACTCCCTTAGCAGGTTACTAATAAGCAGCCTTCACCATATTCAACAATGAAAATTGCTAGAATCGGGCATCATTCATTTACCCATGAAATTCAAAGCAGGGACTCAGGCTTTTGGATCAGAAAGATGTTTGACAGCGATTTGAGACTCATTTGTGCAGTAGAAAGAAAACGGATGTGGGATCCTGAATCCAAATTCTGATACTGTGTCTTGTCAGTGGTAGGACTTTGGGAAAGCTATGTAACTGCTGAGGCTGACTAGTCTCTCATTCAAAAGTGTTCACAGAAAGGCATTGCATTGATGCCAGGGATACAAGGACAAGAAAGGCTCTTACATATTTTACAGTGTATTTGAGAAGAGAGTCATTTGAACTATTTATTCAATTATTAAGATATCAATGGCCGGTGCATGAAATTCATACATGGGGGGAGGGGAAGAGGTGTTCCTCGGCCCAGCCTGCACCCTCTCCAATCTGGGACCCCTCAAAGGATGTCCTACTGTTGTTTTACAGGAATTGAGCCTAAACGGGTAGTTGGACATCCCTCTCACAATCCGGGACTGCTGGCTCCAGCCACTCACCTGCCTGCCTACCTGCCTGATTGCCCCTAACCACTTTACCTGCCGGCCTGCTCACCCCAACTGGCCTCCCTGCTGGTCTACTTACCCACAATGGCCCCTGCTGTCCCATCCTGGCCTGATCATCCCTCCCACCCCCCACCCCGGTGACCCAAGGTCCCAGCCCCTCTTTTTTTTTTTTCTTTTTTCTTTTTTTTCAGCGCCTCCTTGAGTGGAGGCCAGGGCCAGTTGGAAGCAAGTATCTAGGATTTATTTATCTTCTATAATAGAAACTTTTCAGCCTTGAGTGGAGGCCAGGACCAGCCAGGGTGGGCAGGAAGCTTGGCTTCCTCCATTGCCAGGGCAACCTAAGCCTCCTGCTTGTTCCACTCTGTGGCCAGCCACCATCTTGGTTAGGTTAATTTGCATACTCACTCCTGATTGGCTGGTGGCGTGGCTTGTGGATTGATGGTTAATTTGCATGTTTCTCTTTTTTTAGTGTAGATGTTTTTTTATTGATTTTATTAGAGAGAGAAAGGGAAAAGGAGAGTGAGATAGAAGCATCAATGATGAAAGAGAATAATTTATCAGCTGCCTCTTGCACACACCCTACTGGGGATCGAGCCTACAACCCAGGCATGTGTCTTGAGCTCCAGGAATTGAACAGTGACCTCCTGGTTCATAGGTGAGCACTCAACCACTGAGCATCACTGAAGGGCAGTGTTGTTAATTTATTCAATTGCATCAGTGAATATAAAATATCTAACCTACAGAAATAATAAGTGAAAAGGCAACTGATAGAATGGAAGAAAACATTTGCAAATGATGTAAATGATAAGGGGTTCATATCAAAATATATAAGAAATGTCTACAACTCAAAACAAACAAATGAAAAAAACCCAAAACAAATAAATGGGCACACTTGATTTAAAAATGGGCAGACTTGAATAGACAATTTTTCAAAGAAGACATACAAATGTCTAACAAACATATAAAAAGGTGTTCAACACAAATCAAACCCACAATGAGGTAACCCCTTACACTAATTAGGATGGCTACTATCAAAATAACAGAAAATATAAAGTGTTGGTGAGATGCAGAGAAATTGGAATACATCTGTATTGTCAGTGGAAATGAAAAAAAATGAGATTTCATATAGAGATTGCTAAAAAAATGAAAAATAGAATTATATTATTACATATCATATAATTACATAAAATTACATGTAATTATTGATAAAAGTATATGATCCAGCAATCCCACTTCTGGGTATACATCCAAGAGAATTGAAAGCAGCATCTCAAAGAGATATTTGTACATCCATATTCATAGAATTACTATCCATAGTAACCAAAAGGTGAAAGCAATGGGCGAAGAAAATGTGGCATATACTTACAATGGAGTGTTAGACAGCCTTTTAAAAGGAAATCATGCCCTAACCGGTTTGGCTCAGTGGATAAAGTGTTGGTCTGCAGACTCAGGATCCCAGATTTGATTCCAGTCAAGGGCATGTACCTTGGTTGCGGGCACATCACCAGTAGGGTGTGTGCAGGAGGCAGCTGATAAATGTTTCTCTCTCATCAATGTTTCTAACTCTCTATTCCTCTCCCTTCCTCTCTGTAAAAATCAATAAAATATATATTTTTTAAAAAGAAATCATGTCACCTGCTACAACATGGATAAACACTGAGGACATTATGCTAAATGAAAGAAGCCAGTTACAAAATGGTAACTACTATATGATGGTAACTACTATATTTTACTGATAGAAAGTATCTAAGGTACAGTATGGTACCTTGAGATACGAGTGTCCTAACATACGAGATTTTTGAGATACGAGCCGTTTTTTGCTTTGAAATATGAGCAACATTTGAGATACGAGTAATTGCACGGATCAGCCGGCTGCACACGACCCACCAGTTAACCACGACTCGAGCGTCTCATAGTTTCCCACGCCTCAGTCAGTGTGCTTGTTTACCTCGTTGTCGAAGCATCTTTTGTGAATTTACATACTTTATCACATTTCTTTTTATAACCATGGGTCTGAAGAAAGCGAGTGGAAAGGTCAGTGCTCAGAAGAGGATGATGTCTATTGAATGAAAGCGTGAAATCATAGAAAAATATGAGCAAGGTGTGCGAGTGGCTGACTTGGCGAGGCAGTACAGGCATAGTACTTCAACAATATGCACTGTGCTTAAACAGAAGGAGTCGATAAAGGGTATAATGCCAGCTAAGGGCGTTACAATAATTTCTAAGCTCTGTAGCTCTCTCCATGAAAAGATGGAGAATCTACTGATGGTGTGGGTGACAGAGAAGGAGCTTAAAGGAGATACATTAACACAGGGCATCATATGCGAGAAGGCGCGAGCGATTTACGGTGATTTGCTGGAGCAGACCCCGCACACTTCCACGGACGAAGCATTGAAAGACTCATTTAAAGCCAGTAGAGGCTGGTTTGATAACTTCAGGAAAAGGTCCAGCATTCACTCCATCGTCAGGCATGGTGAGGCAGCAAGTTTGGATGTGAAGACAGCTGAGGATTACCTCAAAACTTTTTCCAAACTGATAGAAGCCAAAGGATATATCCCCCAGCAAGTCTTCACCTGTGAGGAGACAGGGCTTTTCTGGAAGAAGATGCCAAATAGGACTTATATAACAGCAGAGGAGAAGGCGATGCCAGGCCACAAACCCATGAAGAATAGGCTAACTCTCGCACTGTGTGCCAATGCGAGTGGCAACTGCAAGATCAAGCCTCTGCTCATATACCATTCGGAAAACCCCAGAGTCTTTAAGTCACATAAGATTTTAAAAGATAAACTGCAAGTTATGTGGAGGGCAAACCCGAAGGCATGGGTCAACAGGCAGTTCTTTGTGGAGTGGGTAAACCTGGTTTTCGGCCCTTCTGTTAAGAAATATCTACAGGAAAACAACCTAACCATGCAAGCCCTCCTCATCCTCGACAATGCTCCTGCTCACCCACCGAACCTCAAAGATGAACTCCTCGAAGAGTTCAAGTTTATAAAGGTTGTCTACCTACCTCCCAACACCACTCCTATCCTGCAGCCCATGGATCAGGAGGTGATTTCTAATTTTAAAAAGCTGTACATCAAGCACCTGTTCCGGCACTGCTTTGAGGTGACTGAGAACACAAACCTCACCCTTCGAGAGTTCTGGAAGAACCACTTTAACATCGTGATATGCCTCAGAATTATTGATCAGGCCTGGCTGGGTGTTACAACGAGGACTTTGACCTCTTCATGGAAGAAGGTGTGGCCTGAGGACCTTCGAAGGATTCGAACCCGAGGTGCCAGTGGAGGAGAAGATAGTGTCTCTGGGAAAATCCATGGGCCTGGAGGTGGATGAGAGAGACGTGAATGAGCTCATCGAGGAGCACTCTCTGAAACTCACCACGGAGGAGTTATAAGAGTTGCAGTCTCAGCAGCATACAGAGGTTCTCCAAGAAATTGGTTTTGAGGAGGAGCCAGAGGTGGAGGAGATCTCTACAAGTGAGATAAAGGAGATCTTAGGAATGTGGGAGAGGGTGTCACACTTCGTGGAAAAGAAACACCCCGAAAAAGTTGCTACTGGTCGTGCATCGGAGCTGTTCAATGAAACTTGCCTCGCCCATTTCAGAAACATTCTGAAAGGGAGGAAGAGGCAAACCTCGTTGGACACGTTTTTTTTTGAAATCGGCCAATAATGCAAAGACCAGTAGCAATTAAGTTCAGTGAAGATTAGTTAAGTTACATTCAGTTTAGGGATAAAGTGTAGCATTAAGAGTGTAACAAATAGGGGAATACACTTGATAAAACCAGTTTATTCCTTTACATTCTCTTTTATTATGTTTTTATATAATATTTGTCATTTATAAACACATTTTTCTTATTCAAAAACATGTAACAAGAACAACTGGGGTGGCATTTTGGGGGCTGGAACGGATTAACGGCATTTCAATGGGGAAAATTGCTTTGAGATACGAGCAACTTGATATACGAGCAAGGTTACTGAACTAATTAAGCTCGTATCTTGAGGTACCACTGTAGTCAAAATCATAGTAACAGAAAAATGAAAGGGGCTGAAGAAAGAAGGGGAAATTAGTGTTCAGTGGGTAGAGTTTTAGTTTTGCAAGATGAAAACTTATAGAGATCTGTTCCACAACAATGCAAAGATACTTAATATTACTGAACTGTACAATTAAAGATGGTTAAGATAGCAAATTTCGTATGATGTTGTTTTTACCTCAGTAAAAAACCTCCACAGAATTCTTGTGAGAATGAAGAAAGCAAGTTAGAAAACCTGCCTGGCAAAATTCTTCACAAGTAATATCATTGCACAGTGGACCAGCTCCTTATCATCTCCAAGCAGCAGTGTTTCTCTATTATCCTTACCATCAACCTGTCTGCCTCCCAATCTATTCTACACACCACCACTGCAATGCCAATGTCACTCCCATTACACGACCTGTCATTACTGCCTGTGTGAGCTCTGCAGGGCATAGAACCTCTCTGGTGCTCAGCTACCTCATTGCAGGGGCTCCTGAGGATTCGGTGAGATAATGCGTGGAAAGAGTCTGGAATCCTCGAGGACTGAGGACTGATGGTGGAAATGCAAATGAAATAGCCAGATGGGAAATGGTATGGAGGCAAACAGTAAGTGCTCACCAATTGTCATGTCCATTGCACTCATGGTTTTGCTGATGAAACCCGAGCTTCTCCTGGAGAAGGCCTGCTGTGAACAGTCCCATCTTACTTCAGGTAATTAGGCAAGCACACACAGTTGGTTGCCTACTCAATGCCATTTCCTCTTCCTCCTCTCCCCCCTGAGGGAACCCAAAGTTTGTTCAAGTACATGTGCACCTCCAGGTGGTGACCATGTTGCAGAGAAAGTGGCCCCTTCATCCCACGGGGTTTAATCCTTGCCCTTTCCGGGCCAGTGGCTTCAGTGCAGTGTGGTTCACATGTGATCTGAAGGGAGACTTCTGAGACATATTCTTGGCTGATAAAAAGGGAAACAGGAGAAAGAATAGCCATTTTTTCTACTTCCGGATATTGTTGTGAGAATGCATGCACTAATGATGGCAGGAGAGAATACTATAAAGAAGCAGGTCTTGGAAGAGGACTTTGGACTGCTGAATTAACCTTCCAGATGGTCTTGCCTCTTGCTCAGGGCTCACATTCAGCAGGTACACTCTGGAGCAGCCAAATGGAATTGCTAGCCTATTGAAATAGTCCCGTGCTGCTCTGTTAATAGCTGCTGTTCAGAACCCCTAGTGTCTTGATCATCTCGTCTCTCATTCCTCTCCTGAAATTTGCTAAAATTTCCTCCATAATGAGTAGATGCTAGCCACAGCAGAGGCCTCCAAAACTCTACTCCATCCTCACAGCCAGGGTCCATTCTGATTGGTTATAACATTAAAAACCAAAACAATATACAATTTAAAAAATAATGATTTCTGTCCTTACTGTTTAGGCCTCATGAATCAGGGTTTATTGTTACTTGCAATCAAAAGCATATTAATTGACTCTCTTTTCCACCCACTTCTAGAAGAACAGCTCTTCTAGGATTGCTCTCTGTCATAAGCTCAGCTTTCCACCTTCCTACGCCTCAACCCAAACATACCCATCCTTCAGTCTAGGTTCCAGCTCACCCGGCCACTCCAGTTCATGTTCCCTGCTCTGCATATCAATGGCATACATTGCCTGTGCCACACCATTTTAAAAAGCTGTGCAATATTTCCTGTTTGGTGTATGCGCACGCGCACGTGTGTATGTGTGTGTGTGTATGTGTGTGTGTTGTGTGTGTGTGTGTGTGTGTGTGATTCCATCAGAAAATAACATTAAGGGCAAGAGCTAAAGTATAGTCTTTGTATATCCCCAGTAATAATATACCATTGGTAGGCTTAAAATAATATTAATTTCAGAATAAGAACGATGAATGAGCTATATTCTTAGTATTGATTTTAATTGATTTTCTGTTTGTTTGCAGGGATATTGGTTTTTATTTTATTTTATTTTTTGGTGGGGGATGGGTGTTGGGAAAGTATGCAAGTCTGTGTTTATTACAAAAATTTACTCCCGACTCTTAAACCTCTTTTGCAAACTCAGACCAACTCCATGTGGTCAAAGCCTCTCTGAGAATGCAACATGAAAGATTCATCAACCAGAGCCCAAGGAAGGCACTGGGTAGTATTGCATTCTGCTGTTCATATTTTCTACTTCAAAAAGCCCAACACCACAGAACCCAGAGCAGACTTGCAGGAGGCTGTGTGGACTGCGGAGGTTAGGAGCAGCCCCAGAGCAGCCTGCCACTTCTGTGCAGGGGACAGCCAAGCTGCCAGTCAGACTGCTGCCCTCAGAACAAGAACTGAGTGCTGACCACTGTGTCTTCCTTTGGTCTACTGGGAACTGTGTGTGTCAGAAGGCATCCAAAGGCTCTTCAAGAAAGATCCTTACAGTAGACCCCATTTCCACATCCAGGGCTTAGATTCTATAGCAGCCCTAAGCTTGGCTCCTCCAAGCGCCTGGACCTCCAGAGCTTCCACGCTTGCTTCAAGGAGGTGATCTGGAGAAGGCGAGCATATACTCTAAGAGCATCCCAAAGGTCACACCATCAAATCCAAGACTATCTGACCCTCAGGCACTTTCACCCACCTACAGGCAACCCAGGCTGTGTGAGGCTGGGTTTGCGCTCTTGTGAGTATCCACTGGCACTGGCCATGTACATTCCTAAAAGCATGGGTCCCGATGGATCCTGCACCATCCTGCTCCCATGCACTGGCGATTTCTTCATTGTCCTGCATATTGTCCTTGGTTTCCACATGCACAGGTGCGCATGTGCTGCTTCAATGTGACTGCAGCTTCAGATGACAGCACAGCCAACCCCAACCACACCCTGCCTCCATCAGCTGCATCCAAAGCAGCCCTAATGTGTCTACTCTGATTCTTCTCCCCCTCAACAGACATGGTTTGGGAAAGCAGGCTCCTATGTTTGCTGGGATGCTAATACTGACTGGCACATCACCCACAGTAGGTCTGAGAGCCCCAGGAGGTAAATGGACTGGAGAAAGCCCATGAGACTGGGTGGGGCCTCCCTAGGGTTTAAAGATACAGGTAGCTGAAATTTCAAACCCTAAGTAGAACTTCTTGTAGAGGCCTGTTTTTCTTTGTTACAAAAATGTTTCCCCACAGTTAAGGTCTTTGAAGGATTTTTTTCCCCAGGACTGCCTTGTCTGCAGCAAGCCTGTTCCAATCAGAGAGCTAGATTTCCATCTTTGTGACACCTTTGGAAACTTTGCCTCACTCTGGAGAGCTATCTCCAGAGAATCTGCTCTTTGCTCCCCATCCCCAGACTTCAGAGGCAGGGGCATTTACCCACTCTGTGCCATCCAAGGATGCCCCAAGGTCTAAGGTATTTCAGAGAGATGCTGGGTGAGTGATTCCTGCTAATGCCCATCACTTCTCACTGCTTTTTTTGATGAGGACACTTTCTTCCTTGATGTGCACAGGCTAAAAGCAGCAAGCATGAAATGTGTCCTCGTTCATAAACTGGGAGAGAAGCAGTGGCAGGGAAGGGGGAATCCTAACCTGAGCTGGGCCTTCCAACCAAAGGAAGTGCTATCGGCTCTCTGTCTCCACTGGGCTGGGTCACCAGATGCTCCACAAGGCTGCCATGAATTTACAACAACAAATAGCCCCAAAGCAAAAACAACCCCAACAGGAGGAATCCAAGATGGCGGCATAGGTAAACACCTACACTGCTGCCTCGCACAATAATTTCAAAACTACAACTAAAAGACAGAACGGACATCATCCAGAACCACAGGAAAGCTGGCTGAGTGGAAGTTCTACAACTAGAGGGAAAGAGAGGGGCTCACGGAGACCCAGAGGAGCTGCAAAAAGCTGAGGTACAGAGATGCGCACGCTGAGAGAGCGGGTACCGGAGTACCTGGCTGGCTTTCTCTCGTGGGAGGGAAACAGAGACTCTCAAAGGCATTGAACCCCTTATCCTACGACACTAAACCCCAGATCCAGCCGAAACTCATACGGGGGTAGTTTGGACTGTAAAAAGGGAGAAGTGCACGGAAATTTAGGGGAGTCGCAAAAGATCAAACGCCTGGTGGCTCACACACGGCACTGCACGCAAGACAGATTGCTGATTGTGCCGCTGGCTTTCGCGAGTGGGCGGGAGACAGACCCTCCCAACTGTGCCACTTCTAACTTCACTAAACCCCTGTTTCCGACGAAACCCTGGAGACCTAGACTCGTGTGGTCCTGGTGTGCAGGGGAGCCGGAAAGACAGCGGTTAGAGGCACTGCGGGGGCGCACACAAGGACCGCTCCAGCCATTACCCAGTCACGTGAAACTCAGGGGCCGTGGAGGGCGGGGCCGACTGGAAGGCAAGGCGGTCCCTTAAGCCCTGAGACTCCACCCCATCCCAAGCTCAACAGAGGCTTCAGCAGCTTTGCAAGTCTGGTATCATAAGGCTGAATCCAACACAGAAGTTTCCCCGGCATAGTGAAATTGCCAAGACAAGGGAAGGGATTACAAACAAAAGAAATGGAGGGAAAAAAAATAACTGGATATAGAGTTCAAAACCACGCTTATAAGGTTTTTCAAGAATATGCTAGAAAAGTTGGATAAATTTAGTGAGACCCAAGAGGAGATGAAAAAGGACCAACTAGAGATGCAAAAGATTCAACTAGAGATGGAAAAAGTCCTACTAAAGATGAAAAAAGACCAACTAGAAATTAAACATACACTGACTGAAATAAAAACTATTATACAGAGTCCTAACAGCAGACTAGAGAAAGGCAAGGGTCAAGTAAAAAAATTTGAAATATAAAGAAGCAGAAAACATTCAACTGGAAAAGCAAGAAGAGAAAAGAATAAAAAATGTGAAGATAATGTAAGGAGCCTCTGGGACAGCTTCAAGCGTACCAACATCAGAATTGTGGGGGTGCCAGAAGAAGAGAGAGAGCAAGATACTGAAAAACCTATTTAAAGAAATAATGACTGAAAACTTCCCACATCTGGTAAAAGAAATAGACTTACAAGTCCAGGAAGCACACAGAACCCCAAATAAAAGGAATCCAAAGAGGACCACACCAAGACACATCATAATTAAAATACCAAGAGCAAAAGACAAAGAGAGAATATTAAAAGCAGCAAGAGAAAAACAGTTCATTACCTACAAGGGAGCACCCATACGACTGTCAGCTGATTTCTCAACAGAAACGATACAGGCCAGACGGGAGCAGCAAGAAATATTCAACGTGATGAACAGCAAGAACCTACAACCAAGAATAATCTATCCAGCAAAGCTATCATTCAGAATTGAAGGGCAGATAAAGAGCTTCACAGATAAGAAAAAGCTAAAGGAGTTCATTAACTCCAAATCAGTATTACATGAAATGCTGAAAGGTACTCTTTTAGAAGAGGAAGAAAAAAAAGGTAAAAGCCAAAAAATTATGAACAACAAATACATATCTATCAACAAGTGAATCTAAAAATTGAGTGAATTAAAAATTTGATCAACAGAATAAACTGGTGAATATAATAGAATCAGGAGCACAGAAAGGGAGTAGACTGATAATTCTCAGGAGGACAAAAATCATAAAGCATCAAACAGACTGTGAAATTACAGCAGAAATATTAAAGTTAGGTGAGGTAGATAAGTGATCAATCAAAGGACTTGTATGCATGCATATAAGCATAACCAATGATCACAGACACTGGGGGGTCGGGGTATGCCTGGGAGGGAGGGGGGGCAATGGGGAGATATGTATAAAAAATTAATAAAAATTAATAAAAAAAATAAAATAAAAAACAAATCCAAAACCAAATCCAACTCACACTCTATTTGAGAATCCTAAATACAACTTTCATACTCAGAGGAACTCTGGGGACCCAAGGTGGACTGGAGTCAAATGCTCAGCCGATTTCCCAGCCTCAGCTCACAGCCCATCTGGGACGAGCACACACTCCTTCACCTAATGGGGAAGGCCAGCCTCTCCTCCTAGGTACAAGCTCTCTGACCAGCTCCACCTTCGCCCACAAGCAGCACGCTCAGAGCTATACCCCAAACAAGGAGTGCATTCCTACCAGGATGAGAAAGCTCAGTCCTCTCACTGTTCTAAGCTAGGGCAGGCCCTATAAAACTGTAAAGTCAGGAAGTTTGGCTTTGGGACTTCTCCACCCACTCCTCTCAGTGCTTCTCTCTCTGTTTCCGACCACACCCCTTCGGGCATTCCACTGCCCTCCACATTGTTAAGATTCTCCTACTTCTACAGGGGCTGTCCATGGACTTAAAGACCACTGAGTCTGGAGTTCTTGGTATTTAAGTTTCAGGTGATATTGATTGTAAAGTAAAATGTATTAATTTTGGAGGAGGGTAATAGAGCAATAAAGGAACACTGCAGTGAACTTGCGTTAGAATTTCCTAGGAGTCTGAGAGAAAACCAACATTAACTGAGATCTTTTCTAAGTGTCAGGTTTGAACTTGCATTGTCATCACATTTGAATTTTATACCATCCTCATTTCAGATGAATGAACAAGTTCAGAAAGTTCGGTTTGCCCAAGTTCTCCCAGCTGGCAGGTACTGGGTGGAATTGAACCAGGTTGTCTGACTTTCAAGTTCAGTGCTTAGGAATGAAAACATTTTAGCAATCACCTAGTCCAGCCTCCTGATCATGGAGATGAGGAGACAAAGGCTATGTCACTGACTTTCCCAAACTCACTGATCCTAACCACAAAACTCAGGAAATTTGGCTAAGCAAGAAGTACATGAGCTTGTAGGTTTTGGCTGGAGTAACATATCCCTTCTTCCAAATGGCTTTGCTCTTTTATTGATAGTATTAAATATGCCTTTACAGAAAAATCACTTAAAATTTTTCATACACAATGTATAAATTACAAATGAAATGAAAATAATGTTATAAATTTTGCATATATATGTGTGTGTGTGTGTGTGTGTGTGTGTGTGTGTGTGTGTGTATAATAAAATCCAGCAGATCCTTGACTAGAATTCAGGGTTTTGCAATTCAACCTGGGATTTTTTCAATTATAGTATACGGCCTCTTACTAACACCTACATAAATATAAACAAAAATGTAAATAATACAGGTATTCTCTACATACTATAGCAGTCTTGGTAAAATGTTGTAACTAAACACATGCTCCCCTAGTACAGTCAATCTTTTCTATGAAAAACCCTTTAGCCTCTATGTTTCATTTTATATGGTACTAGAGGCCCAGTGCATGAAAATTCATGAACTGGAGGGGGTGGTCCCTCAGCCCGGCCTGCCCCTTTCACAGTCTGGCAGCGCAAGCCTTGGCTGGCCCTGGTTACCTGAGCCTCAGGCAGCCCTGGGTGGCTGGGCAGCCACTATCTGAGGCTTGCCTGTGCCTCAGGCAGGTCCTGGGTGGCTGAGGGGCTGAGGGAACTGGGGGCTCCAGAGGCAGGCGTGCCTGCTGCCCTGGTGAGGCTGAGAGGACTGGGCATCACCATCTTATGGCTGTGGGCACCATCATCTTTGAGGGTGGGGCAGTCAATTAGCATATTCTCTCCTTATTAGATATGATACCACTTGTTTGGAACCAAATGAAAGTAATAACCAGAACTTATTTTTTATAAACATTGACTGTGTGCTAACTGACTTATTTGCATTATACCTCATTTAATCCTTACTGCAATATTATGAATACAGTGGTACCTCGAGATACGAGTTTAATTCGTTCTGTAACTTTGAGGCGTAGGAAACTATGAGACGCTCGAGTCACGGTAAACTGGTGGGTTGTGTGCAGCTGGCCAATCCGAGCGATTACTCTTATCTCAAATGTTGCTCGTATTTCAAAGCAAAAATCGCTCACTCGAAGGCTCATATCTCAAAAATCTCGTATGTTAGGGCACTTGTATCTCGAGGTACCACTGTACTACTAGGGGCTGGTGCACAAAATTCATGCATGGGGGAAGTGGGTCCCTCAGCCCGACCTGTATCCTCTCCAATCTGAGAGCCCTCAGGGGATATCCTACTGACAGCTTAGGCCTGCTCCCCATGATTCTCTGCTCTCTGCAGACTTGCCTGCTTGATGCCACTGCAGGCCCTGGTGACTGCTCTCCATAGGGGCCTGCTTGCCCTTAGCTGCCAGGGCCAGCAGCAAGCAGGGCCCTGGTGTGTGTTCTCTGTGGGGAACCTGTGGGGGACTGCTTGCCCCTTGCTGCCATGGCCAGAGGCAAGCAGGGCCCTGCTGTCTGCTCACTCGCTGTGGGAAACATTCCCGCCCACCCTGCCCCTGGCCACTTATGCGTGCATCAGTTCGGAGCACCTGAGTCCTGGGGATGTTCCCACCCTGCCCCTGGCTGCTCTGCACCTGCACACAGAGGCCCGGAATGGCCGGGAGTCATTCTGGGACCCCAGCTACTCCAGACCTATGCATGGGCCTGGGTCCCGATAACACCAGTCCCTGGGATGCAGGTTGCTTGGTGCCAGAGCATGCACAAGCAGTCGCCCCACTCCCAGCTACGCCGTGCTGGTGTATGCAAATTAACCCATCATCTTCGTTGGGTTAATTTGCATACTCACACCTGATTGACTGGTGGGCATTGCAGATGTATGTTAAATTTTCATATTTCTCTTTTATTAGTGTAGATTATCATACAATTTGTAAGCAAAAATCCTGCCACATTATGCTCACTCAGAACAGACTTTCAAATAACATTATCATGTCCTGAGATAACATAGGGAAACTCAGATAAACGTAGAGCATGACTCCTGGACTATAAATATTACTTGATGGTAATTTAAAACTCCCTGAAAGTTTTTAACAGGAATCCTATATAATAAAAGCATAGTATGCAAATTGTCCCCTCAACTGCAGTTCTTACAAGAGTTCCACAGGGGGTGGACCAGCCAGGGAAAAGGAGAGAGTACCTGGCTGGCACCCAGCAGCTACTAGGGACTTTACCAGTGCATGAATTTCGTGCACTGGGCCTCTTGTTTATTATAAAATGGAATGCAGAATTCACATGGATATTTTTTAAAGCTGAAACAAGAGATATGACATGTAATGCCTGCAGGTAAAGTAAAAGACAGCTTTGGGTCACGTGCCTCCAATCCAATGAGAGTTGAAAATTTTGAGAAGCAAACTAACAAGATAACAAAATACAGAGTGTGGCAAGAGTAGGTTTACAGTTGTTCATATGAAAAATAAAACAATAGTTAATAAATAATAATAAAAGAATGAACTATATTGTGTACTCACAACTGAAAATGTACATTTGTCCCACTCTGAAATGCTGGAAAAAAACAAGTATTTATTCTTAAGAAGTCCCATTTTCCTTCATTAAATGTATATATTTTTTATATTTGAGCAAATTGGAATGGCAACTTTACCTTCAGAAATAATAAATATTGGAGAAACCAAGATGGCGGCATAGGTAAATACCTAAACTGCTGCCTCGCACAACAATTTCAAAACTACAACTAAAGGACAAAAAAGACATCATCCAGAACTACAGGCAGGCTGGCTGAGTGGAAATTCTACAACTAAAAGGAAAGAGAAAAGCACACTGAGACTCACAGGAGTTGCAGAAGGCAGAGGTACAAAGGTACACACACACAGAGGGCTGGCAACTGAGTACACGGCTGGCTTTCTCAAGCAGGAGGGAGACAAAAGCTCCCAACTGCTCTGAACTTCAGTTCCAGGCGAGACTCTAGGACCCAGACTTATACGGGGAGAAACTGGACTGTCTGGCAGCGAACAGCACTTGAGGGCAACTTTCTCTCAGAGGTGCCTATAACAATTACTATGGGACACTGAGTGGCCTCTTAGGGCAGGACTGATGGGAAGCCATTGATGTATGCTCTGCCCTGAGATCCCACCCCATGAAGCCATAGCTGTTTGCTCTGCCCTGAGATTCTGCCCCATCCAAGCTGAGCACAGAGACTTTTGCATATGAATGACCTGATCCTTTGAATTCTAAACTTACCTAATAAACTGCAGCTGAGTCAGTGAGACCCAGAACATCCAAATAAGACCCATGGCCCTGTAGCAGCTTGCATTGCTTCACAGCTGGGCCTCATCTGGGCACCTCCAAAACCCAAACAAAGAAGAGTAATCTGCAGATCGTTCCATAGCTCCTACTGGGTGGCCTCAGGCAGAGGCTAAATTAGCTCCTCCTTAGAAATCCAAGAGCCAGTGTACTCAGGACTCAGAGCAGAACCATCCAGATTACAACTCCTCAGATACATAAGGGACACACTCAGGGGGCAGACTCAGTGAGCAACAAAGCCCCACTGAAGCAAGTCTTGTCTCATAAGGGTGTCTACAGAACAGAAGTTATCCCAGTGTAGACACAGCTGATCCTCATAGCCAAATGGTCTGGAGGTCAATTCCCCCCAGTGATACCAACACAATCAAGACTTAACTACAACTAGACTCTGCACACAGCACACAAAGGGGTGCACCAAGAGTGTCCACCTCAGGTAACTGGGGAGGGTAAGCCACTGGGCCTTAGAGGACACCTAGCACACAAAGCCACTCTATCAACTCAGGGAAGCAGCCAAAATGCAGAGACAAAGAAACATGTCACAAATCAAAGAAATGGAGGAAAGCAAATGACTGCATATAGAATTCAAAACCATGGTTATAAGGTTTTTCAAGAATTTTCTAGAAAAGGCTGATAAATTTAGCAAGACCCTCGAGGATATGAAAAAGGACCAACACTGACTGAAATAAAAAATAATATACAGAGACTAATATAATAGACTAGAGGATCGCAAGAATCAAGTCAAAGATTTGAAATACAAAGAAGCAAACAACACCCAACTGGAAAAGCAAAAAGTAAAAAAAATTCTAAATATGAAGATAGTGTAAGGAGCCTCTGGGACAACTTCAAGCTCACCACCATCCAAATTATGGGGTGCCAGAAGAAGACAGAGAGCAAGATACTGAAGAAATAATGACTTGAAGAAATAATGACTGAAAACTTCCCCCACTTGGTGAAAGAAATATACTTACAAGTCCAGGAAGCACACAGAACCCCAAACAAAAGGAATCCAAAGAGGACCACACCAAGACACATCATAATTAAAATGCCAAGAGCAAAAGACAAAGAGAGAATATTAAAAGCAACAAGAGAAAAACAGTTAGTTACCTACAAGGGAGCATCCATACAACTGTCGGCTGATTTCTCAACACACACTGTGCAGACCAGACAGCAGTGGTAAGAAATATTCAAAGTGATGAACAGTAAGAACCTACAACCAAGATTACTCTACCCCGGAAAGCTATCATTCAGAATTGAAAGGCAGATAAAGAGCTTCACAGATAAGAAAATCTAAAAGAACTAATCATCACCAAACCAGTATTATATGAAATGCTGAAAGGTATTCTTTAAGAAGAGAAAGAAGAAGAAAAAGGTAATGATAAAAATTAGGAAAAATAAATACATATCTATCAACAAATGAATCTAAAAATTAAGTGAATAAAAAAATCTGATGAGCAGAATAAACTGGTGAATATAATAGAATCAAGGGCATAAACAGAGTGAACTGACCATTCTCAGGGGGAAAGGAGTGTGGGTGTGCAGGAAGAAACTGGACAAAAATCGGAGAATCCAAGATGGCGGCATAGGTAAATACCTACACTGCTGCCTCACGCAACAATTTTAAAACTACAACTAAAAGACGGAATGGACATCATCTAGAACCACAGGAAAGCTGGCTGAGTGGAAATTCTATAACTAGAAGGAAAGAGAGGGGCTCACAGAGACCCAGAGGAGCTGTAAAAAGCTGAGGTACGGAGACATGCGCGCGTGTAGTGAGCGGGTGTCGGCGAACCTGGCTGGCTGGCTTTCTCTGGCAGGAGGCAGACTGAGACTATCAAAGGCATTGAACCCCTTATCCTACGACAATAAACCCCAGATCCAGCCAAAACTCATACGGGGGAGTTTGGACTGTGAAAAGGGAGAGGTGCACGCAAGGTGCTGGCAAGGATATCGACTATTTTAGAAGCAAAGCTGATGGACTCAAGAAATCTAGATTTGACACTGGTGGCCAGTACCACAAACACAATGTAGCAGCTGTTGAAGCGTCATATTTGGTGGCACTCAGAATCGCCAGAGCTATGAAACCTCACACCATTGCTGAGGATTTACTGTTGCCAGCTGCAAGAGACATAGTTTGAGTGATAATTGGAAATGAATATGTTCAGAAATTGAATGCAATTTCCTTATCTAATGACACTGTCCGCAGAAGAATAGAGGACATGTCTGCTGATATTCTTCATCAGATGATCCAGGAAATTAAATCTGCACCACTACCAATATTCAGTATCCAGCTTGATGAATCTACAGATGTGGCAAACTGTGTACAGTTATTGGTTTACGCGAGGTATATTAATGATGGCGACTTTAAAGATGAGTTTGTTTTGCAAACTGTTTGAAACAACAACTGCACATGATGTTTTTGACGCAGTTGGTTCTTTTCTAAAAGCGCATAACATCTCCTGGGAAAAGGTTTGTGGTGTTTGCACAGATGGTGCTCCTGCTATGCTAGGATGTCGCTCAGGATTTCAACGTTTGGTACAAAATGAATCGCCAAAAGCAATCGGGACACACTGTATGATACATTGCCAAATATTAGCGACTAAGATACTGCCGCAAGATTTACAAGAAGTAATGAAAAGCATCATAACATGTGTCAATTTTGTTAAGTCGAGTGCCTTAAACAGTCGGCTGTTTTGGCAACTGTGCAACGAGCTAGATGCGCCAAACAATGCTCTGTTACTTCACACTGAAGTCAGATGGTTGTCAAGAGGAAAAGTTTTAAAATGTGTCTTTGAGCTTCGGGATGAACTGAAAACATTTTTTAATCAGAAAGCAAGACCGCAATTCAAAGCACTTTTTAGCAATAAAACTGAGCTGCAGAAAATAGCTTTCTTGGTGGACATCTTTGTCATCTTGAATGACTTACTGAATGAATCACTGCAAGGACCAAATGCAATGTGCCTCAATTTGTCCAAAAAAATTAGATCATTCCAAATGAAACTTCAGCTTTGGAAAAATAAATTGGATAAAAATAAAATTTACATGTTTCCTACATTATCTGCCTTCTTTGAGGAACATGACATTGAGTCAGACAAAAAAATTATGATAACTTCTGTGAAAGAACATTTGCACATGCTTGCAGACAAAATTTCATCATACTTTCCTAATCTACCTGACACCCCATTTGCACTTGCCAGAAGTCCATTCACAGTAAAAGTTGAAGATGTTCCAGAGACACACAAGAAGAGTTCATTGCCCTAATTAACAATGATGCAGTGAGAACAGATTTCTCTATGATGCCACTGACAAAATTCTGGATTAAGTGTTTATAGTTATATCCTATTCTGTCTGAGACTGTGCTGCACCTTCTTCTTCCTTTTCCAACAATATTTCTTTGCAAAACAGGGTTTTCCAGCTTGCTGGTAATCAAGTCTAAATACCGAAGTAGACATGTTGTGGAAAATGATCTTCGCTGTGCCCTTGCAAACACTGCCCCAAGAATTTCTGAATTGGTAAGCAAGAAGCAACCACAACCATCTCACTGAATTTGGCAGCATATTGTTGCAAAATATTGCACTGTTGTTTACTGTTGTTATATTTAAACCCATGCTTGCCATAGTGAAATGTTATTTATTTGAAATTGTTGTTATGTTTAAACCCATGCTATGCCATGGTGAAATGTTATTTACTGGAATTAGTAATAAATATTTCTCAACATATTAAATATTGTTTTTGTGATTAATCACTATGTTTAAATTATGTTTGATTTGTAGCAACGAGAATACATAATGCATATCAAGTATTTACATTCCGAATCATAACTGTAGCAAAATTACAGTTTTGAAGTAGCCACCAAAATTATTTTTTGGTTTGGGGTCACCGCAACATGAGGAACTATATTGCAGGGTCATGGCATTAGAAAGGTTGAGAACCACTGCTCTAGAGGATCAAAAATTATTGCAAGGACAATGATTTGAGTTCCTATTGCAAAATTAAAGTGACACTTACTGAGTGTCATTGGAGATTATGATTAATGTAAAGCAAATCTGACTTGTGTGGTAACTGGCACCTTAAGTCTATTTAATATATATATATATATATATATATATATATATATATATATTTACACTAATAAAAACAAAGTTTTACTTTTGATTTTTTAAATATAAAAAGGTAGCTAAACATAAAGTTAGATCAGAAAACCCTCATTTAATATACATTATTTTGAAATAAAAATATTGTAATAAGGTAGCTTCCTATCTTACACCAAAATGTAAATAAGACCTCTTTCTTTCCCAGCTTTATAATTTATACTAGTAACAACCTAAAAACTGTTCAAATCTATGGGGAAAAATCTACATGACCAATTTAAATTACCTGGGAAAGAGTAGGAGAGGGGATTAGTAATCAAAGCCAGTTTCATGCAAATGGAAAAATGCTTTTAGAAACGCCTTATTATAACCCTGCATCATATATTTTAAAAGTGCCTTCATTACAGAGCTGTGAGATTTTTAAAAAACACAACATAGTAAAAATTAATTATTGGGTATCACTGGTGTACATGAAATGATGTAACACATGAGGCTGATAAGGCTAGAAAAACATGGAGATACAGGTAAGGCTCAAAACACAAACCTGCTTAAAAATAAAAAAGAAATGATAGCTAGGAAAGCAGAACTTTTCAGTAGGGCGGTAAGACACTTCCTACTCCAACCCTAACTCACCATAAATTTTAACTGATATGAAAAGGAGATAAAATGTCAAACCAAAGTAAAAAACTTCTCAAATCTCTTGCCCCATTGAATTTAGTGGGGCAAAGTTCCCAACACTGAATTTTGTCTACCTAGCATTTTTCCCTTTAGCAACATTTTTCTTTATTTCAGAGAGAGGAAGGGAGAGAGAGACAATATCAATGATGAGAGAGAATCATTGAGTGGCTGCCTCCTGCAGGACCCCTACTGGGGATTGAGCCCACAACCCAGAATGTGCCCTGACCAGGAATCAAACCAGTGACCTCTTGGTCACACATGGCTGGACTGTGCCATCTTCTTGTATCCATCTTCATCAAGTTATAAAGCTGAAAAAAACTCAATGCCAGTCTAGAACAATGAGTTTTCAGCAGACCTAGGCCAACAGTCACCACAGGTCCTGTCCCATCACACCAAGGCCAAGCTCAGATGCTGGAGCTTCTGATCCAGTGAAAGTTCTGCTCCTAACCTGCCTTATCAGAGGAAGAATAAGAACTTGAGCAGCATAGAAAAATGATTTTGGGCTTCAAAGAAATTATCCAGTTTCTCAGTGTACTTTTAGAAACACCTCCATTATTTGAAGGATTAAAAAATCAATAAACTATGACAGCAGATCAGATACATTTACAACTGACAAAAATATGTTCCAGCCTTTGGACCAATAGACCCACACCTCATCTCTCCAAATGAAAATTAACTATACAACCAATAATTCATGGACACTGGAACCTAACTGTTCAGCACTTGAAATTCAATTGCAATCAGTCAGAAAGTAGCCCTGTAAGTCTGCCTAAGAATAGGTTTCTTCTTCCAAGCCTTCGGGTGAAGATGGAATTAAGGGAAAGAGAGTTTCAGACAAGTTTGGCAAGATTTCTACCAGTGATTACTACTCAGCCACAGCCTAGGGCCCAGAATCAAAAGAAGGAAACAGCCACATCAGTAAGAGTTATGAGATAAATGTTCCTCAAATTAGAATCCACCTGAAGCCCCAAATCTTGACATTTTACAAGTCATTTCCTCCCAGCAGCAATCTAAATGCGAATAAATTGTCCCTAAATCCAGCAGACACTATTTTTGCCCAAGTGAAACTGGTTCCAAACTTAGAACTGAATTGGATTTACCAAAAGATAGTTCTGAGAGGCTTGACCATCTAATTAAAATATATTTATAATATACTAGCAGCCCAGTGCATGAAATTTATGCACGGAAAGGGGATTCCCTCAACTCAGCCTGCACCCTCTCCAATTGCGGACCCCTTGTGGGATGGCTGACTGCCATTTTAGGCCTGATCCCGGGGATCAGGCCTAAACTGGCAGTCAGACATCCCTATTACAATCTCGGACCACTGGCTCCTAACTTCTCACCTGCCTGCCTGCCCCTAACTGCTTCTCCCTGCCAGCCTGATCACCCCTAACTGCCCTCTCCTGCAGGCCTGATGTCACCCCCAACTGCCCTTCTCTGCTGGCCAATTTGGTTCTGATTGGTTGGTTCCTATGCCAGCGTCAAAAGCTTCACCTTCTAGGCAGCCATTGGCTCCCCCCGCACCCAGGTTTAGTTCTCATTGGTCGGTTTCAATGCCAGTCAGCATCAAAAGCTCTTCCTCCTAGGTAGCCATTGGCTTCCCATCGCATCCACTTTTGGTGCTGATTGGTCAGTTCCTATGCCAGTCAGCATCAAAAGCTCCACTTCCTAGGCAGCCATTGGCTCCCTACAGCACCCACCTTTGTCTGTCATTGGTCAGTTCCTATGCTAGTCAGCATCAGAAGTTCCACCTCCTAGGCACCCATTGGTTCCCCACAGCACCTACCTTTGGTTCTGATTGGTTGGTTCCTATGCCAATCAGCATCTCCAGACCTATCTCTGGGCCAGATCAAAGAGGCTGGGAGAAAGAAAAACCTGGCTGCTGGCAAAGATCAGAAAGAAAAAGGGAAAGAGAGGTAAGTACACTTATCAACAGCTTCCACTGAGGCTGCAGATCAGACCCTGACTCACTTTTTGAGTCTCAGCCACCTGTCCAGTGTTGCGTCGCCAGGCTGCAACTGGGCAACCCAGCGCTGATTTCTGGAGGGTCTCCATTTGCTTGCAGGCTTGCCCCGTCCCAAGCTCAGGCTTTAGGCTTGGGAAGCACTGCTGCCCCCTCAATCGCAGGCTCAGCGCCTTCTTTGACTGCCTGGGAGTGACCTGGGAGCCCAGGAGGTTCTGGGGACCCAGGTATGTATGCAAATTAACCTCCATCTTTGTTGGGTTAATTTGCATACTCACTCTGATTGGCTGTGGGCATAGCAGAAATACAGACAATTTACATGTTTCTCTATTATTAGGAAAGATACTAGCATATAGTGCTAAAGTATTTTTGATAGGCTTGTAGTAATAGCTGAACACTGTTCATCTTCTCCCATGGTATCAACATTACAGCTAGGTTACAGGACAATCATCCTTGAAAACTAGCTGAACAGAACTGTAACTAAGGATATAAAAAAGTCACATCATGACTGGTAGAAGAGGTGGAGATCCAAAACGGACTGGTCCCACAACCACATGGTGGTTAAAAATAGGAGGGATATCTCTACCACCAGTGCTGGGAAGGTGTCCCCACAACTGGCAGTGAAAAGCAGTGGAGATTTTGTCATGACCAGGTGAGATGGAGGGCCGCTGTAGAGCTAAGTATCTTCTTAAAGGCCCCACACATGGACTTACTCACTGACAGAGTCACTCACTCTAAGATCCAACTCTTGGGCAGTAGCTTGAAGATACCAAGGAGGAACTGAATTATCTGGTTTCAAAGCCAGGACTAGAGGGGCAGCTCTCTGTGAACTAAAAGGCTGGAAGGTACCATTGTTCTTTTGCTGAGCCCCCTACCCTCAACCCAGCCTGCATGTGCAGGTGAGCACCAAATTTGAGTCTCCATCAAACTGGCCCCATCCTAGTGATTCTCTGAGAACCTGCCCCACCCAACTTGCACACAGCCCTGAACCTTTTTCAACAGCTGTTACTCCTAAGTGGCAGGCCTTAGCCTGAGCTGTGGACTCCCCTAAGTCTCTGAAAGGTCCACAAACCCCAAAGGAACATCCAGCCTCTTGTTCACAGTGTATCATTTCCCAGGTGCCTCCATACAGGCAGCTACCAATTGCAGATCACTTTGTAGCTCTTACCAGGTGGCCCTGAGCTAGTCACATATAGACAGTAGCTGACTTGGGCATGCAACAGAACCCTTCCTAAGAGGCCCTAGAACCAAAATACCTAGTGGCTGGCTTCTGACCACACCAGAGCACCATCCAATTAGCTCCACAACAGCATTCCCAAAGGGTAGACTCAGCAGATACAAGAGTCCCACTATATCAAATCTTTCTCCATAAGGTCAGCCCTCACACAATAGCTCATTCACTAGACCAGTCCTCAAGCCCAGTCAGCCTGATGGTTAATCCTACCTAGTGATGTGCCAACAGCAATCAAGGCTCATAACAGGAGGGCACATACAACCCACACAAGGGACATCCCTGGAGCTCCCAGCTCATGTGACCAGGGAAACTGCACTACTGAGCTACTGATACCTACTACATAAGGCCACCCAGCCAACTCTGGGAGAAACAGCAGAACTACCTAAAATGTAGAAACAAAGAGAGGCAATCAAAATAAGGAAAGAGACATGTCCCAAATGAAAAAACAAGAGAAATCTCCAGAAAAACAACAAAAACACCTATGTAAAATGGAGGCAAGAAATCCCAGATAGAGTACAAAACACTAATTATAAGGATATTCAATGAACTTGGAGAAAGAATAGATGAAGTCAATGAAAATTTACACAGAGATAGAAACCATAAAAATACACACAGAAGAAATCAAGAATAACTGAAATGAAGAATACACTAGATAGAATCAACATCAGATTAAATAAATCAAAGCATCAAATAGGCAATCTGAAAGCAAAGTGGAAAACACCCAATCACAATGGCATAAAGCAAAAAAAGAATAAAATAATTTTTTTTTTTTTTAACGAGGATAGTTTAAGGGGTCTCTGGGACAACATCAAGGGTAACATCTGCATCACAGAGGTACCGGAAGGAAAGAGAACAAGAAATTAAAAACCTATTTGAAGAACTAATGACTGAAAATTTCCCTAGTCTGTTGAAGGAAATAGACATACAAGTCCAGGAAGCACAGAGTCCCCAAAAAGATGAACCCATAGAGACCCATACTATATTAAATTCCAAAGGTTAAAGACAAAGAGTGAATCTTAAAATCAGCAAGAGGAAAGCAATTTATCTACAAGGGACTGTCAGCAGACTTCTCAACAGAAACTTTGCAGTCTAGAAGGGATTGGCATGAAATATTTATATAGAAGGCTATGTGTCTGACCATTTGGTAGCTATGTTGTGCACTGATCACCAGGGGGAAGACACTCAGTGCACAGGCATAGAAACATGGAACAGACTATTGAATCTCAGAGGGAAGAAGGGAAGAGAGCAGGAAGAGATTAACCAAAGATCTTATATTTATATTAGAGGCCTAGTGCACAAATTCGTGCACCAGTGGGGACCCTCGTCCTGGCCTGTGGGGATCAGGTTGAATCCATACACCAGGTCTCAGACATCCTCCGAGGGGGTCCTGAATTGAGAGAGCACAGGCCAGAGTGAGGGACGTGCACCGGGCCTCTAGTTCAGTGATAAAAAGCAAGGACTTACAACCTAGATCACTCTACCCAGCAAGGCTGTCATTTAGAATCAAAGACATAAAGAGCTTCCCAGACAAGAAAAAGGTAAAGTAGTTCATTCCCACCAAATCAGTATTATAAGAAATATTAAAGGGGCTCCTTTAAAAAGGAAAAAAAAATAGGAACAATAATATAGTAATAACTATATATCTTTCAATAATCACTTTACATATAAATGAATTAAATGTCCTAATCAAAAGACATATGATGGCTGAATGGCTAAGAAAATGACTCATACATTTGCAGTCTGTAAGAGACCCACTTTAAATCAAAAAAAAAGTTGTAGTAGCAATACTTCATACACAATACACTTTAAAACAAAGGCTAGCCCTAGCCGGTTTGGCTCACTGGATAGAGCATCAGCCTGCAAACTGAAAGGTCCAGGTTTCATTCCAGTCAAGGGCATATGCCCAGGTTCCAGGTTTGATCCCCAGTAGGGGTTGTGCAAGAGGCAATGATCAATTATTCTTTCTCATCATTGATGTTTCTCTTTCTCCCTTCCATTCTAAAATCAATAAAAATATAATAAAAACAAAACAAAAAAAAAACCCACAAAGGCTATAACAAGAGACAAAAGACATTTCATATAGCCAAGATACGGAAACAACCTAAGTGTTCATCAACAGACGATTAGATAAAAATGTGGTACATGCATACAGTGGAATATTATTCACCTATAAAAAGAATGAAATCTTACTATTTGCAACAATGTGGATGAAACTAAAGGGTTTGTTTTATGCTAAATGAAATAAGTCAGAGAAAGACTTATTTTTTATGATTTCACTTATATGTGGAGTTTGAAGAACAGAATAAATGAATAAAAACAGAAACTAACCCACAGATACAGAGAACAAACTGATGGTTACCAAATGTGAATTATGGGACTAGTTGAAAAAGGTGAAGGGATTAAGAAGTACAAATTGGTAGTTACAAAATAGTCATGGGATATAAAGTATACCATAGGGAATATAGTCAATAATATTGTAAGAATTACATATGGGGTCAGGTGAGTATTAGGGGGAATCACTTAAGTTACATAAGCATCTAACTACTATGTTGTACATATGAAACTAATACATTGAATGTCAACTGTGATTGAAAAATAAATAAACAAACAAACCTTGGCAAAACAAGACCAAACAAATACAAGGACTGGAAGATATTGAAATAAAAATCCTCAGAAGTACACATAATTACTAAATCCATTTTTGCATTCTTTTGTTAACTATAGAATATTTCATTGAAATTCTATTTCACATTTTGAACTTCTTTAAAATCTAGAAAAGATATTATGAACATAATAAATTTGACTTAAAATTTTAAAAGCTCAGTTGAACCACCTCCCCACCCACTGCCAACCCAATCAACTCTCAAACAAGCAGATGCAGGCTTCAGTCTAATGGAAACTAAATTTATTTATAGAAATTGTTTCAGATGCAAGGGCTAAAACAGGCATTTCTAATGTAAAGTATATGGTAAAAATATTTGATCACTTCTTTTAATATTTGTACTTTGTTGCAATCTCCTCTTCCTACTCCCCTTCTCATCCAAACCTGCTCTACTCACATGCCTTCCCAATATAGTAAGTAGCAATTCCAGTAGTCTCAGTTGCGAGTCATATCCCTGACATCATCTTTCATTCTTTCTTCATACTCCTCATATATTCTTTAGCACATCTAGTTCACTCCACTTCAGTTTTCTATCTAGAATCCAAGCACCTCCCCCCATGTCCCTGATACTGTTTTAGAGCAAGTCATCATCTCTCTTGTGGGATATTACAATAAATACCCTATCCTTATTTCCTCATCAATTTTCTAGAGGCCAAAGTGATAGTGATCTTCCAAAATATAAATCAGATCATATTATTCCTCTGCTGAAAACCCTTCAACAGCCTACTGCCATCTGATTTCATCTAGTATTTTCTCTTGGATATGAAGCTCCAGCCTTTTGTTTCTGGAACTTTTCAGACATACTTCTGCCTCAGGGCCTTTGCATTTGCTGTTTGCTTTGCCTGGAATACCCTTCTTTCCTGATATGCACATGACTCATACTTTTGAAGTATTTGCTCAAATACAGCCACTTAGTGTGGCCTATTTTAAAATGGCAAACTTACTTCTCTGAGGCATTCTCTCTTCTCTGCAATATTTCTCTCCACAGAATTTGTCACCTGCTGATATACTGTTTTTACTTACTTTGTTTAATGTTTTGTCTTATTAAAATGTAAACTACCTGAGGATAGTAACTTTTTGACTGTTGTGTTTGTTTTTTTTTAGTGCTGTATTCCCAGCTCCTAAAATACTCAAATATTTGATGAATGAATGAACACGCCAAATGGTCAAACATGAAAGCGCTTATGAAATGGGAGGCCGTAAGCTAAGAAAAGGAATATTAAATATGAAGAGTGCCTTACAAAAGATCATCAATGCACACAGATATACGTTTCATCAACAGCCAGGTGAATTTTCCCAAAAGTGAAACTTTTACAGAAACCCTGGCATTTTAATCATGTGACTTCAGATGGGTCTCTGGCATGTACAAAGCAAAACAATTGGCCTAAGTTTATCCAAAGTGCCTTCACATTTAAATAAAGATTGTAGACATTCATTTAAATATGTACAATGCTTTAAAAAACATACCAAAGGAGAAAAAATATACAGAACTAAAATTGTACAAAATTCTTCATTAAAATAACTTAAATAAATCCTTTGTCAAGACCAGAGTCAGTGACTGGATCTGGACAACAGAGATTAGAGCTTTTTATATAACTCCATGAGAACACTTGAGTCAGTCTTCACAGACACTGCCATAACCATCTAGATAAAATCAATATCCCACCTTCCAGATGCAACTTAGATAAGGCAAGAAAAATAATTGAGCCCTAACCAATTTGGCTCAATGGATAGAGCGTTGGCCTGCAGACTGAAGAGTCCCAGGTTAGATTCCAATCAAAAATATAAGTCTGGGTTGCTCAATCCACAGTAGAAGCATGCAGAAGGTTGCCGATCAATGTGTCCTTCTCTTCATTAATGTTTCTATCTTTTCCTCTCCCTTTCTCTCTGAAAAATATATTTTTAAAAAATAATTGATGGAAAATTACTGTACATAATACAGTTCCTACTCTATTTGCCCTTTTTTGTCTTGGCTGTCTTCTCCTTTCTTTTTTTCACATGTTTAGGAATTTTGTTCTTTCTTTTCTCTCTCTGGGCTTCCTTGACCATCTTTTTTCTTTCCTGTAAAACAGAAACAAAAATTTAAAAAAAAAATCTGTGAAATACAGACAGAAGAAGAATAGATTTACTTGGATAACTTCCAGCTGTTTTCCTATGAATCAAATTTCAAATATCACTTACTATTAATTCAATCATGAGGGAAGATGTTAAACAAAAGAAATTTCAATTTTCCCCCTGAAGTTTAGCAGTTTTTAAAGCAGTAGGAAGCACTTTTTTAAAAGTCAAGGTTTTCTTTTTACTAGAAGCCCAATGCACGAAATTTGTGTGCTGGGGGAAGGGGACGTCCCTCATCCCAGCCTACACCTTCTCCAATATGAAATCCCTCACAATCTGGGACTACTGGCTGCTACCACTCACTTACCTGCCCACCTGACTGGCCCCTAACTGCTTCTGCCTGCTAGCCTGATTACCCCCTAACCACTCCCCTGCCAGCCTGATTGATGCCTAATTGCTCCTCTGCCAGCCCAATCACCCCCAACTGCCCTCCCCTGCCAGCCAAATCGCCCCCAACTGCCCTGCCCCGCTGGTCCGATCACCCCCAACTGCCCTCTCCTACAGGTCTGATCGCCCCCAACTACCCTCCCTTGCCGGCCATCTTGTGAGGTGGTCGCACACGCTAACAGGTTGACCAGACAAGGAGGTTGTACATGTAGTGTCAGGAACGAGGTGGCAAGGGCCTCCACGTGCCTGTGCTGGGGAAGGTCTGATCAGCACCGGCTGCGGCTGCCTCAAGGGCTGAAGAGGGAGGCAGGGCTGGACCGACAGCAGCCACGGCTATTGCAGGGCCCAGGGAGTGAGGTAAGATTGGACTGGCCACTCGAGGGTGGGCAGTACCATGCCATGGGCTCCTAGTGTAGGATAAGCAAATTCCATTCATACTATTCATATTGCTACAATCTATACTAATAAAAGCATGGTGGCCCTCATGCCATCACAAGATGGCTGACCCCACATCGTCACACAAGATGGCCGGCAGGAGAGGACAGTAGTGGGTGATCAGGCTGGCAGGGTAGGGCATTTGTGGGTCAACAGGCCAGAAGGAGAGGGCAGTTGGGGTGACCATGTGCTGGCAGGGGAGGGCAGTTGGGGGGAAATCAGACTGGCAGGGGAGCAGTTAGGCATCAATCAGGCTGGCAAGGGAGCAGATAGGTGGCTATCAGGCAGGCAGGTAGGCGGTTAGGAGCCAGCAGTCCCGGATTGTGAGAGGGATGTCCCAGATTGGAGAGGGTGCAGGCTGGGCTGAGAGACAACCCCCCTTCAGTTCACAAATTTTGTGCACTGGGACTCTAGTTAGTTATAAAGATATATGTAAAAGGATAAAAAGAAGAGTAACATTACAAAATAAAAATGAGCCTTAGCTGGATTGGCTCAGTGGATAGAGTGTTGGCCTGTGGACCAAAGGGACAAGGGTTCAATTCTGGTCAAGGGCATGTACTCCAGTTGCAGGCTCCTCCCCAGCCCAGACCCTGGTCAGGGCATATACAGAAGGCAACCAATCATTCTGTTTCTCTCACATTGATATTTCTCTGTCTTTCCCACTCTCTATGAATCAATGGAAAAATATCCTTGGGTGAGGATTAAAAAATAAATAAAAGTAAATATGGTTTAATGGTGGAATTTGGGATGAAATTGTCTTAAAGATATCCTAAAATTTGCCAAATACAAATATCCATGAGGATGTTATTAAATGTTTGCAACTACTTTTCTTTACAAGTTTCCTACTCTAACAAAAATAAAAGTTAGAAAGAGACAAAATACTTATTTCCAGTAGACAAAGAGAGAAAAATGTAATAACAGCCAATTGGGTATGTCTCTCAGAAGTCTTAAAATCCATACTTTATAAAGTTTCAGGATTAAGCTAAGAATGAAGAGTAATAGTTACACAGTTGTCATGCATTATTCAACCATGAGTATCTCTTCTGTCTGTAGCCAGGACTGGAAGAAACAGCCTTTCCGAGTTTGGAAAATCGTGGCTATAAATCCCCCCTAAAATAGCTCCTCATATGTCATCAATGAGGCAACTCCAGCCTCATTTCTACTCTAAGTTAATGACAATAATTTCTAATCAATGTACTGAATTCAATGTGTCTTTTCCCTAGACCAGCAGTCGCCAAACAGTGGTTCGTGGACCAATGCTGGTTATGAGGTCCAAAAGGTTGACAACCACCGGTTTAAAGAAACCTTTGGAGCAGCAGTCACCAACTGGTGGCCCGCAGACCAATGCTAGTCTATGAGGTCCAAAAAGTTGGAGACCACTGCCCTAGACAGTGCCCAAGGAGCTCCCAATAGAAGCCCAATCTCTAGATAATGTTACAACCAAAAACAGTTCAAGCTTAGGAACTGAAAGTATAATTAGATGTATTACTGATCAATAATGTTTTCAGCCACCATAACCTAGATACTTGAGCAAAGAGTAATGAGTGGCTATGCTGCCATGTTGAAGAACAAGGGAATTTTCATTCTTGACTAACCTTTTTATCAACTTCAAGATCATTGGTGGGTTTCTTGGAGCAGGCATGATCTCCCTGCTCTTCAGAACCTGCATCAGAACACTCAGAACTTCCACCATCTTCTGAATCAGAACAATCCTTTTCTTTCACCCCATTTTCTAGGAGTGCAGGGACCTTAAAAATATTACAGAATCATGTTATTCTAAACCAACCAGTTATCTATTGTTATCAGATTTGTTAATGCCAGAATTCAGATTTTAACCTTGCAGATATTCTTTGTAAAGCAAAGCATGTACTAAAACATTCAAACAACAGAACCAAAGTGAGGGAGGAAGCCTGAAAGTACCCCTTCCATTAAGGCTCAAGAACATACCCACACGAAGAAATGGGGGCTTTCTGGATGATCCAGAGAAACAATAACTGTTTCGCTTCAGAAAAGGAGCACTAAGTTGGGATTCGGAAGGATAGTTATGTGCTGTGTAACGTTGGGGCTATTATCTGAGCAATGCATTATTAGGTGATTCGTCAGTCTACTGCTGTGATTATATGTGATATAGTACCTTTATACCACTGTTAGTGCAGATTTGTTTATACCAGTATGATCACAAACACATGAGCTATGTGTTGCACTATGATGTTATGTCAATAGGCAATAGGAACTTTCCAGCTCTATCATAATCTTACTAGAAGGCCCGATGCACGAAATTCATGCAAGAGTAGGCCTTCATAGCTGTGGCGGCTGCCTGGATCCCGTGGCTGCAGCCCCACCTTTGTCCAGAAGATCACTGGAAGGATGTCCAGTCTAATTAGTATATTGTGCTTTTATTATTATAGATGGGACCACAATCATATATGCAGTAATGACTGAGAAATACAGAAAAGTAAAAATTGCTTATTTGAATAACTTTACAGGTGTTTGCCTATGAATCAAATTTGAAGTAACAATTATTATTAATGTGATTAAGAGGAAATATGACATTTAAATAAAATAAATTTTCTTTTTCCCCCTGAAGTTTAGCTTTTAAAGCAGCAGGAAGCACTTTCTTAAAAGAGGTTTTCTTTTTATAAGAAAAAAGAGAAACATTTAAAAGTTAATTTCTCCCATAAAAGAAAGTAAATTTTCAGAGCAAACTGTGACCCTTCCTTCATGCTTAAGCCTTAATTAAAACATTAAATGAAATAAGAACTACCTTTATGTAAATTATAAAGAACTACCTTTATAATTGCTTAAAGTAGAACTAATCCCTGTCTTTCTAAACTGCAAAACAAAACAAGATTGTTTTAAGAAAAAAACAAAAACAAAAAAAAACACTGCAGAGATCGAGCACTATCAGACTGCTAAACTCCTGAGATTGTTCTTCATACATACTTTTTTTGAAATTTTATATAAATTTTATTAGTTCAAATATTAAAGTTATATAGATATGAAATTCAAATATTGTCTCTGCCACTTTAATACTTTTGTTTTTATTTTTTAATTTATTAAGGTGTTACATATGTGTCCTTATTTTCTCATTAGCCCCCAATCCCTCCCACTCATACATACTTTTAATAAGCAAATTGTAAAAAGATCAACAAGCACATGATATCATTAATCACTTCACAAAGAAAGACCAGGATACAAAAAGGATCAATGCCTCAGTTATAACAACACGACAAGTCAGAGGCAGAATGAAAAATAAACCCTAAATTTCACTATTCCAATCATATGGTTAAAAAGAATGAACACAGCCGAGACCGGTTTGGCTCAGTGGATAGAGCGTCGGCTTGCGGACTGAAAGGTCCCAGGTTCGGTTCCGGTAGGGGGCATGTACCTTGCTTGCAGGCACATCTCCACTGTTGGGTGTGTAGGAGGCGGCTGATCGATGTCTCTCTCTCATCGATGTTTCTGACTTCCTATCTCTCTCCCTTCCTCTCTGTAAAAAAATCAATAAAATACATTTTTAAAAAAAATGAACACAAAAAGGGCATTGTGAAAACGCTTGAAGACTTTCAAAGTATATATACGAATAACAATATCACTGTTAATTTAATTCTAATAATACTTTACATTAACTGTTATATCCTTTATCAAAATTTTCACATAAATAAACAGCAACACATATTCTTTATACCTTCTGAACGCCTGACAAATCTTTCTTCAATCCTGTGACGGTTTGGTATAGAATCTTGTAACGAAAACGAAAAAATAAATTAACATAAAACTAGACAATGAAATAACACATTCCAATATTAAGAAATAACACGGTAGGCTAAATGATATATTGTATTATAAAAAGGTGCCTAAAACTTATCTCGTAGTAAAGAGAAAGTGTATAGCATGGGTGTTATTCTTGTACCAAGCACACAGGCATTGGCAAATTCCAGCCCACAGCCCAAATCCAACAGATAGACTGATGGTTTCTACTAATGAACATTCAAAATCAATTTGATGATGGAACACTCTAACTTAGAATCTTAATTAAATGAAATGTATTCTCTCCCCAAAATAACTCCATTCTTCTTTCATTAGTAGACCTGTATCATGGAAAGCTATATTCAATTATTAAAATGTTTTTTATTTCATCAATAAAAACTTGTAGAAAAATTTTTCTCTCTTTCTATATAATGACCTGATCTTCCTTCTGCAATTACAGTCTGTTGGACTCATTCAAGTGTATCATTTTCTTTCATAAACACAAATGTATTCCCTTTACATCCAATGTGCACAAAGAACATGTTAATGTAATTAGCCATCTCACTAGATTAGAAGCCAACATTTGAGATTGTAGAATGGGAAGGTAACTTCCTTTGTAAACTTGTTTGCTACATATAAACCCAGCTACTCACATTATCTTGTTGGGCATTCATGGCCATGTCCTCTTCTTTCAATTTCATCATTATATCCATATCCCTCTCATAGTTTTTTACTTCATTCAAGGTTCTAGGAATATATGCTCGCTTAAACACCTAACACAGAGGAAAAATAAAATCAAAACTGCCATTCACATACTTCTCACATTTGCTCAGCATCCTCACCCCCATCAAGTCATAAAAAATAAAAGTCCATCCTCATCATCTACAACACTAGTTCTTAGCCAGGCTGCCTGCACAGGCTGGTGTAGCATGTGCTGTATTCTATGCCAGAAGTAATTTGTTACCAATGATAAAAAACTAAATATATGATTTAAGGATACCCTTAGAATAATACTTCTCTTTCCTTGTAATGACATATGTTAATTTACTCAATTAATTAATTTACTCAATTAATATATGTGATTACTTACTATAAATATATATGATTACTCACTAAAGTTTTTCTGAGTGGAAAAGAAAGGAATGTAATTGCCTGGCTGTGCCTTATGTTCTGACACAGGAATATCATCGACTCTGTGCAAAGTGAATAAAGATTTAGAACTGCTGATAAACATAGAATACCTTGTGGACATCCAGCACCCTAATAGCTGTGAGAAATAAAACATAGAATAAAATAAAGCCTACTATGGATCATCTTCACAAAAAATACACTGATTCCCAAGATTAAAATAATTTTCTTTTTTACCAAACATAAATATTTAAACTCTAAATAATTACTAGAATCAACATTTAAATTATTTAAAAATCCACATTTGCACCCTAGCTTGTTTGGCTCAGTGGATAAAGCATCAGCCTGTGGACTGAAGGGTCCCATGTTCGATTCCAGTCAAGGACACATGCCCAGGTGGCAGGCCTGATCCTTAGTAGGGGGCGTGCAAGAGGCAGTCGATCAATGATTCTTTCTCATCATTGATGTTTCTCTCTCTTTCCTTCTCCCTTCCTCTCTGAAATCAGTAAAAATATATTTTAAAATAAGTAAATAAAATAAAAATCCACATTTGCAAACTAAAACAGGCTTTTCCTTCTTTAATCATATACTTCAACAGGTTCTTTAAAATGTTTTCCACCTAGGACATTGGGCTAATGTGCTGCTGATTAGAATTATGTAATCAACTGTTTATCTATTAAAATCAAGTTCATGCCTTAACAATATTTTTAAAAAGACCTCAAAGCACAAGTGTTTCCTAAGGCTACGAACAGGTGATAAATCTTACCTCTTCATCGACATGATCTTGGCTGGACCTTTCCTCCTTGGTCCTCTGGGATGCTATTTCCATGGCCTTAGAAAGAAAAACTATTACTTTCCTTCACATTCAACCTACAGAAGATATATCCATTTCCCAATTTTAGCATAAATCTGTTATAATCTTTCTCAGTAGCACCTTTTCACATTTCTAAAAAAAAGGACTTGGTGTCCTCTAGTGGTCATTTTAGATCTGTGTTAAACCTCACCAAAACTGTTACCATCAACCCAAAAATAACAGAATAAATCAAACTTCTTTTTCTAACCTCAGGAAATCCCTAGCCCCTTCCTAAAACATTATTTTTACTAATTTTTAAATAACTAGGAAATATACATACTAAAGAAAAACAGAGAACCAAAGAATGAAAGAATCATTCCTTAGCTCTTGAGCAGCCAATGAAGAGAGTCAATGAGAATGCAAATTGTTCCCTAATTTGAGTACTATATGGCTCCAATGCCACTGCAGCAAAAAACCACCAAAGAAAGCAATCTGAACAATGACTGACACTAAAAATGTGACAAAGTTTCTACAGGATTCTTTTGGCTTGTGAAACTATAAAACTGAAAATTTGTTCTCCATTTAGAATATACAGAAAAAAGGAAAGAATAGCGGTTCTAGGTGGCTTTTTCTTTAAGATTAGACACTAAAATCAGTGTTATAGAGTTAGGAATAAAAATGATGTGATACTTACTCATTCAATTAATATATGTGATTACTTACTATTTATTACCAGGTACAAATAAGGTACTGGAAATACATGAATAAAACCTCTGCCTGGCCAGTATGGCTCAGTGGTTGAGCATTGACCCATGAACAAGGAGGTCACGGATAAATTCCCAGTCAAAGCACATGCCCAGATTGTGGGCTCAATTCCCAGTAGGGGGCATGCAGAAGTCAGCCGATGGATGATTCTCTCTCATCATTGATGTTTCTCTCTCTCTCCCTCTACCTGCCTCTCTCTGAAATCAATAAAAACATGTATTTTTTTTTAAAAAAAGACTAAAACCCCTGTCCTTTAGGAGTCTATAGTCTAAGTAGAGAGTGACAAAATAAATTTTTAAAAAGATTTATATATGAACTGATACAGCGTTATCACTTTAATTATAGTTACACTAGAGGCCTGGTGCATGAAATTCGTGGAGATGGGGGTGTCCCTCAGCCCAGCCTGCACGTTCTCCAATCTGGGACCCCTTAAGGGATGTCTGACTGCCCTCTCACAATCCAGGACTCCTGGCTCCCAACCACTCGCCTGCCTGATTGCCTGCCCCTAACAGCTTCTGCCTGCCAGCCTGATCACCCCCTAACCACTCCCCTGCCAGCCTGATTGATGGCTAACTGTTCCCCTGCTGGCCTGATTGCCCCTAATTGCCCTCCCCTGCAGGCCTGGTCACCCCTAACTGCCCTCCCCTGCTGGCTCAGTCACCCCCAACTTCCCTCCCTTGACACAGCCTCGTTGCCCCTAACTGCCCGCCCAATCACCTCTAACTTCTCTCCCTTGCCAGCCTGGTTGCCCCTAACTGCCCTCCCTTGCAGGCCTGGTCACCCCTAACTGGCCTTCCCTACTGGCCTGATTGCCCAAAACTGCCCTCTCCTGCTGGTTATCTTATAGTAGCCATCTTGTATCAACATGAGGGCGGCCATATTTGACCTCATGGGGCGACCATCTTGTGTTTCGGAGTAATGACCAATTTGCATATTATCACTTTCCTAGATAGGACTAAGGGCCCAGTGCATGAATATGTGCACCCTGAAAGGAACTGTGGGCTGCGAGGCTGCGGTGGGCACCTGGGCGGGTTTCAGCCCATCCTCTGCAGCCCTGCTCAACCTCTCCTGCCGCGGCTCCCAGTCCCTTCTGCTGGCAGCCCCACTCCTACCACCACTACCACACACTGACAGCAACAGCCCTGCTTGAACCCGCTGATGGCATGGAGTGATTTGGGCTGGCACCAGCAGCAGGTGCAAGCAGGGCCAGTGCCGTCATTGTGTGCAAGTGGCAGCTGCTACCCCAATTGCCTCTCAGGAGCAAGGGAAGGTGGAAAAGCCCTCAGGGGTAATTGGGGCCAGTAGCCACTGCTTGCACCGACAACACCGAGCAATCAGGACCGACTGGCAATGAGTGTGAGCAGGGCAGCAGTAGCAGGTCCGAGTGCTAGGCAGGACTGTGGCGTGTGGCAGCAAAGAATTTTCAGTAACCACCAGAGGCTCATCCTGATGACAGCAACCAGCGTCCCACCTTGGTTGGCACCCCTTTCACCTGCTCCACCATCCCACTGCGGCCAACGCCCACCATGTTCTGAGCTCTGCTGCATGCTGCTGACACCTGCCATGTTCCGTGTGCACCCTCTGGTGGTCAATGCACGTCATAGTGACCGGCTGTTCGGTCATTTGGTCTATTTGTATAATAGGGTTTTATATAGAGATAACATCAAAATATCTGTGTATCTGTATTTCTTAATCCAACCACTACTGGATTGAAAATATTTGAGCCCTGGCTGGTGCAACTCAGTTGAATGTCATCCAGTGCACAAAAAGATTGCAGGTTTGATCCCTAGGTCAGGGAACATACAGTATGTTTTTCTCTCTTTGTATCCCTATAAAGTTGTTCCCTTGTAAAGCTGTTGTTAACCTTTTTCTTCTGACAGAAGAAAATATAAAAAACAATCTGGTTAAAAACACAGACAAAAGACTTTAATAAACATGTCTCCAAAGAAGATATACAATGGGGAACAAGTATATAAAAAGATGCTGAATATCATTAGAGAAATTCACTTCAAAACTTAGTGACACCACCTCACACTCATCAGGATAGCAACTCAATAACAAGTGTTTGTGAGGATGTGAAAAAATTGGAACCCTTGCACACCGGCACATTGTTGACGTAAATGTAAAATGGTACAGTCACTAAGAAAAACATCCTGATACATTATTCTCATGCATTGAATGACCTGCAGGTATGACTGTTAAAAAATTACAAGTAGAATTACCATATAATCCAGTAATTCTACTTTTGGATATACATGTAAATAAATTGAAAACAGGGTCTTGAAGAGATATTTGTACACTCATGTTCACAGCAGCAATATTCATTACAGGCAAAAGGTAGAAGCAACCCAGGTGTTCTGAGATGGATGAATGGATAAACAAAATGTGCTACTTACATAAATGGAATTATTACTGAATCTTCAAAGAGAAAGGAATTCTGATACATCCTATACCACGAATGAACTTTGAGGACATTATGCTAAGTGAAATAAATCAGCCAGAAAAAGACAAATAGTATATGATTCCACTTATATTGAGTAGTCAACATCATAGACAGAAAGTAGAATGGGCTGGGAAGAGAAATGGGGAGTTAATGTTTAATGCATACTGTATTTTGCTTCACAAGACAAAAAAATTCAGTGGATAGATGGTGATAGTAGTTGCACAACAATGTGAATGTACTTAATGCCACTGAATTGTACACTTAAAAATAGTTAAAATGATAAATTTTATGCTTTGTATATGTTATCACAATTTAAAAATTTTTTGTGATTTAGAAAGGCCTATGAGAAACAAAGGAAAGGAATTAATGACCAAAGGCTAACAACAGGTTTCTTACTAAATTTCCATAACTTTGATGTAATCTTGCCTAATGATTAAAGTCAAGAAACCTGGCTTTACAGTTGGCTTTTTACTATACTTTTGATTCCCCATCTGTGAAATCAGAAGATAAAGGTCTCAGGAAACTGTCAAATGAACAAAAATTATGCGGAGCAATTTAAGTCCTCAGAAGTGCCATAAATGCAAATTACTACTGCTATTTTCTATTTTTTTCTCCCTTGCCCCATCTCACCTTTGAGAGATAAGCATCCATGTTCTCTTGTGTAATTGATGGGTCTGTGACAAATTCAAAGAGCTCCCGCACAGTCATCACAGCAACGTTGTGCTTCAAAAAGAAATCTGTCAGAAGAAAAATGTTAACAACAGCTTTACAAGGGAACAACTTTATAGAGAAACAGAAATAAAAACATACCATCTGCTAGCTACTGGTGTTAAGTATCACTGCATGAAACAATTCAGTGCCAAAATTTTATATCAACACTGTAACAGAGTATGGAGAAAACTACAATTTCCACTCACCATTGACATTGGTACAATCTTTTCTCAAGAACTCCAAGGCATGTGGGTGGTCGTGCTCCACAGATTGAGAGACGTCAATGATGTATACACCCCCACCACTGTACCTGCGGGCCACACAGGCAGGGATGTGAGAAACACCAGGGATGTGCACACATCCACTATGGTGATGTGAGGGCTTACTTCAATGTGTCACCAAAGGCAGGAGACACATCCTACACTGTGACCATATGGAAGCCAACTTTAAAAAGTCATAATTTACTATGACATTTTGGAATTGGAATTTTATTTTTTTAAAGGGCATGAAACTACTTATGGGAGGCTCCTAAGGAACAAAATATACTCACAGCATGTTAAATTCACTGAGATCTGCATGGACCAGTCTGGCATCCTGATACATTATTCTCATGTATTGAATGACCTGCAGGTATAACTCACGAGCCTTGGATTCCGATAACTGGATGTTTTTCAAGAGGGGTGCTGGCCTTTAATAAGAATAAAATAAACAATGAAAATAAACTAATGGGACCAAGTTTTCTTACTTTATACTACATTTATACAGCCACTTCTCTTCTACAACTCATCACTGAACAACCTACTCACTATAGATGTTCCTTTTCAGAAACTTGTCAATAAACAGGTATTGTATAAAATAGTCCTCAAAAACGTATTATAAATTAATAACTCTATGCACTAATATAATGGAAGAGTCATAAAATATTCTAAGATTAAACTAATTCAAAGCAATTAAAAAAATAATTTTGAACATGTAATTATTAGGCCATCCACATACTTACAGGTCATCTTTACCAATGAAACCCATGACAAGAACATGACTTCGTAGCAGGATAGGTTCTGGGCATGGGATTCCTGCTGTGTTCAGCCTGTGATATTAAAACAGATAAAAGGACAAATGAAAAGACTAACTATAGCATCTAAAACAATTACAACTATAGTACATAAGATTAATAATGCTATTAGGAAATAGTACCAGGATCTTCCAATTGTATTACTGTATTTCAAAAACTCTAAGACATTAGTGATTTTAAGTGGCACCATCATGCACCATCAGGAATGACAAAACATTGGCAATTCAACAGCATCCCATAGTCTCTAACACCCAATCCAATTCCAGAGATGTTAAACTATGAAAAAAAATGTGAGTCAGAGAGTTGATGAAATATAACAGATGTGTCTGCAATGATCTTTCGAACTGATTAACCTGAGCAATGATTAGTAAAAACAGTTGAACTCATACCAAATAGCTAACTGAGCACACTCAAATTTCAGAAGGGCTTTCAAAACAATCATTAATACCTGCTTAATACTAAAATAGCCAGTGTATGTTCACTTATGTACAGCAGATAAGAAGGTGTCAACTCAGAGACCATATATAAATGTGTCCACAATTGGACTGAAATAAGGAAAGGAAACTGACAGAGTTTTGGACCTAACAAAACTAAAACTCTAATACCTATTTAAAAATGAGCCATCATTCTCACAATCTAATTAAGTCAGTTGCCTGCTTAAGATCCTATAACAGCTCCTTATCATCCTCAGTATTAATTCTAAAAGTTTTCACATGGCTTCTAAGGCTCTTTAAATGACCCAGACAAGATACAGTGGCTCCAACTTGTCTAACTTCCCTCAGCAAATCTAATGGACCTGAACAGCCCTACTGTGTCCCTAGATTTAGACAAAACCACTGGGATTTGCAGGCGGGAAAGAACTGAAGCCAATGTACAGGGCACAGCACAGATTACCCCCAGTTACCTGATCAAGTTCCTCATTTCTTTTTCTGCCCAAGTTTTCACCATCTTTCTGGGGTTTCCTTTACAATAGCCATGACGAAATCTTGAACAAGAAAAAGACTTGTTATTTACATCATTCGTTCTAGTTTTTATTTTTTTAGGATATAGAAATTAAGCTAACTGAAGAAAAAAAGCTGAGCTCACCTAAATTCTCCACTTACATACTTATCCCGATCTTTGAACACCAAAATAGAAGTTTTATATATTTTGATTGCTCTGCTCTCTCCATTTGTTGTGCTGGCATGGTATACATTAGCCTATTTTAAGTCAAAACCGAAGAAAATTAAATTTGTGTTAAATAACTACAAACAGTGTTCTACTTTTTCAATCTATTTGATTCTATGTTCAAAAGTTAAAAAAGCCAAATGAACTGAAATAATAGGCATCAGGAACACCATCTTTTGAATATATTAATTAAAACATAAGCCATCATACCAAAAGACACAGTAAATAAATATATCTCCAATTACATATGTAGTAAAATCCAACTTAAATATATGTGAGAAGCGATTTAAAACATTTTTATATTTTAAGCCTGTGGAAAATACATGAAGAAATGCTCACAATACATGATTTATAAATTGAATTTTACTTAAGAACTACTTCTCATCGAATGAGATGCTAATTTAAAAACACACTTGTCTTTCTGCATATCCATATACAAAGGAAAAAATGAGAAAGACATTAGCTGACTCCAGAAAGTAGACCATAGCCCCTTCCCCCTATAGTACTATTTGATTAGGACTCAGGCCTGCAGTGACTTGACCATCTAAGTGTACTGCTGAGCACAGCTAGTTGGACTCATGATACGTTAGAGTAATGGCAGTGAAAAGGCGTAATTATGTGCACAATTTCCTATCATCCCATAAATATTAATAAAGCCATTTTTGGAAACACAGATTAAACTATCTTGACTTGTTATAGGAACTGACTTTCTTTTTAAAATGCCTTAATTTCATTTCTTATCTGAAATAAAAAAACTAACATAAAAACATTCAGACACACAAAGAAAAGCTCACTTCTTTTCCTGTGCTAATGCAGCCATTTATCTCTGATATGATTCCTCTAGTCAACATCTTGAATAATATCATTCGTGTTCTGGGATCCAACACCTAAAAAGAGATGCCAAAAACAGTTCAGAAAGACAGTACCAATTATTTCTCATTGCAGAATTCGACAATTAATAAAATGAAGAGCCTAATTGTACCATGCCATCCTGGTTGGCTAAATGAGAGTTGCTATTATGGTACTTTCATGCATTCTAATTTTTAGTAAAGAGAATGTCAGGTGGAGGCCACAGGAAACATGGAGACAATAAATCAGAGAGATAACTAACTTATTGTTCATTCAGTCATAGAAATCAAAGACTACCAAGTCCAACACTTGCTAATAGAAACACAAAGCAAACTACATAAGCAACTTTACATTTTCTAGTTTACCACATTAAAAAATGTCCAAGATAACAAAGTAAAACTACATAGTTTTAATACAGTTTTTAATCCAATACATTTAAAACACTATCATTTCAACATGTAACCAATATGTAAAAACTTAGTGAGAGATTTAACATTCTGTAACTATAAGTCTTCAAAATCCAGTGGGTATTTATGTTTATGGCATATCTCATTCAAACCTGACACATTTCAAGAGCTCAGTGGCCACTCTATTTGAACCAGGAGGCAGCATCCTATAGCTAATGAATGAAATTTAGGCTGCAGGCTGTTTCTCTACAGCCTGCAAACTAAGAATGGTTTTTATATTTTAAAACTAGAGGCCTGGTGCACGAAATTCATACATGGGGGTGAGGGGGTTGTCTTTCAGACCAGCCTGCTCCCTCTCCAATCTGGGACTCCTAGAGGGATGTCCAACTGCCCATTTAGGCCCTCTCACAATTCAGGACTGCTGGCTCTCAACTGCTCACAAGTCTGCCTTCTGGATTGCCCCTAACCACCTCTGCCTGCCAGCCTGATCACCCCCTAACCACTCCTCTGCCAGCCTGTTTGCCCCTACTTGTCCTCCACTGTGGGCCTGGCCATCCCTAATTGCCCTCCCCTGGAGGCCTGGTCACCCCTAACTGCCCTCCTTGTAGACCTGGTCGCTCCCAACTGCCCTCCCCTGCTGGCCATCTTGTGGTGGCCATCCTGTGTCCACATGGGGGCAGGATCTTTGACCACATGGGGCAGTCATCTTGTGTGTTGGAATGATGGTCAATCTGCATATTACTCTTTTATTAGATACGATAGAGGCCTGGTGCATGGGTGGGGACTAGCTGGTTTGCCCTGAAGGGTGTTCTGGATCAGAGTGGGTGTTCCCTTGGGGTGTAGGGTGGCCTGGGTGAGGGGCCTGTGGTGATTTGCAGACCGGCCATGCCCCCCTGCGATTCAAGCAAAGGTCCTGGTATCTGGGATTTATTTATCTTCTACAATTGAAACTTTGTAGCTGGAGCAGAGACAAGCCTTCTGCTCGCACATCCATTGAAATTTTGTTGCCTTAAGCGGAGACCTGGGCCAACCAGGGTGTGTGAAAAGCTTGGCCTCCTTTATCACCAGGGGCAACCCAAGCCTCCCTACTGCTCTCTCTGTGTCAGTAACCATCTTGGCTGGGTTAATGTGCATATTTGCTCTGATTGGCTGGTGGGTGTAGTGGAGGTATGGTCAATTTGCATATTACTCTTTTATTAGATAGGATACTTGTAAAAAAATAGAAGAATTGTGAGCTACGTCTAAAGTATTTATTCTTTAGTACTTATAAGAGTTTGCAGCCGGGAGAATCCAAGATGGCGGCATAGGTAAACACCTATACTGCTGCCTCGCACAACAATTTCAAAACTACAACTAAAAGACAGAACGGACATCATCCAGAACCACAGGAAAGCTGGCTGAGTGGAAGTTCTACAACTAGAGGGAAAGAGAGGGGCTCACGGAGACCCAGAGGAGCTGCAAAAAGCTGAGGTACGGAGACGCGCGCTGAGAGAGCGGGTGCCGGAGTACCTGGCTGGCTTTCTCTGGCGGGAGGGAAACGGAGACTCCCAACGGCATTGAACCCCTTATCCTACGACACTAAACCCCAGATTCAGCCGAAATTCATACGGGGGGAGTTTGGACCGTGAAAAGGGAGAAGTGCATGGAAATTTAGGGGAGTTGCAAAGGATCGGAGGTCTGGTCGCGCACGGCACCACGCGGAGGACGCATTGCTGATTGTGCCGCTGGCTTTCGCGAGTGGGCGGGAGACAGACCCTCCCAACTGCACCACTTCTGAGTCCACTGGGCCCCTGTTTTGGGCGAAACCCTGGGGACCTAGACTCGTGTGGTCCTGGTTCGCAGGGGAGCCGGAAAGGCAGCGGTTGGAGGCGCTGCGGGTGCGCGCGCACAAGGACCGCTCCAGCCATTACCCAGTCACGGGAGACTCAGGGGCCGTGGAGGGCAGGGCCGACTGCAAAGCAAGGCGGTCCCTTCAGCCCTGAGACTCCACCCTCCCAAGCTCAGCAGAGGCTTCTGCGGCTGAATCCAGCACAGAAGTTTCCCCGGCACAGTGAAAATGCCGAGACAAGGGAAGGGATTACAAGCAAAAGAAATGGAGGAAAAAAAACGACTGGATATAGAGTTCAAAACCACGCTTATAAGGTTTTGCAAGAATATGCTAGAAAAGATGGATAAATTTAGTGAGACCCAAGAGAAGATAATAAATACACTGACTGAAATGAATACTAATACGCAGAGTACTAACAGCAGACTAGAGAAAGGCAAGGATCAAGTCAAAAATTTGAAATATAAAGAAGCAGAAAACATTCAACTGGAAAAGCAAGAAGAGAAAAGAATCCAAAAATGTGAACATAATGTAAGGAGCCTCTGGGACAGCTTCAAGCGTACCAACATCAGAATTGTGGGGGTGCCAGAAGAAGAGAGAGAGCAAGATACTGAAAACCTGTTTAAAGAAATAATGACTGAAAACTTCCCACATCTGGTAAAAGAAATAGACTTACAAGTCGAGGAAGCACACAGAACCCCAAAGAAAAGGAACCCGAAGAGGACTACACCAAGACACATCATAATTAAAATGCCAAGAGCAAAAGACAAAGAGAGAATATTAAAAGCAGCAAGAGAAAAACAGTTTATTACCTACAAGGGAGCACCCATACGACTGTCAGCTGATTTCTCAACAGAAACGATGCAGGCCAGACGGGAGTGGCAAGAAATATTCAACGTGATGAACAACAAGAACCTACAACCAAGAATAATCTATCCAGCAAAGCTATCATTCAGAATTGAAGGGCAGATAAAGACCTTCACAGAGAAGAAAAAGCTAAAGGAGTTCATCAACTCCAAACCAGTATTATATGAAATGCTGAAAGGTACCCTTTTAGAAGAGGAAGAAGAAAAGGGTAAAAGACAAAAAATTATGAACAACAAATATACATCTGTCAACAAGTGAATCTAAAAATTAAGTGAATTAAAAATCTGATCAACAGAATAAACTGGTGAATATAATAGAATCAGGAGCACAGAAAGGGAGTAGACTGATAATTCTCAGGAGGACAAAAATCATAAAGCATCAAACAGACTGTGAAATTATAGCAGAAAGATTAAAGTTAGGTGAGGTAAATAAGTGATCAATCAAAGGACTTGTATGCATGCTTATAAACATAACCAATGATCACAGACACTGGGGGGTCGGGGTATGCCTGGGAGGGAGGGGGGGCAATGGGGAGATATGTATAAAAAATTAATAAAAAATTAAAAAAAAAAAAAGAGAGGAAAAAAAAAAAAAAGAGTTTGCAGCCCCTTGCTATAGATGAGTAAGTCAGGAAAAGGGTCTCCTTCCAAGTCAGAGCTGTCAATTTTGAAGAAAGAAGACCTCAAAGCTTGGCCAGTGTGGCTCAGTGGTTGATCATCAACCTATAAACCAGGAGGTCACAGTTCAATTCCCAGTCAGGACACATACTGGGGTTGTGGGCTCAATCTCTAGTGGGGGCCATGCAGGAAGCAGCTGATGAATGATCCTCTCTCATCACTGATGTTTCCATCTCTCTCCCACTTCCTTCTTCTCTAAAATCAATAAAACTATTTTTAAAAAGACCCCAAATTCTTCTTTAACAAACAGGAGACAATGAACTAAAGCCTGCTCCAAGTCCAGTTCTGAAACTGAAACAGCTACATATTTACATGCAAGTTCAAGGGAGATAGCTACTCAAGGTTCAGACAGACCCTTTAGCTCCATAAAGTGAGACAGTGTCAAATGGCCAAATCAAACTATTTTCTAGGGCAGGGGTGGGGAACATCAAAGGCCCACGAAATCATTTGGTCCAGACCTGCCAAAGCATTAGGGGTGAGTTAATTAAATGTTTGTTCAAACAGAGCAGGCTAATTTTTAAGCTGATAATTTTGTATGGCCCATGAATGATGTAAAAGATATCCAAAAGGCCCTTCGCAGAAAAAAGGTTTCCCACCCCTGCTCTAGAGTCTATCTTTTAATGAGGTGGCTGCAGTCATACCAGAAATCTAAAGTTAATAGAAACAAAATAATCTTAAAAGACTGCATAATGCAAACCCAAACTATATCCACAGCAATGGGAAGAGAATACAAGTGAGTGAATAGGCCATAACTGAGATTCCTTCTCTATGGCACAAGTAAATAGCGGGGGTGTGAGCTGGTTGAACACAGAAATCCAGATGAAGAACAGTAGCCAAGTTAGTGGATAGAAAGGAGCAGCATATCGAAATGGCTTAAAAACAAAATAGGTGAAGAGAAATATAAGAGAATAAACTTAAAAGTATATGTTTCATAAGAACAACTTGAGACTCAAAATACATACTCTTATTCAAAATTAATTTCAAAAGAGAAAAAGAAAGAATTTTCTGCCTGAGTTATTTTTAGGCTCCTTGAAAATTAAAGTTGCTCATCTATGTGTGCGGGTCCATTCTTTGTCTTCAATCACAAAAAGAAACCACACAAAATAAATAAATTAGAGAACAATGGAGACACAGATCTTAGACCTGCTTTTGACTAAATATGAAATTCTTCAATTGTATAAATGGTTCTAGAGCTCAGGTACAGTGTTACTCCTTTGGAGATTGATGTAAATAGTAGAAGGAGTGCATGTCTTAAACCAAGGATCGGTAGGTCAAAGAGATACTACTCCAAAACTTATTTGTGCATATAGGTGGGGGCAGGGAGAGGGTGTTAGGCTGCAGTCGCAATGTTCTAACCTTTTCTATGCCTTTTTTTGGTTCACATAAAAAATCTGGGCCAATGCTAACATCTAATCACAACCCTATACATGTGGGAAAAATAGGGGCTAACTTTCTCCCATTATTGAATAGAAAGAAGCAAAGAAGCATAACTTCTATATCAAGTAAGGGATTTCTAATTGAAAAATTTAAGCATTATCCATCTCTCTCTCACACACATTACCGCCCATCCTATCTTGTGGCAGATACCTGACCTATCTTCTGAGAAAGTTCACAAAATTCCTGCAGACCTTCTTTAAGACAAGAGAAAAGATTATTGGTCTTCTAATCAATACTGCTTCCCCCTAGAAGATGAAAGCATTGTGTGGTGGCCTCACAGGGCCACAAAATGGGGCATGATTCAAATTTGCCTATTAATAGTCTTCCCTAATAATAAACATGTAAATTGACCATACCTCCACCACGCCCACAGCCAATCAGAGTGAGTATGCAAATTAGAAGGGCAAAGATGGTGGTCTTCAGGTGCGGAGTGGCCAGGCAGGGCAGAACACCAGCTATGAGAGGGAGGATGGGGGTTGAAGGAATCTACAGGAGCGCAGTGCCCCAGCAAAGACAAAGACTGCAGACTCCGGAGTCTGCAGCGAAGATGAAGATGGCAAACTTTGGCCGGAGCCTGCAGCACAGAAAAAGAAGGCAGACTCTGGCTGGAGCGAAGGCCTGGGTCCTGGCTGCCAGAGGGAAACCGGTGCTGGAAGCCAAGGGAAGGAAGGCCTCTAGTTCTATTATAAAGTTAAACATAGATTTTTTAATTTAAAACGATAAAAAAGAGTAGTTTTATACAGGAATAACTTTAGACATTAGCATTTTAATATTAGCATTAAGCAAGAAGGATAAAAGCAAACTATAATTCAAAAAGAAGAAAAATGCTATTTTTAAAATAAAAACTTAAAAAAAATAAATTGTACCTGTTCTACAGTTGCTCTGTCTGCCTTATCTTTGATGCGATACCTAAACAAAAACAAAAAGTATAGCTGACATTCAAAATTCAGTCACAGAAGCCAAATAAAAAGTTTCTACATGTACATCATTCCATGAAATTCCTAAGTAGCTAGTTTCTTTAATAACAGATTTCAAAATCTCATAATTTCATCACTCAGTGAAATGTCATGTCCCCTTAATAAGCAATTCAGTTCCCTAGGGTAAAAGGAGCATATTTGCAGGAAAAAAATTATATCCATAATTTAGAAGCATTAAGTAAAAGATAGGTAGGGTAAAGTGAATTATACTATAAAAAGGAAAAGATCAAGTCTATACTGTCCTTCAAATATTTAGTATAGAATTAAAGTCAACATATAAGCTTTTCTCTTTAGAGTCCCTTTCTTCAGACACAAGATACCATTTCAAGACAGTTACTGAGTTCTATATTCAGTTCACACACTAAGTAACTCAATTAGCACACAAATCTAAGTTAATAAAGATTCAGACAATTGAATAAAATAACAAATGACTACATTATTTCTCAAAGAGTTAGGATTACTTGAGCCTAGCAATAAACCATAAGAAAATTGGTTTTTAAGTTCAGTTCTAACACTGCTAGTTGTATGATCTTAGTGTCTGCTTCTATAATATATTGTTAATATCTATGAGTTAACAGTATATAGAAATTAGCCAGATCTTAACTGATTTTGAGAACAGAAGTGTAAATGTAATCTGTTTTTGGTTCCAGTGGCTGGCAAACTCATTAGTCAACAGAGCCAAATATCAACAGTACGACGATAGAAATTTCTTTTGAGAGCCAAATTTTTTAAACTTAAACTTCCTCTAATGCCACTTCTTCAAAACAGACTCGTCCAGGCCGTGGTATTTTGTGGAAAAGCCACATTCAAGGGGCCAAAGAGCCGCATGTGGCTCGCGAGCAGGTTTTCCAACCACAGGATACCATTTAAAATATATATATATCATGAAAGGAAATAATTTTGAAATAAATTTTTAAAAAGGAAGCATTTTTATGATAAGATTTTGACCTTTTAACAGTTTAAACATTTAAACAGAAATTTATTAACACTGTTATCCTAAGACCACATTTGTGAACAAAGGTATTTAAGCTAAAAAAAAAAAAGTTTAGCCGAGACCAGTTTGGCTCAGTGGATAGAGGGTCGGCCTGCGGACTGAAAGGTCCCAGGTTCGATTCCGGTCAGGGGCATGTACCTTGCTTGCGGGCACATCTCCAGTGTGGGGCATGCAGGAGGCGGCTGATCGATGTCTCTCTCTCATCGATGTTTCTGACTTTCTATCCCTCTCCCTTCCTCTCTGTAAAAAATCAATAAAATAAAATTTAAAAAAAAGTTTAAATATACAAATATATACCCCCAAACAAAAATACTATCCTTTGTAAAATAATTATAATCACAATACCACTTAATTAGTTTCTATCAGCCATGTTTTATAGTTAAAATATTACTTACATATCTGCTTCTTTTTGTCTAGACTTTTCAGTGACTTTATTTATGACAGAATCAGTAACATTTAGCTTATCTGAAAAAAGAAAAAAATCCACAATGTGAACAATATGTAAGACAAAAAGATATTAATAGTCTTTGTAAATAGAATACTTCTCCCCTCTTCCTTCTTTATTTTCTATTTTCTTATACATAGAATATATTTTAGTAATGAAAAGGTTTTAATGTTTTTAAAGATAAGCACTAAGCTGTGGTTCCTTGATAACAGGTGTCATTTTCATCACTACAGCTGTAATTTTTGAGGACAGAAATCAAGATGCAGAAATCCCTCAAAAATACTGTCTCAGCATATGCTGAATTTCAGACACTTAATATTTTTTACAACTAATATAAATAATGTAATTGCCTGAATTCCAAGTTTAATTCTAAAAACTTCAGTCTCATTTCAAATTTCAAGTCCACAAAAGACGATGATAGGATATGAGAAACTGTGCTAGATTTATAACAAGTTGATTGTCTACAAGAAAAAGATAACTATGCATTTTTCTCAAAACATTCTGATTCCTTACATTCAACAGCTCACTAAATGATTAATGCTTACATAAAATGTCTCTGGTAAACAAAATGTAATTATATTCAACATTCTAGTATTTTCAACATCCTACTATGAGATAATCCAATTATAAAAATCTAATATAAAACAGACAATAACTTGAATATATTTGTAACTTTGTATTTGTACAACAGGGTAGAACAAGAACTAAAAAAAAAGCACTAAGATAAAATAAAGTCTTTCCTTTGAAATAATATTTTAAAATTACTAAGTTCTTACTTTGTCTAAGCATTATTCAGTCAGTAACATCAAGTATACTCATTTCTTTTCTTTCTTTTTTTTTAATTTTAACACAAGGATATGTTTTTAATTGATTTGGAGGAAGAAGAGGAAGGAAGAAGGGAGAGAAAAAAGAAGAGAAAGAGAAAACATTAATATGAGAAATATCAACTGATTGCCTCCCACAGGCGCCCCAACTTGGGATCAAACCCACAATCTACTAGTAGGTATGTGCTCTGACCAGAAATTGAACCTGCAACCTTTTGGTGTATGAGACCATGCACCAACCAATTGAATCAAACCAGCCAGGGCACAAATATTTCTTGATCCAATAAAACTTTGTAACACTTCATGTGTTTTTGAAGAATTTCCTCACAGCCCAATGAAGAAATGTATTTTACAAACTCACCTAGATTAATTTTATTCTCATATTTCCGTAAGGCCTTGTCTGCTGGAGTAGACATTTTGGCTGAATTATAGTTGGAAGGCTGTCGATTTGCCTAGAAGAAATGAGTTCCAGAATTTTAGGCACTAGTTATAAATACAAATCTAAGGTTCATCACCACATGTTTTTCCCTTGGTTCATTGTTAACTATTAAAGCATCAATACTTAGAGGAGTATGCTAAGGAAGGTAAGAATTTGTTAAAATTATTAAAAAGGCATTTGAAATAGATGTTTAGAGTTACTGGCTAAAACACTCTGCGGGAGATTCAACATGGTGGCTGGCAGGAGAGCAGTGAGGGAGAGAGTGAGTGAGCAAAGGAGTGAGAGGTGAGTGTGCAGACTTGCGTGGTGCGTGTGTGTGTGTGTGTGTGTAAGAGACAGATCTTGCAGGAGTCTCAGGGGCCATGGATCAGGTTCTTCCAGACAAAGAGCCTTTGTTACCACCATAGCACACCCTGTGCAGATGTGGGTGGCTCTGGCATGGATACTCCATCATCTTGAAGGGGGGAGCAGTAGCAGCCAGGAGCGCAGCCTCACCACCACCCAGACTAGCCATGGACACCACCCCTGATCCATGCAGTAAGCTTCATGCCAACAGGATCTCGCAAAGGATCCCCACCATGGGCTCCAGAACCCCACAGTGAGTTGCAGAGTCACTTGCTAAATCTGCCACAGGCTCCGGGACCCCATAGTGAGTAGCATGTGAGCTGGGACTTTGTAAGCAACCCCATTACAGCTCCAGGACCACATAGTGAGTCTCCAGCAGTGAATCCCCTGCCAGCAGTCTCTAAGACCTCACAGGGAGTTGCAAGCCAGAGGGCCACTGTGTGCACACCCTCTGCCGATCCTAAGCACCTGCAGCTGACACCTGAGGTACCAGATCCATGAGGAAGAGAGTACAACTCCAAACAGAGACAATCAAGGCATGAGACTCAAGGCAGACCCAGCCACTGGGATAAGGAGTCTCTGACCACAGGACTACCAGGGGCTTCAACCTCTTGGACTTCAATTAGGTTATTCAGGGCCAGAAAGGGACAGTGACTCACATTCACCTGCACTACTAGAGCAGCTTCCTGGAGACCTGGATAGATACACCAAGGGACCAGATTCAACAACATCAGAGCAAAATCCAGTGAGCCTCAGCCTCACTGGCAGCAAGTCAGAGGGGAGATCTTTCCCACAAACAGGACATCAACAATCAAGTCCCAATTAAAACAGGAGAACCCAAATTACACACACACACATCTGAGCATCCAGCTCAGATGAACAAAGAGACCACAGCACTGGATCCCTCAAGATACTTTCTAGATTAGGCCAGGCCACAAAGACTGGGGGGCACAACAGTTCTAATACATAGAAGCAAATACAAAAAGACAGCTATAATGAGGAAACAAAGAAGTAATCGCAAGTGAAAGAAAGGAATCTCCAGAAAAAGAACTATATGAAATAGTGGCAAGCAACCTATCAGACATAGATCTCAAAGCAATGGTAATAAAGGAATTTAGTGCAAATTACAACAGCATGAAAAGGAAAATAGCCAAGACCGGTTTGGCTCAGTGGATAGAGCGTCAGCTTGAGGACTGAAAGGTCCCGGGTTCGATTCCGGTCGGTGACATGTACCTTGCTTGCGGGCACATCTCCACTGTGGGGCGTGCAGGAGGCGGCTGATCGATGTCTCTCTCTCATCGATGTTTCTGACTTTCTATCTCTCTCCCTTCCTCTCTTATAAAAAATCAATAAAAATATATTTTTTAAAAAAAAGAAAGAAAAAAAAGAAAAGGAAAATAGAGGCCATGACCAAGAACCAAACAGATAGAAGAATGATATATCTGACATCAAGAAGACACTAGAAGGTATTAAAAGTAGATTGGGTGAAGCAGAGGATTGAATCAGCGATTTGGAAGAAAAGGTAGAAATAAATACACAATTAGAGCAGCAAAAGGAAAAAAGAATTAAAAAGCAGGAAGACAGATTAAGGAAACCCTAGGGCACCATGAAATGTAACAGTATCTGCATTATAGGAATACCAGAAGTGAAAGAGGGAGAGCAAGGAAAAGAGAACCTGTTTAAAGAAATAATGACAGAAAACTTCACCAACCTGGTGAAGGAAAATGTCACACAAGTTCAGAAGGCACAGAGAGTCCCAATCAAGAGGAACCCAAAGAGAACCACACCTAAACACATCATAATTAAAATAGCAAATGGTAAAGTCAAAGACAGAATCTTAAATGCAGAAGAGAGAGACATAAAATTACCTACAAAGGTTGCCATTAAAATGTCAACTGACTTCTCAATAGAAACACTTCAGGTCAGAAGGGAGTGGCATGAAGTACAAAATAATGAAAAGCAAGAGCATAAATCCAAGACTACTGTATCCAGCAAGGATATCATTTAAAATTAAGAGGTGAAATAAAAAGCTTTCCAAACAACAACAACAAAAACACGTTAGAGTATATTACCACCAAACCAGCAATACAAGACATTAAAGGGACTGCTTTAAGAAGAAGAGAGAGACTCATAGACACAAAGAAAATTAAAATGACAATGAATAAATACCTATATCTGACAAAATCCTCAACAAAATTCTAGCAAATTTGATCCAGCAGTACATCAAAAAGATCATACACCATGCCAAGTAGGATTTATCCTAAGGATGGTACAACATCTGCTAATCAATAAATGTGATATATCACATAAACAAATTGAGAGATAAAACCACATAGTCATATCAACTGATGCAGAAAAAGCATTTGACAAAATCCAACACCCATCCTATATAATAAAGAGGGAATATGCTAATTGATCATCACTCTGTCACAAAGATGGCTGCACCCACATCTGAGCCAAGTTCCCATAAGGAGCTTTAACGAGCAATTAGCAGGGACTGGAGGCTACGCCCTTCCTCACCCCTGAGGGGAACTCAAGGCTGTGCCCACCACCCTGGCATCAGACTGGGAGACCTCAGGCTGCACCCCCAGGCCCAGCACCAGGTTGGGGGACCTCGGACTACTCCCCCCAACCAGCAGGGCTTGACAGAGGACCTCAAGGTACACTTCTCATTCTGTGCTGGACTAGGGGGACCTCAGGCTGCACTCCTCACCAGGTGGGGCTTGACAGAGGATTCAGGCTGCACGCCCCCCACCTTGGCACCAGGCCAGGGGACTTCAGATCATACCCCCACTCCAGCACTGGGCCAGAGGACCTGAGGCTGCACCCCCTGCCTGGCTGAACTTGACAGGGGACCTCAGGCCATGCCCTCCCACCCAGCAGCAGGCTGCGTGGGGCTACTACCAGGTCAGCAGAGGGGTTAGTGAGGGGCAACCAAACGACTGAGCAGCAGGCTGCATGGGGCCACCAGGCTGATGGGGCGGGAGAGGGCAACTGGGGGCAATCAGGCTGGCAGGCAGAGGCAGTTAAGGGTTATCAGGCCAGCAGTGTGGCAATGAAGGCCAATCAGGTCAGTAGGCAGAAGCAGTTAGAGGTGATCAGGCTGTTGGGAGGGGGCAGTTAGGGGCAATCAGACAGGCAGGCAAGTGAGTGGTTAAGAGGCAGTGGTCCAGGAATGTGATCAGGCCTAAACCGGCAGTCAGGCATTTCCGAAGAGGTCCTAGATTGGAGAGGGTGTAGGCTGGGCTGAGGGACCCTTTCCCACGTACACAAATTTCGTGCATATATATAAAAGGCTAATATGCTAAATGTATGACCATCTAGGTAATGATGTCACATAGCAACTCCCAGCTTCCTCTCCCTAGCAACTAGCCTCCTTGCAGTTTCTTCAGCCCTGGAACATGGCTTGCTTTATAGCCAGATGGAAACATTTCACACTGTAGCTAAATGTCTGTGAAGCGTTTTCCCATGCCTCATCTCATTTGATCCTCACAGAAGACCTGGAGTAGATAGATAGGAGATTTGATGGAATCCTATTTTCTTTTCATTAGCCAGAAAACAGAGATTTAGAAAGTTTAGAAACTTGACCTGACTGAAAAGAAGTTAAGAAATGGTAGACCTTGAAAATAACTAGGTTTTCTCACTGCGCAGAATATAGTCAAGCACTGCAGCAGTTAAGTATTTTACCCTTTATTCTCGTTGCATGATCTACAATAATAATCTGCTTCGTGTTCACATTTATTGCTGTATTGCTGACAATTACCTGAAAGAGAAGTTGGGGTGCTTCACTGGGCTGAAAAAAGTTTAGCTAAATCAGAAAGTAGCAAGTTTTTTCTTTATCTATGAAAGGTTAAGTTGACGTGCATACGCAATACATATAAAGCTCTCACTGTCATCAATCACCCGCATGTGCTTCAATCGTGAACTTGGCTGGCACTTCTATTATAAAGAAAGGGCAAATAGCAACATTAAAATATTTCTTCTAATTAATTTCTTTTCAATGTGCATGAATTCATGCACCTTGTCAATAATAACCTTAAAAGTTAATAGATAAAATGTTCCAGTCAAAACACATGGGTATCTAAATTGATAAGAAAACATGACACATATATATGATGTCTACAAGAGACCCACTTCAGAACAAAAGACACACAGACTGAGAATGAAGAGATAGACAAATATATCCCATGCAAATGGAAAAGGAAAAAAAGCTGGGGTAGCAACACTTACCTTAGATAAAATAGATTTCAAAACAAAGGCCATAACAAGAGACAAAGAAAGCCACTTCATAATACTAAAGAGAATGATTCAACAAGAAAATATCCTATCCTAAATAATAAAAGGCTAATATGCAAATTGACCAAATGGCAAATTGACCAAATGGCAGAATGACAGTCGCTATGATGCACATTAATCACCAGGGGGCAGACTCTCAATGCAGGAGCTGCTTCCTGGTGGTCAGTGCACTCCCACAGGGGGAGCGCCACTCAGCCAGAAGCTGGGCTCATGGCTGGTGAGCACAACTGCAGTGGTAAGAGTCTCTCCCACTTCCGTGGTAGCGCTTAGGATGTCCGACGAATGGTTCCTGGGCTACAAGAGGGCTCAAGCCAGGCTGGGGGATCCCCTCCCTGAGTGCACAAATTTCATGCACCTGGCTTTTAGTCTATACTAATAAACATGTAATATGCTAATTAGACCAGGAGACCTTCCAGATGTCCTTCTGGATAAAGCTATGGTGGCGAGGCTGAGGCAGAGGCAGTTAGGGGCAATCAGGCCAGGAGGGGAGAGCAGTTGGAGGTGATCAGGCCCGTGTAAGGAGCAGTTGGGGGTGAGAAGGCTGGCAGAGGGGGAACAGTTGGGGACAAGCAGGCCAGCAGGCAGAGTGGTTGGGGCAATCAGGCAGGTGAGCAGTTAGGAGCCAGCAGTCCTAGATTGTGAGAGGGATGTACGACTGGATTGGGCCTAAATTGGCAGTAGGACATCCCCTAAGAAGTCCCAGACTGGAGAGGGTGTAGGTCAGGCTGAAGACACCGCCCAACCATGCACTAATTTTGTGCGTCAAGCCACTAGTGTATACACACACACACACACACACACACACAGACACACACACGCGCGTGCGCGCACAGTGATGGCCAGGTTATTATGCATGCAGAGATCATAATAATCTGGCCACTCAGTGTGCATATATGTATATATAATATAATATATATGCACCCAATATAGAAGTACCACGTACATAAAAAAAACTTTTCACAGACTTTAAGGGAGAAAGTGATAGCACTGCAATCATAGTAGGGGACTTTAATACCCCACTGACATCACTGGACAGATCTTCCAGACAAAAAAATTAACAAGGAAACGAAGATGAATTTAACTGATATTTACAGAACATTCCACCCCAAATCAACAGAATACACATTTTCCTCAAGCGCATTTAAAACATTCTCAAAGACAGACCAATGTCAGGGCACAAAACAAGTTTTTAGAAATTGAAGAAGAATGATATAACACCAAGCATCTTCTAAGATCACAATGGCATGAAGTGAGAAATCAACTACAATAAAAAAAAACTCAAAAACACTTAAATACATGGAGGCTAAATAACATGTTATTAAACAGTTAGAGGCCCAGATGCATGAAATTCATGCAAGAGTAGGCCTTCCTTTCCCTGGCTGCCAGCACAGGCTTCCCTCTGGTACCTGGGAGTCAGGCTTCCCTCAGGCCGCCAGCAGGCACCCAAGACCTGGGCTTCCCTCGCAGCCCTAGCTTCGTCCAGAAGGTTGTCTAGAAGGACATCTGAAAGGATGTCCGGTCTAATTAGCATATTATGTTCTTATTATTATAGATGAATGGGTTACCAATGAAATCAAGACAGAGATTATAAGCTTCCTGGATTCAAATAAAAATGAACACACAACCAACCAAAACCTATATATACTAAGAGATAAAAAAGGACACTACATAATGATAAAGGAAACAATCCAAAAAGAGACTATAACCCTTGTAAACATTTATGCACCCAACATAGGAGCACCTACATATATGAAGCAAATCTCAGACATAAAGAGAGGTGAGACAGAGTGAGATTGACAGTAATACAGTCGTAATTGAAGATTTTAACATTCCCATTGACATGAGGAGTCTTCCAGACAGAAAATCTCAAAGAAAAAGCCACCTTAAATGACATACTAGATTAGGACACAAAATAAGTCTCAATAAATTTAAGAAGACTAAAATCATATCAAGTATCTTCTCTGACCATAATGAAACTAGAAATCAATCAAAATAAAACAAACAAACAAAAAAAAAAACACTTGAAAAACACACAAAAACATGGAAAAAAAATAACATATTACTAAAGAAACAATGAATAGGTTAACACTGAGATCAAAGAAGAAATAAAAAGTTGCCTTGAGACAAATGAAAAGGAACATACAACAACTGAAAATCTATTGGACACAATGAAAGCAGTCCTGAGTGGGAAGTTCACAGCATTACAGGCCTACCTCAAGAAGCAAGAAAATTTTCAAATAAACAATCAAACTCTACATTTAAAAGAATTAGAAAAAGGACTACAAACAAGCCCATAGTAAATAGAAGGAAATAATAAAGATCAGAGAAGAAATAAATGACATAGAGACTAAAAAATTACTGTAAAATATCCATGAAATCAAGAGCTGGTTCTCTGAAAAGATAAACAAGATTGACAAACCTTAAACCAGACTGATCATGAAAAAAAGAGAGGTCCCAAATAAATAAAATCACATTGGAAAGAGAAAGAAAAACTGTTGCCACAGAAATACAAAGGATTGTAAGAAAATACTATGAACAACTATATGCCAACAAATTGGACAATCTGCATGAAATGGATAAATTTCTAGAAACATATAATCTTCCAAAAGTGAATAAGGAAGAATCAGGAAATCTGAATAAATAATGAAATTAAAGCAGTAATCAAAAAACTCCCAACAAACAAAAGTCCTGGACCAGATTGCTTCACAGGAAAATTTTACCAAACATTCAAAGAGGAACTAATACCCATTCATCTCAAACTACTCCAAAAAATTCAAGAGGAGGGAAGACTCCCAAGTTCAATTTATCAGGCTAATATTATCCTAATTCTAAAACCACAAAAAGACACTACAAGGAAAGAAAGTTACAGGCCAATATTCCTGATGAATGTAGATGCTAAAATCCTCAACAAAGTATTACCAGACCCAGCAATATATGAAAAAGATCACCCAGCAAGATGGAGTCAGATTTATTCCAGGGATGCAAGGTTGGTAAAATATCCACAAATCAATAAATGTGATACATCACATAAATAAAAGGAAGGATAAAAGTCACATGACCATATCAAGAAATGCAGAAAAAGCATTTTATAAATTCAGCACCCATATATGATAAAAACTCTCAGAAAAGTGGGAACAGAGGACATTTACTTCAGCATAATAAAGGCCATAAATGTATGACAAACCCACAACCAACATCATACTCAATGGGTAAAAATTACAAGCACTTCCCTTAACATAAAGAAAAAGATAGGGATGTCCGCTTTTACCACTCTTGTTCAACACTAGAGACACAGTGCATGGATTTGTGTACTGGTACCTCAGCCTGGCCTGTGCTCTCTCGCAATCCAGGACCCCTTGGGGGATGTCAGATAGCTGGGTTCAGCCTAATTCTTGCAGGCCCAATCCAGATAGGAGAGAGCCTGATCCTGTGTATTGAGCATCTGTCCCGTTAGTCAGTGCACGTCATAGCGACTGGTTGACCAGTCGGTAGATCATTCGGTCACTTAGGCTTTTATATATATATATATATATAGATGGTACTGGAAGTCCTAGTGACAGCAACCACACAAGAAGAAAAAAATAAAAGGCATCTACATTGAAAAGAAAAAAGTAAAACTGTCATTATTTGCATATGACATGATACTATATATAGAGAACTCTAAACATTTCACTAAAAGACTACTGGAATTAATAAATATAACTCAATAAAGTAGCAAGACACAAAATGAATACTCAGAAATCAGTTATATTTTTATACATCAACTAGTGACCTGGTGCACAAAATTATGCATGGTGGAGGGTCCCCTCAGCCCAGCCTGCCCCTCTCACAGGCTGGGAGCCCTCAGGAGATGTACTACTGACGGTTCCCAGGGGGAGCGGGCATTAGCCACAGTCTGTCCACCCTCTGTGAGAGGTGACCAGGCTGATCAGGGGAAGGCGCCAGCCCCATTATCCTGCTGCTGCAGCCACTGCCAACTACTGCAGCCGCCAAGGTGTTTTCATCAACACGGACTGTAGTCCCTTTGCTGTGAAAATATGACAACTTTCTTTAGGCATTTTCAAGATGTGTCTTTCATAGGATATGACATTTCTTCCTTTCTTTTTTTATCTTCACCTGAGGATATGTTTCCATTGATTTTTAGAGAATGTGGAAGAGAGAGGGAGAGACAGAGAGAAACATCTATGTGAGAAGGACACTTTGATTGGTTGCCTCCTGCATGAGCCCTGACCTGAGCCCCAGCCAGGGAGGAGCCTGTAACCTAGGAACATGCCCTTGATCAGAATCAAACCCGGATCCTGCAGTCAGCAGGCCGGGGCTCTATCCACTGAGCCAAAAGAGCTAGGGCAGGATATGGTATTTCTTAGCCCTCCAGCAGCAGACCTTCATTTTTTTCCTCCAGGAGTGTGGTGGAAAAACCCTAGATAACCTTCTTGAATTTTATAACTCAAGTTACCAAGAACACTGCAAGTGGTGGCATACAGGAGCTTAGCCAATGAGAGTCAGAAAAGATGTTTACACTAGAACTGGTTTGACTCAGTGGATAGACCGTGGGTTTGCAGACTGAAGTGTCCCAGGCTTGATTCCTGTTAAGGGCATGTACCTTGGTTGAAAGCACATCCCCAGTGGGGAGTGTGCAGGAGGTAGCTAATCGATGTTTCTCTCTCACTGATGTTTCCAACTGTCTATCCCTTTCCCCACTTCTCTGTAAAAAAATCGATATATAATTTTTTTTTTAAATGGTGTTTCCTCTGCAGCTCATGTGGCCCCTGTGTTGTATCCATTGGGCTAGGAGGTGTCCCTGCCACCCAGTGGTGTCCACCAGGGTCTCCACAACACACCCCAGAGACTGGCAGCCAGCCAACTCCCAAACCCCCCTCATGGGTGCTGGACTGAGGGGTATGTGGGGACACCTGAGTTGCATGCAGCGGCAGCCGCCGGAGTCTCTACACACCCCAGAGGCCAGCAGCCAGCCCCCACCTCGTGGGCACTGGGCTGGGGGCATGAACCCAATCTGCTGCTTGGCGCCTGAGCACGCACGTGGTGGGGGCCGGGCGGGAACATCCCCGTCTCCAAATGCCCCAGAGGCCAGCAGCCAGCCCCGTCATGGGCACCGGGCTGGGGGCATAGACCCGAACCGCCGCTTAGCATCAGAACACACACAAGTGGCTGGGAGTAGGATGGGAACATCCCTCCCTCTGAATGCCCCCAAGCCAGCAGCTAGCCCCCTTGTGGTCTCTGGGCTGGGGGCATGGATCCGAAATGCCACTTGGCGCTATAGCACTTGTAATGTCAATGCAGGGATGTTCCTGCCCCTCCCCAGCCACTTGGCTGCTGCGCCCATAGTCCAGGAGTGGCCAGGGGTGTTCTGGGACCCAGGCTGCTCAGCGCCTGCATATGCAAATTAATCACCATCTGTTTGGGGTTAATTTGCTCCTGATTGGCTGGTAGGTGTGGCTTGTGGTCATAGCGGAGGTATGGTCAATTTGCATGTTTCTCTTTTATTAGATAAGATAATGAACTATCAAAGAAGAAAACTAAGAAAACAATTCCATTTAGAAGTGCATAAAAAAAAATACCTTAGAATAAATTTAACCAACCATGTAAAAGACCTGTATCCAGAAAATTGTAAGACACCGATGAAAGAAAATAAAGACACAAATATGTGTAAACATATACCATAATCATACATATGAAGAATTAAAATAATTAAAATGTCCACGCTATCCAAAGAAGTCTACAGATTCAACATAATTTCTATCAAGATACCATGTGCATATATTTCACAGAACTAGAACAAATATTTCAAAAATTTATATGGAACCTCAAAGACCCCGAATAGCCACAGCATTCTTGAAAAAGAACAAAGTTGGAGGGATCACACTACCTGTTATGAAAATATTCTAAAAGGCCATAGTAATCAAAACAGCATGGTACTGGCATAAAAACAGACATATATATCAATGGTTCAGAACAGAGAGCCCAGAAATAAACCCATGCCTTTATGGTCAATTAACACTTGAAAAAGAAGACAAGGACATACAATGAACAGATAATATGCAAAAAAACGAAACTAGATAACCTTACACCACACACAAGAATAAATTCGGCCCTAACCAGTTTGGTTTAGTGAATAGTGTCGGCCCGCAGATTGAGGGGTCACAGGTTCGATTCCAGTCAAGGGCATGTATCTTGGTTGTGGGCACATCTCCAGTAGGGGGTGTGCAGGAGGCAGCTGGTCTAGTGTTTCTCTGTCATTGATGTTTCTAACTATCTTTCCCTCTCCCTTCTTCTCCGCATAAAATCAATAAAATATATTTTAAAAAAGAAGAATAAATTCAAAATGTAATAAAGACTTAAATGTAAGACTCAAACTCATAAAAATATTAGAAGAAACATAGGCAGTAATATCAGACATTTCTCATAACAATATTGTTTCTGATATATGTCCTTGGGCAAGGGAAACAAATAAACAAATAAATAAATGGGACCTCAAACTAAAAAGTTTTTGCACAGCAAGGAAACTATCAACAAAATGAAAAGACAACCCACTGAATGGGAGAACATATTTGCCAATAATACATTTGATAAGGGGTTAATACCCAAAATTATAAAGAACTTATAAACTCAACACCAAAAAAAAAAAAAAATTAAACAATCCAATTAAAAAATGGCCAAAAGTCCTAATAGACACTTCTCCAAAAGGGACAAATGACCAATAGACATATGAAAAGATGCTCAATGTCACTAATCATTGGAGAAATCAAATTAAAACCACAATGAGATATTACCTCACACCTGTCAGCATGGCTAATATCAATAAATCAACAAACAGTAAGTGTTGGTGAGGATGTGGAGGAAAGGGAACCGTCATGCACTGTTTGTTGGCTGGATTGGTGCAGCCACTGTGGAAAACAGTAAGGAGTTTCCTCAAAAAAATAAAAATGGAAGTGCCTTAAGATCCAGCAATTCCACTTCTGGGAATATATCCAAAGAAACCCAAAATACTAATTTGAAAAAATATATGTACCCATATGTTCATTGCAGTACTACTTTTACAAAAGCCAAGATTTGGAAGCAGTCTAAGTGCCCATTAGTAAATGAGTGGATAAAGAAGTTGTGGCACATTTATACAATGGAATACAATAGCCTTAAAAAAAGGAGGAAATCTTATCTTTTGTGATAGCATGGATGGACCTGGAAAGTATTATACTAAGTGCAGTAAGCAGTTAGAGAAAGATAAGTACCACATGATTTCACTTATATGTGGGAATTAATAAGCAAAACAAATACAGACTCACAGATAAGAGAACAGACTGATATCTGTCAGAAGGGAGGGAGGTTGGGAGGCTAGGTGAAAAAGGTGAAGGGATTAAGCAAAGGAAAAAAAAACTCATAGACACAATTAAAAGTATGGTGATTGCCAAAAGGAAAGGGGAGTTGGGAGAGGTAAAAGAGGATAAAAGGGGAATTAATTGTATTGGAAGAAGACATGACGAGGATGGTGAACACACAATCCAATATACAGATGATGTACTGTAGAATCATATACCTGAAACCTATATAATTTTATTAACCAATGCACCCTAATAAATTCAATTTTCAAAAAACAGTAGACCCTCAAAAAAATAAAAGACATAAAGCAGATAACATAAAGATTTATAGAATCATTTATAAAATACCTGTGGGTTACTCCCTCCATTCGAGATATAACACTTGGTGAGTTTTCCAACTCCATCATCCCAGTCCCAATCATCATCATCATCATAATCCTCTTCCTCTTCTTCCTCATCTTCTATCTCATCTTCATCCATCTTCTCATTCACATTATTTTGAAAGTCTTCAAACAGAATGCCATCTCCCTCTTTGATTGTCTTCAAGTCAATGTTTTCACTAGAAGTAACAACATTTTAGTATATTTCATCACTCTAATTAGACTTATGTATGTATTTATTTACAACATAATAGACTAAATCTGTAACAATAAAACCAAAAGGTTCCCTTACAATATATCTGCCAATTAACATAATTTTAGTATCAAGTTCTTCTGTTTTTCAGAGTTCTGTCCCAGCTGTTTGCATAGTCTCTAGGTCCTACTAAAGAAGTACATCAGGTGTTAAATCTACCTCTGCCTAATTTAGAATTTATATTGCTAACTTCTCTGCTGAAAGAACTGGCTCTGATCAATACTCCAAACCTGACTAGGAAAACTACTTACAGAGCTGCTTTATGAGAGGGTTAAAAAAAAAAAAAAGTTTTCTGACAAAACTTGGAAATAAGTCTAAAGCAGCTTTACCTTGAACTCAATACCACTTTGCATCAAAAGCTGTATTCAAGAATTGTGTTATACAAAGAACTTCAAATCACCATTGTTCATGAAGGGAAGGAATGAATATAAGCACCACAAATAAGAAAGTAGGCTTGATATAATTACACAGAAGAAGGGATTCTCAAACCCAGAGAACATGCCCATAGTAAAGAAAGCACAACTAATAGGGTTTGTTTTCGTCAAGTGAGAATTCAGACCCAGTGTTACATATATATGGATTTTTCTGTAAAATCTCCCACTTAACTGGCAAGTTCAATTTATCAAAACACTGTGCCTATCAAACAAAACATATCTGAACATCAGATTTTACAGAGGTACTACGAGTTTTGACCTTTCATGTAAAGAATGAGGACAGAAACCATATAAAACAATTGATAACATGCACTACCAGCTTAAAAAGTCAGATGTGAGTTTAAGTAAATTCAGATTATCAATCCTAAATTATTTATTAACCATGATTTACAGGGCTCCAAATCTTTACAGAATAATCATTAAACACCTATTTACTAGGACTTCATAAACATCCTAATATATGAAAACCCTGGGTCTATCAAATCCATAATGACCAGAGGCTCAACCAACCGGAAGTCAGTCCTGCACTCAGCACTGGGTTGCCCTGGCAACCCAGCACTGACTACTGCGGCTGCAGGCTCCGTGACCCAGCTCTGACAGCTGAGGTTGCTGCGAATCAGGCCTGGAGAGAGGCCTGAAGAGAGAAGCAGGGTCTGATCCATAGCCTCTCTGGCAGCTGTTGATCAGCACTTGCCTCTCTTTCTCTCCAGGCCTGGCCAGCAGCTGTGCCTCCATTTCTCTCCAGGCCTCTGATCAGGCCCCGTTGATAGACCCAGAGATTCTGACTGGCATAGAAACCAACCAATCAGAACCAAATCCACATTAACTGTGAGGAGCCAATGGCTACCTAGGAGGTGGAGCTTTTGACGCTGACTGGCATAGGAACAGATCTTCAGAACCAAATTGGCCAGCAAAGGAGGGCAGTTAAGGGTGACCAGGTGGTAGGGAATGGCAGTTGGGGACTAGATCAGGCTGGCAAGGGAGGGCAGTTGGGGGGTGGGGGGACCAGTCCTGCAGGGGAGGGCAGTTGGGGGCCATCAGGCCAGCAAGGGAGGGCAGTTGGAGAGGGGGGGGGACCAGGCTTGCAGGGGAGGGCAGTTGGGGGCAAGATCAGGCCAGCAGGGGAGGGCAGTTGGGCGCAATCAGGCCAACAGTTAGGTGTACATTAGGCTAGCATGGGAGCAGTGATCAGGCTAGCAGATAGAAGTGGTTAGGGGCAATCAGGCAAGCAAGTGATTGGGAACCAGCAGTCCCAGATTGTGTGAGGGATGTCCCAGATTGAAGAGGGTGCAGGCTGGGCTGAGAGACAACCCCCCCTTCAGTGCACAAATTTCATGCACAGGGCCTCTAGTAATCCATAAGTTGCCCCTTCATTTGCTAATAACCTAGAGTAGCACATAATAAGTTATACATTCAATAGTACTGGGGCTTCTCAACCTTGGCTGGACAATTCTTTGTTATGGGAAATTGTTTTGTGCCTCATAGGATTGTTGGGAGCATCTCTGGCCTCTACTTACCAGATACCACTAGTGCAGCACCATCCCCAGTTGTGACAAATAAAAAATGTCTCCAGGAATTACCAAAGTCACTGGGTAGGGAAAGAGGAAGGTGGTGGGCAAAATCCATTGGTTTACCTTTATAATATCCAGTGATAAATATTTTCCCTTAACTTCTACCCTGGGGCCTTTTGTATGCTTATGTGTAAACATAAATCTGGAATGTTTTGATCAATTCTCTAGCTAAATCCTACTTATCCTCACAGCATTAGTTTACTATCACTTGCTCAGGGAAGTCTTCCGAATTATTCACTCATTTCTCCTTTGTACTACTTACCAAATTCTAACCCAAATCTTTTGTCTCATTTTTTAAAAATATATATTTTTATTGATTTCAGAAAGGAAGGGAGAAATATCAATGATGAGAATCATTGATCGGCTGCCTCCTATTGGGGATCAAGCCCACAACCCAGGCATGTGCTCCTCGACCTGGAATCCAACGTGATCTCCTGGTTCATAGGTCGCTCAACCACTGAGCCAGGCCGGACCAGCCATTTGTCTAATTTTTTAATGTTTTCCCTGCTAGAGTGCAATCTCGGTGTCAGTGTAGTTTACACCAATGTATCGCTACCAACTAACACTAAATCTGACACATAGAAAGTGATCAACATATACTTACTGAAAAAAATCTACAATTAAGAAAATTTACATGCAATGAAGCCTTACTGTATACATAAAGTAAAAAGCATTTTGTTGAAATTCTAAAATAGTTTCATTTTGCTTTATGTGAAAGTTATCCTTAATAACTTTTGCTTCATATCCCACATCTAATCTACCACCAAATCATCACTTCCATCTGCAAAATATCTCTATGACCTTATCTCTAAATATCCATAATCTCTGAACTGAATTATTACTTTTGTACTGCTTCCACTCTGCATTCCAAAATCATCTTTCCATAGCAAAGTGATTCCTTTAAGTCATAAATCAGATTACATGATTCCCCTGTTATCATTCCTGTATGGCTTTCTAAGCCCTAGAATATTTCAACTCCTAACCATCACGTGTAAGGGTCTACATCAAGCATGTCAAATTTGTGACCCACAGGCAGTATGTGGCCCACAACAAATATTTTTGCAGCCCAGCCAATGTAACAGTAAGCAGGAAACGTTTTAATTAAAATTTCATAACTTTTTACAACATCCTGTTATACATAATTATTAATCAATGAACTACAATGTTCACTAATGACTGATTACTATAATTGTGTTGCATTCATTTCCCCTACATAACTTATGCGCACGAGCACCATTTCTCTCCACTAATACGAGCAGCAAATATTTTAGCAGCCAACTGCCACATCATTAATCTTGAGTTGATTTATTTGGTGTGCACAACAGGAAATATTTCGCTTTCGGAGGACAAGCAAAATAGGTTTGTGTTATGCTTATTAATTTGTACAGTTATTCATTGTCTAGTAAGTTAATGTTTAAGGAAAAATTAATTTTTATTAAAATGTTCTATTATTTTATGTTAACAACTAGAGGCCCGGTGCATGAAATTCATACATTACCTCAGCCCCACCAGTGACCTCTCACAGTCTGGGAGCCCTTGGGGGATGGCTGGCTCTGGGCGGCACTCTCCCGTAGGAGTGCACTGACCACCAGGAAGCAGCTCCTGCCTTGGGTGTCTGCCCCCTGGTGGTCAGTGCATGTCATAGTGAGTGAGTGAGCACCCTTAACATATCATTAGCATATTTTGCTTTGGTCCGATGGAAAACCATTTAGCATATTAGACTTTTACTAAATAGGATTACTATTTGTCTCAGCCCTTTGTATTCAGCATGTCTATACTGAAATAAACCCATGTTTCTATGAAAATTAGTTTTTGTTTTCTTACGGCCCAAATAAACTTAAGTCTTTGAGTTTGAGATGCTTGTTCTACATGACCTGGCCCCTTTTCACTTCTGTATCATTATCTACCTAATCTTCTCAACTACCTCTGCTGTGCTCTAAGCACAATGGCCGAGATCAGTGGTTGGCAAACTCATTAGTCAACAGAGCGGCAAACGGTGGCTCGTGAGCTGCAGGCTGCCAACCCCTGGCTAGATAGATCTTCCTTTCACAGCCAGGAGGGAACCCACCCTGGGGACTTAGCACTTGCTGTCCCCTCTTCCTGAATGGCTGTTCTCCCTCCTCGTCCTAAAATTAACTCATTCTTGTAGGTCAGATCTGGACTTAACCTCTCCTTAACAAAATCATAACTTAGTCTATCAACTGACTTAAATTATTTGCATAATATGTATAATTACCTGGTTTTTAAAAAATACCTCTTTTTACTTAACTCTCTGCTCCCCCTCTCAAGTAGGAGGTAAAATTCAATGACAGGGACTCAATCTGTCTTGTTCATCACTACCTCCAGCGCTGAGGACAGAACCTGGCACACAGCAGGAGCTCACCTCACTGCAAACAAAGTAAAAACCATTTTTAAAAGCTGAATGAAGTTAAGGCGCTAAAACCTGTTTCCCAATTACTATGCCCAACTTGGCCTCTAGCAATGCTGACTGGGAACCCTGAACTCCACTAACGAGCGACTTCAGTGAACTCTGCCATAAGCTGGGACGAAAGTCAGGGCTGGGATGAAAAAAGACGCCAAAGGCTGGGAAGAGAGCCCCAGAGAGACAAACCACCAGTCTTCCTCTAAACCAGTGTTAATTCCCTCCAGCACCGACGGCGGCAGAGAGAACAAAACCCCAACCAAGTCCGTGTGTTTGACCGCCTTATACCTGTCGGAGGAGTCCGCGTCGTCGAACTGCCCGGGAACTACCCGACTCATCAGCAGCCGCCGGTAGTCCATGACCGGACGTGCGGGGCTTCAGCGCCACCGGAGGTCGCTCGACCTGAGCTGGGCCAGGAGCCACACAGACGGTCCAACTCGCAGTCTCTCCGAGGTCGTCCGCCTCGCAAAACGTTGTAATCCCTATGCCAAAAAGGCGCCACGTGCTAGGAGGGATTAGGATTCACCGAGCCGGCACCGCCGCCCGGCTCGAGCGGAAGCCCCGCCTCTGCCGGGAATGGTATACCGGAAGTCCCGCCCCGCGGCCCACTGAGAGCCCAAGGCATCAGGACACACGGAAGTATCAAGCGAACTTGAGTCGCCTTCCCCGACATTCCACCTGGATGCTTTAGCTTCCGCACCCTGTTTTGTGGGCCTTCCTGCAGAAAGACGCGCCAGCCACGCCACTGGTTCGGCCTGGGGGGTTGCATCCACATTGCTTCTCAACTCCGGCAACACTGCGGAGTCCCCCAGGCCGGACCCCTGGGGCCTGAGCCCGTTCCCCGCCGGGATTGGCTGGCGCCGGCCGGTGGGCGGGCGGACGTCACACTGGAACGGTTCGTCGCGCTTGCCTCCCAACGGGGGTTTCGTAGTAAAGGTTGAAAAGTGTTCTTCCTCCCGCAAAACCTGTGCGGGGGGATGGAAGCACGAAATCCTTATTGTGGATGTGAGAACCGGCATGGACCCTGGAAGTGAGCACGCTTTTGCGATTTAAAGAGTTTGGCGCATTGTTTTGAGGTGAAAATGAGAAGTGCTTGTAGAAAGCTGGTTTGTCATAACGGCTGAAAAGAACTTAAGAACAAAACCTTAAAAGTTTTGACTAGTAACTCCACTGGCAGCCTTTTTTTCCTGCATAACTCATTTATTTCGAGCGAATCCCGCCCCCGCTCCGCGGCGCTAGGAGGCGGGCCGGGTGGGGAGGGCCGCCGGGGAGCGGGGCCCGGACCTGAAAGCAGACGCCCCTGCGGCCAACCGCTCACTTCCTTCCCGCCAGAGCCAGTGACGCCTCTTTTAACTCCAGTCTTAAAACAGCTTTCGAGTATCTCTGGAAACATTTCAGAATAAATATTTTAAAAGTTTAACATACACCCGGTAAGATCAGCATGCAAGATGGTAAAAGTAAACCTAACAAAATAAGTTGGCAGATTGTGCCATATGAACGAATTTGTAAACGTGTAATTGGAAGTTCTGGGTTCACAAATTTAAGAGATAAGGCCCTTGGGTTTTTCTGCATTTGGAAAACAACGGTTTTTCAAGCTCCCTTCACCACAACCTAGATAATATTTGTGTGTTTGGAAACAGGGAAAAATTGAGCATAAAGTTGAACCATTCACCAATCCTAACTAGCCTGTGAGGCTCAGTGTCTTTTTTGTACTTAACCAAAGCATGACATAAGTTTGAGAAACAATAAATTATTTATTGATAATTCAACAAAGTAATCCAGACAAATGGTAGTGACTGTAAATTGGGAAGGTTTAATAGAAATAAATAATTGGAATGCTGGGTCAAATTGGTATTTATCCTGGACAACACTGATCCATTTGCTGTAGGAAGTATTGTAGAACCATAAAGGGACTCTTCTGGAAATATAAACTCTGTGTAATATCCTTGAAACAATGGTTAAGACTAAAGCAGTAAAACAAATGGGTATTTAATTATGAGACATTTAGACTAAAGATTTTAGGAATTTAAAAAATAGATGAATGGTTAGATAGAAAAGTTTAGGAGAGAGAAACGCAAGGACAGACTACGGACGTGCTAAGAAACATGGTCTATTTGCAGGGAAGTGAGCTTGATCTTACTAGAGGAGGGGAGTACTCCCTAGGTAAAGTGGGTTCTGTCCATGGAAGACCTAGAAAGTCAAGCAGAACAATTTGAAGTCAGTGTGATTGGACATCTTTTCCACCTTCAACCCCTAATAGTCCCGGGGAATTATAAGAATATGGACCAGAGTAATGATTTAAGGCAGCGGTTCTCAACTTGTGGGTCGCGACCCCTTTGGGAGTCAAATGAGCTTTTCACAGGGGTCGCTTAAAACCATCGGAAAATGTAGTAATGTAGTTTACTGTTGTTATATTAAGACTGTTACCCATGCTACACCATGCTTCAAAACAAAATTTCATCTATTTGCAATTAGAAATAAATATTTCACAATATCTAATTGTGATTATCACTATGCTTTAATTATGTTCAATTTGTAACAATGAAAATACATCCCACATATCAGATATTTACATTACGACTCATAACAGTAGCAAAATTACAGTTATGAAGTAGCAACGAAAATAATTTTATGGTTGGGGGTCACCACCACATGAGGAACTGTATTAAAGGGTCGTGGCATTAGGAAGGTTGAGAACCACTGATTTAAGGGATAGAAAGAAAGCATGGGTTATGAAAATCATTTTTAAAGGATAAATCGGCAGGACTTGGACAATGAGGTAGAAGATTGCCAAGTTTTCAAACCCCAAGTGCCTGAGGGAAAATTGATTTACAATGATGGATTTGACTTGATAAAGAAATACTCAGATTAAGTAAATAGAAATGCTCTCAGTGTTTGGTGTAACCTAATAAGTGTCTGATAATATTTTGTGAATATCCTTTGACTAAATAACATAGAGATCCCTTCACCTTCTGGGTCTCAAGTCTTTAGGTAATTTTCTTTTGTCCAAGTACTACCATACAAAGTTACCATGCTATAATCACACTAAAATTCTTTATTTTTTTTTAAATAACTTGGCATATGACATTTTAAAATGAAGGGCAGTGAACTTGAACTGCTTTCTTAATGTGCAAAGGAGTGGGGGAGCTTTTTGTTTGCATATGGTAAAAGACCTTAACATTATGTGTTTTTTTTAAAAGAAGCCTTCCATCATTCAACAGTTAGGAACAAGAAATATCAAAAAATTTGGTGATCACCTTCAGATCCTATATATTTTAAAGTGGATGTTTCTCATGAAAAATTAGAAAGCATGTCAGAAGTGGATGCCATGAATTTCACCAGTCTTTCTCAAGATTTAACTCATTCAAATTCTCCCTTCTATATGGAAACCAGCAATACTACTTCAGACTTGCCTCAGGTGTGCATTGTTTATGAGGTCTGGGAGATACAGATGCATTTAGCATTCACATTGTATTCCATATGAACATTTTTTAAAAATATGGGGAACAGCTCTAGCTGGCTTGGCTTAGTGAATAGAGCATCAGCCTGTGGACAGAAGGGTCCTCGGTTCAATTCCAGACATTTACCACGATTGCAGGCTGGAGCCCAGGCAGCACGTGCAGGAGACAACCAATCAATGTGTCTCTTTCACATGGAGGTTTCTTTTTCTCTGTCTCCCCACTTCCCTTCCACTCTTTCTAAAAATTAATGGAAAAATAGGCTCAGGTGAGGATTAACAACACAAAAATATATACATGAGGAACAATAAAGGAATCTCTAGTGGAGGCATAGAAGAGAGGAATAGTGGAACTGGTTTTCAAGAAAGGTAAAACTTTACAGTATTAAGTTTTCTAGTCTCTCCCTTGAGTATAGCCAGAGTACACAGCCACAACAACTCAGTAACAGAGACAGAACAAGAATACAAGGAGCCTGACATCTGGTTTATTTTCGTTTTGGTAAAAATTTGGTCATAGTATTACGGTGTTAATTGGGATCAAGTTACTACACACTGAATTGTAAAGAATTAATGTCTTAAATTATGTGAGGAAGTCCTCCCTTTTGTTTTTTATAGAAAATTTATAGGCCAAAGGCTTAGTTTAGCTAAAAATAGTAATATTATGTAAGACAAGAATTAGAATTGATTTCTGAAATTCAATGAGTAATGGAGTACCAAGAAATTTGTATAAATATAACATCAATACATGTAAATATTGCTATTTTATTTTTCAAGTATATTATTCCTGACATTTTAAAAATCTAATTAGGAGGAATGATCTGAATTAGCAACAAGTAAAAAAAAAACGGTTATATAATTCAGTTTTTATTGTACTTCAGGTACATTCAATAAGTGGAACAATGCTATGAAAAGCATATTGAATAGAGATTTGTAACCAGCTAACTTTATAAGAGAGAAGAACTTTTTTAGAGCATCATTTAGATTCACATACTTGATATACTAACAAAAATTACATAGGAATGTACATATACCTTTAGGAGAGGCCAATGGTATTTGAAATATTTATAATGCCTTTTTTATTAATACAGAATGAAATAAAGAATGTAAAAAAGAAAAATGAGTCTGAAGTCACAGGTTCTGAAGTAACTTATAGCACACTAGATGACGTGTTAGGTGGTGAGTATCTCTGTTGGCAATATACAAACAGAAACTAAGATTTCTTTGTGTCCTGTGATGATGATGATAATAAGAGCTAAGTACTGTACTAAGCATTTTATATACATTGCTACATTTAACCTATGAAAAAGCCCATGGAATAGGACTTTCACTTCTTTTTAAATAAGGGCTGTTTTTATCTTCATTTTAAAGATGAGAATAGTGAGGCTCAGAGAGTAACACAAGAAATACAAACCATAATACCTTTGACTATATTAAAATTTAAAAAATTTGTGTGTCCAAATTATAATCAACAAAGTAAAAAAGCAAGCCACAGTCTAAGATACCTGTAATGTATACAATTGACAGAGGATTAGTATCCAAAATAAAGAACTCCAGTAAGAAAACACACATGTAGCTCAATTAAACAAACAAACAAACAGGCAATGTATATGTAGAACTGCCATAATGAAATACCACAGACTGGTGGCTTCAGCGATTCAAATTTATATTCTCATAGTTCTAGTGGCTGGAAGTCCAAGATCAAGTTCCTGCAGAGTTGGTTTCTCCTGTGGCCCTTCAGTTGGCCATCTTGTCCTCACATGGCCTTTACTTGTGTGCTTCCCTGGTGTCTCCTCTTTTTGTAAGAACACCAGTCATATTGTAATAGAGCCCCAACCTTATGACCTCTTCTATAATTAATTACCTCCTTAAAGGCCCTATCTCTAAATATATGACATTCTAAGGTACTGGGATTAAACCTTCAACATGTGAATTTTGAGGAAACGATTTACTTCCTAACAGTGTCTAAGAGGCAGATCACAGAAAAAAAAAAAACCTACAAGACCATTAAATACCTAAAAAGATGTGCATTAAAAAGACCACAAATTGCCATTTCATATGTATCAGTATGACATGTTGAGAGATGTAGAGAAGGAATTTCTATGTCCTGGTTTAGAAGTATAAATAACCATTCTAGAGAGTAAATGTGCAATATCTAATAAAGTTGAAGATATATTTTTTCTCTATTAAAAGATTTTAAAAGTTTATTTCATAAATGTTAATATAACTGTTAACATATAAACTTATGGTCAGCTAATTATTGTTTTCTTTTACCTCTTTCTAATGAGATGTCAACAGTGGAAACTATTTACAGGATATGCTAACTCTGCCAATTGACACCAGCATTTCTTCCTTCAGACAATGTGAATCCATTTTCACATATCGTCAGACAAAAGCATTTAATGATAAAATGCTAACATTTCAAAATCTAATAGGCGACTTACCTTACACAGAAAAGCCAGAATTGCAAAATCACGTATATAATTATGCAAAAGACAACAATATTAAGGAAGATTCATTTAAAGAAGAAAATCTAGTAGAAAGTAGTACTTCCACAAATGAAGACCAACTTGCTCATGAATGTGTCTGGCAACCTCCTAGAAGCCCATCTGTAATCCACTGCAGTAGAGAGACCCTGAAATTCATGGAAATGCCACTGGTTGAAAATACTGCCGAAGAATCTACCCTCAATTCTGGTCAACCTGAAAACTTCTTGTGTGAGGAATATTTATACAATGATGTTGAAAAACCATTTTATCAAGAGGATAACTTTAACCTGTATGATCTGAGAGCTAATTATAAGACAAAGGAGGTAAGATTATTTTCCTCCTTCCTTTCTCTCTCTTTCTTTCTTCCTTCCTTTCCCTCTCTTTCTTCCCTCCCTCCTTTCCCTCTCTTCCATCCATCCCTCCCTCTTTCTTTCTTTCCTTCCTCTCTCCCTCCCTCTCCCTCTTCCTCTCCCCTCCCTCTCTCCCCTTTCTTTACACCCCAGTGACCAGACATTAGATAACTTAATATATGATCATCCCAATAAATCCCACACCTACCCAGCACCACTCCTAGCTATTAGAATATTATCCTATCTAATAAAGAGGGAATTGCTAATTGACCATCACCCCATCACAAATATGGCTGCACCCACAGCTGAAGCCAAGTTCCCATGGGGAGCCTTAACAAGCAGTCAGCAGGGACCAGAGGCTACTCCCTCCCCCATCCTTGTGGGGCTTGAAAGGGGACCTCAGGCTGCATCCCCCATCCTTCAGAGCTTGACAGGGGACCTCAGGCCACACTCCCACCCTGGTGGCAGGCTAGGGGACCTGAGGCCATGCCCTCTGCCCAGCAGGGCTTGATGGGGGACCTCAAGGTGTGCTTCCCATGCTGGTGCTGGGTTAGGCGGTGCCCCCCCACCAGGTAGGGCTTGACAGAGGACTTCAGGCCATGCCCCCTACCAGGCACCAGGCTGGAAGATGAGGAACCTCAGGCTGCACCCCCTGTCACAGCACTGGGTCAGGGGATCTGAGGCTGTGCCTCCCTACCTGGTTGGGCTTGACAGGGGACCTCAGGCTTTACCCCCCACCCAGCGGGGCTTGACAGGGGACCTCAAGGTGCACCCCCAGTGCTAGGTTAGGGGAACTCAGGCCTTGTCCTCTTCCCCAGCACCAGGCCAGGGACCTGCGGCTGTGCCCCTCTGCCTGGCGGGGCTTGACAGGGGACCTCAGGCCGTGCTCTGCACCAGTGGGGCTTGACAGGGGACCTCAGGCTGCAACCACCTGTCAGTAGGACTTGACGGGGACCTGAGGCTGTGCCCCCTGCCTGGCGAGGCTTGACAAGGGTGGGACTGGCCAGGTCTGGATCTAGCCCAATGGGGGTGGAGGCCAGCTGGGTCTGCGTCTCACACGATTTTGAGGTGCATGTGGATGGGTGGGGACTTGACTCTGGGTCCTGTGGTGTGCCCCAGACTCTGACAGGCGGAAGTGTTTCATATACATTTTACTACTTTTCTTTCATCTCTAACACTTCTATTATAGAGAAAGGACAAATAGCAATATTAAATTATTTCCTTTAATTAATCCCCTTTTAATGTGCATGAATTTCATGCACTGAGCCACTAGTTGACTATATTCCCTATGCTGTACTTTACACCTCCATGACTATTTTTTATTGCCATTTTATTGTTCATATTTTTTATCTTAAATAAGAGCCCATTTCATATAATACTGGTTTGATGGTAATGAACTTCTTTAGCTTTATCTTGTCTGTGAAACTCTTTATCTTTGATTATAAATGACTAGAGGCCCAGTGCATGAAATTTGTGCATGGGTGGGGTGCCTAGCAGCTGCTGCCTAGGGCCTTCCTTCATCTGCGCTATCCCCTGGTGCTCAGGGCACATCATAGTGAGCAATCAAACTCCCAGTTGGCTGAACTCCCAATGAGACATTTTGCATATTAGGCTTTTATATATATAGACTAGAGGCCCAGTGCATGAAATTCATGCATGGGGGATGGGGAGGGTGTCCCTCAGCCCAGCCTATATCCTCTTGCAATCCGGGACCCCTCGGAGGATGTTGGGGCTAAAGTGGCAGTCAGACATTCCTCTTGCAATCCAGGACATCACAGTGACCATATTTTTTATACAGGTGAAAGGCATCTTGCAGTTGTATGGGCAGCTACATTTTTTTTTTTTGCAGTGATTATAAAAAGTAGTACATGACATGATTCTTCTGAGGCAGTAGTACCATTTTCTCCATCTTATGGGTGGAAAAACTGAAGCAGAGAAAAGTTAAGTAATTGGCTTTGTCACATAGTTATAAGTGTCAGAATCAGGGCTGACCACAAAATGTGCAAGCCAGTGTCAATGCATGTCATCACTGCATCATCCTGTTTTTTCAGTGTCAGAGTAGCCTTGCCAGATTTTAACATTGAAATCTGAGAAACTGTTCCCAATATATGGGGTAGGATCCCTAGGTCTGGCCAGTGATCAGGGCCATCTGGGGATGACTGGCAGGCAGGGTGATTGGGGGACCCCCACTGGCACCCAGCTTGGCTGACGGCCTGGTGCCACCTGCTGGATGGCCCTGCCCCCCAATCACCACCACCAGTCACCTTCCTCTCAGGGGACAAATGCTCATTGCAGGAGCTGTCCCCGGTTTGGGCAGTGTGCATCATAGCAACCAGTCATTCTGCTGGTCATTCCATTGTTCAGTTGATTTACATATTAGAGTTTTATTATATAGGATAGCTTTGCAGAGTAAAGTAATCTTGGTTGTAGGTCCTTGCTTTTTATTACTTTGAATATTTCTTCTACTCCTTTATAAGCTGCCAAGTTTCTGTTGAGAAATCAGCTGACAGTCATATGGAAGCTCCCTTGTAGGTAACTAACTGCTTTTCTCTTGCTGCTTTTAAGATTCTCTATTTGTCTTTAACCTTTTACATTTTAATTATAATGTGTCCTGGTGTGGGCCTTTTTGGGTTCATCTTCTTTGGGACTCTCTGCACTTCCTGGACTTGTATGTCTCTTTCCTTCACCAAGTTAGGGAAGTTTTCTGTCATTACTTTTTCCAAATAACTTTCAAATTTTTTGCTCTCTTTCTTTTCCTTACGGTACCCCCATGATGTGAATATTGGTACACTTGAAGTTGTCCCAGAGGTTTCTTACACTATCCTCATTTTTTTTGGATTCCTTTTCTTTTCTTTTTATTTCTGTTATGATTGGGTGTTTTTTGCTTCCTTATATTCCAAGTTGCTGATTTGATTCTCAGCTTCACCTGTTTTACTGTTGATTCCCTATAAGTTATTCTTTATTTCAGTTAGTGTAGCCTTCATTTCTAACTGGTTCTTTTTTATGTTGTGGAGGTCCTCTCTTAAGTTCCTTGAACATCCTTATAATCAGTGTTTTGAACTCTGCATCTAGTAGATTGCTTATCTCCATTTTGTTTAGTTCTTTTTCTTGAGTTTAATTCTGTTGTTTCATTTGGGCCATGTTTCTTTGTCTCCTCAGGTATTCCTCCTGATTTTTATCCCTGTGTTTGTTTCTATGTATTTAGATAGAGCTTCTGTGTCTCCCAGGCTTGGTAGAGTGGCCTAATGTAGTAGATCTCCTGTAGGGGCAAGTTCCATGGCCTACCAGTTGGGCACTCAAGGTGTACCCCCTACCTCCGCCCCACATGAGCTGTACACCCTCCTGTTTTAAGTTGAGTTTTGATTGCTGTTAGCACATCAGTGGGAGGGATTGACCCAGAACAACCTGATGCAAGGATTGGCCATGACCACTGACCACCAATCTCCATCCACCTTGGAGGATCAACTGCAGGGACCCACCACATAGAGCATGACTTACTTTATCAGGGCTCTGGGACCCATTAAGTCCACCCCTGAGTACCTCACTTATGGAGGTGGTTGGGTGCTGGTTCTTCGACATGGTCTGAAGCTGTCCACTGGGTGTGCTGGCTCTGGAGCCTTCTGGAAGGTGCAGGCTACCTTCAGCCATTACCAGTGTTCTTCCTGGGTCCACTAGGTAAAAACTACAAAGCTATCTGCAGATGGCTGCTTCTTGTGCTGGACTTGGAGATGTCTAGGGGAGGCCACACTGTGAATCAGGGCTGGCTACCACTAGTGCCTTAGCCTGGGGCCATTTAGCTAAAGGAATGGGACAGATTGCTGAGGTCAGATTCTGCTTGTTCAAGAGATTTAATGAAAATCTGAAGCATGAGCCAAGGCAGGCCATTCCTATTATAAAGCCACTGGAAACAGCTTGGGTGGGCCCAAAAGTTGGGTGGGGCGGGGTCTCAGGGAATCAGCAGGTTGGGCCAAACAGTGTGAGCCAAGTCGATGGTTTCTCAGATATGGCATCTGTCTGCTGGCTCTGTTAGGCAAAGGGGCTCATCAAAGGAACAATGGCTTCTGCCAGTACTTCTCTCTGGAAGAAAGTTGATCTTCCAGATGTCACCCAGATGCCAAACAATTCAGTCCCTCCCATATGTCTCTAGTGCCTTTCAAGCTGCTGTCTCTGTGCTGGAACTGAGAGAGAGTGAGTCTGAGTAACTCTGTATGTGGGCCTTTTCAAAGGAACTGCCTGGTGCTCCAGCAGCCACAGCCTTCCTCACCCTGAATTTCCACTGATTTTTACATCCAGAAGTTATGGAGACTTCTCTTTCTGGGCCTGGAACCCTGGGCTGGGGGGGCCCTGGTGTGGCACTGGTACCACTTGCTTATCAGGAGAATCTTCATAGCATAGGTCAGTGGTCGGCAAACTCATTAGTCAACAAAGCCAAATATCAACAGTATAACAATTCAAATTTCTTTTGAGAGCCAAAGTTTTTAAACTTAAACTTCTTCTAACACCACTTCTTCAAAATAGACTCGCCCAGGCTGTTTTTTGTTTTGTTTTGTTTTGTTTTGTTTTGTTTTGTTTTGTAGAAGAGCCACACTCAAGGGGCCAAAGAGCGGCATGTGGCTCCCGAGCCAGGGTTTGCCGATCACTGGCCTAGGTAGTCCTTCTGATTTTTATCTATCACACATGGGTTTGGGAATATCCCATTCTGCAACTCTGCTCTTCCTACCAGTCTCAATATGGCTTCTTTAATTTCGTAGTTTTAAGACTTCCATTCAGCTTGATTTAAGAGGGTTCTGAATGATAGTTGTTCTGTAGTTTAGTTGTAATTTTGATGTAGTTGTGGGAGGATGTGAGCATCATGTTAACCTATGCCACCATTTTGACAGATGTCTCAGGAGGTAAGATTTTTGATAGTCAGTACAGCTTATAGAGTATTGAAAGATGTGTTGTTGTTTTTTAAAGTATATTATCTGAGACTTTTCCAAGTGGTAATTAGCATAAAGGACATTGCTTCTCTGGGGAAAATGCCTGCCTAGATCTTGAACAAGTTTGAAGCAAATTTTTCTAATAAAATTAGGTCCATACTTGGAACGTAGCCCTATCAAATGATAGTTTCTTTGAGGATCAAGACTCTGGCCTACTTTTTTTATGCATTTTACCATCTATATGGTGCCTTGACTATAATAAGCTTTCATATTTGGTGAATTAAATTGGCTAGAACTCAGTTTACATTAAGAAAAATGTTGCAAAGAGCAAGCAATAATAAATTATTTCACAAGGAAAGCTTAAAATTTTTCTATCAAGTGAGATTTCTATGGACAAGCAAAAATTATTATTTTTTTACAAAAGTGAAAACATTAACTAATCTTTTAATGTATTAATCCTGACCATGCATGTAGTATCTTAAGAGCAATGAAGATGCTAATAATATAAATTCTAAATGCTCTGAAGAAACAAACAAAAAAGAATTGGTGTAGGCAAGTAAATATAATAAAAGGATAAAATTATTCTTTTCATTGTGAATTTGCTAAGAAAAGCTGAGTATTATGTTTAATTTGCAAATATGACCAGTTTTGTGGTGTGTTTTTTTTTGTTTATTCAGAAGCAGCATTTATTTTTAAAAATATATATTTTAATTGATCTCAGAGAGGAAGAGAAAGGGAGAAAGAGAGATAGAAATATTAGAAACATCAGTGATGAGAGAGTATCACTGATTGGCTGCCTCCTGGACACCCCCTGCTAGGGATTGAGCCCCCAACCTGGGTATGTGCCCTTGACTAGAATCGAACCTGGGACTCTTCAGTCTGCAGGCCGATGCTCTATCCACTGAGCCAAACCAGGTAGGTAGGGTCAGAAGCAGCATTTAAATAAGGACTTTATTTCCCCATGTTTGTTTCTGGAAAATAACATTTTGAAAATGTGTTTAAATTAGGACTTCCCAAGATTGTCCCTTCCTATTTCCATTGCATTAGGCATTTACTCATTTAGTTAATAAATACTTTCAAGCATCTAATAACATCCTAGTAGAGGAGATAGACATCCTATCTAATAAAAGAGTAATATGCAAATTGACCATACCTCTGCTATACCCACCAGCCACGCCCACCAACCATGCCCACCAACCAATCAGAGTGAGTATGCAAATGAACCCACCCAAGATGGCTATGGCCACAGAGAGAGCAGGAGGGAGGCTTAGGTTGCCCCTGGCGATGGAGGAAGCCAAGCTTTCTGCACACCCTAGCAGGCCCAGGCTTCTGCTTAAGGCAACAAAGTTCAATGGCTGTGTGAGCAAAAGGCTTGGCTTTGCTCCAGGCTACAAAGTTTCAGTTGTAGAAGACAGATAAATCCCAGATACCAGGGACTCCACTTGGGTCACCAGGGGGAATGGCCGGCCTGCAAACCACCACAGGCCCCTCGCCCAGGCCACCTCATGCCCCAAGAGAACACCCATCCTGATCCAGGACACCCTTCAGGGCAAACCAGTTGGCCTCCACCTATGTACCAGGCCTCTATCCTATCTAATAAAAGAGTAATATGTAGATTGATCATCACTCCAACACACAAGATGACTGCCCTTATGTGGTCAAAAGATCCTGCCCCCATGTGGACACAAGATGGCCATCAGGGGAGGGCAATTGGCAGGGATCAGGTCTGCAAGGGAGGGCAGTTGGTATGATTAAACCTGCAGGGGAGGGCAGTTAGGGGTGACCAGGACAGCAGAGGAGGAAAGTTGAGGGTGACCGTGCCTGCAGGCAATGGCAGTTGGGGGTGACCCAAGCCTGTAGGGGAGGGCAGTTAGGGGTGATCAGGCCTGCAGGGGAGGGCAGTTAGGGAATTTGCATGACCAGACCCACAGAGGAGGGCAGTTAGGGGCAAACAGGCTGGCAGGGGAGCAGTTAGGCATCAATCAGGCTGACAGGGAAGAGGTTAGGGGCTGATCAGGCTGGCAGGCAGAAGCAGTTAGGGGCAATCAGGAAGGCAGGCAGGTGAGCAGTTGGGAGCCAGCAGTCCTGGATTGTGAGAGGGATGTCTGACTGCCCAGGCTTAAACGGGCAGTCGAACATCCCTCAGGGGATCCCAGATTGGAGAGGGAGCAAGTTGGGCTGAAGGAACCCTGCCCCCCATGCACGAATTTTGTGCACTGGGCCTCTAGTTAATCAAATAATCACACAAATGTAAATTTTTAGCTATGGTAAGTATCACGAATAAAAGTTACATATAAAGTGTATATAAAATGTATGTAACATTACATAAAAGTACATGTAGACTTGAAGCAATGATTGGTCCTGCAAATAAAAGTATGATTACCATCTTACTTTTATTTGCAGAGAGTTTAGAGAAGGCTTCCCTTAAGTAATGGGAATTGAGCTGAATGCCGAAAGATGAGTAGGAATTAATTGGGTAAATCAGGTGTGGGAGAGCATTTCATGCAGAATTAACATGTGCAAAAAACTATGGCTACAAGGAGCATTGTTCCTATTAGGTCCTGAAGGAAGACCAGGATTGTTGGGTTGGAAGGAGTAAGAAGGATATAGTAGATAAGAATAGAGAGGTAGCATGGATCAGATATCAAGATCAGATATTAGAACCTTGTAGACTTCAATAAGATTAGTTGTCTTTATCCCAGAGCAATGAAGAAACATTAAAATACAGAGGTCCATCTGGCTCAGTTGGTTGGATGTCATGCTGTGCACTGAAAGTTTCCAGACTTGATCCCTGGTAGGGGGTCTTGCAGGAAGTAGCTAATCAATGTTTCACTCTCACATGCATCTCTCTCTCTCTCTCTCTCTCTCTCTTTATCTCTCTCTCTCTCTCTTTCTAAAAATAAAAAATAAAATAAAAATACAGAGGACCAATATCTAAATTCTAGAAAGTTATGCATCCCACTCCTATGTATATCTTTTACTGAGTATTTGTTATATTTTACTACAACCTACTATCCTTTTTTAATACCCCCTCTCCCAAAACAAAACAAAACAAAAACCTGTATTGTGGGCCAAAATCAATCACAAGATCATCTGGCATTCTAGTGTTCACAAGAGTCATATAGCACAATGAGGCAATGTTTAATGAGGAATTTTAAAAGTATTTAAAAGAGGCTTTACAGATTATAACTGATAAATTTGTTTTAATTCATGTGAAGTCAAGGAAAGTATGTTATATGTGTCCAGAAAAGTTTGCATCAGAGAAAATTGTGAGAGTATTAAAGTTTAATTTTTCTTTTATAAAAGTAAATGTGATACATATTTTTATCATATACCTACTGTTTGTGCTTTGCTGTGCTGTTAGGTGCTATACATACACTTAGCAATTAATACTTAAGTATTTTTGTTAAGTAGGTATCATTAGTAGAAGTAGATATTATAGTTGTTATTTTATAGCTGAGGAAACCAAACTAGGGATCTACAATTCAAGGTCAACTCTGACTTCAAAGTTCAAAGTAATCCTATGCTTTCACACTATTTACTATAATTTACAGGTTGCAGTTTCTTCAAAAGGGATACAGAATTCTGGGGAGATTCCTGAGATGTCAGTCAGTCACCAAAAGGAAGTCACAGTGGAGAACATGGAAAGTCCAGGGATTGTGTCAACTCGTTCTCCTGCTGGCATTTCTTGGAGTTGTGGAGCATCTTGGGAGGACTGCAAAACACATGACACAGAGCAAGACTTGGAGTGCTTACAACCTCTAGAAGAGGATATGGCTTTAAATGAAGTCTTACAGAAATTGAAACATACTAACAAAAAACAGCAAACTCTGATCCAAAATTTGCAGTGTACTAACATGTATTTAGAGAAGAAGGTTGAAGAACTACAGGTGAAGACTAATAAGCAGCAAGTATTCGTTGACATCATAAATAAGCTAAAGGAGAATATCGAAGCATTAATTGAAGACAAATACAGAGTAATGCTAGAGAAGAATGAAACTGACAAGACTTTGCAGAATTTGCATGATGTTTTAACTAACACCCAAAAACATCTTCAGGAATCTAGGAAAGAAAAGGAAGCCTTACAGGTAGAGCTTAAGAGGATCAAGGGAAATTATGTTTGTCTACAGGAAAGGTATATAACTGAAATGCAAGAAAAAAACAAAATTGTTAATCAGTACACAGAGGTGAGCAAAACCTTAAGCAAGAAAGAAGAAGAGGTTGAGAGGCTGCAGCAACTCAAAGGAGAATTGGAAAATGCCACCACTTCTGCTTTGGACTTATTGAAAAGGGAAAAAGAGACCCGAGAACAAGAGTTCCTCTCTTTGCAGGAAGAATTTCAGAAACATGAAAAGGAAAACTTTGAAGAAAGACAGAAACTGAAATGTAGACTTGAGAAACTGGTAGCTCAATTTAAAAACATGCAATTCATATCTGAAAGTGAAAGGGCTAAGAATACAAAACTTCAGCAGCAAATCAATGAAGTAAAAAATGAAAATGCAAAACTTCTGCAGCAGGTTGCAAGGAATGAGGAGCAAAATTGTGTTCCTAAATTTGAGATTGCTCAGTTAAAAGAGCACTTGGAGGCAGTAATGAAGTCAGATATCACAAAGGTATTGTCACAAAATCAAAATCTCTTAAGGCAGAATTTCAAGAGTTTGTAATAGTCTGGTGATGCATGTTTTTTGCAGAATTACCAAAAAAGAGAGAGAGAATGGAAAATGCATCAGATTTGGTTCTTGGGTATTCGCATTAAAGAGCCGCCATTTCTGGCCTCTTGTTACTATTTTGGTAAATATGAAAATTAATGTGGGAATTTTTGTGGGTACCTCTGACCAATCATTTGAAGAATCCTTTGAGAAAGGATTTTTCAAACAGGGATCTCAATCTTTTCATACCATGTCTGCCTATTCAACAATAAAAATAAAATAATTGCATATTTAGTTTACATAGTAAAACAAACCTATATTTTATCACATTAATTTTGTAGAATTGTAAACATTTTAGTGAGATATAATTGATACATAACATTAGTTCAGGTTTACAACATAATGATTTTATATTTGTATGCATTGCAAAATGATCACTACAATAAGTTCAGTTAATATCAGTTAAAAAGAGCATGGGAGCCTCACATCAATAATTTTGGAGGGGCTGTAATTTGGTATTCTTTACTATTCAAATGGATTTTTTGACAGTCAAGAACCTGGAAGCATGTCTTAGAAGTGATAATTTCACAAGACAGGGCACACCTATTTCAGTTTTGTAGGCCTACCTTAAAATATTTATAATACAATCTTGTTAACTCTGACTACTTAGAAAGAAGGCTAATCTGAACGAGAAACATGTTTAAGTTTATATTTGTTATAACTTGAACTGAGCCTTGAAGGAGTCCTGAGTGGACATTACATAGTGTTTGCAAGTAAATAATTTATATTTTTAATGATTTTTAGGAAGACATTTTCTCTGTTTAAAAATTTTTCTCTATGATATTTTCTCCAGAAGTAAGGATCATCTAAGTCAGTGGTTCTCAAACTTCAGCATTCATCAGCATCAGCTGTGAAAATGCAGATTGTTGGAGCCCACCCCAGAGTTTCTAATTCAGTGGGTGTGTGATGGGGCCTGAGAATGTGGATTTATAATGAGATCTTAGGTCCCACTGATGCTGTTGGTCCAGGGATCACACTTTGAGAACCACTAACTTAAGCAAAGATGACCTTAAGTTTAGCTGCTAATCAAATCATGAAAAATTTTAAATTGGTAAACTCTGAATGAATTAATGTAACTGTACAAAAGTTTATCATAGTGTGACTTTTTCCCTTGAGCTTTCTTTTTAAAAACAGTAAAGTTTTTTGTTTTATCTTGACTGATCAATTTCTTTAATATCCTCAAACCATTCTTACTCTCCCTTTAGTTTTGTTTTTTATTAACTCTAGGTCTATTTTCTCAAAGTGTGAAACTCTAGGTCTGGGTGTGTCTGTGAGTTCAGAAATATTTTCATTGTAATATTTTTTAAAAAGTTGTTATTGCCTTGTTCACTCTCATTCCTTTACAAGTATACAGTGGAGATTTCCAGAAACTAAATGACATGTGATGTAATTGTTTCCATGGCTGACACAATGTGTGAAGCAAATACAAGAATCCAGCAGTCTTCCATTAAGCCAGCATTAAAAGTATTAGCAAAAAAATGTAACAGACCTAATCTTTTCACTAATTTTTGTTTTGGAAAATGTGGTAATTAAAAAAATGTATTATCTATATTAGCACAATAGATTTATTGTTATTTAAAATATTTTAAATGTTCTCACTTTTAATTTCTAATACAGTAAATATTGATAGTTATAACCTACATAAACAAAATGTTTTTGGGGTCCTTAATCATTTTTAAGGCTGTTTAAAGGGTCCTGAAAATAAAAAAGTTTGAAAACCACATTCAGAGGTTTTAAGAGTGGTATTTTATTCAGCATTTTATTTTTAAAGTAATCCAGGTTCTTTGTCTTTATTGTGACAAATCTGAATTGTATACATGTAGGATGCGAAGATAATACATTCTAATTGCTCACCTTGTGAAGAAGAGAACCCAAATCCCCCAGATGTGAAAACGACTTCTCAGCCAGCTTTCAAAATTCACTATCTTCTGGCTCTGATGGCAAGACTTCTCACATGCCAGGTAATTTTTTTAAAGGACATAATTTTTATTGGTGGGAAGGAAAATACTGAGGTTAGACATAAGAGGCAATGTGAAGTGACAGAATTAAATTATGAAAGGAAATAATGAAAGACAGAATAGAGACCCTTCAATCAACCAATCATCCTTTCCTTCCTCCTACTGCTTCTTTTTATCTTTCGTCAACATCTAATTCCCACAAGCCACCCTAACCTGTTTGGCTCAGTGGCTAGAGCGTTGGCCTGCGGACTGAAGGGTCCCAGGTTTGATTCTGGTCAAGGGCATATACCTTGGTTGCAGGCACATCCCCAATAGGAGGTGTGCAAGAGGCAGCTGATTGATGTTTCTAACTCTCCATCCCTCTCCCTTCCTCTCTGTAAAAAGTCAATAAAATGTATTTAAAAAAATAATTTTCGCAAGCCTATAGTAACATTAGAACTTCTCATGTTTCAGGAAAGCCCTTTTAGAACAGTAGTCTTATGCTCTGGGTCAACCTGCTCCAAGAGATTAGTGATTGTTCACATTAATTAGCTGTTTACCCAATCTAAAAATATAGTTTTGGGGTAGGGGTAGGGCAGTGTGGGACTGTCCATTAGTAGAATGAAAAATGAAGTTAGTGTAAGGTGAGTTCGAATTCTGTTTTCACCACTTGCTGGCTGTGTAACTTGGCCAAGTAACTTCACCTTTCTCGGCCTTACGGGTTAATAGGGGAAATGATCTTTTGTCAGTTTCCTCATGGTTAATAGGGGAAATGATACTTGCTGCTGCCCTGGGAGCTTATAAGCACTACATTTAATGAGAGAATATATTATAGGACATGACACTTGATAGTTTCTCAAATTAGCTAGTTTTCTTTCTTCCACTTTCCTTCTATTATTATGTACTAGAGGCCCGGTGCATGAAATTTGTGCAGGGGGGCGGGGGGGGAAGACAAAGGGGGTCCTTCAGCCTGGCCTGCACCCTCTCACAATCCAGGACCCCTTGGGAGATGTCAGACTGCCAGTTTAGGCCCAATCCCCTGCGGGCCTAAACTAGCAGTCGCACATACCTCTCACAATCTGGAACAGCTGGATCCTAACCGCTCATCTGCCTGCCTGCCTCATCACCAATAACCACTCTGCCTACCTGCCTCATCACTCATAACCACTCACCTGCCTGCCTATCTGATTGCCCCTATCTGCCTCTTCCTGCCTGCCTCATCACCCTTAACCCCTTGCCTGCCTGTCTGATTGCCCCTAACCACTCTGCCTGCCTGCCCGATCACCCCTAACTGCCTCTGCCTTGGCCCCTACTGCCGCAGCTTCATCCGGAAGGATGTCTGAAATGATGTCTAGAAGGTTGTTCAGCTGCCCGGTCTAATTATCATATTACGCTTTTATTATTATAGATTTCTTTGATCTTAAGTGCATTCATCTGAGCCAAAGTTTGATGACATAGGTTTGTGATGTGTCTGATCCAACACAAGCCTTATTTCTCTTTTGTTTTAGCTAAATTTGTTAAACATGAGCATTTATTTAATACTAGATACTGAGCTAAGCATTTTATCCAGAGATCACAAAGTGGTGGCCCACAGACTATATCTACCTAAAGTTTTGTTTTTAAATATTGGAATTTGATTGTGGCACAGACCCTCCTTGGCTGTAAACCTTTTCTCCACATCTTACCCTTCAAAAATTTGCTTACTCACTATATTTGCTTAGTTTTCTCCCATCTCGTTGGTGGCCGCTGTTCTTTCTCAGTCTTAATTTGCTAGTTGCTTTTTCTCTACCAGACCTCTCAATAATGAAGTATAGATCTTTTTAGTAGATTCATTCCGTGCCAGACAAATACTATTTGCTTATTCTGTATCTCTCACCTCACTAGGACATACGTCTTCAAGATTAGAGACTTGGTATGTAGTATGCCCTGAACCTAATACAGATTAAGCTCTTAATAGGCACTCAACAAATATTTGCTGACTTCCCAGTCTGTCCTTGGAGCCCTTTAAGTTTACTGTTCCTGCTTTTCAAGGCTTATCTCTTACACCATTCTTTGTATTATCAGGCTTTTTTTAAAACATGAAAACAAACAACGGTTTGGAATAGTTGAGTTTCTTGTCTAAAGTCTCACATACAATAAAGTGACAGAATTCAAGCAGAACACAAGGCACACACTTGTGACCCTTAGGTTATTTTGGTACAAGTGCCTTCATTCTGTGTATCCTGGAAATAGAGAGAGGTTCAGTATTATTGAGGATATCTGATTATTTTGGTTTTAGTTACAATAATTTATCTAAAATTTGTATTTGTAAACTCACTAGACTAAGAGGGGCTATATGTATGAATGCATGAGCATATATAATTATTATAAATGAGTATTAATATCCCAATGATTATATAAATCTGTCCCAATAGCAATCTATTTGAGTGTAAATCTATAAGAACTCTTTCTACACTAGCCCTTTATTGAATATCTTATAATAAGTAATTAAAGAATTGAGTTAAAAAAATCAAGTTCAATATTATTTTACCTCCTTTAATTTGGTCATTTATTTGGGGAGGAAGATTTGTTTCATTTGTGTTTTCCTTCCTTCTTTTAGCTTTACTGAAAAAAATATTAATTTGACTTCTCAAATTGTTGTCTTTAGGATATCAGCAATCTCGATGCTGAACATTTCAAAGAGAGTGAGAAAGTTAGTGATACAATGTTTCAAAAATTGAAGAGCTTTCATCTTAAAAAGAAAAATTTAGATGAAGAGGTACTGTATATATTCTTTATTCTAAAAATTGTATCACCCTGACTGGGTAACTCAATTGGTTAGAGTGTTGTCCCAATACACCAAAGTTGCAGATTCAATACAGGGCACATATAAGATCAACCAATGAATGTATAAATAAGTGGAACAACAAATCTCTTTTCCTATCTCTCCTTCTTTCTCTCTCTCTCCCTCTCATCTCTCTAAAATCAATCAATAAAATTTTTAATAATAATAATAATAGTCCTGGCCAGATGACTCAGTTGGTTGGAATATTGTCCCCTACACCAAAAAGGTTACAAGCTTGATTCTTGGTCACAGCATATATCTCGATTGTGGGTTTGATCCCAGGTCTAGGTATATGCAGGAGACAATTGATCAATGTTTGTCTCTCCTCTCTCTCTCTCTGTCTATCTCTCTCTAAAATCAAGAAAAATAAATCCTTGTGTGAGGATTAAAAAAATTAAAAATTTTCGCCATTTTTTGGTGGAAAAAAAAACAGTCAAAGAAGAAGGTAGCATAAAATATAAATGAATTCCTAAAAATTTGGATATGTTTCAAGAATGTTTTTGTGGACCAGATTAGCTTTACTATAGCCCCTACTAAAAAGATATATTGTTTGACATTGGACTTGTTTTATGATATAAGTCTGTATTAGACAGTCTCATTCATCTTCCAAAAAGAGTGATATGATTATTTTCTCTCTTTTACATGGCATTACTGAGTCGTGAAAATAGTGTATTTTTTAAAATATATTTTTATTGATTTTTCACAGAGAGGAAGGGAAAGGGATAGAAAGCCAGAAACATCGATGAGAGAGAGACATCGATCAACCGCCTCCTGCACGCCCCCTACTGGGGATGTGCCCGCAACCAATGTACATGCCTTTGACCGGAATCGAACCTGGGACCCTTCAGTCCCCAGGCCGACGCTCTATTCACTGAGCCAAACCGGTTTTGGCAAAAATAGTGTATTTTGAAATTTCTATACTGATTTCAAATTTTATCACTCAAAATAATGTGTAAACTGAAACCAATAATTTTTATTTCTCATGTGGGATAAGGGTAAAGGAAGAGGTTCTTGAAATTTCTTCAATTATTCTTTTCTTGGTATAATGCTACTAACTGAAAAATAAAATTAAGAGAGTAAATTAGAGAATGTGATAATATGTTAACTTGTGCAGCTTTTAATGTGAGAGAAATACAAAAGTGGCAGATCTATCTGTCTCAAGGAATAAAAGTACATTCAAATCTTGGATATTGAGTCATCATAATAAATTTAGTCCTGTCCTATTAGGAAATTACTTCTCTGAACTGAAGTGGATAATTCGTTGCAGATATTCTGGAGACTCAATCTCCTAGCTAACATGTAGAGAAAAGAATCAAGAAATAAACAAAGATGCACAGAAATTACTGGCCTCCACTTCTTTTTTAAATATATTTTTATTGATTTCAGAGAGGAAGGAAGAGGGAGAGGAAGATAGAAACACCAATGAAGAGAGAGAATCACTGATTAGCTGCCTCCTGCGAGCGGGAAACCTGGGCATGTGCCCTGACCAAGAATTAAACTGTGACCTCCTGGTTCCTAAGTTGGCACTCAACCACTGAGCCACACCAGTTGGGTTGGCCTCCACTTCTTAAACCAGCCTTCAAAAATAAGCCCAGTTGAGGGTAGGAGCAGGATAGTACAAAAATACAATTTCATATATTTATGTTCTTTTCATAAATTTCTGTGTAATTCCTGAAATATTGGCAGGTAAGGTTATATGATGTCTGTGATTTGATTCAGTGAAGGGGGATTGAGAGGGAAGGAAGTGGTTGGGAACATTAATGATACAAGGTTGGTCATTAGTTATAAGTAGTTGAAGCTGGATGGTTTGTTAAAGATTTTCTATATATTTTTTTTAAATATTGGAAATTTTTCATAATATTCCATGTACCACATTTTATTTCATTGATATTTGGAGAAGTTTGAATATTAAGATTTATTGTTGTTATACTGAAGGAACAAAAGAGCAAATAAGAAATTATTATAAATTGCATCTAGAAAGAGTTGGCTCATTTTTTTTTTCTTTAAAGAAGAATTTTAATAGCCTAACTAAAAAAAATAATGAAATATTAGGTTAAGCTCCCTGGAGATCCCAAACTCATCTTTAAGTTCGGTGATTCACTAGGACTCAGGGGTCTCAGCATACAGTAAACTCACAGCTTTCATTATAGTGAGAGGATATAAGCAAAATCGGCAAAAGGCAAAGGCCCATAGGGCAAAGTCCAGAGGAAACCAGATGCAAGCTTTCACGAGTCCTCTTTCCCTAGAGTCTCACAGGATGTGCTTCATTCCCCCAGCAGTGAGGTGTGACAACACATGTGAAATGTTGTCTGCCAAGAAAGCCCATTTGAGACCTAGTGCTCAACGTTTTTACTGGAGGTTCTTCCCATAGGCACCTTCTGCCTAGAACATACCAAAATTATAGATGGAAAGAGTTATTCAGCATAAACCACATTCTTTGTTAGGTACAGTGAGCCATTTATATCAGGGAATGATGGAAACCCTCCCACAATCCAAGTTCCTAGGTACAGTCAGGGGTAGCTTGGCTAGCAGGCCTTTCTAAAGATAGCAGCCTCAGGCCTGCTGTGTGAACTCCTTTCTGAATAAGTTGTAAAAACAGTGTATCTTTTTAAGACCAGGGATTGACTGTACATGGTTTTATGTCTTTAAATAAACTAGAGGCCCGGTGCACAAAATTTGTGCACTGGAGGAGCGGGGGGTGTGGGGTGGTGTCACTCAGCTCGGCCTGTGCCCTCTTGCAGTCTGGGACCCCTTGCTCCTTACCACCCACCTGCTTGTTGCACCTTACCACTCAGCTTTCTGCTCCTTAGCACTTCCACAGAGACAGGAGAGGCTACTGCCACCACCGCTGCGCTTGCCAGCTATGAGCCTGGCTTCTGGCTGAATGCACTCCCCCTGTGGGAGTGCACTGACCACCAGGGGGCAGCTCCTGCATTGAGCATCTGCTCCCTGGTGCTCAGTGCACATCATAGCATCCAGTCATTCTGCTGTTCATTTGGTCATTCAGTCGGTTTGCATTTTAGGGTTTTATTATATAAAACTAGAGGCTCAGTGCACAGATTTGTGCACATTGAAAGGAAATTAATTAGAAGGTAGCCACTGAGGTGGGACTGGGAAAGACAGCAGAACATGCCCTAGAGCTAACTTCCCACGGTCCCTCCCCAGCTAACCACACCTGGGGCCTCGCCTCAGCTCAAAGGGCATCTGTGGAGTGAGCAGAGTCCCTCCAGGAGGTGGAATCCCTTGGCCTGGCCTGTGGGAATCAGGCCGAAACCAGCTCTCCACGTCCTTTGAGGGGTCCCAGAGTATGAGACGGCATTCTGCAAAGTTGCTGTCATTTGGCAGCTCCTATATTGAGCATCTGCCTCCTGGTGGTCAATGAGCATCATACCTACCAACCAGTCGGCCAATCAACTGGTCATTTAGTCTTTTATATATAGATAGATAGATAGATAGATAGATGTTATAGAATATAGTTTTATTTCTCATTCTCTAAAATATAAAATGCTTTTTTTCTTAGCTACAGAAACATAAAGAAAGAATTGCAACTTTTAGAGAGTTAATTGCTAATGAAAAAGCATTTCAAGATCAGGTTATTAACGTGAGTTTAACATTTACTATGTACTGTCTTTACCATATGAAATATATTTTCACATATATATATTCTCTTGGTAAATTTGTTTAAATCCTCCTAGCTCTAAGTTCTATATGTGCTTCCTTTATTCTAGCCACTGAATATCTCTTTGTTTCACTAATAAAGTATTTATTTTCAAATACTCAAAGGAGTGTGAAAGTATAGGAAGTGAGCACAAATATTTAATCTCAGGTTACAGACTTTGATTCAAATGAAACCAAGAATGTCAGAGATCCTACCTTATTGGGAGCCAAACTGGATAAGTACCAAAGTCTAAATGAAGAGCTTAATATCTTGGTAAGAAAAATTTTTTGTTGCTTTGCTATCATTCTTATACATAATGCCATTTTATTAACAAGTTTAAGAAATTGTCAGTTTATAAAAAATTTGCTTATTAAAATGGTCACACACTGGCATTTGGCAGTATTATTTACCCACAAAGTATAGAATTGTATTTGCATTTTTGGGTTTTGAAATTTTACATAATCTCCCATCTGATTTCTGTTGAGACTAATCAGATTAATTTATTTGAACATGTAAAACCAAAAGATATGTGCAATTTTTCATAGAGAATGAAACTTACTTATATTGTTGCATATGCTACCACCATCCTTATACCAATAGCCATTTACAATAATCATGATTAAGGAGTGCTTAGGAAAACAGCACTCATAGTTTACTTTAGATGGCATCTAAAGATAAAGGCATCACTTAAAAGCAATGGTAATTATGTAACTTAACGGAGGTGTTAGCTAATGAATGTTAATCATTTTGCAGTATATAAATATGTTAAAACAAATTATATACCTTAAACTTATACAGTGTTATATCTCAATAAAGTTGGAAAAAATAAAGGCAGATAAACAGGAAAATATGTTAGAAGAAAATGAAAATATGATCTTGGTAGCTAGATAGTTATAGAATTACAATCCAATTGTATCCCACCATAATGAAAAGGTGGTTCATCAACATATTTTATTTTAATAGCATTTAATTTAAGAAGTCTATCATAGTATTTCTAAATTATCCAGTTTACAGTGGATAAAGAGACATTAAATTTAGAACATACCCATTCATCTTTTTAAAAAATATTTATTTTTTCCAGAGAATATATCTTCGGTCCTTAGGCTTTAGCTCCTTACGTGGGATTTGGTGGAGGTCATGAGGCAGCACCCAAATTGGGGTGGGGATGTTCAGTCCTTCTGGGCTTCAGGAAAAGTATTCCTATCTACCTTGCCATGAATGGCACAGCTCACACAGTGATGGAATTTCACATACAGCTTAGGAAATGCTTAGGTATGAGGACACTCGCTTTGGAAATGGCCCTAATGGCTGTGGCTGAAAGTCCGACTGTGTTTTGAATGCTGAACTTCCTAATGACCTTGTGCTTGGGCAAAGTTGGTACAGTGAAAAGACTGCACATAGCTGTCGCCCTTTTTGGCATGACCGTTGTTCCTTCTTTTCTTGGTCATCTTGGAAGAGAGGACCCAAGAGAGCCCCATTCACCTTTAAAAGAAGAAAACATCCATTGCTTTGAATGCTTAAAATTTTCTTCTTTTCTAATTCATTATTTTTTTAAATAAATGAGTAATTATTGACTTTCCACAAAAGGTTAAATGCTAGTCACTGTGGAGATAGAAAGCTAAGTCAAATATAACCCCTGCTTCAAAGGAATCTAGGCAAGAAGATAAAATAGGTAAATGATCATTTACAAAGAGTAAAGGAAAAGTTTCTTTGAAAAGAGATACAGTGACTCACATTTAAGGATGTTGTTTGTGAGATGATGGCCACGTGGGAGAATCATGGAAGACTTTGTGAAGGAGACAGAGTTGGGCCTTGAAGACTAGTAAAATTTGAGCATAGGGATATAAGAAGAGAGCACTCAGTAAATTCTGTCATTCATTAGTAGTTCTGTGCTTCTGACATATATGAGATAAGCGTGGACATTCATTTTTCCAGCACTGGGAAGCTGGGATGAGAAAAGGGGCACAAATGGGAGAATCAGATATATTGTGTCACTTTAAAATATGCCCCAGTCTTTCTTGTACAAACTACTTCAGAAATAATTAATGAGGCAGAGAGTTCTTCATTGAAAACAGGAGAAAAGATACATTTATAAAATTATATTTTGCATCCCTGAATAAAATAAGGAATCTAGGCTATTATAATGGCTGCTAAAACCTTTAAGTTTAAGACTGACAGGGAGCATTTAATGAATGGGTCAAACAGACAAACACCTGAGCCTGCTGATCAATTTCAACCCCACTAGAGGTGAGACAAGCAGACCTGGGCCCCCTAACCTGATGCAGGAGGATGCACAGAGCATCTCTGAAGTAGTCTCACTAAAGCAACTGGATCTGAAAGGCAGCTGCTAGACCTAGCTACCAGTTTACAGTGGATAAAGAGACATAAAATAACACCATGAAAACAGATCCCGAATGCAAAGAATTCTAATCAGTAAACAATTGGCATGAGGAAAAAGAGAGAGAGGAATAGCTATTATAGACTAAAGGAGATTAGAGACAAATCAACCAAACGCAGTATGTGAGACCTATGTACATCCTGATTTGAATAAACCCACTATAAAAAGATATTTGTGAGCTCTAGTCAGTTTGGTTCAATAGATGGAGCATTGGCCTGCAAACTGAAGGGTCCAGGGTTCATTCTGGTCAAGGGCACATGCCCGGGTTGCAGGTTTGATCCTCAATAGGGGGCATGCAAGAGGGCAGCCAATCACTGTTTCTCTCTCAACATTGATGTTTCTATCTCTCTCTTTCTTCCTCTCCTTTCCTCTATGAAATCAATAAGAATATATTTTCTAAAAAGATATTTGTGGTCTGTCTCCAGAACTTGCCTACCCAGGAAGTCTGCATGGATCGTATTTGGTCATCCAGATCATTAGGGGGCAGTATTGGACCTGTACTCAATGTTTAATGCATATCTATTGCCCTTTCTGCTACAGAAAAACTCTTTTTCTCTAGACCAATGGTTTTCTAACAAGCTCCTGGATGTTTGAATAGCAAGGCCCTAACACCCCTAATTTGGAGAGAATTAAAAATGGCTGCAGATGCCGAGACTGGTTTGGCTCAGTGGATAGAGCGTCGGCCTGCAGACTGAAAGGCCCCAGGTTCGATTCCAGTTGGGGGCATGTACCTTGGTTGTGGGCACATCTCCAGTGTGGGGCGTGCAGGAGGCAGCTGATTGATGTCTCTCTCTCATCGATGTTTCTGACTTTCTATCCCTCTCCCTTCCTCTCTGTAAAAAATCAATAAAATATATATTTAAAAAAATGGCTGCAGAGTAAGTGGATTCTCCCAGGAACAAACTGGTATTACAACTAAAATACAGAAAAACTTCCTGAATAATCAATAGAAAACTCACAGGAGAGAACTCTGACACCTGAGGACTAAAAGTGGAGACTGCATAGAGACTGGTAGAAGAGACTGCCCACAACAAAACAACAAGAAAGACCACTGTATGGGAAAACATATTTGCAAATGTTATCACTGATAAAGGTTTAATCTCCAACATCTACAGCCAACTTATACAACTTAATAAAAGGAAGATAAACGATCCAATAAGAAAATGGGCAATGGACCTAAATAGAATCTTTTTGAAAGACAACAGACGGAAGGCCAAGAGACACATGAAAACATGTTCAAAGTCACTAATTATTCTGAGAGATGCAAATCAAAATGATGATGCGGTACCATCTCACACCTGTCAGAATGGCAATCATCAACAAATCAACAAATGACAAGTGTTGGCGAGGATGTGGGAAAAAAGGAACCCTTGTGCACTGTTGGTGGGAATGCAAACTGGTACAGCCACTGTGGAGAACAGTATGGAGTGTCCTCAAAAAACTAAAAATGGATCTCCCATTTGACCCAGCAATCCCACTTTTAGGAATATATCCTAAGAAATTACAAACATCAATCAGAAAGGATTTATGCATCCTATGTTCATAGCAGCACAATTTACAATAGCTACAATTTGGAAACAGCCTAGGTGCCCATCAGCAGATGAGTGGATCAGAAAACTGTGGTACATCTACACAATGGAATTCTATGCTGCCATTAAAAAGAAAGAATTCTTACCATTTGCAGCAACCTGGATGGAACTGGAGAGCCTTATGCTAAGTGAAATAAGCCAGTCAATGAAGGAGAAATACCACATGATCTCACTCATTTATGGATAATAAAGAACATTATAAACTAATGAACAAAAGCATAGACACAGAAGCAGTAAAGCACCAAACAGACTGTCAAATTACAGCAGGAAGGTTAAGGAGAGGTGAGGTAGATAAGAGATCAACCAAAGGACTTGTATGCATGCATATAAGCATAAACAATGAACTCAAGACACTGAGGGGTTGGGGTATGCCTGGGGGTGGGCGAGGGGCAATGGGAAGAAATGTATACATGTAACACAATAAAAAAAATTTTTTTAAAAAAGAGAGAGACTGCCCACAGATAGCAACTGAAGTCCTGGAGAGATACCACAGCTGTGGTGGGTTGCCACTGAGAACTCTGGGATCTAATCCCCAAGCTGCCATCCCCTAACCCCCCAGCAGACAGCATTAAAACTGAGGAGGATACCCACATAACATCTGGCTGTGAAAAGCAGTGGGGCACTATCCACCAGAGAGTAACAGCTGAAAACTCAGGCACCATCTTAAAGGGCCAATGCACAAAATTCCCTGTGGAGCCACCCACCTTGTGTCAGCAGAGGGATGGTGAAATGGACTGGAGCTGTGAGGGCAGAAGCCATGACTGAAGATTTGGGGGCTAGAGCTCAGAAGGCAGACACCCCAAGTTTCCTGGGCTGAGTCATTACCTCACATTGTGGAGAACATCTTTCCCACATAGACATCTACCTTGCCTGAGGGGAAAGACAGTTGACACTCCCTGTTGGGAAATATCTTGCCCAGAGGCCATTTAAGACATTAAAAATAACAAATAGCCTCCAGGCAGTAGCAACTGCCCCACTCTGTTGAAAAAAACTCTCACCACCCCTGAGGACAATTGACTGGGGTGTAATTCACTTTTTTTTTTAAATATATATATTTCTTTATTGATTTCAGAGAGGAAAGGAGAAGGAGAGAGAGAGAAAGAAACATCAATAATGAGAGAGAATCATTGATTAGCTGCTTCCTGCACATCCCTTACTGGGGATTGAGCCTGCAGCCCAGGCATGTGCCCTTGGCCGGAATCGAACCTGTGACCCTTTAGTCCACAGGCTGACACTCTATCCACTGAGCCAAGCCAGCTAGGGTGACTGGAGGTGTAATTCAAATCAGAATCCTATCAGACTGTAGGCAGAGGCAGTCTCTGGAGGCTTTGGGTCTTTGCCGGATCTAATTAGTCAGAAACACTGTCCTGCACTAGAGATTGAGAGGTATAGAGGATCTATCTAATACATAGTCACAAACCCAAACAGATAGCCAAAATGAGGAGACAAAGAAACAACCTTAAAATGAAAAAACTAGAGAATTCTCTGTAAAAAGAGATAAATGAAGCAGATATGAGAAATTTATCTGAAACAGAGTTCAGGGTAATGATGGTAAAGATACTCAAAAGCATGAAAAAAGATATAGTAATTCTGAAAATAACAGTTTGAAATAAAGAATGACATAACACAAGTAAAGAACACATTGGAAGAAATACATAACAGTTTAGGGGAAGCTGATGATCAAATCACTGAATTAAAAGATAGAGTTGAAAATATCACTCAATCAGAAAACCAAAAAGAAAAGTTAAAAAACAGGAGGACAGATTAAGGGACCTATGGAACAACATGAAACATAACAATATTAGCATAGTAGGTGTGCAAGAAGAGGCAGAAAGGGAGAGAGGCATAGAAAAAGTATTTGAAGAAATAATGACAGAAATCTTCTCTAACCTGGTAAAGGAAAAAGTCACACAAGTTCAGGAGGCACAGAGAACCCCAAATAAGAAGAACCCCAACAGGCCCACACCCGGACACATCATAATTATAATGCCAAAAATTAAAGACAAAGACAGAATCTTTTTCTAAAATATATTTTTTTACAGGGAGAAAGGGAGAGGGCTAGAGAGTTAGAAACATCAATGAGAGAGAAACATCGATCAGCTGCTTCTTGCACGGCCCCTACTGGGGATGTGCCTACAATCAAGGTACATGCCCTTGACCAAAATTGAACCGGGCACCTTTCAGTCTGCAGGCCAATGCTCTATCCTGTGAGCCAAACCGGTTTTAACTAATGAGAGAATCTTAAAGGCAGCAAGAGCAAAGAAAACTGTTACCTACAAAGGAGTTCCCATAAGGCTGACACCTGATTTCTTACCAGAAACTCTACAGGCCAGAAAGGAATGGCATGACGTTCTCAAGGTAATGGAAAGCAAGGATCTGAGAACAAGATTACAGTGGTACCTCGAGATACGAGTTTAATTTGTTCAGTAACCTTGCTCGTATATCAAGTTGCTCGTATCGCAAAGCAAATTTCCCCATTGAAATCAATTGAAATGCCGTTAATCCGTTCCAGCCCCCAAAATGCCACCCCAGTTGTTCTTGTTACGTGTTTATGAATAAGAAAAATGTATTTATAAATGACAAATATTGTATAAAAACATAAAAGAGAATGTAAAGGAATAAACTGGTTTTATCAAGTTTATTTCCCTACTCGTTACACTCTTAATGCTACATTTTATCCCTAAACTGAATGTAACTTAACTAATCTTCACTGAACTTAATTGCTACTGGTCTTTGCATTTTTGGCCGATTTCAAAAAAAACGTGTCCAACGAGATTTGCCTCTTCCTCCCTTTCAGAATGTTTCTGAAATGGGTGAGGCAAGTTTCATTGAACAGCTCCGATGCACGACCAGTAGCAACTTTTTCGGGGTGTTTCTTTTCCACGAAGTGTGACACCCTCTCCCACATTCCTAAGATCTCCTTTATCTCCTTTATCTCACTTGTAGAGATCTCCTCCACCTCTGGCTCCTCTTTGAAACCAATTTCTTGGAGAACCTCCGCATGTTGCTGAGACTGCAACTCTTGTAACTCCTCCGTGGTGAGTTCCAGAGAGTGCTCCTCGAAGAGCTCATTCACGTCTCTCTCATCCACCTCCAGGCCCATGGATTTTCCCAGAGACACTATCTCCTCCTCCACTGGCACCTCGGGTTCGAATCCTTCGAAGGTCCTTTCAGCTACGGCCTCAGGCTACAGCTTCTTCCATGCAGAGGTCAAAGTCCAATACCCAGCCAGGCCTGATCTGAGGCATATCACGATGTTAAAGTGGTTCTTTCCAAAACTCTCGAAGGGTGAGGTTTGTGTTCTCCGTCACCTCAAAGCAGCGCCGGAACAGGTGCTTGATGTACAGCTTTTTAAAATTAGAAATCACCTCCTGATCCATTGGCTGCATGATAGGAGTGGTGTTGGGAGGTAGGTAGACAACTTTTATAAACTTGAACTCTCCCAGGAGTTCATCTTCGAGGTTCGATGGGTGAGCAGGAGCATTGTCAAGGACCAGGAGGGCTTCCATGGTTAGGTGGTTTTCCTGTAGATATTTCTTTTTTTTTAATTAATTTTATATACATATCTCCCCATTGATCCCCCTCCCTCCCAGGCATACCCCAACCCCCCAGTGTCTGTGATCATTGGTTATGTTTATATGCATGCATACAAGTCCTTTGATTGATCACTTACCTACCTCACCTAACTTTAATCTTTCTGCTGTAATTTCAGTCTGTTTAATGCTTTATGATTTTTGTCCCCATGAGAATTATCAGTCTACTCCCTTTCTGTGCTCCTGATTCTATTATATTCATCAGTTTTTTCTGTTGATCAAATTTTTAATTCACTTAATTTTTAGATTCACTTGTTGATAGATATGTATCTGTTGTTCATAATTTTTTGGCTTTTACCTTTTTTTCTTCCTCTTCTAAAAGAGTACCTTTCAGCATTTCATATAATACTG
>JAAGEH010000392.1:18938705-19018748 GCA_011751065.1 Lasiurus cinereus
CAGTATTATATGAAATGCTGAAAGGTACTCTTTTAGAAGAGGAAGAAGAAAAAGGTAAAAGATAAAAAAAATTATGAACAACAAATACATATCTATGAACAAGTGAATCTAAAAATTAAGTGAATTAAAAATTTGATCAACAGAATAAACTGGTGAATATACTAGAATCTGGAGCCCAGAAAGGGAGTGGACTGACAATTCTCAGGGGGAATGGGGTGAGGGGTGTACAGGGAGAGACTGGACAAAAATCATACACCTACGGATGAGGTTAATGGGAGGGAGGTAAGGGTAGAGGGAATGGTGGGAGCCAGTGGAAGGGAGCTATGGAGGGGAAAAAAGAGAAACATATGTAATAATCTGAATAATAAAGATTTAATTTTTTTTTAAATGGGCAAAGGACCTCAATAGACACTTTACGAAAGAGGACATACAGAAGGCCGAGAGACATATGAAAACATGTTCCAAGTCATTAATCATCCAAGAGATGCAAATCAAAATGACCATGAGGTACCATGTCACACCTGTCAGAATAGATGATCAACAAAGGATAAGAGCTGATGAGGAAGTAGAGGAAAGGGTACCCTCTTGCACTACTGGTGGTAATGCAGACTGGTGCAGCCACTGTGAAAAACAGTATGGAGTTTCCTCAAAAAAATTAAAAATGGAATTCCCATTTGACCTAGTAATCCCACTTCTAAGAAATCAGAAACACCAATCAGAAATGATATATGCACCCTTATGTTCATAGCAGCACAATTTACAGTGGCTAAGATTTGGAAACAGCCTAAGTGCCCATCAGCAGATGAGTGGGTTTAAAAAAAAGAAAGGTACATCTATACAATAGAATATTACGCTGCCATAAGAAAGAAGGAACTCTTGCCATTTGCAACAGTATTGATGGATCTGGAGAGCATTATGCTAAACAAAATAAGCCAGTCAAAGAAAGATAAATATCACATGATCTCACTCATTTGTGGAATATAATGAACATCATAAACTGATGAATCAAAATAGAGCCAGAGGGAAAAAAATATTTTAGACTATAATAGAAGTAATCCTGTTTTTTGTAGATTTTTAATATTTCTTACAACTTTTATGATATTATACTATGCTACTACCATTTTGGTAATATATTTAAAATCTTTTTTCTTGAAATACTAATTTTTATTGCAGGTGATATATTTAAAATTGTTTTTCTTGAAATATTAATGTATATTGCATGTAACATATTTTAAAACATTTTTCTTAAAAATAAAAAATATATAAATAAATAAATAAAATCCCTAATTTGAAAATAAAAATTAAAAGATAATTGTGAGGTAATAGAAAGTTGAACACGTTCTGGTTATTAAATAATATTTTAAAGTTACTAATTTTAATAGTTGTGACAGTGATATCATTGTGTTTTTAAAAGCTCTTATCTATTAGCAGTACATATTGAAAAATAGTTATTAGTAAATTAATATAATGACTAGGTTTGCTTTAAAATATTCCAGGAAAATAAAAAGGTAGCAGAGTGTGTGTGTGTTTGTGTGTGGGGTGGTTGGAGACAGATGAAAAAATAATGGAAAAATATTGATAATTGTTGAAATGATGGGAGGTTCATTACACTACTCTCTCAACTTTTGTATGTGTTTTGAACTTTCCAAAATAAAAAAGGATTTGTTATTGTTCTTTGTTTTTGAAATGCAGAGTGTGCTTCAAAAGGCTCACTCTGCATTCTCTGAGGAGCTCTAAGCCAGTAAGAATTGGTCTATTAGAGTTAAATTTGATGGCTCAAACCTCCTCTGACCCCTTGCCGTTGGTCCTTATTCACAATTCTGAGTCTGCTGTTTGCTTCACTCACCTCCTGAGACAGGGGGTGACCCACCTTTGCCTTCTGGCTGGCTCTAGCATTTTGGGTGTTTAGCTGTCAAGTGCAAAACACCTCCTAGTCTTAGAAGCTCTTTAATAAGTTTCATCAAAGCCAGAGATTTGTTGAGAGGAATCAAGAATCCAGTCACCAGTGTGATATGTAGGGTTCAAATTTAGCTTATTGTAATGATCCTTCAAGTTCCTCCTTGATCCCATCTTTAGTAAAATAGGAGCCTTCTTATAAAAATGATATATTCTTTAGAAAGTATTATAAAAGATATCCTTTAGCCACTATTATAAAATAGTTGAAGATTGAAAACTGAAATACAATCCCCAAACATACCACTTCACTATAGCACTCTATATATTATATAAAACATTTACCTAATTTATTATTTTAGTAGCCTCTAAAGTTATGTTTGTTAACATGTAAAGAAAATGCTCAAAAGGTAGCATATTTACCTGCTATAGTGATAAAATTAGAAAACAACAAATATTTTGCAAAGCAGAAAATTACTAACTCTAGTAAAAATGTTCTCACAAATCACAACCCAGTGCATATTCCTTCTGAACTATGAAAGATACTCATCCATTCCTGGATTTGAGCACAGTATTACCTTGAGTACTATTAGAGTTTCTGGGCCTCTGGACCACTGACTAGCCTCCTGAGAAAGAGTCTGGAGTCACTAGAACTCATAGAGGTGGGAGGCTGTTCAGCCAAGCAGAGCCGGTTTCCACAGGAAGATGCCAGTCTTACCATCTATTTTCTTTTTCTTCTAAGCATTCTCTTAAGCCAGTGGTCAGCAAACCACGGCTTGCAAGCCACATACAGCTCTTTAGCCTCTTGAGTGTGGCTCTTCCACAAAATACCACATGTGAACATACACGTACAGTGCAATTAAAACTTCATGGCCCATGCACAGAAGTCATCAGTTTTAGGCCTGGGCAAGTCTATTTTGAAGAAGTGGGGGTGTTGGTTGGTCGGACAGGCGACAGGAGATGCCATGCAGGCGGGCCACGGGATATGCAGCACTGGAGGAGGTGCACGCGATTCATGCACCAGGTGAGTGAGCCAGTCAATCAGCAGTCTCATTGTGCAGTGGTTAGTGCTAGTCGTGTCCGCAAATCAAGCATGGGTGACAAAAGTACCTACTAGAAGCATAAAGTTACCTGTATTTTTCCAACCAGCTGCAAATCCTACAGGTATTTTTGTCATCAATTTAAGAATTGTAATTATTTTGTGTTGCTGGCTTTATTATTATAAAATGAAACTTTTTCTAGGTGCCCTGTTGGCATGGCTACAAAAAAGAAGCAAAGGGCCGTAACCGGTTTGGCTCAGTAGATAGAGCATCGGCCTATGGACTGAAGTCCCAAGTTCTATTCCGGTCAAAGGCATGTATCTTGGTTGCGGGCACATCCTTAGTAGGGGGTGTGCAGGAGGTGGCTGATCGATGTCTCACATCGATGTTTCTAACCTCTATCACTCTTCCTTCCTCTCTGTGAAAAATCAATAAAATATACTTTAAAAAAAGAAGAAGAAGCAAAGAAAAACGGAAGACGAAAACCGTGAATTTAAATTTGAATGGACTGAGACTTGCACGTTTATTCAAAACTTAAATTGCCTTCCAACCTGTCTTGTCAGGAAAAATTGGCGCATAATAAGAAATCAAATTTGGAGAGACACTACAACTAAACATGTGTCATTTAATATTAAATATCCTGTCAGGGAAGCAAGGAAGAAAGCAGTTGAAGAACTTCAGAAGAGTCAAGAAAAATCAAGTTCTGTATTTAATTACTGGATGCAATCTTCCAACAATGTTAATATTGCAAGTTTTGTGGTTAGTCAAGAGATTGCTAAGAGAGGAAAACCACATACAGATGGTGAATACATAAAAACTTGTTTTATAAATGCATCCAAAGAGCTATTTCGGGTTTTAAGAACAAAGCAGATATTCTAAAAAAATTAAAGTTACCATTGTCTGCTAAAACAGTGAGAGATAGAACAGTAAAATGTCTATGAATATAACCGACCAGCAAGTCGAAGATCTTAAATTGGTTTCAGCTTTATCAATAGCAGTTGACGAATCCTGTGACATAAATGATATAGTGCAAGTTTCACTTTTTGTACGATTCATCTTATCTACAGGTCCTAAAGAAGAATTTTTAGGATTATTGCCATTCAAAAGTCAAACACATGGAGAGGATATAGCAAATGCTGTAATTGAGTGCATTGAAAAACCTCATATTCCATTTGATAAAATTGTCTCAATTTCAACAGATGGGGTGAAAAGTATGACCGACGTTAAGAAACGGGTTTGTTGCTATTTTGAAAGAAAAAATTAATCACGAGATACTTACCATTCCATCATTCATCAAGAAGCACTTTGTGCACAAACATTTCCAGAAGAAACTTGCAAAGTTATAGAATTGGTGATTAACATGATCAACTCCATTATACCTAAAGCTCTTAATCATCACCAATTTAAAGAATTTTTAGTTGAAATGGAGAGTACACAGATCTTTTGCTGCATAACAAGGTACATTGGTTATCAAGAGGAAACATTTTGAGCTGAAATCGGTTTGGCTCAGTGGATAGAGTGTCAGCCTGCGGACCAAAGGGTCTCAGGTTTGATTGCGGTCAAGGGCATGTACCTTGGTTTCAGGCACATCCTCAGCGGTGGGGCGTGCAAGAGGCGGCTGATTGATGTCTCTCTCTCATCGATGTTTCTAGCTCTCCATACCTACCCCTTTCTCTCTGTGAAAATCAATAAAAATATATTTTTTTAAAAAGGAAACGTTTGAAATGTTTTGCTTCCTTATTAACAGAAATTAAAGCATTTCTCCTTGAGAAGGATGTTCACTATCCAGAACTAATGATCGATCAGTGGATCAAAAAATTTTATTTCATGGTAGACGGTATGTCTCATCTAAATCAGCTTAATCGTAAACAACAGGGGAAAGGAAACACAATTTTTTCAATGTTAGAAGTTATTTCATTCGAAAACATAATCTTTTTTTGCTAAAGATTTTGAAAGAGAAACTTTGATTCACTTTCCAAGCCTGTTGAAACATCGCCAAGAAAATAAATCTGATGTTGACATTTGCTACTTCAAAAACAACACTTTTAAATATGAGGGAAGCTTTTCTCAACAGGTTTCAGGAATTCAGAAATAGAAAAGCGACATTAACCTTTGTTAAAAAAACCTTTTAATGCTCCTGTAACAGAATTAAATTTTTCTCCTTTTAATATTAACATTGGCAACTTTGAAATGCAATTGCTGGATTTAAAAAACAAAAAATTGTGGAGCTCGAAATTTGAACATCTTTGTGCTGATATAGAAATATTGGAGAAAAACCAATGTGAACTTAGTTCACAGCACAAGTGTTCCACTTTGAAAGACCTCGAAAAGGAAGATATGTTGATTTTTAACACCTGGAATAGTATTCCTAACTTATATATCAACTGAGAAAACTAGTGTTTGCTGTTCTTTCCTTTTTAGGGTCTACATATTTATGCAAACAATCATTTTCAAGCATGAACTTTATCAAGAGTCTGGAATCGTGCCTAAAATTAAAAACAACAACATTTAAACCTGACTTACCCAAATTTTCCAAGGAGATGCAAGGCCATTGTTCACATTAGTGTTTGTCAGTCACTGTCATGATTTAATTTTATAGATATTGTAAGGAATTTAATTTTATCAATAAATTATATAGTTATTAAGTATGATATCAAGTTTTATTCAACATACCTATAGTTTAACTAAGACTTAAAACTTTAAGTAAAGTTTATTAAGTTAACTTTAGGGAATGTTGTGGAGTGAAAGAAGATGTAGTGTTGAGGATTGAGAAAGGTATGTTGAAATGGTTTGGACATATAGAGAGGATGAACGAAAGGAGATAGACGAAACAAGTATACAAGACGAGTGTGCGTGGGAGAGTTGGAAGTGGTTGACCTCAGTGACCGTACCTCAATCAGATTAAGGACGTTTTTAGCAAAGGCCAGTTAAGGAGTACCCTAATTAAGTTATTAACAATGTACCTACCTATATAGTTTAAGTTTAAAAAAATTTGGCTCTCAAAAGAAATTTACATCGTTGTACTGTTGATATTTGGCTTTGTTGACTAATGAGTTTGCCAACCACTGTCTTAAGCACACTCTAACTCTATCCCTTACCTTCTTGGTTTTGATTTCTCTAAATCCTATCCTAAGGCCAGTGCAAGAAACAGTATTTACATTATGGACCCTTGTCAGAGGATATAACATCAATCTGTCTGCTGACCAACTCTTACCAAGAACTTGTTTAAGAACTCTTGTATTTCTGAAGGGTTATCTGTGCAGTCCCTTCATCCTTCTAGTAGTAACTCACAATAAGAAGACATTTTACATCTTGATCAAATATATATATGCCCTTACACAGAAGAAACACTGATTTTATTAATCTATTAATTTCTTTTTTGTGTGTGTGTTGATCATAAATTCATTTTTTGTGTTGGCCACATGCTCTTTTCACTACTTAATTGTCACAATTTGGATCATGTTTATTCTTGGAAAGCTGCTGCTGGGAACATGCTGCCTTGGCCCTCACACAATTGCTTTTCCTGAGTCGTGCTTTGGTGTATGTCCTCAACAATCCTAGGAAACATCTTTCTCAATTTACGACAAGAGATTGTTGTTTCATTTAGTGCTGCTTGGCTGAGAACTTCCTTTGAGACTTCAGACCTAAGACGAAAAGTTTTTCTTTAGAAACAGTTGTATTTTCATTGCATGAATAATGAAAATCTTGTAAATGACTGCATTTCAGTTTTGCTTTAGCAAGGCACTGTAGGTTTAGGAAGGCACTGTATGTTTAACTGTCTTTATAGCTGCATGTCATTCTTCACCTGTTCTGTGAATTCTGGTTTACTTGTTTATTTTTTTATTTATATTTTACTTTATTTACCTTTGGTTAATCCTTACCTGAGAATATTTTTCCCATTGATTTTTAGAGAAAGTGGAAGGGAGGGGAAAAAGCAGAGAGAGAGAAACATCAATTGGTTGCCTACCGCACATCCTGACCAGGGCTGGGGATCGAGCCTGCAGCCCACCTACTAGTACATGATCTTAATCAGAATTGAAACTGGGACCTTTCAGTCCGAGAGCTGATGCTCTCTATACTGAGCCAAACACGCTAGGACATTTATATTTTATTGTATGTATGCAATCTCAAAATCTTAGTATAAATAATTGAGAAATCAACCAGTCAGCCTTTAGTTATCCCAATCCCTGAGGCTGTTCATACTGATGACTAATCCATCCACTCATAGTAAATGTTATTTCTACTTTGTCACACTTCTGCAAGTTGACACTAACAGAGTGTAAGAAAACCTATTTGTGGAAAAAGTGTAATGTGAGCAAAAGCTTCTTAGGAATCCAAGAAGATAAAGCCAAATATCTTAACTGTGTGGCCAAGCCACTTGCTCCTCAAGTGATAGAAGCCTCGGTGATCCTCTTAGAGGTGAATTGTAGGCACAACAGTGGCCTCCTAGAGATGTCCATACCCTGGTTCCAGAACATGGCAAAAGGACTTTGCAAGTGTGTTTGTTTTTTTTTAAATATATTTCTTCATTGATTTCAGAGAGGGAGAAATAGAAACATCAATGATAAGAGAGAATCACTGATTGGCTACCTTCTGCACACCCCCTACAGGGGATTGAGCCCACAACCCAGGCATGTGCCCTTGGCTGGAATCAAACCTGGGACCCTTCAGTCTACAGGCCAACACTCTATCCACTGAGCCAAACCAGCTAGGGCTGCAAATGTGTTTAAATCAAAGACCTTTAAATGTGGAGCTGGAATATCCTGGATTATCAGGAAGAGCCCAATGTAGTCACCTGCATCCAGCCATGTCAGAGGGATATGTGACGACTGAATATCAGAGATGCAATATTGCTGGCTTTGAAAATGGGAGAAGGGGATCACAAGCCCAGGAATATGGGCAGCCTTCAGAAGCTGGACAGCCTCCCCTAAAGCCTTCAGAAAGGAACATAGCCCTGCTGACACTTCAACTTTAACCAAGTGAGACCCCGTCAGACTTCTAACTTGCAAAACTGAGCAATAATAAATTTGTGTTGTGTTTTTTTGTTGTTGTTCTTGTTTTAAGAACAATATTTTTAATTGACTTCAGAGAGGAAGGGAGAGGAAGAGAGAGAGAGAAACATCAGTGATGAGAGAGAATCATTAATTGGCTATTTTCTGCAGGCCCCACACTGGGGATCGAGCCCGCAACTCAGGCATGTGCCTTGACAGGGAATCAAACCGTGACCTCTTGGTCATAAGTTGATGCTCAACAGCTGAGCCATGCCAGCAGGGCAAATTTGTATTGTTTTAAGCCACTAAATTTGTGATAACTTTATACAGCACCAATAAAAAGCTAATGTAAAATGTGTGGACCTTATTTTATCTTTCAGATTTCAGTATTATGTCAGAGCAAGTTAATATATTATTAACATAGAACTGTGTTTATACAAATCTAGAATACAGAGGGACTGTAGAGAAATACTTCTCTGTGCGGGAGGGGACTTCAAGACTGAGCAGTCCCACCTGGACTGGGTGAACCTCGTCCAGCACTGGCAGCCAGCCAGCCTCTCTGCCCTCAGTGCCTGCCATCCAAAGGGGCAGCTTTCCGGGACTTCCTCCTCTACTGTGGTCAAGTGTATGTGGCTATGAACAGGGCCAGACACAGGCTCTTCCTCTGCCTAACTCAGCCCTGCTCATGGAGCCTGCTTCTCATAGAACTGGCAAGGCCCATCTCAACTTTAGGTCTGCATCTGTGCCATGTACTCCAGTTCACATGGGCAGACCCCATGGGGAATGAGAGCTGGGCACTGGGTAGGTAGGAGAACACACTGCTGCACAGGTCTCAGCACTCAGATACCAGGGCTGGGGAGGTGTTAATAGACCTTGTTTCTTATCTCTTAAGTATGTAAGGGCTGTGATGCTATCTTAAAAAGGTGTATTCTAAATATTTCACATCAAACTATATGAAAATTAATATAACAAATATCCATGTGCCTATCACCCAGGTTAAAAAATAAAGTATGAATATACTTCAAACTCCTGTGGCCCCTCCGCCCAGTGGTAACCATTATCCTGAATTTGGGGTTTATTTTTCTTGCATATTTATCTTTAAACAATGTGTAATATGGTTGGGTTTCTTTATTTCTTAATCATCACCTGAGGATATGTTCACTGATTCTTAGAATGAAGGGAGAGAGAGAGATGAGAAGTGGGATATCAGTGTGAGAGAGAGACATTTATACATTGTCTTTGTATATGTCCCAACCAGAAATTGAACTCACAACCTTTTTAGTGTATGGGGACAACACTCAAACCAACTGAGCCACCTGGCCAGGGCAAACAATGTATAATATTGTTTTGCATTTACTTGTAGTTTAAAATTGTATTTTATATATTCTTTTCTAAGTTTTTTCCTCCTCAGCCTTATAATTGCAAGATTCTTTCTTGTGGTAGGTATAGTTGTAATATATCCATTTTCCTCCCTATGTAGTATTTTAACATATGAATAAATTATAGTTCATACTAGAACATTTCAGACACAGCCAGTTTTTGTTCACTTTATTTTACAGACTTGAAATTTTAGTGTCCATAAACCCTTAAATTTTGTTTTAATTAATATATCACATATTTTGCATGTTACTGGGCTATCCTTATACATTGTATGTCATTCTTTTTTAATATATTTTTATTGATTTTAGAGAGAGAGAGAAACATCAATGATGAGAGAGAATCATTTATCTGCTGCCACCTGCACATCCCACACTGGGGATCCAGTCACAATCTGGGCATGTGCTCTGACCGGAATTGAACTGTGACCTACTGGTTCATAGGTTGACGCTCTACCACTGAGCCATGCCAGCAAAGTGATGATATATAATTCTTTCTTTTTTTTAAGTATATTTTATTGATTTTTCACAGAGAGGAAGTGAGAGGGATAGGAAGTCAGAAACATCGATGAGAGACATCGATCAGCTGCCTCCTGCACACCCCACACTGGAGATGTGCCTGCAAGCAAGGTACATGCCCCTGACCGGAATCGAACCTGGGACCTTGCAGTCCGCAGGCCGACACTCTATCCACTGAGCCAAACCGGTCTCGGCTGTATATAATTCTTAATGGCTGCATAAAATTCCATACTGTGGAAATACAATAATTTCTTTGCTATTCCCCTTGTTTGATATTTGAGTTCTTTCTACTTTATCTGGAGAGGCTTCTTTTTAATAGGTTATTTCTTAAGCATAATTTACAGAAATGTGATTACTGCTTTTAAAGCTATAAATATATGAGGAAACCAAGATGGCGGCATAGGTGAACACCTAAACTGCTGCCTCGCACAACAATTTCAAAACTACAACTAAAAGACAGAACAGACATCATCCAGAACCACAGGAAAGCTGGCTGGGTGGAAATTCTACAACTAGAAAGAAAGAGAAGAGCTCACAGATATTCAGAAGAGCTGCAAAAAACTGAGGTACAGAAACACGCACGTGGAGAGGATGGGTGGCAGAGTGCCTGGCTGGCTTCCTCTAGCTCAGCAGTTCTCAACCTGTGGGTCGCGACCCCTTTGGGGGTCAAACAACACTTTCACAAGGGTCGCCTAAGACCATTGGAAAACACAGATACGATTCATAATAGTTGCAAAATTACAGTTATGAAGTAGCAACAAAAATAATTTTATGGTTGGGGGTCACCACAACATGAGGAACTGTATTAAAGGGTCGCGGCATTAGAAAGGTTGAGAACCACTGCTCTAGCGGAAGGGAGATGGAAACTCCCGACTGCATTGAACCCCATATCTGACTGCACTGAACCCCAAATCTGGGCATGACTCATACAGGGGGAGTCTGGACTGTCCTGAAAAGGGAGGAGTGCATGGAAACTTAGGGGATCAGTGAAAAGGCAGAAGTCTAGAGGTGTGCACACCACTGCACACAGAGAGGACGAACTACTGATTGTGCCATGGACTTTCTCTAGCAGGAGGGAGACAGAACCTCCCAACTGTGCTGAACTTCAATTTCGACTGTAGTGAATCCTAGTTTTGGGTGAGACCGTGGGGACCCAGACTCATACAGGTCCCCGGAGCGAACGGGAACTGGAAAGGCAGAGGTCTGGAGGTGCACGCTTGCACACAGAGAAGTCTGCAGAGATTACCAAGGGACACTTGACACCCAGGGGCCATGTAGGGCGGGGCTGACTGGAAGCCAAGGCTTTCTGCTCAGCCGTGAGACTCCACCCCATCCAAGCTCAACACAGAGGCTTTTGCAATTTTGCCAGTCTTGTATCATAAGGCTGACTCCAGCACAGAAGTTCGCCCAGTGTAGCAAAAATGCAGAGAGAAAGAAACATCACAAGTGAAAGAAATGGAAGAAAACAAATGAGTGGATATGGAGTTCAAAACCGTGGTTATATGGTTTTTCAAGAATTTCCTAGAAAAGATGGATAAATTTAGTGAGACCCAAGAGGAGATGAAAAAGGAGCAACTAGAAATTAGACATACACTGACTGAAATACAAAATATTATACAGAGACCTAACAGCAGACTAGAGGAATGCAAGAATCAAATCAAAGATTTGAAATACAAAGAAACAGAAAACACTCAACTGAAAAAGAAAAAAGAATCCAAAAATGTGAAGATAGTGTAAGGAACCTCTGGGACAACTTCAATCATACCAACATCAGAATAATGGGGGTGCCAGAAGAAGAGAGAGAGCAAAATACTGAAAACCTATTTGAAGAAATAATGACTGAAAATTCCCCACACCTGATGAAAGAAATAGGCTTACAAGTCCAGGAAGTGCACAGAACCCCAAACAAAAGGAATCCAAAGAGGACCACACCAAGACACATCATAATTAAAATACCATGAACTTCCTGCCTGAACCCATTTTCGGACATGGTCAGTTATCTGTTGCTCTCTCTTTTGAGTTCAAAGAGTGTGTGACATTAAAGTTGTAAATATTTCATTGCAAGAGAAATTAGTCAAGCACTCTGAAAGTTTTTATTCTTAATGTAATATACAAGGAGATTCTAGAATAAGTTTAATGTATCGGTTATTGTTTGTGTCAGGATTGTTTTTCTATTCTGTTTTTGTTGTTTTGAGATCATATTTTTGTTTTTTAGCTCATGTTTTTGTTATTTTTATATGTTATGTCTTATGTTCTTGTTTATTAATAAATTTATATATTATTTTCAAAAAAATAAAAAATAAATAAAACACCATGAGCAAAAGACAGAGAGAGAATATTCAAAGCAGCAAGAGAAAAACAGTTAATTACCTACAAGGGAGCACCCACAGAATTGTCAGCTGATTTCTCAACAGAAACTATGCGGGCCAGATGGGAGTGGCAAGAAATATTCAAAGTGATGAATAGCAAGAACCTACAACCAAACGTTACTCTACTGAGCAAAGCTATCGAAACTGGTTTGGCTCAGTGGATAGTGTCGGCCTGTGGACTGAAGGGTCCCGGGTTCGATTCCAGTCAAGGGCATGTACTTTGATTGCTGGCACATCTTCAGTGAGAGACATGCAGGAGGCAGCTGATTGATGTCTCTCATCGATGTTTCTATCTCTCTTCCTTCCACTCTGTAAAAAATCAATAAAATATATTAAAAAAGAAAGAATTAAAGGTCAAATAAAGAGCTTCACAGAGAAGAAAAAGCTAACAGAGTTCATCAACACCAAACCAGTATTATATGAAGTGCTGAAAGGTACTCTTTAAGAAGAGAAAGAAGAAGAAAAAAGTAAAGATAAAAATTATGAACAACGAATACATATCTATCAACAAGTGAATCTAAAAATCAAATGAATTAAAAATCTGATGAACAAAATAAACTAGTGAACATAATAGAATCAGGGAGTGGACTGACAATTCTCAGGGAGAAAGAGATGAGGGGGGTGCAGGGAGAGATTGGACAAAAATCATACACCTATGGATGAGGACAATGCAGGGGGAAGTAAGGGCAGAGGGAGGAGTGGGAGCCGGGTGGAGGAGAGTTATGGGGGGGAAAAATTGTAATAATCTGAACAATAAATATTTATAAAATTTTTAAAAAGCTATAAATATGCATGTGAATTTCCAAAAGAGTTGAATTTTACCTATCAGGTGTCTTCGTGTCAGTGATACTGTTTCACCAAAACCTTGCCAACATTAAGTATTATCACTAGAAAATTTTCTACACAATCACCCTTTTAATTTATCCTTGCAGTAAGATGGAACATTGTTCAATATGTTGCTGATTGTATCTGTGAGACAGTCTCATCTGCAGATTTTAATAACTCTCATTTAACACAGATTTTAGCAGATGCATTATATTTTCAAAGAATAAGAATCATGGCAGAATAAATAACACTATGTGCAGATTCTACACTGCTTTTCAAGCCAAAGTGGTTTAAAACTGTAGAGTACGTATTCCTGGATTTGGTACCCCCCTAAAGTTTTTTTTTTCTTTTTCTTCAATTTAGCTTGTCTCCAAATCTGATTTCTCCTACCTTCACTTAGGTATGGGCACTGACTTGGAGACTTGGAAGGGGTAGGGGAAGGGTTTCGCCATGAGAGCTAAGATCTTCACTGGAGGCAAAAGAGGATGCCAACAAATAAGGACTGAACAAAGCCAAAACCCATGCGTGAGTGTCATGCTAAAGAGGAGTGTGTGTGTTTTGGGGTGGGGGTGGGGGAGGGCGGTTACCAGGCACAGTATTGTGAATTTAGAAATCCAGGGCTAAGTAGAGAAGTCTCACCCCTGTGTACTGTCTGGTGGACAGGAGGGTCTAGAGCAGAACAAAGCTTTGGAGAGCGGCTCCTCACCTGAGCAATCATCTGTTTGACTCACAGTGGTCTGTATCTCCTGCTGTAATAACTCAAACGCTTAGAAAGTCACTTTACTAACCTTTTCTTTTTCTTCCTTTATTCAAATTTGCTTTCTGTGTTGGAGACTTCGAGTGGGTTTAGGTTTCCTAGCATCAAACTCTGAAGCCTTATAGCATTTCTGAGACATCAAGGATAAGACACCATAGTAAATGACAGCTTTCATTGTTAGGAAAATAGCCATGTACAAGGTTATCTCATAGTAAAAACAATGTTGCCGCCACCCCCACATTTAAATAATTACATAAATATTACTTTACATATTAAAAGTACTTTTGGTATGCTCTCATGAAAATATTTTATACTTTTTCATTAATTTAACATTTTATTTTTATTAATTTTTTATACATATCTCCCCATTGCCCCCCTCCCTCCCAGGCATACACCAACCCCGCAGTGTCTATGTTCATTGGTTGTGCTTATATGCATGCATACAATTCCTTTTATTGATCTCTTATCTAGCTCACTTCACTTTAATCTTCCTGCTGTAATTTCACAGTCTGTTTGAAGCTTTACTGTCTCTGTATCTATCCTTTTGTTCATCAGTTTATAATGTTCTTTATTATCCACAAATGAGTGAGATCATGTGATGCTTCTCCTTCATTGACTGGCTTATTTCACTAAGCATAAGGTTCTCCAATTCCAACCAGGTTGCTGCAAATGGTAAGAATTCCTTCTTTTTAATGGCAGCATAGAATTCCATTGTGTAGATGTACCACAGTTTTCTGATCCACTCATCTGCTGACGGGCACCTAGGCTGTTTCCAAATTGTAGCTATTGTAAATTGTGCTGCTATGAACATAGCGGGGCATAAATCCTTTCTGATTGGTGTTTGTGATTTCTTAGGATGAATTCCTAAGAGTGGGATTACAGGGTCAAATGGGAGTTCCATTTTTAGTTTTTTGAGGACACTCCATATTGTTCTCCACAGTGGCTGCACCAGTCTGTATTCCCACCAACAGTGCACAAGGGTTCCTTTTTCTCCGCATCCTCTCCAACACTTGTCATCTGTTGATTTGTTGATGATTGCCATTCTGACCAGTGTAAGATGGTATCACATTGTCGTTTTGATTTGCATCTCTCGGATGATTAATGACTTTGAACGTGTTTTCATGTGTCTCTTGGCCTTCCTTCTGACGTCTTTCGAAAAGGTTCTATTTAGGTCCATTGCCCATTTTTTTATTGGATCGTTTATCTTCCTTTTATTAAATTGTATAAGTTGGTTGTAGATTTTGGAGATTAAACCTTTATCAGTGATAACATTTGCAAATATGTTCTCCCATACAGTAGTCTTTCTTGTTGTTTTGTCGATGCTTTCTTTTGCTGTGCAAAAGCTTTTTATTTTGATGTAGTCCCATTTGTTTATTTTTTCTTTACCTTCCATTGCCTTTGGAGCAGTATCCGTGAAGAAGTTCTTACGCGATATGTCTGAGATTGTGTTGCCTGTGGATTCCTCTAGCATTTTTATGGTTTCCCTTCTAATGTTTAAGTCCTGTATCCATTTTGAGTTTATTTTTGTATTTGGTGTAAGTTGGTGGTCCAGTTTCATTTTTTTGCATGTATCTGTCCAATTTTCCCAACACCATTTATTGAAGAGGCTATCTTGGCTCCATTGAATGTTCATGCCTCCTTTGTCAAATATTAGTTGAACATAGTGGTTTGGTTGGATATCTGGGTTCTCTATTCTATTCCATTGGTCTATATGTCTGTTCTTGTGCCAGTACCAGGCTGTTTTGAGAACAGTTGCTTTGTAGTATAGATTGAAATCTGGTATTGATATCCCACCAATTTTATTCTTCTTTCTCAGAATTGCTGTAGCTATTCGTGATCTTTTTTTGTTCCAGATGAATCTATTAAGAATTCTTTCTAGGTCTGTGAAATATGTCGTTGGTATTTTAATGGGTAGTGCATTGAATCTGTAGATTGCTTTGGGTAGTATGGACACTTTAATGATGTTGATTCTCCCAATCCATGAGCATGGTATGCTCTTCCATCTGTTAAAATCTTCCTCTATCGCTTTTTTCAGTGTCCGGTAGTTTTCTGCATATAGGTCTTTTACCTCTTTAGTTAGGTTTATTCCTAGGTATCTTAATTTTTTGGTGCGATGGTAAATGGGATTGCTTTTTGAGTCTCTCTTTCTGTAATTTCACTATTAGTGTACAGAAATGCCACAGATTTCTTGGCATTAATTTTGTATCCTGCTACATTGCCAAATTAATTTATTAAGTCAATTAATTTTGGGATGGAATCCTTCGGGTTTTTTATGTACAGTACCATGTCATCTGCAAATAAGGACAGCTTTACTTCTTTTCCAATTTGGATGCCTTTTATTTCTTCTTCTTGTCTAATTACAATAGCTAATACTTCCAGTACTATGTCGAACACGAGAGGTGAGAGTGGGCATCCCTGTCTTGTTCCTGTTCTTAGGGGAAATGGTTTTAGTTTTTGCCCATTGAGTATGTTAGCTGTGGGTTTATCATATATGGCTTTTATGATGTTGAGGTATGATCCTTCTATTCCCACTTTGCTGAGAGTTTTTATCAAGAAAGGGTGTTGGATTTTGTCAAATGCTTTTTCTGCATCAATTGATATGACTATGTGATTTTTATCTTTCAATTTGTTTATGTGATGTATCACATTTATTGATTTGCGGATATTGTACCATCTCTGCATTCCTGGGATGAATCCTGCTTGGTCATGGTGTATGATCTTTCTGATGTACTGCTGGATTCGATTTGCTAGAATTTTGTTGAGGATTTTGGCATCTATGTTCATGAGAGATATTGGCCTGTAATTCTCTTTCATTGTGTTGTCTTTATCTGGTTTTGGTTTTAGGGTGATGCTGGCTTCATAGAAGGTGTTTGGAAGTGTTCCTTCTTCTTGAATGTTTTTAAATAGTCTGAGGAGGATAGGTTTTAATTCTTCCTTGAATGTTTGGTAAAACTCTCCTGTGTAGCCATCTGGACCTGGGCTTTTATTTGCTGGAAGCTTTTTGATGACTGCTTCAATTTCTTCCATAGTTATTGGACTATTGAGATGTTTGGCTTCCTCCTCATTGAGTTTTAGAAGGTTATATTTTTCTAGGAAAATGTCCATTTCTTGCAGGTTGTCCAATTTGTTGGAATAGAGTTGTTCATAGTATTTTCTAACAATCCTTTGTATTTCCACAGGGTCTGTTGTTATTTCTCCTCTTTCATTTCTGATTTTGTTAATTTGGGTCTTCTCTCTTTGCTTCTTGGTGGGTCTGGCTAGAGGTCCATCAATCTTGTTTATGCTTTCAAAAAAACAGCTCTTCGTTTTGTTGATCTTCTGAATTGTTTCTTTGGTCTCCAAGTTGTTTATCTCCACTCTGATCTTCACTATTTCCTTCCTTCTGAGTACACTGGGCTTTTCTTGTTGCTCACGTTCTAGCTCTTTGAGTTGTAGGTTTAGGTAATTTATTACCATTTTTTCCTGTTTTTTGCAGTAGGCTTGTAGGGCTATGAACTTCCCTCTCAAGACTGCTTTCACTGTGTCCCATAAATTTTGTATTGTTGTGTTGTCATTGTCATTTGTTGCCATGATGTTTTTTATTTCTTCCTTGATCTCTCTGGTTACCCAGTCATTGTTTAAAAGCATGCTGTTTAGTCTCCATGTGTTTGATTTCTTTCTATTGTTTTTATTATAGTTGATTTCCAGTTTTATGCCACGGTGGTCTGAGAAAATGCTTGATATGATTTCTATCTTCTTGAATTTGAAGAGACTTTTCTTATGACCCAACATATGATCTATCTTTGAAAATGACCCATGTGCACTGGAGAAGAATGTATATTCTGTCGCTTTGGGGTGAAATGTTCTGAAGATGTCAATTAATTCCATCTGGTCTACTGAGTCATTTAGGATTGATGTTTCTTTGCTGATTTTTTGTTTAGAGGATTTGTCCAATGGTGACAGTGGGGTATTAAAGTCTCCTACTATGATTGTATTGCTGTCAATCTCTCCCTTAATATCCTCCAAGTGTTTTTTTTATGTATTTAGGTGCTCCTATATTGGGTGCATATATGTTTACCAGAGTTATTTCTTCTTGTTGGATTGTTCCCTTTAGTATTATGAAGTGGCCTTCTTTATCTCTTGTTATGTCCTTCACTTTGAGATCTAATTTGTCAGATATAAGTATTGCAACCCCAGCTTTTTTTTCATTTCCATTTGCCTGAAATACCATGTTCCATCCCTTCACCCTCAATCTGTGTGCGTCTCTTTTCCTAAGGTGGGTTTCTTGCAGACAGCAGATATATGGATCATGTTTTCTTATCCAATCAGTTACCCTATGTCTTTTGATTGGAGCATTTAATCCGTTTACATTTAAAGTTATTATTGATAAGTACTTATCTGTTGCCATTTTTAGTCCTTACCCCCGAGTTCCTTCTTCACTTCCTCTTTCTTTTTATTACAGCAGACCTTTTAACATTTCTTGCATTGCTGGTTTGGTGGTAATATATTCCCTTAGTCCTTTTTTGTCTGTGAAGCTTTTGATTTCACCTTCAATTTTGATTGAGAGTCTTGCAGGGTACAGTATTCTTGGATTCAGACACTTCCTTTGCATGACTTTGTATATTTCATTCCATTCTCTTCTGGCCTGACGAATTTCTGTTGAGAAGTCAGTAGCTAGTCTTATGGGGGTTCCTTTGTAGGTAACTTTCTGTTTCTCTCTGGCTGCTTTTAAGATTCTTACTTTGTCGTCGGTGTTTGCCAATTTAATTATAATGTGCCTTGGTGTCGGTTTGTTGGGGTTCATTTTGCTTGGGACTCTGTGAGCTTCTTGGATTTGTGTGGGTTTTTTCTTTTCTATATTGGGGAAATTTTCTGTCATTATTTCTTCAAACACGTTCTCTAATCCTTGTTCAGTTTCCACTTTTTCTGGAACCCCAATTATGCGGATGTTATTTTGTTTCATGTTATCCCAAAGTTCCTTTAGTCTCTCCTCTTGATTTTTAACTTTTTTTTTCTAGAAGCTGCTGTACTTGGGTATTTTTTCCTACCGTGTCTTCTAGCTCACTGATGCAGTCCTCTGCTTCTTCTAGTCTACTTTTGATGCTTTCTATTGAGTTCTTTATAGCAGTGATGTCATTTTTCATTACTTCTTGTTTATTCTGCACCTCCTCTAGGTTCTTCTGCATTTCTTCTTGCTGCTTCTTCATCTCCTCTTGGGTCTTCTTCATTTCCTCTTGGCTCTTACTGAGATTGTCGATTTTGACTTCCATTCTTTTCATCCACCTTATGATCATTTCTCTGAACTCTTTCTCTGGCAGGCTTATTTCTGCTTCTATTTCATTTACTTCCTTTTCTGGTGAAACCTGCCTTTCTGTCTTATGTGGGCTGTTTCTTTTTTCTACCCATGGTCTTTCTTCTCCGGGTGTCTGGTTATGATGTAGTTCTCTCTCCTATGTTGATTGAAAGGCACAAACTACAACACGACCAGGTACAGCACACAAGGCACAGAGTAGAAATGTATTCAAGATGTTAATAATCACAGATAAGGTGACTACTAATGAAAGACAAATTAGGAGTAAGTAGAGAAAGAAGAAGAGGAAAATGATGAAAAAAGAAATGATAGAAATGCCAAATTCAAATTGGTAGAGCTAGAAAAGAAAAAATAAATAAATAAATGAACAAAAAAAATAAAAATAAGAAAATGAAAAGGAGAAGAAGGAGAAGAAAAGAGGAAGAGAAAAAAGTCAGAGAGAAAAGAAAGTGTATAAGAGAGAAAAGTGGAACAAACTATATGTCAGGAGAAAACTCCAATAGAACAGAAACTAATTGCAATAAAGGCCAGCAACCAGTACCTAGAGATTAATACAAACTGCAAATAGCAACTGGTATTGAGGTAGGTGAGTGAAAAGAGAGGTAAAAAACAAAGCAAGCAAAAAGCAAAATAAAACAAGTAGAATAAACTAAAACAATCTCACAAAAAATTTCAAAAAATCGATATAATCACTTTTCAGGCAAATAGCAACAAAAGGACATTGCGAAAAAACAACTTTTTGGCTAGTGAAGATAAGAAGAGAGAGGTTTGTATGGACTTGTAGTAGGGGATTTGAAATTAGATATATAAATGGGGTGAAATTTTAACCAAGTAAAGAGAAAGAATAGGGGGAATCTAAAGTTGGAAAAGGGAAAGAGAAACAAGACAACAAAATGGGGAAAGTTAGGAGGAAAGTGTTGGAATAAAGGTAGAGTTGAGTTAGAGTAAAATTATGCTAAAGGAAAGATGAAAATAGAATGTAGAACTCTAATCCCGAAATAAAATAAAGGGAAAACAAAATGACACTTGTTTTTTTCCAAAACGGTAAAGTACTAGTAGTAATTAATAATATTAGTTTCAAACAAAAATGTAATAATTAAAGAGGTAAAATCAATTGAGGCAGAAAGAAAAAAATAGTCTTTTAATTAAAATATGTAAAAAATGAAAAATAAAAATTTTTTTAAAAAAGAAAAAAAAATAGAATGGACCTTCACTTCCACTATTATTCTGCTTGGCACTCCTGTTTCCCAGTAGGGAAGGTATTGCAGTTCCCTGTGTTCCCCTCTTGGTGTTTTAATCTCTTTTTTTTTTTTTTGGTTATGCAAGAGTCAATTTGTGTGTCATCCACTGGGTGGCAGTGTTTCGGAATTGATCTCTGAGACAAAGCACAGGACCTCTCTAGGCTGTGCTCAGATCCTGCTACTCTGTGGTTCTCAAAGCCAGTTTGTGGGGATTTTGCAGCCGGGACACTGTATTAACTCCCAGGCTGTCCCTCTGCCCCAGAAAAAAACGAGTCGTTTTTCCAGAGCTCCCCTCTATCAACAGCTCGGAGAGTCTGCCTCCACACTCAGGGATCATGCCCTGCCCACCTCCGTGGACCTCTCCAGAGACAGCTTTTCCGCAGCCCAGTTCCCACAGTGTGCATGTCTCTGTTGCGTGGGGGTAGGAGACCTCACCCTGTCCCAGGCGAAATCTGACTCTTCCGCATGCCGCATGGATCTCCGAATCGGCCGCCTGCATGTCCGCGCCGCCTGGAATGCCGTGCTCTGGGTCCCCAGCTGCTTGGTGGGTGCCTCCGTCAGCCGCAGCTTTCAGACCTCCGCAGACATCCACCTCCCTCTTATCTCAGGCGAAATCTGACCTTTCCGTGTGCTCTGTGGATCTCTGATTCCGCCGTGTGTCTGCGCGGAGTTCTGGGTCCCCGGGTCCCCGGCTGCTCAATGGGTGCCCCAGCCGCAGGCTTCAGACCGCCGCAGACATCCACCTCCCTCTGCAAGATGGCGCGGTCTCTGCATTTGCACTGGTGGCTCTGGCGGACAAAAACCCCGTGGCAGTGGGGCTGCCTGGCCGGGAGAGCCCCATTCAGCAGTTCCCCATCTTCTCCTGGAGGATAACTGACTCTTAATTTGCCAACAAACACTCCCAGTGCGACTCTCAGCCACTCTCTCCCTCTGCCCAGCGACAAAGCTCCAGACGCATCCATCTACTTCACCGCCATTTTCTCCTCCCATTAATTTAACTTTAATAGACTATCTTCCAAAACTTTTCTTTTGAAATATTTGTTTAAAGTTTAAAATATTGAGTTCTTAATGAAAAGATGAGCCACAAACTGGGAAAAATATTTGCAAGTCATGGACTGATAAAGGACTTGTATAAAGAATATGTGAAAAGCCTGGCCTGTGTGGCTCGATGGTTGTACATTGACCCATGCACCAAGAAGTTGCAGGTTCAATTCCTGGGCAAGGCATATGCCAGGTTTGTGGGCTTGATTCCTCAGCAGGGGATGTGCAGGAGGCAGACAATCAATGATGTTTCTCTATCATCAGTGTTTCTATCTGTGTCTCTCACTTCCTCTTTCTCTAAAAATCAATAAAGCCTGGTCATGGTGGCTCAGTGGTTGAGTGTCAACCTATGAACCAGGAGGTCACAATTCGATTCCCAGTCAGGAATCAAGTTTCCTTTCCCTCCCTCTCTCTGAAATAAATAAAAAAATATATTTTAAAAGAAAAAAAAGCCCACAACCTTGGCATGTGCCTCGCCTAGAATCAAACCTGTACCCTTTAATCCGCAGGCCTATATTCTATCCACTGAGCCAAACCAGCAAGGGCAAAGTGAACTAAATTCTTGAATATAGTAACTGAAACAATACAAATCCTAGAAGAAAACATAGGCAATAAGTTCCTTGACATAGATCTTGGTGATGATTTTTAAAATCTGACATCAAAAGTAAAAGCAACAAAAGCAAAATATAAACAAGCGTACTGCATCAAACTAAAAAGCTGCTACACAGCAAAGGGAACTATCAAACAAAATGAAAAGGCAACCTACTGAATGGGAGAAAATATTTGCAAATCATGTTCCGATAAGAGGTTAATATCTAAAATATATGAGGAACTCATACAAACCAAGGCACCCCCCAAAAAAAAAATAAAAATGGGCCAAAGATTTGAATAGACATTTTGGTAAATAAGACATATAGATGGCCAATAGGTTCATGAAAAGATATTCAACATCATTAATCTTCAGGGAAATGTAAATCAAAACCACAATGAGATATCACCTCACGCCTGTTAGAATGGCTGTTATAAAAAAGACAGGACAGCTAAGACTGGTTTGGCTCAGTGAATAGAGCATCGACCTGTGGACTGAAGGGTCCCAGGTTCAATTCTGGTCAAGGGCATGTACATTGGTTGCTGGCAAGTCCTCAGTGTGGGGTGTGCAGGAGGCAGCTGATTGATGTTTCTAGCTCTCTGTCCCTCTCCCTTCCTCTCTGTAAAAAATCAATAAAATTAAAAACAAACAAACAAACAAAAAAACAGGACAGCTAGAATGAGTCAATGGAGGGGTGGGGGCATCTGTAATAATTTCAAAAATAATGATTTTTTTAATTTATTTTTAAATCCTCACCAGAGAATATTTTTTTCCACTGATTTTTAGGGAGAGTGGAAGGGAGAGAGAGAGAGAGAAACACCGATGTGAGAGAGAAATACATCGATTGGTTGCCTCCTACATGTCCCTGACCAAAGCCAGGACCAAGGTACATGCCCTTGACCAGAATCCAGGACCCTTCAATCCACAGGCCGACGCTCTAGCCACTGAGCCAAATCAGCTGGAGCATGATTTAAAAAAAAAAAAAGGATAATAGGGGGAAATGGGGACATCTGTAATACTTTTAACAATAAAGGTAATTTTTTTAAAAGGCAGGAAATAACAAGTGTTGTCAAGGATGTAGAGTAAAGGGAATCCTTTTACATTGTTGATGGGAATGTAAATTGGTGCAGCCACTATGGAAAACAGTCTGAAGATTTCTCTAAATTTAACAATAAAATTACCATATGATCCACAAGGTCATTATGCTAAGTGAAATAAGAAAGATAAATGCCATATGATTTCTCTTATATGAGGAATCTAAAAACAACAACAAAACCAAACTCAGGTACAGAGAATAGGTTGTTGGTGATTGTGGGGAGGATGGGGAGAAATAAGTGATGGTGGTCAAAAGATTTTTTTAAAAGATGGTACAAAATATATTCCTGAGATTTGGAGAGAGGGGAAGGAACTAGAAGGGGTTATACTTGAAGAATGAATACATGGTAGAGTGGATGACAAATATCACAGTTAGATCAGTCAGTGAAACCCCATGAGGTACAGAGGAAGATGTTAACTTGGGACTGAAAGCAGGTACTCCAGTTGAGTGACAAGCTGGAAGGAATGTTTGGGGCAATAGCCAGTCTCAATAGAATCCAGACGCTCAGACCCTGGAGGGTGTGAGAGCTCCTCTGTAGCTTCAACCCTATGGATGTTTATGCTTAACCTTTCACCTCCTGATCCATAAAAAAAAAAAAAAAAAAAGACTGATCATACCAGGGATTGGTGCAGATGTGAAGCAATTGCAACTTTCAGACACTGCTAGAGGGAATATAAACTACTATAAACACTTTGGAGAATATTTTGGCAGTTTCTTAAATGTTAAACATACATCTGCCATCATTCTACTACTAGGTATTTACCCAAGTGAAATGAAAGCATATTTTTACACAGTTATATATGCAAGTTCCTAGCAGTGTTATTTGTAATAGCCAAGAACTGCAGGGAATGCAAATGTCTAATACAGATGAATGGATAAACATACAATGACATACTCATTACTTTTTTAAAATATATTTTTATTGATTTCAGAGAGGAAGGAAGAAGGAGAGGGAGATAAAAACATCAATGATGATACAATCACTGATCAGCTGCCTCCTGCATGCTCCCCACCAGAGATTGAGCCTGAAACCTGGGCATGTGCCCTGACTGGGAATCAAACTATGCCCTTCTGGTTGATAGGTCGATGCTCAACCACTGAGCCTGCCAGCTGGTCCTCATTAATGTTTTTAAAAAGTATGAACTACTTATACACAAGCAATTTAGATGAATCTCAAAATAATTATGCTAACTGAAAGACCTACACAGCAGTAAATACTGTTCGGTCCCATTATATAAACTCTAGAAAATACAAACTAATCAATGGTGACAGACAGCAGATCAGCATTTGCCTGGGATAGTATAGAGTGTGGGTGTCAGGCTGACAGGAGAAGAGATTACCACGAAGCAATAGGAAACTTTGTGGGAGGGGCAGTGATGGATAAGTTCAGTATCTTGATTGTGGTGATGGTTTCATAGTTACATATATATGCAAAAATTTTTCAAATTAGCCTGGCCAACATGGCTCGGTAGTTGAACATCAACCTATGAACGAGGGGGTCACAGTTCGATTCCCAGTCAGGGCACATGCCTGGATTGTGGGCTCGATCCCATGTGAGGCATGCAGGAGGCAGCCGATCAATGATTCTCATCATTGATGTTTATATCTCTCTTCCTCTCCCTTCCTCTTTGTAATCAATAATATATATATATACATATTTTTTAAAGCAACTTATCAAATTGTACTCTTTAAAATGTACAGTTTATTGTATGTCCATTATATTCTTAAAACAGTTGAACTTTAAACTCTAGCAGAAACAAAATTTTAGATTCCTTTTCATTATAATCTAAATACTGTTTTACAGAGCTATCCCTTTATCTCAAAAATAAAATTTAAGAAATTTTGCTCTTCTTTCTTTAATCTGAGGTCTTATACTTTTGACCTGGAAAACCATTAAAGGAATTAAAAATATGCCAGGAGGTCTATAATGGAAAACAGACAAGGAATTCTGTGGTGTTTAGTAAAGCATCATGGGTTGTGTGAAGCTCAGAGTGGAACACCACCCTCTAGGAGTGAGGAGATGCAATGCAAAGGCACACAATAGAAAAGGCCTTATGCTAATTGGTGATAACTATTGTTCACTTCTAGATATATCCTTTCAAAATCTTTTAAATTCTCTTCACCTTGGTTTCATCTGTTAAATTGAAATATTGTAATGACATCTGTACTTCCTATCTGAAATAAGGCAAGCAGTCAGATGAGTAGCACCACTGATTTGAAATCATCCAGTTGCTTCATTTACATAAGAAAGAAAAAAACAAACAAACTTAATTGCTACTTGTGCAGCATATTTGCTTTGCCTTTGCTTCCTTAAGTATTTCACTACAGACACGGTAAGTATATTTAAAACATTAGAAGATTGATGGCTGTTTTTTTTAATGGCCATTCTTAATGTTACTTCATGGAAGCATTTCTGTAATTTTTCTTCTGTAATTGCTTTGAAAATTAAGGTAACTGCTAAGGGAATTTGTGAACACCCTTCCTGATAATTAATCTTAGATGTCAGTATAAGAATACAGTTTTTAATTTTTAACAGAAAAGTGGGTCATAGGTCAGAATATGACATACATTTGAGTTCAACCTTTTTAAAAAAATCAGCAGTCATTTTTTTTAAGCAAGTGAGAATATTTATCACGCCTGAAAAGCATCACCAAGCACATCATCAGTGCTTTACTTTTTAGTAGTTACATCTGCAAAAAAGGTAGTGAACATTTGGGGCTAATAAGTATTCACCAACAGGTGTTTAATTATTTGCAAAGCTGTTAAATAGTGTTAAATTGGAGAAAAGCTGAAACATTTCTGCTCGTCTATTTTAGATGCATTCTAACTAGAATCTGGTTCATAGCATCTATTTTTTGAAAACCCATTAAATTAGGGTAACATTGTTTAATACAATTACATAGGTTTCAAGTGTACACTTCTACAAAAATCATCTGTATATTGCATTGTGTATTCACCACCCAAAATCAAGTCTCCTTCTGTTACCATATTTGACTCCCTTTACCCTTTCCTAGCTCCCCACCACTCTTCTCTCCCTCTGGTAATTACCATACGGTTTTCTGTGTTGGTTGATAGCCATCTCTTGATCCACCTCTGGTACAACTCAGTTTGAGAGAATATTTGAATAAAGTGTAGCTCACATTCCCATTTGTTCTTAGCATTCATGTTTTTATGGTTGTTTCCAGGTTAATATTCTTACTTATATTTCTCTGTAGATTGCAAAATTGGGAAATCTTCTAGAGTCAAAAGAAGACCACTGCACCAGACTCATTGAAGAAAATGACAAATATCAAAGACATTTAGGCAACTTAATAAATAAGGTACAAATTTTCTTCCAGAAATTTGTTCTTTAAAAACTATGCCAAATATTAAAATAATAGAATGTTGGAGCTAGAAAGGGACTGAGGGATACAACACAATTATATTGATTTCCTTTTACTTCATAATGACATTATAAAACATCCCCATTAGCCTTTTGGCTGAAAGTTAGCAAAAGAACATTGTATGTATCTATCCTTCTGCTGTCAGCAAGTTCAACTTCTTTTTTTTTTTTAATTAAATCTTTATTATTCAGATTATTACATTTGTTTTTCTTTTTTCCCCTCCATACCTCTCCTCCACCCAGCTCCCAATCTTCCATCTACCCTTACCTCCCTCCCATTGACCTCATCCATAGGTGTATGTTTTTTGTCCAGTCTCTCCCTGTATACCCCTTACCACTTTACCCCTGAGAATTATCAGTCCACTCCCTTTGTGCTCCTGATTCTATTATATTCACCAGTTTATTCTATTGATCAAATTTTTAATTCACTTAATTTTTAGATTAACTTGTTGATAGATACGTATTTGTTGTTTATAATTCTTTATCTTTACCTTTTGTTCTTCCTCTTCTAAAAGAGTACCTTTCAGCATTTCATATAATACTGGTTTGGAGTTGATGAACTCCTTTAGCTTTTTCTTGTCTGTGAAGCTCTTTATCTGCCCTTCAGTTCTAAATGATAGCTTTGCAGGATAGAGTAATCTTGGTTGTAGGTTCTTGCTATTCATCACATTGAATATTTCTTGCCACTCCCGTCTGGCCTACATCGTTTCTGTTGAGAAATCAGCTGACAGTCTTATTATGGGTGCTCCCTTGTAGATAATTAACTGTTTTTCTCTTGCTGCTTTTAATAGTCTCTCTTTGTCTTTTGCTCTTGATATTTTAATTATGATGTGTCTTGGTGTAGTCCTCTTTGTATTCCTTTTATATGGGGTTCTGTGTGCTTCCTGGACTTGTAAGTCTATTTCTTTTACCAGATGTGGGAAGTTTTTAGTCATTATTTCTTTAAGTAAGTTTTCAGTATCTTGCTCTCTCTTTTCTTCTGGCACCCCCACAATTCTGATTTTGGTACGCTTGAAGCTGTCCCAGAGGCTCCTTACATTATCTTCACATTTTTGGATTCTTTTTTCCTCTTGCTTTTCCAGTTGAGTGTTTTCTGATTCTTTATATTTCAAATTTTTGACTTGATTCTTGCGTTCCTCTAGTCTGCTGTTAGGTCTCTGTATAATATTTTTTATTTCAGTCAGTGTATGTTTAATTTCTAGTTGGTTCTTTTTCATCTCTTGGGTCTTGCTAACTTTATCCAACTTTTCTAGGATATTTTTGAAAAACCTTATAAGTGTGGTTTTGAACTCTATATCCAGTCATTTCTTTTCCTCCATTTCTTTTGTTTGTGATCTCTTCCCATGTCTTGGCATTTTCACTTTGCCAGGAGAACTTCTGTGTTGGATTCAGCTTTATGATATCAGACTTGCAAAACTACAAAAGCCTCTCTGCTGAGCTTGGGATGGGTGGAGTCTCAGGGCTTAAGGGACCGCCTTGCCTTCCAGTCGGCCCTGCCCTCCACAGCCCCTGAGTCTCACGTGACTGGGTAATAGCTGGAGTGGTCCCTGTGTGTGCGCATGCACTCTCGCAGTGCCTCTAGACTGCTGCCTTTCTGGCTCCCCTGCGCTCCAGGACCATATGAATCTGGGTCCCCAGTATTTTACCTGAATCTGGGGTTTAGTGAAGTTAGAAGTGACGCAGTTGGTATACTTTGTCTCCTGCCCTCTTGTGAAAGCCAGCAGCACAATTAGCAGTTGGTCTTCTGAGCACAGTGCTATGCGTGACGCCCAACTTCTGCCCTCCTGCAACTCTCCCAAATTTCCATGCACTTCTCCCTTTTTACAGTCCAAACTCCCCCTGTGTGAGTTTCGGCTGGACATGCGGTTTAGTGTCGTAGGATAAGGGATTCAATGCCGTTGGGAGTACCCTGCCAGAGAAAGCCAGCCAGGTACTCCGGCACCCGCTCTCTTTCCACGTGCATCTCCATACCTCAGCTTTTTGCAGCTCCTCTGGGTCTCTGTGAGCCTCTTTCTTTCCTTCTAGTTGTAGAATTTCCACTCAGCCAGATTTCCTGTGGTTCTGGATGCTGTCCCGTTCTGTCTTTTAGTTGTAGTTTTGAAATTGTTGTACAAGGCAGCAGTGTAGGTATTTACCTACTCCGCCATCTTCTTCATTCCAACTTCAACTTCTTAATATTGCTATTTCATTTTGATGATAAATTTTAAATCTTGCCAAATCAGTGTTCTAGTTTGCCTTTTAGAAACTGCATTAACATGTGGAAGCAACCCAAGTGCTCATCAATAAAAGAGTGAATAAAAAGCTGTGCTACAAATGTAAAATGGAATATTACTCAGCAATAAAGAAGAATAACATTTTACCATTTGCAACAGCATGGATAAATCTAGAGGGTATTATTATAAGTGAAATAAGTTAGCCAGAGAAAGACAGATACCACATGATTTTACTTACATATGGAATCTAAAGAACAATATAAGTGAAAACACAAAACGGAAACAAAATTATAGGTACAAAGAATGTAATGAGAAAAAAAAACAAGATGGTGCCATAGGTGAACAACTAAACTTCTGCCTTGCACAATTTCAAAACTACAACTAAAAGACAGAATGGACATCATCCAGAACCACAGGAAAGCTGGCTGAGTGGAAATTCTACAACTAGAAGGAAATAGAGGGACTCACAGAGACTTAGAGGAGCTGCAAAAAGCTGAGGTATGGAGACACATGCGTGGAGAGGACAGGTGGCAGAGTGCCTGGCTGGCTTCCTCTTGTCAGGAGGGAGACAGGAACTCCCAACTGCACTGAACCCCAGTTCCAGGCAAGACTCATAAAGGGGGAGTCAGGACTATCAGAAAAAGTGAGGAGTGCACTGAAACTTGGGAGCAGCAAAAGGCAGAAGTTGGAGACGTGTGAGTGCATGCAGCGAGGGCTGCAGTGATTACTGAAAGAAACTGAGACTCAGGGGCTGCATAGGGCAGGGCTGATGGGAAGCCAAGTCTATTTGCTCAGGCCTGACACTCCAGCCTATCCAAGCTAAGCACAGAGGCTTTTGCAATTTTGCAAGTCTTATATCATAAGGCTGACTCCAGCAGAGAAGTTTTCCTGGCGTAGACACAGCTGATCCTCACAACCATTTGGCTTGGAGGTCAATTCCCCCCAGTGATACCAACAACAATCAAGACTTAACTACAACAAGGCTGTACACACAGTCCACAAAGGGGTGCACCAAGAGAGTCTACCTCAGATAACTGAGGAGGCGGAGCTACTGGGCCATATAGGGCATATAGCACATAAAGCTATTCTACCAACTCAGGGAAGCAGCGAAAAAGTGGAGACAAAGAAACAGATCATGAACTAAAGAAATGGAGGAAAACAAATGACTAGATATAGAGTTCAAAACCATGGTTATAAGGTTTTTGAAGAATTTCCTAGAAAAGATGGATAAATTTAGCGAGACCCATGAGGAGATGAAAAAGGACCAACTAGAAATTAAACATACACTGGCTGAAATACAAAATATTATACAGAGAACTAACAGCAGACTTGAGGAATGCAAGAATCAAATCAAAGATTTGAAATACAAAAAGCCAGAAAACACTCAACTGGAAATGCAAAAAGAAAAAAAGAATAAAAACGTATGAAGATAGTGTAAGAAGCCTCTGGGACAACTTCAAGCATACCAACATCAGAATTATGGGTGTGCCAGAAGAAGAGAGAGCAAGATACTGAAAACCTATTTGAAGAAATAATGACTGAAAACTCCCCATACCTGGTGAAAGAAATAGACTTATTCTGTTCTGTCCAGGAAGTGCACAGAACCCCAAACAAAAGGAATCCAAAGAGGACCACCCCAAGACACATGATAATTAAAATACCAAGAGCAACAGACAGAGAGAGAATATTAAAAGCAGCAAGAAAAAAAAACAACAAATTAATTTCCTACAAGGAAGCACCCATAGGATTGTCAGCTGATTTCTCAACAGAAACTATGCAGGCCAGATGGGAGTGGCAAGAAGTATTCAAAGTGATGAATAGCAAGAACCTACAACCAAGATTACTCTACCCAGCAAAGCTATCATTCAGAATTGAAGGTCAGATAAAGAGCTTCATAGATAAGAAAAAGCTAAAGGAGTTCATTACCACCAAACCAGTATTATATGAAATGCTGAAAGGTACTCTTTAAGAAGAGGAAGAAGAAAAAGATAAAGATAAAAAGTATGAACAACAAATACCTATCTTTCAACAAGTTAATCTAAAAAATCAAGTGAATTAAAAATCTGATGAACAGAATAAACTGATGAATATAATAGAATCGGGGGCATAGAAAGGGAGTGGATTGATAATTATCAGGGGTAAAGGCGTATGTGGGATGTGGGAAGAGACTGGACAAAAATCGTACACCTATGGATGAGGACAGTTGGGGCGAGCTAAGGGCAGAGGTGGGGTGGTAATTGGGTGGAGGGAGCTGTGGCTGAACAAAGAGGAACAATTATAATAATCTGAACAATAAAGATTTATTAATTAAAAAAATAAGAGAACATAATGATGGTTGCCAGAGGGGGACGAGTAGGGGAAACTGGGTGGAAAATAGGAAGGAATTAAGTACAGATTGGCAGTTACAAAACATCATGGGAATATAAAGGATAGCATTGGGAATATAGTCAATAATATTGTAAGAATTATGTATGGTTCCAGATGGGCACTGGAAATATCAGGGGAACACTTTGTAAAATATATGATCTAACTACTATGCCTTCAACCTGAAACTTATATAAAATAATATTGAATGTAAAAAAAGTGACTTTTCCTTTACACAATTCTATATTTTAAAAAGTTTACAATATGATCCAGCAACTCTACTCTTAGGTATATGTCCAAGATAAATTAAAACATGTCCATACAAAAACTGTACACAAATGTTTATAGCAGTATTATTCATAAAAGCCAAAAGTGGAAATAATTAAAATGTCCATCAACTGATGATGAGAGAATGAATAAAATGTGGTATATCCCTATGGTGCAATATGATATTATTTGTCAATAAAAGGAAATGAAATACTGATATGTCCTACAACATAGATGATCTTTTGAAACACCATGCAAAGTGAAAGAAGCCAGTCACATATTATGTTATTCCATTTTTATGAAAAATCTGGAATAGGAAAATCTATGACAGAAAGTAGATTAGTGGTTGCCCAGGGCTGGGAAACAGAGGGAGTGAAGAGTGACAGCTAAGGGATATGAGGTTTTCTTTGTGGGCTAATTAGAATGTTTTCTAATTGACCATGGTGATGAATGTACACATCTGTGAATACATGAAAGTCATTAAGTGGGTCAATTGTGTGCTATGTGAATTATATCTTAGTACACTGTAAATATAATCTCTTTTAAAAACTGCATTAACTTTAACTAAATGGACTATATCCTTTGATTGATAATACATCATTTGTCAGGAAGACAGCTGGATCATAGTTGACTCATTACAGTTGTCCATTTTTTGACACTTCACTTTCTGCATGATGAATGGACATATTATAATTCCATTTCTATTTCTCTTTTCAAAATATAAGGAAGATGTTTTGCCTTTCATTTATGGGAGTCATATTATTGAACCTCAACTTCTAGAAATTAAAAAAAATTTAAATGAAAATTCTAGAATTTATCAAAGAATAATTTTTTTAGCTTATTTTTTCAAGGTTACATCATATGAAGAAATCATTGAATGTGCTGACCAACGGCTCAAGATATCTCACTCCCAGATTGCACAGTGAGTTGAAAAAGCTTAACTTTTAATTTTGTAAACATTTACTGATATTTTATTTTGCTCTCTGGCTTGCTAAATTTATTTTTCCTTGGATTCTTAGAGAGAAGAAAAATGTGTAATTTTATAAATTAAGATCACTTTTCAATAAGTTAGTTAATCTTTGAATGTCTGGACTACTTCAATCACCAGATTTTCATCTTCCTCTCAGAATTCACTTTGATTTCAGGGAAGGGAGTGAAGAGGGGTGGGTGAAGGAATTAGTGAGAAAGAGCCAGAATTTTTGAAGGATATTGCCAAATAAAATAACTATGAAATGCTTAGGATTTATTCACAAAAAGTTTTTGAATGAACACTAAATGTGACATACATATACCAAGTACCAAATAAACTTTCTCATTAGAATGAAATTTAGCTTAAAACATCCCTGAATTGGTGGTGTGTGTTTTTTATAATATATTTTTATTGATTTCAGAGAAGAAGGGAGAGGGAGAGAGAGGTGGAAACATCAATGATGAGAGAGAATCATTGATTGGCTGCCTCCTGCATGCCCCACACTGAGGGACTGAGCCCACAACCCAGGCATGTGCCCTGACTGGAAATCAAACCCAGACCTCCTAGTTCATAGATTAATGCGCAACCACTGAGTCATGCTGGCTAGGTCCGAATTGGTATTTTTAAATTCTGCATCCTTTTCCACTTATTTATTACCTTCATTTCTGATATGCTTTTCCTTGATCCTTCCTCCGATTTCATCTATACTGTGCTGGCTACCTCTAGAGCTTAAGCATCCCCCTGCCCTGGCTAGTTTTGCTCAATGGTTAGAGTGCCACCCCACGAACTAAAGCGTTGTGGGTTCGATTCCCAGCCCCAGTCTAGGCACATGCATGAGGCAACCAGTCAATGTGTCTCTCACATGGATGTGGTCTTTATTTTAATTAAATCTTTATTGTTGAAAGTAATATACATGTCTCCTTTTTTCTGCCCATTGGCTCCTTCTAACCTGCACCTGTAACCCGCCTCTCCCCAGTCTTCACCACCCTATTGTCTGTGTCCATAGATAATGCATACAGTACATGCATATAAGAAAGATCTTTGGTTAATCTCTTCCCATCCCTTCCCTCTGCTTCCCTCTGAGATTCATCAGTCTGTTATGTTTCCATGCCTCTGATTTTATTTTATTCATCAGTTTATTTTGTTCATTAGATTTCTTGTTCATTTATTTTAATTTTTAGATTCAGTTGTTGATAGATATGTATTGATTGCCATTTTATTGTTCATGTTTTTGATCTCCTCCTCCTCCTCCTTCTCCTTCTTTTTCTTCTTCTTCTTCTATTTCTTCTTCTTCTTCTAGAATGCTCTTCAACATTTCATATAGTACTGGTTTGGTGGTCATGAACTCCTTTAGCTTTTTCTTGTCTATGAAGCCCTTATCTGACCTTCAGTTATAAATGATAGATTTTATAGGTAGAGTAATCTTAGTTGTAGGTCCTTTTTATTTGTTACTTTGAATATTTCTTGCCACTCCCTCTGGCCAGCAAACTTTCTGTGGAGAAATCAGCTGACAGTCATATGGGCACTTCCTTATAATTAACCATTTTTCTCTTGCTGCTTTTAGGATTCTCTCTTTAACACTTGGCATTTTCATTGTGAGCCTCTTTGGGTCCCTCTTGTTTGTGATTCTCTGTGCTTCCTGATTGTGTAAGTCTATTTCATTCACCAAGTTAGGGAAGTTTTCTCTCATTATTTCTTCAAATAGGTTTTCAATTATCTTGTTCTCTTTCTTCTCCTTCTGGAACCCCCATAATGTGAATGTTGGTGTGCTTGAAGTTGTCCCAGAGGCTCCTTATACTATCTTCATATTTTTAGATTCTTTTTTCTTTTTGATCTTCTGATTGGGTGTTTTTTGCTTCCTTATACTCCAAATCATTAGTTTTATTCTCGGAATCCTCTACTCTACTGATGAATCCCTATAAATAATTCTTTATTTCACTTAGTGTATGCTTAATATCTGACTGGTCTTTCATTATATCTTTGACATTCTCACTAAGATCCTTGAAAGTATCACTAAGTCCCTTGAAGGTCTCATGAAGCCCCTTGAAGCTCTCATTAATATCCTGAATAACCTTATAAAGATATATTTGAACTCTATAGCCAGTAGCTTGTTTGCTTCCACCTCTTTCATTTGTAACATGTTTCTTTGTCTCTGCATTTTGACTGCTTCCCTATGTTTGTTTCTATGTGTTAGATAGAGCTGTTGTGGCTCCTGGGGTTGGTAGAGTGGCCTTGTGTAATAGGTGTCCTGTAGGGCCTAGTGGCTCAGCCTCCCTAGTTAACCGGAGCTGGGCACTCTCAGTGCATCCCTGTGTGGGCTTTGTGCACTGTCTTGTTGAGCCTTGATTGCTGTTTGTTTCACTAGGAGGAATTGGCTTCCAGGTCAGTTGGCTGGGAGGAGCAGTTGTGTCTACAATGGAAGAGCTGCTGTGCAGGAGATACTCCTATGGAGCAGGGCTTTGGTGTTCACTGAGCCTGTCCCTTGAATGTGTCACTTGTGGATGTATAGAGTTATAATCTGATATGGTATTAAGTTGTCCACTGGGTTTACTGGCTCTGGGGCCTCCCTGGAGGTGCAAAGTCAGCCACTGCCTGGAGCCACTGAGCAGGAGCTACAGCTAGATCTGCAGATGGTTGCTATTTGTATTGGGCTAGAAAGTGCCCAGGTGAGGCCCATCTGTGAAGCAAGGCAGACTGGTGCTAGTGCTGAGTCTTGGGCCCCTTTTTTGTTTTTTTGTGTGGTTTTTAAATAGGTTTGGGATATACTGCCTCCAGCTTCTGCTTGTTTAAGACATTTTAGCAAAGTCTGCAGTCTGAGCCAGGACAGGCCATTCATATGGAAAAGCAGCTACAAACAGGTTGGGTAGGGCTTCAAATTGGATGGGGTGGGCCATGCTGATGGAAACTCAGATATGGCTACCAATCAGCTCTGTGACAGGGGAGGTCCCAGCATAGGAACAATGACCCTTGCAAGCAGCCCTGTCTGGGAGAAAGCTGCCCCTGAGTTCCTGCTCTGATGCCAGACAATCCAGTTCCTCCCTATGTGTCCCTGAATTCCCCCAAAGCTACTGCATAGCACTGGAACTCAGAGAAAGCAGGACCATGTAAGTTCATATGTGGGCCTTTAAGAAGAACACCTGACACTTCAGCAGCCTCCCATATCACTGACTCAGCCAAAATCCCTGCTGGTTTTTACAGTCCGAAGTTTTGGGGACTTCTCTTCCCAGGCCTGAACCCTGGGCTGGAGGTCTAGTGTGGGACTGGGAACCCCTACTTCTTATGTGAGGCCTTGGATATATCTCTCCCAATTAAAGAAATGCCACCCATGGGTGTTGGACCAGCCCATTCTTGCATCTTGGCTCCTCCTACCAGTCTCAATGCACTTTCTTCTTTACTGCTCTAGTTGTAGGACTTCTATTCAACCAGATTTCAGAAAGTTCTGAATGATGGTTGTTCTGTATTTTAGTTGTAATTTTGATGTGGTTGTGGGAGGCAGCAAGTGTCAGAGTTTACCTATACCACCATCTTCACAATCTGCCTTGGATTTTAGAAACAGCTAACTAAAAATATATTTAAAAATAAGATCTGATATCATTGTTGCAAAATTCCCATATGGCAACCTTTGGCAAGAGCTGATCCCTGGTTTGTCCTAACCCACATTTACCTGGCTTTAGTCACATGCTTGCAATAGAATTTCCTGTTCCCCAAGGTCTGTTTACCCTCTATGGCAGGCTGAATAATAACCCTGAGAGATATCCAAATCCTAATATCTGGAACCTGCTACTATTCCATTACATGACAAAAGAGACTTTGCAAATTGATTAAATTAAAGATTTTTTAAGGTTAACATTTTTAAAAAAATTATTTCAGAGACGAAGGGAGAGGGAGAGAGAGAGAGAAACATCAATGATGAGAGAGAATTATTGATGATAGGTTGCCTTCTGCACACCTCCTACTGGGGATTGAGTCCACAACCCCCAGCATATGCCTTTGATAAGAATCGAACTCGGGACCCTTCAGTCCACAGGTTGATGCTCTGTCCTATGAACCATACTGGCTAGGGCTAAATTAAGGATCTTGATATAGAGAGATTATCCTGGATTGTCCACCCAGGCTCTGAATGCAATCATAATTGTTCTTATAAAAGGAAGGCAGAAATAAATTTGATGATAGAAAAAGGCAATATGGGCATGGAAGCAAGGGAAGAAAAGGAAATTCAACAAGGGGTCATGAGCCCAGAAATGAAGACAGTCTCCAGAAATGGAAAAAGCAAGGCAAAGAATCCAACTCTAGAGCCTCTGGAGGGACATTTCCTTGCAGACACCTTGATATCAGCACAGTAAAACTGATTTCAGATTTCTGATCTCCAGACTGTGGGAGAATAAATGTGTGATGTTTGAAGCAACCAAGTTTGTTGTTACAGCAGTCACAGGGAACTAATACACCCTCCCTGGATGGGAATGTGAGTTTGGGAGAAGACCTCTTCTCGGGGCACCAGGCAACCCACTAGTTATCTCTTTTGCTAAAAGCCATAGAAACAGAACACAGGAAAATGTCTTATAGGTCACTTGAATGCTGTGATCCTTCCTGTAACACTCTTACACATTTCACCATGTCAAAGCAGTTCAGTGCTCAGGGGTTTGGTTATCAGGTTGCTATCAGGATCATGCTGGGTTTATGCATACAGAGTAATTGATTCTCTACCCACCCTGTAAAGAGAAGACTATCTGAATGTCACTTAATATGTTTACTGCTGTCTGCAGAGGAAAACTGATTAAATAATGTGAATTGCTAGGAAAGAATCCCAATTACCCAGATAGAGAGATGGATGGATGTGGAGACAGCTAGATCACATTTGAATTTTTAAAAAATATATTTTATTGATTTGTTACAGAGAGGGAGGAAGAGGGATAGAGAGTTAGAAACATCAATCAGCTGCCTCCTGCACACCCCCTACTGGGGATCTAGGGATGTGCCGAAACCAAGGTACATGCCCTTGACCAGAATCGAACCTGGGACCCTTCAGTCCGTATGCCGACGCTCTATCCACTGAGGCAAACCGGTTAGGGCTAAGTCACATTTGAATTTATCTACTCAAACTCTCCAATGAATCTACAGAATATTAGTTTAGAAAAGTCAATTTTAATTAAATTTGAATTATTTCTTTTTCTAGTTTAGAAGAGAGAAATAAACATTTGGAAGATCTAATTAGGAGGCCTAAAGATATAGCCAGAAAACCAAGGTAATTTTTTTTAATAAATATTGTCTTTAACTTTTGAATAGATATACAATAATAATAAAATTTTAAAAGCTTTTTAAAATCTTTTATAAAAAAATTAAAAATATATTCTATGGAAGTGCTTATTTTGGGGGATAGTTGTTTTTTTTTGTTTTGTTTTGTTTTTGCCTGGCATAAAACAGTTGCTTGATAAATGTTTTTTGTAGGATCTGAATTAGAAAGCCAGGTTCCCTGCCCTCATGGAATTTCAGATCACTTCTAAGGAAGGTACTATAAAGATTATGAGTTAAGATTTTGTCTACAATAAAACAGCTTACCCTGCTATAAATATATAGCAGAACAGATTTTATGACCAGACTTTCTTACACTAATGTTAACTCATAATCTTTCAGTATTTGATGCTACAAGGTATATTTGCAAACAATGGGATTAAGACCATAGCAGGATTTTAAAATCGGACTCTTCCTGGCCTAATTCTGAGGTATTAATAAAACATTTACTAATTTTAAAATGAGAATGAGTTTTCCCCATGTGCAAGTGTTATGTAGGAAATTTCAGAGAATTTGTTTCATGATTCATATTCCTTGGCCAGATCCAACATATATAAAAAGTGTGAAGAGTGAAGAAGATAAGAGAAGAGATTCCTTTGACTCTGTCAGATTGTGAGCTCTTATTAACCTCAGTGGTCGGCAAACTGCGGCTCACGAGCCACATGTGGTTCGAGAGCTGCGGTTTGCCACTCTGTTGACTAATGAATTTGCTGACCACTGGGATAGGGGCTTAATCACAAGGAACAACAACAGCCTGTAATTATTGTAATCAAGAGTCTAGGTCAGGAAGAATCCAAGATGGCGGCATAGGTAAACACCTACACTGCTGCATCGCACAACAATTTCAAAACTACAACTAAAAGACAGAACGGACATCATCCAGAACCACAGGAAAGCTGGCTGAGTGGAAGTTCTACAGCCAGAAGGAAAGAGAGGGGTTCACAGAGACCGACAGGAGCTGCAAAAAGCTGAGGTATGGAGACACACGCCCTGAGAGAGTGGGGGCCTGAGTACCTGGTTGGCTTTCTCTGGCAGGAGGGAAACGGAGACTCCCAACTGCATTGAACCCCTTATCTGACGACACTAAACCCCAGATCCAGCCGAAACTCATACGGGGGGAGTTTGGACTGTGAAAAGGGAGAGGTGCACGAAAATTTAGGGGAGTGCAAATGATCAGAGGGCTGGTGGCGGCGCACACGGCACTGCACACAGAAGACTGACTGCTGATTGTGCTGCTGGCTTTCTCGAGTGGGCAGGAGACAGAACCTCCCAACTGTGCCACTTCAGACTCCACTAAGCCCCTGTTTCGGGTGAAACCCTGGAGACCTAGATTCGTGTGGTCCTGGTGCGCAGGGGAGCTGGAAAGGCAGCTGTCTAGAGGCACTGCGGGTGCGCGGCACACAAGGACCGCTCCAGTAATTACCCAGTCACATGAGACTCAGGGGCCGTGGAGGGCTGGCCGACTGGAAGGCAAGGCGATCCCTTAAACCCTGAGACTCCACCCATCCCAAGCTCAACAGAGGCTTCTTTGGTTTTGCTAGTCTGGTAATATAAGGCTGAATTCAACACAGAAGTTTCCCCGGCATAGTGAAAATGCCGAGACAAGGGAAGGGATCACAAATAAAAGAAACGGAGGAAAAAAAAATGACTGGATATAGAGTTTAAAACCACGCTTATAAGGTTTTTCAAGAATATGCTAGAAAAGTTGGATACACTTAGCGAGAGCCAAGAGGAGATGAAAAAGGACCAACTAGAGATGCAAAAGAGCTAACTAGAGATGGTAAAGTTCCAACTAAAGATGAAAAAGGACCAACTAGAAATTAAACATACACTGACTGAAATAAAAAATATTATACAGAGTCCTAACAGCAGACTAGAGAAAGGCAAGAATCAAGTCAAAAATTTGAAATATAAAGAAGCAGAAAACACTCAACTGGAAAAGCAAGAAGAGAAAAGAATCCAAAAATGTGAAGATGATGTAAGGATACTCTGTCCTACTGTTAGGGGCAGAAATAGAATAGTGGGGACTAGCTATAGTTCCCACTATTCAAGCATACCAACATCAGAATTGTGGGAGTGCCTGAAGAGAGAGAGCAAGATACTGAAAACCTATTTAAAGAAATAATGACTGAAAACTTCCCACATCTGGTGAAAGAAATAGACTTACAAGTCCAGGAAGCACACAGACCCCATATAAAAGGAATCCAAAGAGGACCACACCAAGACACATCATAATTAAAATACCAAGAGCAAAAGACAAAGAGAGAATATTAAAAGCAGCAAGAGAAAAACAGTTTATTACCTACAAGGGAGCACCCATAATAAGACTGTCAGCTGATTTCTGAACAGAAACGATGCAGGCCAGATGGGAGTGGCAAGAAATATTCAATGTGATGAATAGCAAGAACCTACAACCAAGAATAATCTATCCAGCAAAGCTATCATTCAGAATTGAAGGGCAGATAAAGAGCTTCACAGATAAGAAAAAGCTAAAGGAGTTCATCAACTCCAAACCAGTATTATATGAAATGCTGAAAAGTACTCTTTTAGAAGAGGAAGAAGAAAAAGGTAAAAGATAAAGATTATGAACAACAGATACATATCTATCAACAAGTGAATCTAAAAATTAAGTGAATTAAAAATTTGATCAACAGAATAAACTGGTGAATATACTAGAATCAGGAGCACAGAAAGGGAGTGGACTGATAATTCTCAGGGGGAAAGGGATGAGGGGTATACAGGGAGAGACTGGACAAAAATCATACACCCTATGGATGAGATCAATGGGAGGGAAATAAGGGTGGGAGCTGGGTGGAGGGGTGCTATGGAGGGGAAAAAAGAGAAACAAATGTAATAATCTGAATAATAAAGATTTAATTTAAAAAAAAAAGAGAGAGAGTCTAGGTCAGCGCTCAGCAAACTCATTAGTCAACAGAGTGGCAAATCGCAGCCCCAGAGCCGCATGTGGCTCTCGAGCCACAGTTTGCCGACCACTGCTCTAAGTAATTGTACCTCTTTTCCCTAAAGCAGTGGTTCTCAACCTTTCTAATGCCGCAACCCTTTAATACAATTCCTCATGTTGTGGTGAAGCCCAACCATAAAATTATTTTCATTGCTACTTCATAACTGTAATTTTGCCACTGTTATGAATCGTAATGTAAATATCTGAGTTTTCCGATGGTCTTAGGCGACCCTGCTAGCAGTTCTGAATCTGTGGGTCGCAACCCACAGGTTGAGAACTGCTGCTGTAGAGCCCATTACAAGCATGGGGAAGTAGGCAAAGTACCATGGTTACAGGTTACAGGCAATGTGGGCTGAGGGTCGCAAAGAGCGGGCACCTCCAGGACCAGACTGTTTCAGCAACAAGGTTGTTAATCTTTCCATGATAATAAGCAGTTCTAGGAAAAAACTACAGATCACATTTCCAGGTTAACTCCCACGTCCTGGGGCATACAACTCTCAGCCAGGTCAGAATGTGTTTTCTCTAATCAGAATAGAACAGTCACAGTTAACAGAGTATGTTTAATATTTCTTAGAACTGTAGCTAGTCCCCACTATTCTATTTCTGCCCCTAACAGTAGGACAGAAATAGATTTGTATTAGTATTTGCAAAGTGATATATTAACAACAATTTATTTTTTCTTAATATGAAAGGTAAGATCTGATGCCTGGCATATTACAGATGTTCAGCAATTTCTAATGTAAGCTGAGTGTATCGCTTCTGAGTTGTTGAAATTGTGAAATATGTTTTTCCAGAACTATTTTAAAATAAGAAAATTTGCATATATATTTTTACATTTTTCACTAGTTTAGATATTTGTTTACTGTATAAATAACATTTGGCCTATTTTCACAACAAATTTGAAGCCCATTTATATAGATTTAGCTTGGCCTTGAAGCAAGGGGGTATGGTGGAGAAGAGCTCTCAAGGCTCTTTCTTGGAAAACTTAAGACTTACGCCAGCCTTCAGCCACCACTGTTCATAAAGCCTTTCACTGGTCAGTTGGCCTCACTGGACTCAGCACGGGAACATGTTTTGGACTACTTCTACATCATCTCAAAATTATGATGCTGCTTTGCCAATTCTCTTCAGTAGAGGAAACAGTGGGAAACAAGGAAAGAAACATGAGCCCTTTAATAGCCTCATATCTCTTATTTTTGCTTCTAGTTCTTAATCACTTTCAAGGAAATTGCTTAGATTTTTCAAATCATAGCCAAAATTTTATCCTAAGCAAATCTATGAATGTTAAAATGTAATGAAACTGTGACTCAACATATTTACTTAATTACAGTGAGAATGACTCATATATTAGGTACTGAAAATCTTTAGCTTAATGTTTTAGGGTCTTATAATTCTATCCTACTTGACAGTTTCTCCTTGAGTGAGGGAAAGAATATGTTAAATAACAGCATACTTGGTTCATTACTTTAGCTTTCCACACCTCTCTCTCACACACACAAACATACACATTATTCTCTTTCTATTTCTTATAGACCAAGAAGATTAGAAAATCATCTAAAATCAATGATTGAGGTAGGTCATATTTATGATCATTATAAAGAATGTTATATTTCCATGTAATTTGATAATCACATAAGACTAAGCATCAGTTCCTGAAGTTACCTTTCAGTATTGTTCACCTTAGCTTTCCCCTCTATCCTCTTTGGCCTCTGATCATAGTTTGTCTTATAATTAGAATCTTCTCTCTCTGGATCTTTCTTTGTATTGGTCCTCTTAACTTCATCCCCCAGCTACTGCTTCATGTCAAGCCCTCATCATTTTTCTTCTGCTCTCCCACAGTCATATTCTAATTGTGTTTCTGCCTCCAGTTTTGCTCTCCTCCTATCTTTCACAGAGTAGATAAAGTGATCTTTCTGAAGCAAAATATGATTTTGCTTTTCCCCTACATAAGCTCTCCAGTGGTTTTCAGTTGCATTCAAGATCAAATCCAGTATCTTTAGCTTGGCACATAAGGTCCTCTATGGTCTAACCCAGTGATTGGCAAACTCATTAGTCAACAGAGTGGCAAACCATGGCTCGCGAGCCACATGTGGCTCATGAACTGCTGTTTGCCAACCACTAGTCTACTCTTTCTTTCCTATCCAATCTGCTCAGTCACCGTTTCCTCCTTGTCACCATACACACCAACCCTATATAACCATTTGAAATTTTCTAAATGTGCTGTTATTTTTATACTTTCTTGTGATTGCCCATGCAGTTTCCTTTACCTGGAATCTTGTGTGATGACTCCTTTCCTCCCCCTTACTTCATTTCTCACTGCCAGCTCAAGCTCCATCTCCTGCCCTATCAACCAGATACTTCTTCCCATGTTTCCATACTGTACCCTTTGATGCAATAGCACTTTTAACATTTCACTAGTTCTCTTCTTGCATGTTCCTTGACTTGACTAGAACTCTTTTAGTGCAGGGATTATCTCATATTTATTTTGGTATCCCCAAGCACCTATGCCATAATAGGTACTAAATGGGAGTGAATATTAGACTGGCATGTGGACCTAGGACAAAAGGTACTGTTCCTGGAGTAATTACTAATAGAAGATGCAGCTGCTGCTGCCCTATCCTGCCCCAGGCAGAGAACATCTATATATATTAAAGGCTAAGCTACTCACCAACTAGCTGCCTGGCTGGTAACTATGATGTGCAATGATCACCAGGTGCAGACACTCTATGCAGGAGCTTCCAGGCAACAATAATTTTTCAGAGTGCCCTCTTGCACTCTGGGCCCCATCAGGGGATGTCAGACTGCCAGTTTTGGCGCTATAGCCACAGGCCAGGCTGAGGGACCCCACCTACTGGAGGGACTCTCCTCACTCCACAGGTGCCCTTAGTGCCCCATTGCTGCCTCAGGTGCGACTGGCTGGAGAGAGACTGGGGGAGGTTGGCTCCAGGGGATGCCAGTCCTGCCCCTCCAGCCACCTTCTAATTAATTTACTTTCAATGTGCATAAATCTGTGCACTGGGCCTCTAGTGTATTCATAAATACCGTGGCCTATTTGTGACATAGCTCTGTGGGGGAGGGGTATGAAGGTCTTCACTCTATATTCCCCATTGAGATCCAACTGTTGCAATAGTTATGAGGACACCTTAATACTACCAACTCTTGGTTATATTGTGCTGGTGAGTCACTTCATGGACTATTTAGATTCTTCTGTTTCTTTTTCTTCATTCTGCCAGCTGGCAGCCAAACCAAGGAAGATGAAACACAACCAGCTTTGTTCCTTATCATGTTCCTAAATGGAGAAAGTTTGAAACAAACAAAAATAATTATTAAAATGTAGTATTGGTATTATTTTTTATGTCTATCTATCCATAGGCTTTCCTTGTACCACTTTTCATATTTAATCAGGAATGAGCAGTTTATGGAATCAGACTTCCATATGTAATCAAGAATCTGCTATTTGTTCTGTCACTGAATGCCTATCTTTCCTGAAAACTTCACATTTTTTCCCTTTCATTTTTAGATGCCAGATATTTCAGAAGGAAATGGAAATGATTTAGATTAAAAAGGACTGAAGAGTAAAACATTAATCATTTTTGTCAACCATTCCAGGAGAAGAGTTAATACTAAGCATAGTACCCAGATCAATCCATACAAATGATACATTAAAATTGTATAAATGGTGAAATTTTACATTCCAAAAAATGTGATTATTTTCTAATTTCTTCCTGTAAACAATCAAACATATTCTACTTTAATAAAAACAGATGAATACAATGGCTGATTTTCCAAATATTTATTTTCATTTTCACAGACTATCACTCCAATGTTATCAGGTCTTTAGTGACACATAAAAATAGTTATGTATCTTATTTCAACCTTTTCCTCCCTGAAGGACATCCTTTTTCTTTCCAGGCAGGCAGGCTCTTCCTACTGCCAAATAAAGTTAAACGGACAGTTATTTGAAATTCTTTGGAATTAAACCATAGGTAAAAAGAGATGACTTATCTTTTGAAAACTAATGCTATGATTTGCTCCCTAATATAGTTTTGAGGAATTAGTACTGAATTTAAACAAAGAAACCAGAGATAGCAGATTTTGCGATATATATCAGAAAGATCAGTGAACATAGAATATACTTTGTTCGTTTGGTAAATCCCAGAGCTAGGATGAAGGTGTAACTGGTGTGGCTCAGTTGGTGAGATATCACCCCATGCATCGAAAGATTGCTGATTTGATTCCTGGTCAAGGGCATATGCCTAGGTTTCAAGCTCCATGAAACCTAGGGGCATGCAGAGGCAGCCAATCAATGTTCTGCTCTCACATCGATGTTTCTATCTCTCCCTCTTCCTTCTCTCTGTAAAAATCAACTTGAGTGAAAAGGGAAGAAATTATTTTATCTCATTAAAATTAGTTTTACACTTCAATTACTCAGGTAAGCACAAGAAGAAAATATATATCTGGCCCTGTAGGAGGTGCTGAATAAAGAAAAGCTGTTATTATTGTCATTTTTGTTGGGGAATTCAAGGACAGGTCTTAGATGAATTGTGAAATATAAAATTTGTTAATTTCTCAAATTCAAAAAGTTGCCATCAAATTTAAGACAAACCATCAGAAATGCACAGAGTTCACAAGCATGACAGTGTTTAATTTCAGAAAATCAAGCATGGATAGCTTTGGAAGTGATTCAAGTTTCAAAAAGATATTGTTATCATCATCATCATCATCATCATCATCATATTCTCTAGGGAAAATTAAAGTATTATGGAAGGTCAAATGTTAATATAAAGATGGCTAGATCTGGAACAGCCAATATGGTGCAGCCATCAGATCCCTTGATAGTCTTGATACCTCAAAGGCATAGTCTTTCTAAAATGGTTTATCAGACACCTCTTTATTCTTGTTCTGCATGTGTTCAGGTGCCTAACATATATTTTGCTGCTGCTAAGAAGCTTGGAAAGGAAACAAAATAAGTGCCAAAGAAAAAGCAGCAAATGAAAACAAAGATGAAATAAAAAAAAATAAAGTCATAACCCTTTATAGAAGGCAAATCTGAGGGTGATGTCTACTTAAAACACTTATATCCAAGGCAGATATAGAAGATAGAAAAAGATATTCATTTACTTAAAAATTTCAAATTCTGGACTTGAATCCAAAGCAAGGCGTTTATCTTTTTAAAAAATATATGTGTTTTTTTTAATTGATTTCAGAAAGGAAAAGAGAGGGAGAGAGAATCATTGATTGGCTGCCTCTTACCTGCCCCCCACAGGGAATTAAGCCCACAACTGGGGCATGTGCCCTGACTAGCTATCGAACCCTGACCTCCTAGGTCATAGGTTGATGCTCAACTACTGAGCTACACTGGTCAGGCAGCAAGGTGTTTATCTTGATGTGACATTGGATATGGCACTGGGGAGAAGAAAAAAGGAACCATTGCTAGTGTTCTTAGTTTGCCATCCCATTCATCTCAGAAATCAGTAAAGTTGCTGTATTTACAGGGAATGCATCAGAGATTAAAATAGTTAAGGGAAAATGAAGCTGCATTTTCAGGAGGAACTAATCTGATTCAGAAGACTTTGGATGATGAAATTCAATCAGACTTTTATGTAGCTCCAGAAATAATGCCCAAACAATTCATTAAAGAAGAAACTGAAAAAAGATTTCCAAAGCTTACTCGGAATTCCATTTGGCTGTGATATCCCCAGAATGCTGTTTAAAACTGGATGTGAAATTAAGAAGATTAAAGAAAGGGAGAACTTTCTGGAGACCAATATAGCAACACTAGATATGTCAAGGGACCAGGCAGCTGCCAATCTGCAAATGCTATTAATGAAGTTTGAAGCACAGACTGCTGAATTTAGGACCCTTTGTAGTCCAAGTTTTCCTTCCTACTTTGACAAGGGAAGATTTGTTACTAAAGATGAAGCCAAAGAAGTAGAAACCAAAGAAAATAATAGAGAAGCTGCCTGAAAGTGTTGTACAGTAAAATCTTGGTATAATGGACTAATTTGGGCGAGAGGGTGTCCGTTAAAGCTGAAAGTAGGTTTTCCAAATGTGTATGCTAAAAAATTGACAAATTAATTAGTTTACCTGTTTTTTACTTATATAGACATGTTTGTGAAATTACAATTAAGTGTGTATGAAAAGTTTTATTTCACAGAAAATTTTTCTACATGTATTACTATGATTTTACATTTATACTAAATAGGTCTAGTAAATGCATGCATTCACCAGTCACTGCGGAGTAAACAAATGCACACAGCTGGGGCATGGCTTAGTGCATGAAGGAACATTGATCTGTATGCATTAAAACTGCTGCAGAAGGTTTAGCCACCAATCACAGGACAATAGAACCAATAACCCTGCACAGTGCAGTGTGATCACGTGCTAGTCATTCACTGAACATTGTTTACTGAGTGGTGACTCTTGGATTTAAATGTGTAGACTATAGTTGTAGATATATAATATGCATTTATGTTGGTGAAATTACTAGTGATTTTTCCCCCCAACATATGGCCTATTCGCCAAAATTTGTTTAAAAAAATAATAGTGAATTAATAACCAAAAAACAACTGCTAATTTAACTATAAGAAAATCTTGGTTAAAAACATTTTCACATTAATAGGGTATTAATTTTTGCATATGACATATGGAAATTTTGTCTGTTAAACCCAAAGTCTGTTAAATCAAGGGTTTACTGTATTGTGAAATTATTTTTAGGGAATGGAGAAAATTATAAAACTGTATAATTTCTTTTTTTAAAAAGATAAAGATGGCTAATGCAGCACATGGAATCTGCACACCTATGTGATGAAACAGTTGGAATGAAAAGATTAACACAGGTTATCTACATACAGGACTGTGTGTCTAAGTGCTACATTTGCAATATGTATTACACATTTATGATCTTTTACCTACAGGTTGTCTCAACATGAATATGCCTCCTTTGGTGCATGGTTCAAGGATACATAGTCAAATTCAGTAAACATTTTGTGACTGTCAATAAACTATGTGACAACTTCTGTGCTAGTTGCCAACGGTACAAAAAAAAATGAAGCAAAGATCACCAAAGACTATATAATCGGTTGAGAAAGATAGATAAATCAACTCTGTTCTAGAATGGTGTAGATGTAACTGTTCCAGTGCTCTAAAAGCATAGATGAAATGGCCCTGGACTGTGTGAGAAAATCTCAGGGAAGATTTTACAGAAATGGTAACACCTGAGCCAGATCAGCATAGCTGCCTGGATATTCCTTAAATAGAAGAGGAAAGCAAGAGCGTACTGAGAGCACAGAGGCCTCAGACACTGTTACAATACCTGGATCACAAGTAATGTCTAAAACCCATGTTCTTCCTAGGACAGGAGATAAGATGATCATGTTATATGCATACTAAGAAATTTGGACTTCATCATTATAAGAAGCTCTGAAGGATTTTAATTTTATTTTTAATTTTTACTTATTTATTTTCTTCTTTTTCTCTGTAAGATTTTAAGTACAGGAGTGATATGATCAGACATGCATTTTTGAAAGATCACCCTAATAATGATATAAAGGATAGGCTGATGGTGGGTGATGCTAGAATCAGAAGTACCAATTAAGATGCTGCTACAGTGCTCCAGGCAAGAAAAATAGTGGCACTGGAAATAACGAGAAAGATATGGATGCAAAGTGATTTCAAAAATAAAATGAAAATGATTTGGGGATTGATTAGCTCTGGAAGTGGAAGAGAAAGGAGTCTGGAAAGTCTAGCAGGGTGGCATCTTAACTGAAGGAGAGAATACAAGAGGGACAGAGAAAGATATGCTACAGAGGCCACTGTGAAACGCTGGGGAGATATTTCATAAGTACTTAAATAGATGTTGAGAAGCATCTGGGCAGGGACTGAAGATAAAAGAGAAATTAGGCAAAATTGATGATTCAAGTTCTCAGAGGAGGAAAGAGGGACTAGGCTCAGCATAGGAGCAGGGACACATCTTCCTCTGAGGCTGAAGAGAAGAAATCAAGACCTGCACGTTTGGCAGCTAGGAGCTCTAATGTAAGTGGAGGGAGCTCACTCTCTTCTGACTGTAGGAGGCTTGAGGGCAGAGACGAAGGTTTGAAATAGCCTCAACTTCTGCCTTCACAGAGCAAAGCTTTGGTTTTCACCATAGGATGTTACAAGGAGTTACAATATCCTCCCCAAGTCATAATTTTTATTCACTTTCTTCTCCTTCCCTCTCGTCCCTTGTTCCCTCAATTCTGACTCAAAGCATATTCTGGAGAGCCTGGTCCATCAATAATTTTTACTCTCTTACACCTTCAGTTTATAACTCTATACTGAATTTTATCCCAACCTAGATTCTTATTGAACCCTTTCTCTAAAGCTGTCATGGGCCCTCTCTTTTTACTTGCCATTACACCTTCTGAAAGATTGCTTTTTACCATTTACAAAGCACTTTCACATATTCATCAAGTGGCTAGCTCAACTCACAGTGTTTCTGATAAACACATTTTCACAGTGGCAGTCTCAATAGGCCACTCTCACTTTTAAAGGCTGTAATAGTTCACAGAATACATATAATTTAATTATATTTTATTGATAGTGTTTCAAGTTCTCATGTGGAAGTCCTGCCTCGTGTGCACTGGGCCCGGACAACGTGTATGCCTTGGCCCATACTGCTTCCTTTTCTGAGAATGCCCTTCGCTGTCCTAACTAAGCTAAACTTCCTCCCTTCTCCAGTTCCACCGCCCAGTTCCTCAATTTAAAACATTTGTATCTTTCAAGGCCTAGTTTAAATGTCATCTTCATTTTTATCTGAAAGTAACACCTTATCTCTTCTATTTTATCTCTGACTTCCTAATGGTACTCAGCACATTCTTCCCTAAAGTATAGCACTTGGGAGATAGTATGCTATAGCAAATAGCACTCAACATGGCATCATGAGATTTAAGTTCAAGGCCCAGCTCCTTCATACTAGAAATACTATTTTAAGAGCAATTATATTACTATGTTACTGTTAATGTAAATATTTTTGTCTCTCTTTAATAAATTATAACATTTACCTATAAAGACACAACTCAGTGTGAAACAGTGACATATATAGTCAAATCTAGCATATCCAGTCTGAAATATACAAAGGACTCTAATAAAAGGGAGTTAATATGAATTCATGATTGTATCTCTTTCACAAGTAAGTTGTGAAACTGGATGAAGATCTTCCTGTATTTAGCAAGGCCAAGCATGCATGAAAAAATTTTTTTAAAAAATTAGCATGAAATGCAAAAATACAGTTGGGGATTCTTATAGTAAATGAGGCCAAGGTCAAAAGATGTTCTGAAAAGAGAATCTTCAAGACTTCACAATTGAAAATAATGAAATTACTCCACTGATGCATTCCTGTGCTTCAGTTTGGACTAGAGCCATGGTCGGCAAACTGTGGCTCGTGAGTCACCTGCGGCTCTTTGACCCCTTGAGTGTGGCTCTTCCACAAAGTACCACGGCCTGGGCGAGTCTATTTGTTTTTTTAATTAATTTTTTATTAATTTTTTATACATATCTCCCCATTGCCCCCCCTCCCTCCCAGGCATACCCGACCCCCCAGTGTCTGTGATCATTGGTTATGTTTATAAGCATGCATACAAGTCCTTTGATTGATCACTTATTTACCTCACCTAACTTTAATCTTTCTGCTATAATTTCAGTCTGTTTGATGCTTTATGATTTTTGTCCTCCTGAGAATTATCAGTCTACTCCCTTTCTGTGCTCCTGATTCTATTATATTCACCAGTTTATTCTGTTGATCAGATTTTTAATTCACTTAATTTTTAGATTCACTTGTTGATAGATGTGTATTTGTTGTTCATAATTTTTTGTCTTTTACCTTTTTCTTCTTCCTCTTCTAAAAGAGTACCTTTCAGCATTTCATATAATACTGGTTTGGAGTTGATGAACTCCTTTAGCTTTTTCTTCTCGGTGAAGGTCTTTATCTGCCCTTCAATTCTGAATGATAGCTTTGCTGGATAGATTATTCTTGGTTTAGGTTCTTCCTGTTCATCACGTTGAATATTTCTTGCCACTCCCGTCTGGCCTGCATTGTTTCTGTTGAGAAATCAGCTGACAGTCGTATGGGTGCTCCCTTGTAGGTAATGAACTGTTTTTCTCTTGCTGCTTTTAATATTCTCTCTTTGTCTTTTGCTCTTGGTATTTTAATGATGATGTGTCTTGGTGTGGTCCTCTTTGGATTCCTTTTATTTGGGGTTTTGTGTGCTTCCTGGACTTGTAAGTCTATTTCTTTTACCAGATGTGGGAAGTTTTCAGTCATTATTTCCTTAAATAGGTTTTCAGTATCTTGCTCTCTCTCTTCTTCTGGCACCCCCACAATTCTGATGTTGGTACGCTTGAAGCTGTCCCAAAGGCTCCTTACATTATCTTCACATTTTTGGATTCTTTTCTCTTCTTGCTTTTCCAGTTGAATGTTTTCTGCTTCTTTATATTTCAAATTTTTGACTTGATCCTTGCCTTTCTCCAGTCTGCTGTTAGGACTCTGTATAATAGTTTTTATTTCAGTCAGTGTATTTTTCATCTCCTCTTGGGTCTCACTAAATTTATCCATCTTTTCTAGCATATTCTTGAAAAACCTTATAAGTGTGGTTTTGAACTCTATATCCAGTCATTTTTTTTCCTCCATTTCTTTTGCTTGTAATCCCTTCCCTTCTCTCGGCATGTTCACTATGCCGGGGAAACTTCTGTGCTGGATTCAGCCGAAGAAGCCTCTGTTGAGCTTGGGAGGGGTGGAGTCTCAGGGCTTAAGGGACCGCCTTGCCTTCCAGTCGGCCCCACCCTCCACGGCCCCTGAGTCTCACGTGACTGGGTAATGGCTGGAGCGGTCCTTGTGCGCGCACCCGCAGTGCCTCTAACCACTGCCTTTCCGGCTCCCCTGCGCACCAGGATCACATGAGTCTAGGTCTCCAGGGTTTCGCCCAAAACAGGGGCTTAGTGGACTCAGAAGTGGCACAGTTGGGAGGGTCTGTCTCCCGCCCACTCACGAAAGCCAGCGGCACAATCAGCAATCGTCCTCTGCGTGGTGCTGTGCGCGACCAGACCTCCGATCCTTTGCAACTCCCCTAAATTTCCGTGCACTTCTCCCTTTTCACAGTCCAAACTCCCCTCGTATGAGTCTTGGCTGGATCTGGGGTTTAGTGTCGCAGGACAAGGGGTTCAATGCCTTTGAGAGTCTCCGTCTCCCTCCCGCCAGAGAAAACCAGCCAGGTACTCCGGCACCCGCTCTCTCCTCGCGCGCGTCTCCGTACCTCAGCTTTTTGCAGCTCCTCTGGGTCTCTGTGAGCCCCTCTCTTTCCCTCTAGTTGTAGAACTTCCACTCAGCCAGCTTTCCTGTGGTTCTGGATGATGTCTGTTCTGTCTTTTAGTTGTAGTTTTGAAATTGTTGTGCGAGGCAGCATTGTAGGTGTTTACCTATGCCGCCATCTTGGATTTTTCCCCCTGGGCGAGTCTATTTTGAAGAACTGACATTAGAAGAAGTTTAAGTTTGAAAAATTTGGCTCTCAAAAGAAATTTCAATTATTGTACTGTTGATATTTGGCTCTGTTGACCACTGAACTAGAGAATTTGAACATCCCTAATCAGAGAGCTTTGGTGCTAGAAGAATGGTGTTTAGGAAAAACTCACTTCTTTCCCTTCTCTGTTTCTCCTTCACTGTCACTCTCTTACCACATTCACAACACTTGACATCACACTCATGGTGGGGAAGGGGGTGTCTCCCCTCACCAAGCAATTCTGTCACATCAGCTGGCTGTCCCTACAATGTAACTGAATTCAATTCTAACATTATCTACCCGAAGGAGTATCAGATCCCACAGATCAAGCTCAGTGCCACAAGACTCTCCTCGCCACACTTCAAGTGCTGATCCCAAGCCTAGATTGTCACTGTGCTTCTGACTGCTGGACTATAAAACAGAGGCTGCCAATAACCTCTCTTCAGGTTTGATCATTTTGCTACAGTGGTTCCCAGAACTCAGGGAAACACTTAGGTTTACCAGTTTAGTAAAGAAAACAGAGGAGCAATCAAATGAGGAGATACACAAGGTGAGGTCTGAGAGGGTCCTGGGCATAGGAGCTTTTGTCCCCATGGTGTTGGGGTGCATCACCGTTTCAGTACTTGGATGTATTCATCAATCTAGCAGCTCTCCGGATCCCATACCACTGAGGTTTTATGGAGGCTTTATCATGTAGTCCTGGTTGATTATTAACACCATTTCCAGTTCCTCTCCCCTTTCTTGAGAATGTAGTGTGGAGCTGACAAGTCCAAGTTTCTTTTTTTAAAATATACATTTTATGATTTTTTACAGAGAGGAAGAGAGAGTGATAGAGAGATAGAAACATCAATGAAAGAGAAACATTGATCAGCTGACTGGAATCAAACCTGGGACCTTTTAGTACACAGGCTGACGCTCTATCCACTAAGCCAAACCAGTTTCAGCAAGTCTAAGTTTCTAATCATGGCTCTGTCTTTCTGATGAGCTGCCCTTATCCAGGAGCCCACCCAGGAGCCCACTCAGAGTCACCTCAATAGAACCAGAAATGCTCGTAGGGCTCTCACCACTTTGCAATTTCCAAGGATTTCAGGAGCTCTGTGCCAGGAACTGGGGCAAAGACCAATATGTATACTTTCTATTTTCATACAAATAGGTTTAAAAACTACAGTACATAAACACATAAGGAATTACTATTATTGTAGATCTTTTTATTTTATTATTTTTTAAATATATATTTTTTTATTTTTTTACAGAGAGGAAAGGAGAGGGATAGAGAGTTAGAAACATCGACGAGAGCGAAACATCAATCAGCTGCCTCTTGCACACTCCCTACTGGGAATATGTCCGCAAGCAAGGTACATGCCCTTGACCAGAATCGAACCTGGGACCTTTCAGTCCGCAAGCCGATGCTCTATCCACTGAGCCACACCATTTAGGGCAATAGATCTTTTTATATACTCATCCCCTTATCAAGGGATGATTTGTATACCGTAAAATTCACCTATTGTAAGTGTACAAATCAATGATTTTAGCAAATATATTTAATACAATAATCATCACATCTTGTTCTAGAGTATTTCCATCACTTCCACCCCCAACATTTCCTCTAACCTATTTACAATCAATCACTGCTTCCACCCCAAATATCTCCAGGATTCTGGTCAATCTTGTTCCAGGGAATATCCAGGGGAGGGTTTGTAGGGCAAACTGGGATCCGCTGCTGCATTCGAGCAGGAGGCACTGAGGCAACTACTTGGTAAAACTTTGGTATCACCCTGTCCTCTGCTGTGATCCATCTTGTTCTTGTAGAGCCAGCTGGTAAGTTAAACCAGAGATTGACAGAGTCCACCACCCCTTGAGAGTGGCACGCATCTCTACCACTGCTGTGGGGTGTGGTTGTGTTTTTAATTTACTATCTCAGCTGGGGAAGGGGAGTGGTGGTGTCAATATCAGAAGCTTTCACTTGGCCATTCATGCTCTTAATGTTCTCATAGGAGCCAGTGTGAGGGTCCTTTCAAACACTTTTCCATCTGTACTTTAAGGGACCAGATGTGGATAGGTCTGAGAACCTGAATGGCCCACTGTTAGCTGGACCTGGCTCCCACATGCTCTACTACAGAAGGGGCCATGTTGGTACTTGGGATCACGGATATAATGTCAGTTCAGACCTTGTGTCTAACAATCTTCTAAAAGCCTGGGTGTTCCCTTCCTCAACGCATGATGACTCTGAGTCAGTGCCCAAAAGCTCCTTTGAGGAAGGATGAGATGTTTACTGAATGAGATCTGTGTGGTGTTCCAGGGCACCTCATCACAGAGGTTGGCTTCTGTTCAGTTGCTGGGTTCTTGGACCAAGAACTGGCTCAGGCCCAGCTGGGGAAAAGATCATTACTTTTTATTGGAGTGAATGCCCTCAGCCTCCTGATCTTTCTTGATTTACTTAGTTATATAAATAAGCAATAAGTTGAGAGCCCATCACTCATAGCTTTCTACAGGTTAGTTCTGCCCCTCCCCATTATTTCTCCCTATTCTGACTTTGCAGCTCGAGGTGATAACTGGGCCCACCTTGTTTCTGATGGTTAAGTAGTGCCACTGGCCTTCTTTCATCCCCATTGCTCTCAGCCTGTTCCATAACAGCATTTCTTACCCTGAGCCCTAGTCTATGGAGAATAGCTGACCACTGGTCTCAGAGAGCCTGGAGTCACCCTCACCAGTGCATTCCTTATCGCTTTGGTAACAGCATGACCTCCAGGCCCTCTCACAGAAGGTACACTAATGAGTTTATTGCCTTACTACTATATGCATTCTAACAGGCCCACATATAGGGACCAGGAAGAGATAAGAAGGGAGGGAGGTGAGAGGAGTGTGGAAGGAAACTGGGAAGGTATGACTGTCATTGAGCCTAGAGCAGTGATCAGCAAACTCCTTAGTCAACAGAGAGGCACCGCGGTTTGCCGACCACTGGCCTAGAGAAACAAGTGTTAAGGGAAGGGTTTGAGAGGGAAGGCTCAGATGATGACTTTGGAATTTAGCAAGATAGAGATATTTTCGAGCAGAGTGAAAATAAAAGTCCAATTGGAATAGGCAGAGAAGTGAAGCTGCACCATGTCCAAGAGCAGAAAATGAGTTCATGTTGCTGAACGGGAACAGAGGCCACAGGAGAATTAAGAGGTAGAGAAGAGAGGACTATTTTCCAAATCACATATTTTGAGAGGAAATGGGATTCAAACCACAAATGATAGATGGCCTTTCATAGGCCTATAAACATTTTTTATTATAACAGCAAGGAGGGTAGGCCACAGACAGAGGTAACTGGCAGAGTTTATGGGGAGTGATCAGGTGCTTGTAATTTTGTCTGTTCTTTTCAATGAAAGGTGCATTGGGGAGAATAATTACGATGAGGAAAATCTTAAGTAATCAAATTATGAAGAAAAGGGATCAGATAGGAGTAGCTGGGTTGAAAAGCCAGAATTCCTTTGACAGCCTTCTTATTTTTTGTTTCTTTTTCGCATCCTGCCCCTTTTCATAAGGATCACAAAAGAAATTTTTCTGTCAGGGGTATAGTATAGTATGCCAAACCTAGTTCTTTTTTTTAAGCCCTTGCTAGGTGAAAGAACAATTCTTTGTTTGCATATAATAAGTGTAACTTTTTACTTGACAATTTCCCTTTCTTATCTGTTCCACAATTGAAATTAGGTTGCAAATTTGTGGAGGAAAATGTCACTTGTTACAACACAAAAAATTAAATAAATATTTTCTGAGTTACCACTGGGTGTCAGGCACTGTTCTATGACATTGACTCAAAGGCACAAAGATTCCTGGCCTCAGGGTGTTGACAAGAGACATAATAAACTCTATGTTGTGTTAGAAGATAACAAGTACTATGAAAAAAAGGAGACAAGAATAAAGGAAATGATGGGAGGAGGGAGAAAGGGAGGGCATGGTGGGGGAGAAACTATAGTTTAAAATTGGGAGGTGAGGGTAAACTTCACTGACAAGTGACATTTGAGCAAAGGTTTAAAATACCTGAGTGGTTCCTTAGCTACACTGTTATCTGAGGGAATAAAACAGAACAAAAACCAGTGCTGTTAAGCACATTTAATAATTATGATGAGGAAAATCTTAAGTAATCAAAGGAAAAAAAAGTTGTGCTTTCACAAATTCTAAGTGAATAAAGTAACAAAAGTGGAAAATCAAATGCAGATTTGCCTGAGCTGTATGCATGAGAATGACCTAAAATGTGTTGTATTCCTGGAAAACAATTATCTTCAAGACTAGAGGCCCAGTGCATGGAATTTGTGTACACGGGGAGGGGTTCCCTTAGCCCAGCCTGCACCCTCTCCAATTTGGGATCCCCAGGGGGATTGTCCGACTGCTAGTTTAAGCCTGATCCCCAGGACCACTGGCTCCTAATTCACTCACCTGCCTGCCTGCCTGATCGCCCCTAACTGCCTCCCTGCTGGCCTGGTTGTCCCCCAACTTTCTCCTCCCACCAGCCTGGTTGCTCCACACAGCCTGCTTGTTCAATTGTTTGGTCATCCCTCACTAACTCCCCTGCTGGCCTGGTCATAGGCAGCCATCTTGTGAGTGTGTGAAGGTTAATTTGCATATTACTTCTTTATTATATAGGATGATAGGTACAGAGATGACACAGAGAGAAAGAACATAGGGAGATATTTGGGAGGACCTAAATAAATTAGTAGATGAAATTCTATTTTTAGGAAAATATTTTTATTGATTTTAAGAAAGAGGAAGGGAAAGGGAAAGGGAAAGAGAAACATTGATGTGAGAGAGAGACATCAATCAGCTGCCTCCTTCATGCCTCCTACTGTGGATCAAGCCCATGGTTGGGGCCAGTGCCCTGACAGGGAATCAAACCAGCAACCTTTTGGTACACAGGACAGTGCCTGACCAACTGAGCCACACTGGCCAGGGCAGTAGATGGAATTCCTAAGTCCATAAATTAAAGATTTGAACCAATGAAGGAGAGAGATCTCTTGGGTGGGCACCAAAGGAAAGCTGATTATTGCAGTAGAACGAAGATCACAAATATACAGAATTCAGGAGCACCAAGATCAGGGTGAGGATTTTATTTCCCTGATCCATAGACTACTGCTTTTTATGCCAACTGGACAATTACACAGGTCTCTGTTTTCTGTTAGTATGTTTATATTTTCTCTAGATTCATCATAGCAATCACAGCCAGAATAGAAACACTTTTTATTTGTCCCTGCTGAACCTTTAGTAGCTGGTTGTGTAAAATTCAAGTCCCCAATAAAATCCATTAGAGATAATTCATAACATAATTGGAATGAAAGCCCCAGTATAAGCCTAAATGGATTATCCTCACAGTTTATGTCTGAGTGTATCATAAGAACTGTAGGGCCCTAACTGGTTTGGCTCAGTGGATAGAGCGTGGCCTGTGGACTGAAGGGTCCCAGATTTGATTCTAGTCAAGGGCATCTACCTTGGTTGCGGGCACATCCTCAGTAGAGAGGGTGCAGGAGGCAACTGATTGATGTTTCTTTCTCATCGATGTTTCTAACTCTCTATTCCTCTCTGTAAAAAAATCAATAAAGTATATTTTTAAAAAAAGAAGAACTATAGGGACAGAACTACTAGGAGTCTTTCTGACATGAAGAATGAGACTTTTCACTGGAATCAGTCCTCTGAGGGAAAAAGTCTATGAGAGATGCTTGGTCCAGTGACAGAGAGAAGTGACTTAAGAATATCTGCATCTTTGTTTTTGTTTGTTTTTTTAACGGTCCACACTGGTTTCTTTTTCATTCTGAGAGCAGCAAGTTAAATAGAAGGATGTGTTTGTCAAAAAACCTGTCAGACTCAGGAACTTAGAACAGGTCTGAAACAGAAAGTGCCTCAAAGTTGAGAAAGAATATTCTTCCTATACCAGTAGAATACACTCAGCAAGGTTCAGCCCTAGTAAAAGTGGGGTCAGTCGTCCTGGTGGCGTTGGCACAGCATGACAGCTTTGGTAGCTGTGCATAGTAGTGAAGGTAGCATCAAAATGGAAGGATGCCTCCTTAGCAAGTCCCTCCACTTCTGCTGGGTGCCTTGGTGGCAGTAGCATTGGTAGCCTGGCAGAGGGGAGTGGCGCAGAGTTGGCTTAGACTAGACCTGTCATGTTGTGATGTTAGCAGACAAAAATAGGCCTTGACTCTTGAGCACAGACAATGAAGTAGAAGAGAAGATGTTCTAGGCCAGTGGGGCATGCATGGAGGTTGGAATAAGACTGTTAGGTTCAGATCGTGCTGTCTGCCATTGACTAGCCATTAAGCCTTGGTTAAGTTACTAATCATTCTGTGTCTTGGTTTTTCTTCTCAGCTCAGTAAGTAATATCTCCTCACAGGGATTTTAGAGATTAAATTAGATTATACATGAAAGCATAGTTCTAAGGGCAGTAATTGTCAATAGCAAGCAGACAATAAGGGTTAGCTAATTTGTTTCATCATCTATATAACATGTCACACTGATCTAGTCCAATAGTACCTGGTATTCAGATTGTTTAATTGTATGAAATACCAACCCAAAATCCCAACTAGATGAGAAGGAAATGGAAGGGTAGTGTGTACAGCCTTTGCTGCTCCCATCAGACATTTGCCAAAAGCTTTCTGTAGAGGGCCCCCTGAGAAGGCACATTGGCATTCTTTAATTATTGTCAGTTAAACCCAGTGGTGTTGGCAAAGCTACACCTTGGGAACACGCCTTGCCAAAAGGGCAAGGGTGTTGTCAGCTAGACTTCATTTCAGCCCACAGTGAGGAGAAGTGGGTTTTGATATATAAATCCAGCCTAGCACCAGAAATGCTCAGAGCCTACTAAAGAATGCAAGTAATCTTCTTTTTCTTGACCTTTTGGTGAAACTTCCTGGTAATTGGGGGTATAAAATAAGCATGCTGCATTGGCTCTGGGTCACTGTCTCTCCATAAGAAGAGGGCAGCGGTCCACCTGGCCCCAGCTTTTCTTTCTATCTCTGTGTCTTGTCTCTTTTATTTCTCAATCCCCAGCCACTTCTACTCAGGAATTGGACTCGCTCTCTAGCCACACTGGATGTGGAAAAGAGAGAAAAATAGTTACATCTGATGCACAGTGGTCTGGCTAAGTACAGAGACAAGAGGCAAGGGGGACACTCCAAGAAGTGTGTGCACCACAGAGTAAGGTAAACAGTAGATTGTTGCAAGTTGTATTAACTGAGTATAAAACATGGGTAATTCTCAAATGTTTAAAACTATGCTCAAAGCTCAAGGATGCTCTGTTAAACATAGTCAGATTCTTGATTTCTTAAGTTTTGTTGATGAAATGTGGGAAAAGGTCAGAAAGCAGTTGTGTGACTGATACATAGCAGAAGGTCCTGAGAACATTCCTATTCCTACTTTAATTTGTGATGGGCCTTGATCCAGCACAGGAGAGTTTAAGAATGTCTAAACAGGATGTGGTCATGGCCTTACAGCCTACTATAAGAATATCATCTCCCCCCTCTGTGCCTCCTCTTACTCCATATGTCACTCCTGCGACTGCAGTAAAGAGCACACCTGAAAAAGGTTTACCTCGTAATTATGAGCAGGAGCTAGAGTTTAAGGAAGAGTGGGACAAACATCACTGTGAGCGGGATAAGAAAGGTTTTGCTCACAACTGCCCAGCCTTTATGGCTGGATACTGGTGCTTGGCTATGACTTCATATTTCATTTTGTTGGAGGCTCAAACTACTTGTATTAGGCTGAACCAAGTAGAAAGGATTAAAGGAGTTTCTCAGTAACTGCCAATGATTCTTTATCTTTAAAAAAATTTATTTCTTTCCTTAAAAAATAAAAATAAATAAAAATCGAAATAATAATGAAAATAAAAACAGTAGATATCAGACCATCACTGAATTTTCTCCCAAAGCAAAAAGGAGGTGGGGGAAGAGAGACACATGGTGATCCAATATGAGCACCCATCCCCCGAGAAAGCCATTTTAAAAGGTCTCATCTTCGTCATGCTTAGATGACAGATTTGACCTGGGAAAAAGTAAAAGTCAAGCTTCTAAGCCAGGCTTGTTGGCTGGAAACTTAAAAACTTTGAAGTTTACTAAATCAAATGATAAAAACGTATATCTAAATATATTGAAATGATATAATACTGAAATGTTGATCTGAGTATACCTTGTATGAAGTCTAGAGGATAGAATTTAACCTATTAATTGAATATGCCTTGTATTTTATTTGAAATGTATCCTTAAAGGGAAGGAAACCAATATGGCAGCATAGGTGAACACCTAAACTTCTGCCTCGCACAACAATTTCAAAACTACAACTAAAAGACAGAATGGACATCTTCCAGAACCACAGGAAAGCTGGTTGAGTGGAAATTCTACAACTAGAAGGAAAGAGAGGGGATCATGGAGAGACAGAAGAGCTGCAAAAAGCAGAAGTATGGAAACAGGTGCGTGGAAAGAACAGGCAGCGGGGTGTGTGGCTGGTTTCCTCTATCAGGAGGGAGACTGAAACTCCTGACTACACTGAACCCCAGATCCGACAGCACTGCACCCCAATTCTGGGTGAGACTCATACAGGGGGAGTCTGGACTGTTGTGAAAAGGGGGAGTGGTTGGAAACTTAGAGGGGCAGGAAAAAGGTAGAGTTCTAGAGGCACGCAAGGGCGCACACAGAGGGCTGACTGCTGATTGTGCTGCTGGCTTTCTCTAGTAGGAGGGAGACAGAACCTGTGCTGAAATCCACTTCCAACTGCACTGAACCCCAGTTTCAGGCAAGATCCTGAGGACCTAGAGTGATACAGGTCCCTGGAGCACAAGGAAACTCAGGGGAGCCGGAAAGGCAGAGGTCTGGAGGCACGCATGAAAAGCAGAGGTCTGGAGACGTGCATTCACACCGAGAGGGCTGCAGCGATTACTGAGAGACACTGAGACCCAAGGGCTTTGTAGGGCAGGGCTGACAGGAAGCCAAAGCTATCTGTGCTCAGCCCTGAGACTCTGCCCCATTCAAGCTGAACAGAAAGACTTGTGCAATTTTGCATGTCTTGTATCATAAAGCTGACTCCAGCACAGAAGTTCTCCCAGCGTAGACACAGCTGATCTTCACAACCAATTGGCTTGGAGATCAATTCCCCCCAGTGATACCAACAACAATCAAGACTTAACTACAACAAGGCTGTACACACAGTCCACAAAGGGGTGCACCAAGAGAGTCCATCTCAGGTAACTGGGGAGGTAGAGCTACTGGGCCATATAGGACACATAGCACACAAAGCTACTCTACCAACCCAGGGAAGCAGCAAAAATACAGAGACAAAGAAACAGATCACAAACGAAAGAAATGGAGGGAAACAAATGACTGGATATAGAGTTCAAAACCACAGTTATAAGGTTTTTCAAGAATTTCCTAGAAAAGATGGATAAATTTAGTAATACCCAAAAGGAGATGAAAAAGTACCAACTAGAGATGAAAAGGTTCCAACTAGAAATTAAACATATACTGACTGAAATAAAAAATATTATACAGAGACCTAACAGCAGACCAGAGGACTGCAGGAATCAAGTCAAAGATTTGAAATACAAAGAATCAGAAAACACTCCACTGGAAAAAAAAAAAAAGAATCCAAAAATGTGAAGATAGTGTAAGGAGTCTTTCCAACAACTTCAAGCATACCAACATCAGAATTATGGGGATGCCAGAAGAAGAGAGAGAGCAAGATACTGAAAACCTATTTGAGGAAATAATGACTGAAAACTTCCCCCACCTGGTGAAAGAAATAGACTTACAAGTCCAGGAAGTGCACAGAACCCTAAACAAAAGGAATCCAAAGAGAACCACACCAAGACATTTCATAATTAAAATACCAAGAGCAAAAGACAAAGAGAGAATATTAAATGCAGCAAAAGAAAAACGGTTAATTACCTACAAGGGAACACCCATATGATTGTCAGCTGATTTTTCAACAAAAACTATGCAGGCCAGATGGGAGTGGCAAGAAATATTCCAAGTGATGAATAGCAAGAACCTACAATCAAGATTACTCTATCCAGCAAAGTATCATTCAGAATTGATGGTCAGATTAAGAGCTTCACAGATAAGAAAAAGCTAAAGGAGTTCATCAACACCAAACCAGTATTATATGAAATGCTGAAAGGTATTCTTTAAGAAGAGGAAGAAGAAGAAAAAGGTAAAGATAAAAATTATGAACAACAAATACATATCTATCAACAAGAGAATCTAAAAATCAAGAGAATAAAAAATCTGATGAACAGAATAAACTGGTGAATATAATAGAATCAGGGGCATAGAAAGGGTATGGACTGACAATTCTCAGGGGGAAAGGGATGAGGGGGTGCAGGAAGAGAGAAACAATTGTAATAATCTGAATAATAAAGATTTATTAAATAAAAAAAAGAAATGTATCCTTAAAAATGTAATAGTACTGATTTTAGAAATGCTAAGGATTTTATTTGCTACCTAAAATTTGAAGCTCTGAAAGTTTGAAGTTCAGATTGAATTGGGAGAAATTATATAATTGTGGTAACTAAATGCCTTGAATTATAGCAATTTATTTTTGAGAAAATAATTTTTGTGTTTTCTCTGATAACCAGGAGTTCAAAATATGTTACATATTGGTCTAATTAAAAAAGAAGATTAATTCTGTGAATCAGTTTAAATGTAATTGATATTTTTTAAGATAATTGAAGTATATAATCATATATATGTGTGTGTGTGTGTGTGTGTGTGTGTGTGTGTGTGTGTATGTATATATATACACACATATAATCTTTTCAAGTTATTTTAAGACTTTGAGGGTAACTTTCAGACATCTCATGGGCCCTGAAATGTTTTCAAAAATCTGTTCTCTTAAAAGAAATTTTTTAATTAAACGGATTAATACTTGAAATCGCATGGAAAGCTTTATCAAATAAAAATTAATCAACATATTTTATTTATATACATATATTAAATGTTATGAAAGTTTTGGCCTCTAAGGAGGGAAAAATATTTCTTAAAATCCAATAGAAAAATTTTAAGATGGAATTTAAAGTAACAAAAAACCCATAACTGCCTGCATTTTAAATAGGTTGGTTGTGGGGCAGCATTTGTGCTTTGTGAATCAGACCTTTTGGTTTACTAAATTTGCTTGCTTTGCTTTTTAAATAAAAATACTTACTTAAATTACTTTATAAATTAGCTTTTAAAATGTAATCAAAGTCTCATATAAGTTAAGTTACATAAGAAGCCAATGTTTTTATAAGTAATTGAATCCAAGTAAAATCTGAGAACAGATTAGAAGCCACCATGAGGACTGCCTGGCTTAGCAGCCACCATATTGATCTCATGGCTTGTCGCTCCCATGGAGGCCACCATCTTGAAACAGCAAAGGCCAATCCCCTTCCTTTGAATAAGCAAATGCCTTTATAAGCAATTTGATTAAATCTTCTAAGAAAGTACTGAGACTTCCCATAATTCCCCTGTATAAGCAAATAAGCCTAAGGGGATACTCTTTAAAAATAAAATTCTAGCTTAATAAAATGGAGAAATTTAAAAATTTTGAAATTTCTTTCACTGATATTTATAGTGTAAGCTAAGATTGTTGTTAAAGTATTAAATCTGACAGTAAATTAGTAGTTACCTTTACCAAAAAGTGCTTGTGATATGGCTACTCAGGCTTATGACCCAGTACTTACTATTGTTCTTAAGTGTAATTCTGTGTAGCCTGAAAATTATTCTGGAAGGTAATAAAGTGGTTTCCTTCAAATGTGAAGGGTTGTAATCAATATATTTGGCCTCAAAAACTGTAGTAAGTAATTTGTGTTTTTGCCTCCCTGATAAAGTTTATGTTAGCGTTATTAAAAGACTAATTGTAGAAGGTTACAAGTGAAGTTAAGAAGTAAACCTTACTTCAAATTATTTAAAATTGGCTACTTGAAATAAGTGAATATTCAAGAAGATTTATTTGCACTAGACAAAAAAACCTGTTTCTGAAGTATAAACTGAAATTTTTATTGATAGTTCATCTCATAGTAAAATTGCTTAACATGCAATGAATCCAAAGCAGTCAAATTTCTGTGTAAAAATTAAAATTATCTCAGGCATTAACCATTTTTACAGATGGATACAATTCTGGAAAGGCTGGATCTACTGCATCAGGGGAGCAAAGGTCTTTCAAACCCCTTATATTTCAGTAGAAATACAAGCTCTTATTTATGTCTTAACATATTTTGCTATGGAGCCCATCAACCTATAGTGAGAGTGCTTATGTGGAAGTATGGCCAAAATTATTGAAATACCTACTATAAGGCACACTAATTCAGAGGAACTTTTTCATTTATTTTTCAGCCTTCAAAACGTTATTTGAGAACAACAATTCCCATGTTTTATTGGAAGCAATGTTTTTATAAGCAATTGAAGGCATGTTATCCACCTCCCTGTGCCAACTTTAGGGGTAAATCCCCAAGGACTTAAAACTTAATTAAATCTGGCAATATCGATGTCACTCAATAGTGGAAAGAGCCAATCGTACTCTTAAAGTGCAATTACTAAAACAAAAAAGAGGGAGACGGATGTTATGTGTCACCTCAGAAGAAACTCTGTCATGTTCTTTATACTTTAAAATTTTTGAATTGTGATATAGAGGATTTTAAAGCAGCCAAAAGGCATCAGGCCTCCTGTACAATAGCCTCCACCAAGTTAGCTACGTGGAAGGAAAAACAAACCAGAGAAGAGTTTTATCAGATTAATAATGTGGGGAAGAGTTTGTGTTTTGTATCTTTCCAGAAGGAGCAACACAATCAATTTGGGTGTCAGAGCGTTACCACAATGGACCCAGAGAAGCTTCTTGTTCCTTCACCCAAAAGGACTGAGAGTTGCCCCCAATGACAGCAAGGTAGAAAAAGAAGAAAACTAATGGCTTCACAAGGGACTGAGGTGCCAATATGGGGTCAAACTGAAGAAGCTAGCCACTGATGCTCAGCAAGTGATGAAAGAACCGCAGGTTCAGGTAACCCCCTCCAACCTTTTTCTTGCTATGATGGCACTTGTCAGCTGCCAGGTTAAGTGTGGCTACAGCAGAAACTTATTGGACTTATGTTCCAGATCCCCCTATGATCAATCCAGCCACCTGGACCAGAGAATCAGTGCCAGTGTTTACTAACAATACTAATATGGTCGGGGATAGCTCCCACAAGTACATAACTTCTTCCCAAGATATTATACTTATAATGGCTTTAGTGGGGAGCTCCCTATTTGTTTATCAAAAGGGGGGACTTCAGGATGTTTGCAGCTTGGCCAAGAAAATAAGATGTCCTATGGAGGCACAAACACTGCTAACATTGAAGACCCTTGGGATATGAGAAAATATGTTCAGACAGTTACTAAACTAGGCTTTCCTAAGGCCACCCGATGGCTATCTGATAAGCATCCCCCGATTTCCTCCTGCCCTAAGAGAATCACTACTGAGTTGGGAGCATTTCCTCAATGGCAAGATTGCGCCAATCCGGTACCAGTGAGACATAATATTTCTGGCTCTGACTTGTATGTATTAGATTGGTCCCACAGGCTTGATGTTAAATATCCCTATTATGAACCTATGTCACCAGGAGGTTTTTAGGTAATGCCCTAACCATGAAAATAGGAAATTTAAAGAAAGATCTAAGGCATTTAGCTGCTGCTCTTGACTTTCTTAATTTTACTGGCTCTTTTTTAGCTAATACTAAAGGAGCATGCACATCGAGCCCTTGCTATGGATTACAAGCCTGTGTCTAGCACCCATATGTATTGGTCACTGGAAATGTTAATATCACCAGACTGGACACCCATTATGCTGTCCAATGCCATTACTGTAACCTTACCAGCTGAATGAAGATATATTAATTTTTTAAAATATATTTTATTGATTTTTACAGAGAGGAAGGGAGAGGGATAGAGAGTTAGAAACATCGATGAGAGAGAGACATTGATCAGCTGCCTTCTGCATGCCCCCCAGTGGAGATGTGCCCACAACCAAGATACATGCCCTTGACCGGAATTGAACCTGGGACCCTTCACTTCGCAGGCCAATGCTCTATCCACTGAGGCACACTGGTTTAGGCGATATATTAATTTTAAAGCAGCCTTCTTTTATTATACTTCCTACCAACATAAGAGGAAAATGGTATCATGATGTGGGCCTCCAGACATTGCAGGAATTATACAATCAACTGTCCCAGGAAAAGCATGCTTTGGGACTTACTATTTTTGGTATTGTTATCCTAGTTACTGTTATTGCATCTGCTGTGACTGCTTCTCTTGCTTTGACCCAAAGCATTCAGATTGCAAAGTTTGTCAATGAGTTGGCTCAGAACACCTCAACTACATTTCATGACCAAGAAGATATAGACAAAATGCTAGAAACAAAGTTAAATGCTTTGGAAGCTGTAGTGATAGGACTAGGTAATCAATTAGAAAGTATCAAGATTAGACAGCAGCTGCAATGCCATGCTGCTTTTACATATATTTGTGTGATTGGAATAAAATCAAGATTCCACAGGGAATACGGCATCATAATAATATCAGTGTAGACTTAGTGTGGCTACACAAACATGTGCAAGCCATTCAGAATAGTCAGATGAAATTATATCTCCTCCAAAACTGGCAAAAAAATTGCTGGGTGATTTAAAAGAATTGAATCCATGGAATATGTTAAAAAAAACATTGCCTGTTACCTAATTGGATTCTTTTGTGTACTACTAATCTTATCCTGCTTTTTTTCAGTCATCAGTAAGCTCCTGTGATCTCAAGTCCGAAGGCTCCAACTAGATGTCCACAAGCTACATTTAAAAATGAAAATCATGGGAGATGTAGAGGGCCCCCTGGGAAGGCACATGGGCATTCTTTAATTATTGTCAGCTGAACCCAGTGGCATCGGCAAAGCCATGCCTTGCCAAAAGGGCAAGGGTGTTGTCAGCTTGACCTTCATTTCAGCCCACAGTGTGGGGAAGTGGGCTTTGATATCTAAATCCAGCCTAGTACCAGGAATGCTCAGAGCCTGCTCAAGAATGCAAATAATCTCCTTTGTCTATCTTTTGGTGAAACTTCCTGGTAATTGGGGGTATAAAATAAACACACTGCATTGGCTCTGGGTCACTGTCTTCCCATTAGAAGAGGGCAGCGGTCCCACCTGGCCCTGGCTTTTCTATCTCTGTGTCTTGTTTCTTTCTTTTATTTTTCAATCCCCAGCCATCTCTACTCAGGAATTAGACCTGCTCTCTAGCCACACTGGACATGGAAAAGGGAGAAAATAGTTACAGCTTTCCATATGCCAGGCACTGTCCTAGGTGATTTATAGCTCTGGAATGCCACCTAAGAATTTAACAACTGTCACTATGGGTGAGGATATGGGCAGAAAAAAGATTACCATTGTATATTTTTTATGTGTTTTTTTTTGGGGGGGTGGAGTGGGGGGGGGTGCGGGGCCGCTGCATTTAAACTATTCCAAAACCTATTTTTGCTTTTCACACCACATTCAGACAGCTCATGTTCCTTATATTCCCTATCCTTTAAAATCATACATAGTGTAAACATCTTATGGCGACCTAGCCAGTTTGTCTCAGTACATAGGGTGGTGGTGGTGGTGCAGCAGCGGGAGGGTAGCGGGAGGACCGGAGGCCTGAAGGGTCCCAGGTTGATTCCCCTCAAAGGCACATGCAATTGCTGGCTCGATCCAGTAGGGGTTGCACAGGAGGCAACTGATCAATGATTCTCTCCTATTGATGTTTCTCTTTCTCTCTCTTCCTTTCTCTTTGAAATCAATAAAAATATTTTTAAAAAATAGATATTTAGAAAAAACCCCATCTTATCGCGCCAAGCACCAGGGGGAGGACCCGCAGGCCCAGGGAAGCGACCAATCCGAGGGACCAACCGCAAGTCGCCACCTCGCACTATGGGGGAAGGCGGGCTCTCCAGGGAACCTCCAAGGCCCAGCAGCCCGCCACGTGACTCCCAGGCCTCCCGCCCCGCGCCCCGCCCCGCCCGGAACCTGAAGGCGGCCACGTTGACTGCGCTCCTGGGCCACAGAAAGGGGCGTGGCGAAGGCCCGTGCGTGGTACGTGCCCTGCGCTCCCCGCCCGGAGCCCGGATGAAGAGTAACGCCATTTTCGCCGGAGTCGCCGAGAGCTCTCGCGGACGGGCACAGGACTCCGGACGGGCCACACCATGAGGCTCCTCCCCCGCCTGCTTCTGCTTCTCTTGCTCGTGTTCCCCGCCACCCTCTTGCTCCGTAGCGGCTCTGGAGGTGAGGCGAGGGCAGTGGATGACGGGGCTCTCCGAGAAGGAGACGCCAGGGACTGCAGGTTTAAAGCTGGCGCGGCGGTGGCAACTCCTGGGTCAGGCGTCCAGCTCGCCGGCCTCCCTCCACCGCGTTCTCAATGCCCAGCTCGCAGGAGGGGCCGCCGGGCATGTGGGGCCGTCTTCGGTGGGAGCCCTGCCGCTCCGCGGGGAGCGCGGTGCAATGCCGGGTGCCCGCGCGGGGGGCCGCCGAGGGTTGGGCTTGCCGCCCGCGCCCGCGCCCGCGCCCGCTGCTGTGGTCGGAGCTGGCGGGTCCTGGGCTGGCGGAGGCGGAGGGCCGTGCCCGCCGCCCGGAGCGCGCTGCAGCCTGTAGCCCCGCGCCGGGTTAAGTCTCCTGCCGCTCGCAGCGCCGCTCCTCCCTCCTCCCTGGCTCCGGGCTGACGTGTCTTTCCTTTCCACGCTCGGCGTCCGCCTTCATTCATTTCCCGAAGCCTCTGTTTTCCAAACTCCCGAATTCCCGGAGCGCCCTGTCTCTTCCTGGCCGTCTTCCCGTTCGCCAGCCCCTGGTCCCTGAGTGCGGCCGGAAGTCTTGATTTCAGAAAAGCCCCCATTCTCACCCCCATTGCCCAGCCTCTACTCCCAGGGGCACTGAAGGGTCTCTGTGGGAGGACGAGTGCTTAGGCCCTCTTTTCTCTCCTTTTTTTGTAACTTTTTTTTTGTTTGTTTTGTTTTGTTTCTTGGAGCTGTGTCCTGAGAAAAATACAGCCTAATTCGAGTTTTGCATTTTTTACTCAGGTTTGTTCATTCCTTCCAACGATTCAGCTGGTGTGAAAATAACCTACACAGCAGAACATTAAAAATGTGTAGACTTGGCTTCTTGCCCTGATTGTATCACGAACTTTGATTTTTGTAATTTGTAAAATGTAGTCTGACTAAATGGTCGCTAGAATTCTTTTGATTCCATAAGTGGAAGTCATCTGTGAGGCAAAGGAATGATAGTGATAGGTGTCCACAAGTTGTTTTCCAAATGAAAGTGAAGTGACTGGTTTCTATTTAGTGGATGGAAAACCGAGTATGAAAAGTAACCAAAACTGTTCATGAATTCATTTGCAGCTTGAGGGATTCTTTTCCCTTACCATTTGCTTGCTAATTTCTTTCTCTCTTAAATTGCCAATTCTACTTACTATATTTTTTCAGGGTTTAAGCTTTATTTTTTAAAGGAAACATCAGTAGCTAAACTGAACTGGGTATCCTTAAATACTTTTTGTGAATAATGGTCTTTCTTTCAAAAGATGTTTCCTTTTAAATTTTTCCAACTGAAAATTGTTAGATTTTATAGGCGTAAAAATGTTACTGGTAACGTTAAAATCCTATATAATAAAGAGCTAATATGCTAATTGGACCTGATGGCAGAATGACCTTCCCAAAAAGACCTTCCAGAAGGACCAATGGGCAGAGCTTCTAGGCAGCTGAGGCCCTGAGGGCTGAGCCCCTTGCACAGATTTCATACATTGAACCTCTAGTACTTTAATATCCACTGAAATGTAGGGAGAACAGCAGTGATGTCTCAATCCTGAGGTTAAGTACAACTTTATTATGTCAGACCTAGATATTTTTCTTACTAGTCTTTCATTTCTTTAGTTTTTTTTTTTCTTCTTTTTTTGGGGGGAAAGGGGTGTCTTTTAACTGTTTTTTTTTTTTTTAATGCCTTGTTTAGGAAGAAGAGCTGAAAAGACTTAAAATACATGGCCTTTAATGTGTGCTGTTTCTTTTGGTTATTGCAGCATATGCACATGTTTCCTTTCCCACATTTTTTTCCCTTTCCTGAATTGCCACATCATCATTCTTTCTGAGAATTGTTGGAAGAGTCGCTACAACTTTGAAGTTTCTTTTGAGGGTCTTGCCTAAAATAGATTTAATGTGACTTACTTGGAATACTTTTGCATATAAAATATGTGATTTATACTTTCCTGGCATTATAGTTATGCTTAACTTTTATTTTCATATTAAGTGTAGGGGAAATAAAGTATATTAAAAACATGTTTTAAGCCATCGCGAAAATAAGTGCATGCTTTCTCTGTTCTCAACCCTGAAGTAAACAATGTAAGTTTTTTACTAAACAGTGTGTTTTATGCCCGTTAGTTTTACATGAATGCCATGTAGATCTTTGTTCCTTGGATTTACATGCTATCAAGTTCTAAGAGTTTGAGCTTTAGTCAACTCTAATAACAATGTTTCTTGCCTAGGTATTTAGATTGCTGTTTTTCTTTAGCCGTGAGTATTTTTGTTTTATTTTGTATGGATAATGACAGATTACATTTTGGAATTTCTTTTGAAACACTTATTTTCCTTCATTTGTCTGACAGAATTGCTTGAAGTTCTTTACTTGAACTTTAAGGCATCTTTAATTTCAGGAGTTAATTTTTGCAATTGTTAGGTGCTTTTTAAAATTAAGTAGCATTTCCCATTAAAATTAATGTGCAGTTAAAACTACTAAGATAAAATCATATGAGTGTTTTTTTAATTGATTTTAGAGAGGAAGAGAGCTAGAAACATCAACGATGAGAGAGAATCATCTATCCACTGCCTCCCGCATGCCCCCTACTGGGGATTAAGATCACAACCCCAGCATGTGCCTTTGATTGGAATCAAAACCAGGACCCTTCAGTCTACAGGCTGATGCTTTGTCCACTGAGCCAAACCGGCTAGGGTTGAATATTCTATATGCATTATAATCTGGCATCATTCAAGTACACTGTGTGATTGAACTTCTCCAAGGGGAAATTTTTGTTCATTATTCTTGAGATGAAAAAAAACATTGGTATTTCAGGGTAGGTAGCTGCTTGCTTTATATTTTATTGTTAGGCTCAGTAGCAGCAGCTCAAGATCTTACAGAAGATGAAGAAACAGTGGAAGATTCAATAATTGAAGATGAAGATGATGAAGCAGAAGTGGAAGAAGATGAACCCACAGATTTGGTAAGTGTGATATATGATTTAATGTATATACTATATATATATCTAGAATTTATCCTTTTTATAGATAAATAAAGATTTTTAAAGTCTTTGGTATGGATTGAAGTTAGGATAATAAGGGCCAGTCATTGGGGATGGATCATTAATATTTTCTGGAATAGAGAGGGAGATCATATGCTGCCCTCTGTTAGGGTAATACTATAGTGGACCATAAGCAAATATTTATTTATGTTCCCTGCTATATGCCAGGCACTGTTTTGGGTGCTGGGGTGAACAAACCAAGTGTCTTCTTTGCTGTTAATGTAGCTCATGTTCTTGGAGTTGTCCAGGGGTAAGGAGCAGATAATAAACTGTATATACAGTATGTTCTGTGAGAGTAAAGGTTTTAGAGATCTCTGGAAGTCATTCAGCTCTGACACTTTTATTATAACATTATAGTATGACAGTAAGAATATTGGGCTAGAATAAGGATTATTGCAGCATGCTTCTCTAGCTAATTTCTTTTCCTCTCTTGGACTACTGTAATCTGTGCCACACATTTTTTTTTTTCTTTCTTTCTCTTCATTATGCCATACTTGAATCTAGAAACTTGTGAGTCTAGATTTTGTGATTTTTATTTTCAGGATCAAACCAAGTCCCTATTTTTCTATTATGTCAACATCAAAATAATTGGCCTTGTATATAGATACTGCTCCTTTTTTTTATTGGTCCTCATTTTTATGGAGTATACTTTCCAACTAAGCTAATCTGCTTGTTATTTTGTTGATGTTTAAATGACCATTTCTATGTATTTGAACATACTGTTTCACTTAAATAGAATACCCCTACTAATTTTTGTGCTTTTTTAATTCCCCCTCCTTTAATAAAACTACCTTTACCAATTACCATGTGTCAAGCTTCTCACATGTATGCAAATCCATATGTTAAGGGTTTATATTAGGGCTTTGCATCCTCATTTGATGCATTACTTTAACTAAAATACATTCCTCCATCAGTGATGGTAACAAAAACTTCACTCTTCTAAAAGTGCTACTCTGGTAAGATAACTTAGAATGAACATCTGAAGGGAATCCATCCAGAAAATGAGGATTAGAGGTGGTATTTAGGGCTCTGAAATGTGGGCATGCATAGAAATTTAGTGATAGATTATCCTATCTAATAAAAGAGTAATATGCACATTGACCTTACCTCTGCTATATCAACAAACCACACCCACCAGCCATGCCCACCAACCAATTAGAGCGAGTATGCAAATTAACCCACCCAAGATGGCTACGGCCACAGAGAGAGCAGGAGGGAGGCTTGGGTTGCCCCTGGTAATGGAGGAAGCCAAGCTTTCTGCACACCACCAGCCAGTGCAGGCCTCCGCTTAAGGCAACAAAGTTTCAATGGCTGTGCAAGCAGAAGGCTTGGCTCTGCTCCTGGCTACAAAGTTTCAGTTGTAGAAGATAAATAAATCCCAGATACCAGGGCCTCCACTTGGGTCCGCCGGGGGCCATGGCCGGCCTGCACACCACCACAGGCCCCTCGCCCAGGCCACCCCATGTCCCAAGGGAACACTCACCCTGATCCAGGACACCCTTCAAGGCAAACAAACTGCACCAGGCCTCTATCCTATCTAATAAAAGAATAATATGCAGCCAAAACCGGTTTGGGTCAGTGGATAGAACGTCAGCCTGTGGACTGAAGGGTCCCAGGTTCGATTCCGGTCAAGGGTATGTACCTTGGTTCTGGGCACATCCCCAGTAGGGGGTGTGCAGGAGGCAGCTGATCGATGTTTCTCTTTCATCAATGTTTCTAGCTCTCTATCCCTCTCCCTTCCTCTCTGTAAAAAATCAATAAAATATATTTTAAAAAAATAATATGCAGACTGACCATTACTCCAACACACTGCCCCCATGTGGTCAAAAGATCCTGCTCCCATGTGGACACAAGATGGCCACCACAAGATGGCAGGCAGTTGGGAGAGACCAGGCCTGCAAGGGAGGGCACTTGTGGGTGATCAGGCCAGCAGGGGAGGGCAGTTAGGAGGGACAAGCGTGCAAGAGTGGGCAGTTGGGTGTGATAAAGCTTGTAGGGGAGGGCAGTTAGGGGTGACCAGGCCGGCAGAGGAGGGAAGTTGGGGGTGACTAGGCCTGCAGGGAAGGGCAGTTGTGGGGGACTGAGGCCTTTAGGGGAGAGCAGTTGGGAAGACCAGGCCTGCAGGAAAGGGCAGTTAGGGGTGACCATACCCACAGGGGAGGGCAGTTAGAGGAAAACAGGCTGGCAGGGGAGCAGTTAGGCATCAATCAGGCTGGCAGAGGAGTGGTCAGGGAGGTGATCAGGGTGGCAGGCAGAAGCAGTTAGGGACAATCAGAAAGGCAGGCAGATGAGCAGTTGGGAGCCAGCAGTCCTGGATTGTGAGAGGGATGTCCGACTGCCCGTTTTGGCCCATTCCTACCTGGAGTTCCAGATTGGAGAGAGGGAGCAGGCTGGTCTGAAGGACACGCCCCACCCCTGTGCATGAATTTCATTTACCAGGCCTCTTATCTGTAATAATAGAAGCATAATATGCTAATTAGACTGGATGACCTTCCTGGGAAAGCTGCCAGAGGGAAGCTGGTGCCTGGAAAAGGAAGGCCTACTTTTGCATGAATTTCATGCATCAGACCTCTAGTATTGTTATAACCACTTTTCTGAAATTACTTCAGATCTCTAGCACTAGAATGTATTTATTGTGGAGGAAAGAGTAGCAAAGGAAACTGTTGGATCTTTGTTATAATTACAGTTTAGGCAGAACTTTTCTATCTCTTGATCATCTCCCTTGTCTTGAGTATTATAACATCTTCCTGAAACAGTAAACTATACAGTTTTTCTGTTATGTTCTGTTAATCAGGATGGAAGTCTTTGTAGGCTAATAAGGTGTTTTAGAACAGGCTTAGCAAAATGTGGCTGCCCCCCAGGTCCATCTTTGCCCATCTTTTGTGTGTTACAGGGTAGCCACATAGAAAGCAGCCACAGAATTGAGTAGTTGCAATAAGGACCTTATAATTTTCAAAGTAAAAAATATTTGATAAATCCTTTACAGAAAAAGTTTACCAGCCCACACTCCAGAACCTTGCAATTCAAAGTGTGGTTTGAGTATCAGCAATATCAGCATTTCCTGAGTGCTTGTTAGAAATAGAACTTTAAGCTTCACTCGAGACCTGAATTGGATCCACAAAATCCCAGGGGATTTGGTATGCACATTTCTGTTCAAGATACAATGTCTAGAATCTTTTATTTGAACTAATGAGATACAGTAAAATTCATACCACTGCTAATAATCCCAACAAAGCCTTGGAGAGGCAATATTTTGTCCCAAATCTTAGTAAAGTCATTTTAAAAAATATATATTTTATTGATTTTTTTACAGAGAGGAAGGGAGGAGGATAGAGAGTTAGAAACATCGATGAGAGACATCAATCAGCTGCCTCCTGTACGCCCCCTACTGGGAGGTGCCCGCAACCAAGGTACATGCCCTGACCAGGAATCAAACCTGGGACGTTTCAGTCCGCAAGCCAAGGCTCTATCCACTGAACCAAACCGGTTTCGGCCTTAGTAAAGTCATCTTTATATGGTGGTATTTTCCTCTGTAATAATCCCTTTTCGATATTGTTTTTCTTAGGCAGAAGATAAAGAGGAAGAAGATGTATCTGGTGAACCTGAAGCTTCACCAAGTGCAGATACAACTATCTTATTTGTGAAAGGAGAAGGTAATAGAAAAATACTAGTTTTGACTAAGGTGTAGACATTTTTTAAATAACAAGGTCACTTTTTGGGGAGGTGTTAGTAATGCTTAAGATGCATCTTCCTTTCTTACAAGTGTAAACATATATTTTGAAAAAAACCCTCATATGCATGAATACCCATGTCTTTAAGGTACTATTCCTGGCATTTAAATTAAGGGGGGAAAGGAAAACTATCCATTTTAACTAGAAATTAAGTGTTCCTTTGAAAGAAACTGTTTTGAACTTCAAACTGCCACAGTAAAGTAATTTGTATTTTGAGCGGAAACAATGAAATATTAAATCTTTACAATTAGGCCTTGGTTGGAGCCTAGATTACATTAAAAGAAAGTAAATAATGGCTTATATGTAATGAAGACTATGGCAAGCATTGTTCTTAATGCCTTTCATGTATTATTAATTTCTTACAGAAATCCTCTGAGTTTAGTTACTATTGCTAAACTGAGATTTAGAGAAGTTAACAATTTGTCCAATGTTACCCAGTTAGTAAATAGAGTGGGGAGACAGGGTTTAGACCCAGATCATTCTGACTCCAAAGCCTGTGCTGTACTTGGTGAAACTCAGCTCTGTAGACTACAGTATAATTATTGACTTATTATTTTGAAGTTATTTTCTTGGTCTTCTCAAGCTTTCTATTTTATTCCCATGTATGTTCCAACCTTATGCCTACAGAATGTCTAATTAGATTAAGAGATTCCCTCCCTCCCCAATTATGTCATTCATCTTTCCATTGTTTGCTTACATAATAGATACTGAGTTGGGAGGTGGGAGATTACTTTATAAAGACAGATAGTCTCTCTGCAAAATTATCTTACTAAAAGTACACGACTCTTTCTTAGACCACATAATTTGGATATGATCTGGTTTGAAATTGCGGTACTCAGTTCAGCTCTTAAGTTGGAATGCTGGAGTATAGACAAGGGTTTCAGTATATATACCAGTTACTAGTTAGTGGAATACTGGAATGCTCTATTGAAAGGAATTCTGAAACCAAGTCTATATGTGTTGGTAAAGAATACCAAAATCCATGAGTAATGTTATACTTTTTATTTTATGCCCTTTGAGTGTGTTCTAATTCATTCTCTCCCTCCCTCTTACTCCCCCCCCCCCCTCTAGATTTTCCAGCAAACAACATTGTGAAATTCCTGGTAGGCTTTACAAACAAGGGCACAGAAGATTTTATTGTTGAATCCCTAGATGCCTCATTCCGTTATCCGCAGGACTACCAGTTTTATATCCAGAATTTCACAGCTCTTCCTCTGAACACTGTAGTCCCACCCCAGAGACAGGCAACTTTTGAGTACTCCTTCATTCCTGCAGAGCCCATGGGTGGACGGCCCTTCGGTCTAGTCATCAATCTGAACTACAAAGATTTGAACGTAAGACCCTCAAAACTTTTTTTTAGTTAGAAATGGGTGAGGACAATTGACATTTGAATATTCTTGTGTTTACTCATTCATGTGCCTGTTTTGTGGTTAAAACTCCAAGGAGGCAAAGATAAATTGCATGTCTCTGTCTTTAAGTCTATAATCCACTGGGGGAGATGGATGTAAGCAGGCTATATCACAGCATAAGTGATACATTCTAGAGATAAGTGTGTGAGGTGCTAGAGTATTAAAGTGGAAGTGACTTGATCTTAAAAAGAAAGCCACAGTGGAGTCTGGTATTTCTTAACGTAGTTTTAGCAGTAAGGTTTATGGTTTATAAGATCCAAGTAGCCTAAAGAAGCTCTGCTGTCTTCTGGTTTTTAATATGGTGTGTTATATAGCCAATCACTGAATAAGAGAAACCTATCACAATTGTACCTACTGTGAGTTCACTTCTAGATGCCAACTATTATGTCCACCTTCAGATACGAGCACATCTAAATCCATTTCCTTTTCAAAAACTTTCCAGTGAAGGAAATTTTATCCTTTTTGGAAGGTTGGTCAATCTTTCATTATGTAGTGTCAACATGATTACCTTATATCTTAGTTAAATTTTTGGTGCTGCAATTAAGATTTTCTTTTAAAAAAATTTCTTAGTAGAAAGTGGAAGGTTTTTTTTCTTTTTTCCTTCAAAATAACATGCTATGCTTTCTCAATTTTATAGTTAAGTGACTTGTATATTTCAAACAGAAAACATTATCAGGCATATATGTAGTTTCAGTTCCATTTTAAATACTTGTTTTTTCATCAGTATTCTGATTCTTGGAATTGTCAACAGAAGAATGCCAATTGCAAGATCTTGAAGTAAAGCTTATAATTACAGCTTAGCAATAAGTAACACTTTTTGAGTACTACTTTGGTGCAAAGAATCAAACACTGAAAGATTTTGATATATTTGAAAACTGAAATTGTGTTGAACTGATGAAATTGTTTCAAGATCACAACAAAAATATTTTGATAATAAAAATCACCCATTATAAATTGATTTCCAACCTAATGTTGATTTAGAACATGAATTTGACTTTTTCAAGTGTAATTTTTTGTTGTGTTCATCTTTTTTTTTTTTTTTAATATATTGATTTTTTTACAGAGAGGAAGGGAGAGGGATAGAGCCAGAAACATCAATGAGAGAGAAACGTCAATGAGCTGCCTCCTGCACACCCCCACCGGGGATATGCCTGTAACAAGGTACATGCCCTTGACCGGAATCGAACCTGGGACCCTTGAGTCCCCAGGCCGATGTTCTATCCACTGAGCCAAACCGGCCAGGGCTGTTCTGTTAATCTTCATCCAAGGATAGTTTTTCCATTGTTTTTTTTTTTTGAGAGAGAGAGAGAGAGAGAGAGCTCAGGGAAGGGAGCAAAGGGGAAAGAGAGAGAGAAACATTGATATAAGAGACACATTGATGTTTGCTTCCCGAATGCACCCTGACTGGGGCTGGGTATTAAACTGGCAACCCAGGTATGTGCCCTTGACCAGGAATTGAACCCAAGATCTTTTGGTGCGTGGACTGATACTAACGATTTAGCAACACCAGGCAGAGCTCAAGTCTAGTTCTTAAAATGATCTGCTATTCTATAAATGTTCATGCTCTGTCTTTCTTGTTTTGAAAGGTTACACCAAGAGAATGTAGGACTTTTCCTTATAAGTTGTTCTGTAGGCTTTGTTTCTTTATGCACATTTTATATTGTTTTTTTACTTTCCTGGTTCCTTAACTTCTCTTCCCCCTTAAGCCAAAAGAAAGTAGGGGACAACTTTGGCGAAATTGGAAGCATTTTTTATTTCATAGGAGAAAATAACAAACATTGTAATCTTGAATCCCTGACACCAAGTTAGTGCCGTTAGGCATGACTGAGTCTTTTTTTCTAAGTGATAAGAAAGCTATCATATATCTCTTAGAATAATGGTTTTAAGAACTCTTATAGGCTTTCCTTTTATCAATGCCATTGCAGTTTGTAGGAATTTTTCTTTTTTTTTGTAAACAGGGCAATGTATTTCAAGATGCTGTCTTCAATCAAACAGTTACAATTATTGAAAGAGAGGATGGCTTAGATGGAGAAACGTAAGTGGAAGTTGAAATATGTAGATCTTGATCTTGTTAAGTAGGGCTAGAAGGCTTGTTCCTATCACTCTACTTTTATTAATGATGGAAATGAAATGGACTGTAGATTTGGTGAAATCCTAACTATGTAAATTCATACTTTAGATGATTCTTATAGCTATTCATACCAAGTTAGGAAAGATACTTAAAATTGAAAAAAATTTGTTTTAAAAAGATAGCTTTAGCTTTCCATCCTTCCCCTCTTCTAAAATCTTTTGCACCCCCTGCTCTTAAACTGATCAGCAGCCTAATCTAAGTTACATGCCTCTAAAATTGCTATTGAAAATGTAAATCATAAGATTTTATCTTGAAAAATGTGTCCTTTGTACATGATAAATTATTTCTTAATGCATACTTTGATGGAATTCATCAAAAGTAATTTTTAAATCAAACTGCAAAATAATCTAATACTTGAGGTAGATAATATATTATAAAGCAACTTTATTAATTTGGAATCAGATAATTGCTTTTTTAAATTGTTAGAAGTAAAGTAAGAAATTTATAAGACTTATTACCTGGGTCTAAATTGAATTAAAATATTTTTTTCCTTTTACCAGCAAGTTATTTGGAAAACTTATTTAGTGTTAATATTATACATAGTGGGGCAAAGGAGGTTTACAGTTGTTCATATGTAAAATAATACAATGATTAATAAATTATAATGCAAGAATAAACTTTTGTCTACTCATAACTGCAAACCTACTTTTGCCACACCCTCTAGATGTAATTAACTATGATGTTTTTTATAAATTAAACAAGAATTAATAGTTTAAATAAGCTGTGATAGTTCCTATGAATTAAGCCAGTTTATATTTTTTCCTTTTATATTAGAATCTTTATGTATATGTTCCTTGCTGGTCTTGGGCTCTTGGTTGTTGTTGGCCTTCATCAACTCCTGGAATCTAGAAAGGTAATTATAGGTGAATGAATCTTCTAGCTATACTTCAGAAGTTGTTACAGTATTAAATTAAGTTCAATCCAGTGACTTCTTGCTTTCACTATGAGTTTATATATTTACAGGTTTGTTGTACCTTTTACTTTATTTAATTATTTACTTATTTATATGTTTGTTTATTTATTGCTTTGTTGTACCTTTTAAAATAAAACGTGAGGTTGAGACCTTGGATATGTGACTTGGATTTGTTTAGACTTTTCTATACATTTGCAATTAGTCTGTACCCTCCAGAGTAATCTTTACTTTCTTATTGTTAATGTAACTCTAAATTATACTAGAATGCTTATTTCTTTTTGTAAATATATTTGTATTGATTCCAGAGAGGAAGGGAGAGATAAAAACATCAGTGGTGAGAGAGAATCATTGACTGGCTGCCTCCTGCACATCCCCAACTGAGGATCAAGCCTGGAACTTGGGCATGTACCCTTGATTGGAATTGAACCCAGGACCCTTCAGTCCACAGGCTGACACTCTATCCACTGAGCCAAACCAGCTAGTGCCACTTGTTTCTTCCTTTCTTTCTTTCTTTCTTTCTTTCTTTCTTTCTTTCTTTCTTTCTT